>OY997270.1:534535196-535135196 GCA_963921465.1 Triticum timopheevii | reverse complement strand
TGTTTAGTTGAACTAGTTGAATTAATATATAGAACGAACTAGTTTATTTTTAGTAAATGCTTAGTTGAACTAATTGAATTAATATAACTAGTTTATTTTTAGTAAATACTTAGTTGAACTAGTTGAATTAATATAATAACTAGTTTATTTTAGTAAATATAATGCTTAGTTGAACTAGTTGAATTAATATATAGAACTAGTTTATTTTTAGTAAATGGTTAGTTGAACTTGTTGAATTAATATATAGAACTAGTTTATTTTTAGTAAATGCTTAGTTGAACTAGTTGAATTAATATAACTAGTTTATTTTTAGTAAATGCTTAGTTGAACTAGTTGAATTAATATATAGAACTAGTTTATTTTTAATAAATGCTTACTTTGAACTAGTTGAATTAATATAACTAGTTTATTTTTAGTAAATGTTTAGTTGAACTAGTTGAATTAATATATAGAACTAGTTTATTTTTAGTAAATGCTTAGTTGAACTAATTGAATTAATATAACTAGTTTATTTTTAGTAAATGCTTAGTTGAATTAATAGAAGTAGTTGAATTAATTGAATTAGTAAGTGTTTAATGTTTCGCCTAATATGAACATAGGAAATGTCGTCTGACGACGGAAAAAATTTCATTATGTGCGAATACTGTGAAGACCAGCGCGGCCAGTGCGACAGAAATTTCCTTGTTGATGGTAGGCGGTTCAGCATCAAGCTGGATGAGGCTTTCGAATTCAATACAGTAAGTCACAACGACAAGTCTGTTTTCGTAATTAAGCATGACTTATATATGCTTCATTTGCCTGACTTATAATTTTTAATTTTCACTATTCTACTAGCGCATCCTCTGCCATGCAAGAATTTTTGTCTTGGATAAGATAGGTTTCAAAGATATGGAAACTATGGAGGTAAAGAGAGCTTATCTGAAAACTGAGCATGATTATTATACTTTCAACGTCAAAGTATACAATGCACACACGTACATCTATTTTGAATGCAAAACTTGGCAAGCACTATGCAAGGCTTATGCATTTGAGCCTGGTATGGTTATCACCTTTGATATTCGTCCGGAAGAATGTATTGAAGATAATAGAGACATATGGGTCAATGTGCAGACGCCTCCAGTTCTACCATTATGTGAGTTCTTCTCAACTATATTTTTGTCTTTGATATTGCTTATTCAAAAATAACTGACAACTAATTTCTATTGACAGCTTATCTCCATTCAACCAAACATGTCCGGCGCTTGGTAGACAGGACCTACTACTGTCCCGGAGCTGAACTAAACTGCGAGGAGATAAGTCATTATGTTTCATGGCTTGAGGATCTTCATACTGTCAAGACAAATTTTCTTCCTGCACTTAGAAATGTTAGTACTCAAGACGTGCGACCAATAGTGATGGTATTGAACTACGGTCACATCTATTTAGGAATGATGGTAAGATATTTATTATTTGTTCTCAGTGCATATTTTGCATACATATTTTTTTGCTAAACTTTCATTGCTAAGTATATTAATTAAGTACTATAAGATGTTCTTCAATAGGGACTCCCGATGACAGTTGTGCCTCAAGGGATCGAGACTAAAGGTCAGATGTCAATTTGTTAGCTTACGGCCAAGATATCCTGCATTGCACATGAATGCATTCAGGATTTCTAGAAGAGATGAATGCTTAATAGTGAAAGATTGGAGGAAAATTGTTAATGATCGCAGAGAAGTACTAGGGGGCAGCAATGAGAAGCGCAACCCACGATTAGGAGACAGGTTCATCGGCATGCTCCAGTATGATCAATCAGGAGAGCTATACATGTTCTATGCTATTTTACCAGAGAGAGAGAGAGTAGCTAGCAGGAGTGATTTAGCTAATTCTTCATGCTGCTCTTAATTAGTACTTGTCCTTTCATGTCCGTGTTCTTCGTTCTGAACTTAAGTGATTTGCTTTTGTGGTGTTATATATGAACGCTTATAATATCATGACAATCATGTTGAACTCGATGATTGGTTCTACTAAAAATTCTATATATATATATATATATATATATATATATATATATATATATATGCATAACGTGTACAATGTGTAGTATCGTAAAATATCAGCAAACGAAAAAAAATTAAAATGGAAACACAAAATTAAATGAAAAAGAAATCATAAAACTAAAACCCCCAAAACCTTATAGTACCGGTTGGTCTTACCAACCGGTACTAAAGGGCTCCAGGCCCCCGGAGCTGGCTCGTGCCACGTGGTTGCCCTTTAGCACCGGTTCGTGCTGAACCAGTACTAAAGGGGGTGCCTTTAGTGACCACAATTTAGTGCCGGTTATGTAACCGGCACTAAAGGGCCTTACGAACCGGTGCTATTGCCCGGTTCTGCACTAGTGTGAACATGGTAAAGTATTATACTTGTGTGTAAAGTTTCAGAAAGAAATTGACTTACGTGGATTTCAGGGCCCAAAAAAAGTAGCAAGTAAAAAGAACGTGGATATTTTTTTAGTGTCAAATTATTCACCAAGAATACCGTGGAAGTCGTTTATTCACAACATTTTTTAACAATTTTTGCTATATTTATTTGTTTAGTTCGTTTGGGTGTATTGGCACCCAGGACACGGTATTTCTGGGCATGGTGCACATTTACATCATAAGATATTTTAATAAAGTGACTACCAAAGACACCGCCGAGGAAAGAGAGAGAGAGAGAGAGAGAGACCGAAGACTTCTCAAAATCATGTTAGTACTTTTTGATTTGAAATGTTTTTCTCTCAGTTGAAGCAGTAATTGGAAAATAAAACAAGTACAAAAATGAGTAATAAACCCCAGTATAGACTGGTACAATTCATTTCATGCTCTAGACATCTTATGTGCTTGTGTTTTCAAAGTATCGTCCATGTAAATGGATTCCAACCGTCCCATGTTTCTTCGGAAACTTCCTTATGTACCTTCTCTCCTCACCATAGAATTTAAGTTTTCAACCAAACATGATAATAATAAATGAAATAGTGGCATGTGCCAACTCTCGAAACATAGGCAGGGTTCAACCTCTTTACATAGACTCTATTCTCCTCCACTATACTACTCCTCTTATATAAGTGGAGTCTGTGATGTCCCATTCTCTAGAATTGTAACTGTACACTCTAATAACATTGCTCAAATGCATTGACTAGAAAACTGTATAGCGATAAGAATGGCAGGTAACAGGAGCACCGGCACGAGCGTGTGCTATGCACCTGGATTCATTGACTTGACTCTCGCAAGCCACGGCGTAACCAACCCTTTTCCATCTTTCATGGGCTGCATATCGGACAGCCAAGATGAATCAGAAGATAACCAGGCTTGGCCCCTCTCGATGACTGGATCCAGTACGTCTCCGCGGTCTTGTCACTGCTCAGAAAGGCACTTTCCTTGCTTGATGGGAGCCGGAGCACACATTAGTGCCGTAGCTGGAGAGCGGAGGTTTCCTCGCTCCACAGGTAGCGTCACATCTTGTAGTGATGTACAATTCGCTTCGCCTGCTCGCGCTCCTTGGCGCACTGCACTTGCGTAACATCGTTTCTGGCTGTGCCGCGGAACGTGCACGACCAGGACTCCTTTATGAGCAGCCCTCGTTGATGCGACGTGCATCGCCGGCACAGTGGAAGCAACAAATACACTCGCCCGACTGGCTGACATGGTGTTTCATAAGCTATATTAATGCGCTCGGCTTACCGCCTACTCAAGCTCATTTGCAGCACAGAGTGCATGTCCAAGCCACTACTCTATTTAGTCGTAGAACACGCAATGCTATAAGCAGCAAGGCACCTTATGTATCGTGCATGGCAGATTGCAAAGAGATAGATTGATGGGTAACTGAGTTATACTGTAGTGTGATACTGTTTTTAAATGCAAATTACAAATCGTTGTTCCCATGCGTATACAAGAGCTTGGGGAAAAGAAGCAAATCCCTAGTCCAATCCGATCACTAATTCCCTCTGTAAACTCCCATGCCCCCTTCCATGGAATGAGTGAATGAAGGAAGAAGAAAAGAAGTCCGAGTACGATATGACAGAGCACCTGCCAGTTTCTTGTTGTTTGGTTTGGGGTGAAGAACAACCATCAGATAGGGTTTTTTTTACGCACGCACATAGCACAAGGAACATCCAAGCAATGTTGCATATGATGTGCTGGTGTGGATATTAACATTCATGTCCATATTTCCAAAAGCAGAAGTAAAACCTTTTATCCGAGCTGTTGGAAATGAAGTTAGGTATCATTGTGTGTTATTTTCATGGAGATTAAATTTGGGGCAGAGAGCTCCTCTCCTCAATCGATAAACGAGGAGAACATTTTGTATGATATTCTTGCCGTCGGATTTATATTTTGCCAAAAAAAACCCCTGCATTCAGTGGTTCTATGAGTAAAGAAAAAAGGAGCAAAAATGTTGTACGGAACCATGGTTCAGCCGAACCTACGCTCGACACCATCGATTTCTAGAAACTATTTATGAGGATCCATGCATGGTTGATTAAAAAATGTAGTTGGCATGCATGTCTATTCATGAGGATCCATGCATGATTGATTAAAAAATACAGTTGGCATGCACGTCACAGATCCACATGTAGTAGGATGTTAAATCGTACGGCATAGACCATAGGTTCGGCTGAACAATGGTCCTGAATCACGTCTCTCAAAAAGGAGTTTACAGAGTTAGTTGTAGAAGAAAAATGTCGCTTGGGGGTTTAGAGTATCTCCATGCGTGATTTTGCTTCGATTTGTGAATATGTGTTAAACTACTTTCCACCACCTGACAAATAAGTGTGTTAGCGAACTATCCCTTCATATGCTAGATGGACTAAAGAACTAATAACAGTGAGTCAGTGACATGCTATGACGATGGAATGTTATGCTTGTTATTCTGTTCTCATCTTTTATTAGACATTTGAGTTCACAAGGTTAGCAGAGGATCTAAATTGAGCATAGTGGCACCATTAAATCTCGCTGTGGAGGTCCTTGTATCATTCTCTCGTGTATAGATGAACTTGGCACCAGATAACATCTTAATACATCAACTACTACAAGAATACGCTTTCGGAATCCTAAACCTGGCTTTCGCAAGCAGATATAGTCCAAACTACGTCAGTGCCTCGTACTTTGCTGGCATGGCCAACAACATGTACCTAAGGGCATAGCCAATGCATAACCCTAGGGTAATGGCCAGCAGACCATGTAGGATCGGATGTCAGGAAAAGTAGGTTCGAATGGTGTAGCGGGATCCTCGGCGGGAGGCATGTGCTTGGGGAGCAAAAGTGTTGCCCGGTGCATAAAGCTGAAAAAGTTGAAGTGGAGAGTAGGGATGTATGTGTAGGGGGAGCTTACTTTTTATTATTTGATGAAGATCACTAATAGTAGCTTGCATTGGGGAGAAAAAGTTAATATAGACGCCCCAAGCTACTTTTTCTCATGGGGCATCTGTATCCATATGCAACCATTGTACATGCCCTAATGGACGACCAAGCCACTCTGTGATAGTGTCATTCACCTCCTGTCCATGCTAATGTCTAGGGGGACACGCCCTGGGAAGCAGCCCACACCAAGCATGACATCCAACATCCAAAGATCCAACACCAGGGATGCCACGAGCAGCCAAGACAATGCATTTATGAAGGGGGCGATGTCATTGACGAGGATCAGTGCGACACCCAAAGATGGGTTCTGCAGGGAGATGCCAACACGGCATACTTCCGTGTGATTGCTAATGACTGCCGCAGCCGCAACACCATCCTGCTTCTCTGGGACGGGGATAGATTACTCCAGCACCGCGATGATATTTGTGAGCATGTCGACGGCTTTTACCATGACCTATTCTCCTCTTCCTTGCTAGGTGGCACTGTGTTGGACCCCCACCTGTGGTCGGGGTTGTGTATGGTCTCGGACTGGATAATGAGGCTCTCATGGCACCCTTCATTGAAGATACCATTCCTACTATCAAAGACATGAACCCTAACTTAGAGCCTGGCCCCGATGGCCTACTAGTCTGGTTTTTCAGGTTTTCTGGACCTCGGTTAAGGATGAGGTGATGGGCATGTTCCAGGATTTCTATATTGGTACCCTGGATCTTTCTCGTCTCAACTTTGGGATTATTGTGCTTATTCCTAAGGTTTTCGGGGCCTTCGATATCCGCCAGTTCTGGCAGATCACATTGATTAACTTGATCTTTCGTATCCTAGCCAAGGTGTGCACCAATAGGGCGACACTTCTTGCCGATCGGTTGATGCATTCAAACCAATCGTCCTTCATCCAAGGCCGATTCATCATGGATCGGGTCCAAGTCCTTCATGAAGTAAAAATAGAACGCCAAAATGCGGTCTTTCTTGAGATCGACTTCCATAAGGCATACGCCACAGTTCATTGATTCTTTCTTCGAGAAGTGTTGCTCTCGAAGGGTATTGACGACCGTTGAGTCACCAGGGTCATCTAATTCGTATCTAGTGGACGCACCACTATGAACATCAATGGCAAAGTGGTCTCATTCTTCCACACCTATTGTGGGGTTCGGAAGGGGGGTCCCTTTTCCCCCTTCCTCTTCAACATGGTGGTCGATGCCCTTGCCTCCATCCTTGATGCAGCCAAGGGGTCCGATCATATCCATGGGGTGGTTCCACACCTTGTACTGGGTGTCGGTGTCAAAACCGGCGGATCTCGGGTAGGGGGTCCCGAACTGTGCGTCTAGGCGGATGGTAACAGGAGACAAGGGACATGATGTTTTTACCCAGGTTCGGGCCCTCTCGATGGAGGTAAAACCCTACTCCTACTTGATTGATATTGATGATATGGGTAGTACAAGAGTGGATCTACCACGAGATCAAGGAGGCTAAACCCTAGAAGCTAGCCTATGGTATGATTGTTGTAATGGTTATCTTGTCCTACGGACTAAAACCCTCCGGTTTATATAGACACCGGAGAGGGCTAGGGTTACATAGAGTCGGTTACAATGGTAGGAGATCTACATATCCGTATCGCCAAGCTTGCCTTCCACGCAAAGGAAAGTCCCATCCGGACACGGGACGAAGTCTTCAATCTTGTATCTTCATAGTCTTGGAGTCCGGCTGACGATGATAGTCCGGCTGTCCGGACACCCCCTAGTCCAGGACTCCCTCAGTAGCCCCTGAACCAGGCTTCAATGACGATGAGTCCGGCGTGCATATTGTTCGGCATTGCAAGGCGGGTTCCTCCTCCAAATAATTCATAGAAGATTGTGAACACCAGGATAGTGTCCGACTCTGCAAAATAAATTCCACATACCACCGTAGAGAGAATATTACGTACACAAGTTCAATCTACTGACGTGTTTTGTGGCATGACGTCACACCACCACCAAGCCTTTACTGGAATCTTTTTTTTATTATACCACCTCAGCGCGTTTAGCGAAGCGGTTTCCTTGGCACGTCTTGTCGAAGCAGAGATCGTGTCCCCCTTATTCCAGGATTCTCATCAATACGGACGTGGGTAACCCAACCGCGCCATTGATGGTGGCGCTTGGGAGATAAGCGAGTTTTACCAGGTCGGTGGGGACGCATAGTTTTCGTCCGCCCATATATAAGGGGATAAGGATCCATCCTTTTTACCTACGCCTTCTTCCTCCTTTGCTTATCCATCTCCGCGCACTCTCGAGCTCCAGCGCCCAAGTCCGTGCATCTCGTCTCGACCTTCTCCGACCATGTCCGGAGCGGGAGGCAAATGGTTGGCCTCCTCCGAATGTCTGGCGCCGAACTTCATCCTCAACATTTCAGCATTTATCGTCGTGTGCGAGGCCTTCCTCTGCATCCAGCCCCACTTCGGCTTGTGGCTCAAGACCTTCAACGTCAAGCCGAAGGTAGTGAAGGGCGTCCAAGCGGAGTGCGGAGGCGCCATGCTGGGCAAGATGCCCAACGTCATCTGGCTCGAAGGGGCCTTCGTGGAGTCCATCAAGGGATGGCAATCGGGGTGGTTCTACATCACCGAGCCGCGTGACCCAAAATGGGCGGCGGCCCTTGAGTTTAGATCTGGTGCCCCGATGCAGCTCACCTCCTGGAAAGAGAAGGGCTTGCTATGGGGCAGTTCGGACGAGCTGACAGGACTCCAGTCCTGTCTCCAGACCCTGGTGAACAAGAAGCTCAGGCTTGTCAATGTGATCCAGGTCATGCTCATCCGCCGGATTCTTCCCTGCCAACAACGGGCCTTCAACCTGTGGGAGTTCGATCCGGCACAGCACCGGACTCTGAGCGGGCTCTTCGACACGACGTATGAAGCCGTCTGGAGGGTGCTGTTCAAGGGCGGAGAAGCCCCCGCGTTCGCGACGGAAGATCGCGGATTCAGCACCAAGCGCCCGGCCGGTGAGGTAAGCTTCGTTATCCTCTATGGGACAGTTGTTTTCATAGTTTGACTCTATGTGGGATCTAAAAACTTCCAATGCCTTTGACAGGACTGGCAGAGGACGTCCGGACAGGTAAACTATCAGGCTCCCCTTCCCGAAGACCCAGCGGACGCCCGCTTAACGGGGCTGCTGGTCCCGGCACTCTATGTGGTGCCGGAGAAGAAGGCCAAGAAGAAGGCCGCAGGAACTCGAAAAAGTTCCCGGCGCCAGGTGATATCGGACTCATCGTCCGATGGCTCCAAGGCGGACTCCTCCCCCGAAGACGAGGAGGAGAAAGAGGACTCTCTCCCAGAGGAAGGAGAGAGGAAGAGGAAGGCTTCCCCAACAGGGGTGGCCGAAGGGTCCAAGAGGGGAAGGACTATTCCCCCGGACAGCTCCGCCAATGCCAACGTTGGCGACGAAGAATGGCCCTCAAGGGCCAGGCCTCCGGCAAGATCGTAAGTATCCGGATTCCTGAATGATTTCGTAATTTCTCCTTCGTGTCACATAGTGTCCTTCTAATGCTGCACACTGCCTGTAGTCCGGCCGATGATGATCTCCCCGCTTCGTCGAGCGGGTCGTTGCTCCGTCGGATGTAGATTCCATCCCGACTGCCTCCACCCCTCGCGACGCTGAGGACGCCGAGGTGGGATCCCGGGAAGGGACCCATCAGGAGGAGGCTCCGGAGGCGCCACAAGGCAGCCTCCCGGACTTTGCGCCGGACTCCACACCGGAACCCGTAGTGGTTCCGGAGTCCGGCAGGCGGCCCCTTCGCAAGAAGGGCAAGACCGTGACGCCGGCGGCCTCCGTCCAACCGGAGGCGCCGGACAACTTGTTGGAGGCGCTCAAAGGCGCTTCCATCGAGGAAGAACACCGCACTATCATGAGTGCAGTGATTCAGAAGGTTCAGCTCGCCAAGAGCGGGCTGACCAAAGCCTGCAGTAGCCTTCTAACAGGCTTTGAGGTAAGAAGTTAAAAATATGTAATGTAATACCGCATAGACAGTAGCCCCTGATGCTCGGTTCGGTGTTCGGAAAGAAAAACCGGATTGAGGATCTAAAAAAGATATACGCAGGATTGCTAAAAATTGTGTCAATATGGATTTGCAGGCTGCGCTACTGACCTCTGCCACACTGACTGCGGAGGTCGGTGCATTGAAGCAGGACCTCGAGCGGTCCGAGCAAGAGCTCGGCCATGCCAAGAAGCAGCTCGAGGACAAAGAAGGTGAGTAATACCATCTTTGAATTTGTACCTTACAGAAAAGGATTTTGGTTGCAATGAAAATAATAAGGATAACGTGGGTACTGCAGGGGCCACGAACGAGGTGGCAACCCTAAAGGAGGCCGTATCCGTGGCCGAACGCAATGCGGCCGCGGAACGGACGGAGCTAGAGAAACAGGAGGCGGGGGTGGTGGAGGTGCGGCAAGAGCTCCAGGCTCTCATGGAAAAACATGAGAGTTTGGAGCGTGACTCGAAGACTCGAGAGTCCGAGCTTGCCTCGGCTCTTGAAAGTGCCAAAGCCGCTAAGGCCGAGGCCCATAAGGCCCTCTAGGAGATTGGGGCGGTGAAGAAGATAGCACGCCCGAGATGTACTATAAGACTGTCCTGAAGGGTGCCCGCAAGATTGCGGATGAGTGCCCCCGAGATGTAATTATTGAGTAAACTCGCTATGTATTATCCTGTGCGCTGAAAACTTTGTTCATATGCGCTAGGCAATGCTTATTGATTTAAAATAATACCTTCTGTGCGGCCGTTTATTAAATCTGAGAGATGGCAAGTCGTCGGCTTCAGCCCCCATGCCACGAGTGCTGGGGTGTTCGGGATAAACTTGAGCGCTCTTGTTCCCATTTTTGGGTCCATCTAGGGAGGCGCTCAACACGACGAACAAGGCAACCGGACTTATAATGCTTGAACACTCTCACTTAGCCATAGAATTCTATAATTTTAAATTTTGGCGAAGCCCCTAGTATTCGGAAGACCGAGTTCGGGGCGCTATCCACGCCTTGGCTGGACATTATCCGGTTCTTCGCTCGAAGCGGCATAAGTCTTTAGGGACTCGAAAAGACCTCTCGAACAGCGACCAGCCTATCGCCTTATCATGACAGTCAGTTTTAGCTTTCTCCACTGAGGCGCTCGCCCAGCTCAATCGGGGCGCAATCACAGTGGTTCTCCCAGTGCTACCTTAGCCGACAGAACGGAACATAAGGTACCAAAACATGGGAGCCGGGCAAACCCAACTATTGACCGAAGACATGATTCGGAGCCGATTCATATAATGCTATAAGTTTGGGGTGCCGCACTTGTGAAAGTGTTCGGACTTATCACACCATAATGCGGGGAACATAAGCCCCTGGTGTATTCGGCCGTACCAAAATATACGGGTGCAAGATGTCATTAATGAACATATATATAAAGTAATGCAATTATAGGCAAAAAGTGCTGCATTATTTATTTAAGGAATTCTGCTATGAGTGCGGAATGATACAAATAGTGCAGTAAGCAAAGGATTGGACTAATTAGACGTGTCTCCTTCTAGGGGTAGGCTGCGGAATGGTGGATTTAACAAATTTAATGCTCGTAATGGAGACCACCTGATTGTTCGTCGCAGCCTTTGTCCCTCCCTGGCTGTTGCATCGTGAGTTCGGCAGTTCGCCTCCGGACAGGGCCTCTGGTGAGCGGAGTCCTGTGTATAAAAAGAAGGAAAAGAAAAAATAAAAAGAGCGACACACTTAGGAGCCCCTGGTGTGGTTGAGCCGCACTCTGGACTTGTCGTGGTCGTGCCACTCCCCCTATGCCCATGGTATCTCCAGAGCGTAATGATGTACGCGGAGAGCTGGTCTTGCAATCGTGCAAGGGCCGGGGTTGGGGCCGCATTGCTATGCGTGCTCGGAACGTGCCAGATGGTCTCGATTGATATTGTTTCGGGCGCGTTTGGCCGTGTCCGGTCGTTTAATGGCCGGACTCGAAAATTGCCTTAAAAGGCTACTCTGTACTTCTGCCGCGAGAGCCGCTGTGTGTTCCTCCGTTCGGAGGGAGCATTCCATATTTCCGTTGACCGTGATGAACCAAAGAGGGCCTGTCATCTTGAGCTTTAGGTATGCATAATGCGGCACCACGTTGAACTTTGCAAACGCGGTTCGTCCGAGCAGAGCGTGATAGCTACTGCGGAACGAGTCTATGTCGAAGATTAACTCCTCGCTTTGGAAATTATCCGGGGATCCGAAGACCACTTCCAGGGTGACTGAGCCTGTACAATTGGCCTCAACGCCTGGTATGACGCCTTTGAAGGTCGTCTTTGTGGGTTTAATCCGTGAGGGGTCTATGCCCATCTTGCGCACTGTATCCTGATAAAGCAGGTTCAGGCTACTGCCGCCGTCCATCAGGACTCTCGTGAGGTGAAATCCATCGACGATTGGGTCTAAAACCAATGCGGTGAATCCGCCATGGCGGATACTGGTCGGATGGTCTCTTCGATCGAAAGTGATCGGGCAAGAGGACCATGGATTGAACTTCGGGGCGACTGGCTCCATCGCATATACGTCCCTCAGTGCACGCTTCCGCTCCCTCTTGGGTATATGGGTTGCGTATATCATGTTTACCGTCCTCACTTGTGGGGGAAAGCCCTTCTGTCCTCTACTGTTCGGCGGCCGGGTCTCTTCCTCGTCGTCGCTGTGCAGCCCCTTGTCATTGTTTTCGGCAATTAACTTGCCTGCCTGCTTGAATACCCAACAATCTCTGTTGGTGTGATTAGCTGGCTTTTCGGGGGTGCCATGTATCTGGCAAGAGCGGTCGAGTATTCGGTCCAAATTGGACGGACCTGGAGTGGTTCTTTTGAATGGCTTCTTCCGCCGACCGGGTTTAGAGCCTCGGAATCCGGCGTTGACTGTCGTATCCTCATTGTTGTCGCCGTTAACGCGGCGTTTGTTTTTGTTTCGACGCGACCTGCCATTGTGGTCCTTAGTGTCCGGACTGCCAGCATTTTTGCTAAGGTTGTTGCTGCGAGCTAGCCAGCTGTCCTCTCCCGCACAGAAGCGGGTCATAAGTGATGTGAGTGCTGCCATGGATTTCGGCTTTTCCTATCCTAGGTGCCGGGCCAGCCACTCGTCGCGGATATTATGTTTGAAGGCTGCGAGGGCCTCTGCATCCGGACAGTCGATGATTTGATTTTTCTTTGTTAAGAACCGTGTCCAGAATTGTCTGGCCGATTCGTCTGGCTGCTGAATTATGTGGCTTAGGTCATCGGCGTCTGGTGGTCGCACATATGTGCCCTGGAAGTTGTCAAGGAATGCGGCTTCCAGATCCTCCCAACACCCAATTGACTCTGCGGGCAGGCTGTTAAGCCAATGCCGAGCTGGTCCTTTAAGCTTGAGTGGGAGATATTTGATGGCGTGGAGATCGTCGCCGCGGGCCATATGGATATGAAGGAGATAATCCTCGATCCAAACCGCGGGGTCTGTTGTGCCATCGTAGGATTCAATGTTGACGGGTTTGAACCCTTCTGTGATTTGATGATCCATTACTTCGTCTGTGAAGCATAGTGGGTGTGCGGCGCCTCTATATTGAGCAATATCACGACGTAGCTCAAGAGAGCGTTGTCTGCTGTGTTCGGCCCGGCCAGAGTTGTTGTGTCCGGCACGACGGTATTCGTCATGGGTCATGGGGCGCCCACGTGATCCGTAGATAGATCTGGATTGTCTTGCCTTGTCCTCCAATATATCCCGCAAGTCCGGCGCGTTCCCTCGTGGCTTCGTACTTTTCGAGCTGTGCCGGGGTACGGTCTTGATGGAGGGCCTGGATGCCTCTCTGTCGCGACCACGGGGTGGTCGGTCGGCCGCATTGTGCGCTGGTGATGAAGGTATGTATGCTTCCTCCTCTAGTCGGGGGAGCAACTTGCGTTTTGGGTAGCTCTTGGAGGGGCGTTCGAGTTCATACTCTTCGGCCGCGAGGACCTCGGTCCATCTGTCAGCCGGCAGGTCTTGATCAGCTTGAAGCTACTGCTGCTTTTTCTTTAGGCTATTTGCTGTGGCCATTAGCCTGCGTTTGAAACGCTCTTGTTCGACGGGATCCTCAGGCACGACGAATTCGTCGTCGTCGAGGCTTGCCTCGTCTCCGGAGGGAGGTATGTAATTATCATCCTCGACCTCTTCGTCTGCCGCTTTCTCGTGAGGGCTTGCTTCTGCATCCTCCTGCGCTGAATCTTGCTGGAGGGGATTGTCTTCGGCACTTTCCGAGGTATTGTTATCTCCTGTGCCGGAATCTCCATTCTTGCTGTGGCGGGATTTAGAGCGGCGCCGCTGGCGTCGGCGCTTGGGCTGTTTCTTTAAGGAATCTGCCTCCGCTGCTTCTTCGCCGTCCCCATCTTTTGGGGTATCCACCATGTATATGTCGTATGACGAGGTGGTCTTCCAGTGCCCTATGGGCGCTGGTTCTTGATCGTCTCGGGCATCGTCGTCCATACCGTCGATGTCTTCGGAGTCGTAGTCTAGCATGTCGGTTAGGTCGTCGACAGTGGCTACAAAGTGGGTGGTGGGTGGGCTTTGAATTTCTTCGTCGTCCGTATCCCAACCATCCTGGCCGTAGTCCGGCCAGTGCTCTCCGGATAGCGAGAGATGCTTTAGCGAATTCAAGATGTCGCCAAAGGGTGAGTGTTGAAAGATTTCCGTGGCGGTGAACTCCATGATCGGCGCCCAATCGGATTCGATTGGCAGGGGCGCGGGAGGTTCGGAGTCCGGCGAGGAGTCCGGCACCTCGGAGTCATGAGCTTTATAAGGGACAAGGTCAGTGTTCGGCTCCATCGTTGTAGTGGTTGCAGCCCCCAAGGCGGTGTCCAGCCGTCCGTCCTCGATCTGCGCGATCGGCTCCGAACCATGGGTCGGAGCGGATTCGTGTGCGGCCTCCAAAACACTGTCCGGCGGCAGAATTAGATCTTGCCCATCGTGACAGTGCGGCGCAATTGGCTGTGGCTCAGATCTATCGAAGATCAAGTCTCCGCGGATGTCTGCCGTCAAGTTTAGGCTTCCAAACCTGACCTGATGGCCAGGGGCGTAGCTTTCGATCTGCTCCAGATGGCCAAGCGAATTGGCGCGCAGTGCGAAGCCGCCGAATACGAAGATCTGTCCGGGGAGAAAAGTCTCACCCTGGACTGAGTAGTTGTTGATTGAAGAAGCCATCGAGCCTATCAGCGACGACACAGAGGAACTCTCAACGAAAGCACCAATGTCGGTGTCAAAACCGGCGGATCTCGGGTAGGGGGTCCCGAACTGTGCGTCTAGGCGGATGGTAACAGGAAACAAGGGACACGATGTTTTTACCCAGGTTCGGGCCCTCTCGATGGAGGTAAAACCCTACTCCTGCTTGATTGATATTGATGATATGGGTAGTACAAGAGTGGATCTACCACGAGATCAAGGAGGCTAAACCCTAGAAGCTAGCCTATGGTATGATTGTTGTAATGGTTATCTTGTCCTACGGACTAAAACCCTCCGGTTTATATAGACACCGGAGAGGGCTAGGGTTACACAGAGTCGGTTACAATGGTAGGAGATCTACATATCCGTATCGCCAAGCTTGCCTTCCACGCCAAGGAAAGTCCCATCCGGACACGGGACGAATTCTTCAATCTTGTATCTGCATAGTCTTGGAGTCTGGCTGACGATGATAGTCTGGCTGTCTGGACACCCCCTAGTCCAGGACTCCCTCACCGGGGTTGGGTTTCTCTTGTCCAATACGCCGACGACATGATTATCATGGTTGAATGCACTAATGGAGACATTGCAAACCTCAAGTTTCTCCTCATTTGCTTTCAACAAAATATTGTTTGTGCAAATGGAATTCAGTCATCCCATGTTTCTTCCGGAACTTCCTTTCCCTTCTCACCATAGAATTCAAGTTTTCAACCAAACATGACCACAATAAATGAAATAACTGCATGTGCCAACCCTTGAAACATGGGCAGAGTTCAGCCTCTTTACATGGACTCTACAAATTATTCTCTACCATACCACACTTCTTATATAGGTAGAGGTTTTGGTAATGTCTCTTTCTCTAGAATTGTGATGTACACTCTAGAAACATTGCTCGAGTTCGTGCGTGTACTAAAATATTGTAGGCTGATGGGAATGATAGGCATCGGGAGAACATGCAGCTGTGTCTGCCCTGTACATGGATTCGGTTAGTTGCTATTGGTAGGTCACACCTTAAAAAACACTTCAGGCTCCCTCGTCCACTGCATACCGGACGCTGAGGATGAATAAGGAGATAATCTGGCATGGCACCTCTCGACGACTGGAACCAATACACTGACGCCATCTTAGGGATGCTCAGCATGACACCCTCCTCGCTCGATGGGAGGCAGAGACCTGGTAGTGCTGTAGTTGGAGGGTGGCGCCATCTTTGCTCGAGAAAAGGCGTCGTGACTTGTAGTACTTTAGAATTCGCTCTGCCTGGTTGCGCACCTCATCGTGGCGCAGCTCTGCGGCATCGTTTTGGCCGCATCGTGGTAGGTGCGTGATTCGGACCTCTTTGTGAGCAGCCCACGTCGATGCAGCGTGCTGCCCCGTCGCAGCGGCAGCAACAACACGATTGCCTTGTCTGCAAATGTTGAGCTTCATAATATATTGATGCTCTCAGCTTACCAACGGTCACCCTGTTAGTGCCTATTCAAGATCCTCAACATCGCTGTGTTCAAGCCTCTGCTATTTTAACCATATATCATGCAACACCAGGCAAGAGGGCGCCATGACCTGTGCACCAGATTGCAAGGAGATGTTTTGGTATGGATAAATGAGTTAGATCATCATATTCTAAGGCGCACAAATTTCCCATGGGTGCGTAAGCAAGATCTTAGGAATAAAAGATGAATTCCCTAGTCTAAACCCATCACTAAGTTCATCACCAATGCCAAACCTAAAATCCCCCGCAACCGTCCAAACCGCGCGGTTCACACGTATTTCATCATCCAACGCGGGTCTGTATCGGTCCGCAGGCCGGTGCAGACGTGCTTTTTGCGACTGTCCAGTCCGCTGCCACATCTGCGTCTGACTAATATGGCCCACCAAAAACCCCTCTATCGTCCCCGCGTCCCTTCCCGGCCAAAGCGGTCAGCACCGCTCTAGAGCACAAGTGCCGCATTCATCCTGGCTCAGAGTGACGCGACCTCTCACTAGCGCTCCAACATTGAAGCAGCTCACCAGCCAAGAGCTCCTCACACATCATTTCCCGGTGCATGCAACTGATGCGCATTCAAACGACAACCTGTTGTTTCGCCTCCCTCCATTAAACATGCGCGGTTGGAACCTACTCCGGCGTCCCCCTCCGTCCATCTGTCGCGCGTATTAATCACCCTGCCACTAGCCCTCCCATCTGCCAGCTATTTAAACTCCAACCTCGGCCATAGCCGCATCCATCCTCCTCCACTCCCTTTTCTCTCTCGGCACCATGCCCGCTATGGCCTCCCCATGCTCCAAAGCCATTTGGGACAGCCTCTCACTTGAGCAGAAGAAGGAGATTGCCACAATTGTTGATGGCTGGCAGGCCGGTGATACAGACATTCCCAAAGGAGGATGCGGCCGACGATGAGCCGGGGCCACCCTCCTCGCCGGTTCATGCCGACGTCACCATGGGCGAGGCCCATGCTCACTACACATTGATGGTGCTGGAGGAGCAGGAGGCCACGTTCTGGCAGGCGCAGACCGACCAGGCCAACAACATCCAGCTCCTTGACGAGTACCGACGCACGGAGGAGCTACTCGCTGCTGACATTGCCATCGTTCCGAACGTGGACGTGGTCAAGCAGGAGGCGTTGGTCGACTCCTATCTCACCACCTGTGAAATCCACCATGACCACTAGTGGTACCGCTAGTATCAGGCGGAGGTAGAAGCCGCCTTCAGGGCGTTCGACGAGGCGATGAACGAAGTCTATGTCTAGAGCGAGGACGAGAACGACGTATCCAAGTCCGCCGCCTGCGCGCCTCCACCATGACCATGAAGCTGGCACGTCCGCGGGCACCGGCGACATCGAGAAAGAGTAAAGCATGGGAGGTCGCCGATGCTCGGGTCCAGGAAGGCCACCGCTCTTTCGCTCCCACGGAAGCCAGGCTTGGCGGGCTCATCATCGTCGGCCAATTAGCCACTGATAGGCTGGGGATGTGGAGCTTCATTTTTGGGGCTCATGGTCGGCAGGAGATGGAAACGGTCCCCGACGGTGATTTTAGGCTAGGCTAGAGTCCGGTCTAGAGCAAATATGTTGAACACCTTCCGATTTTATGTAAAAATTATTCAAGTTTCAATGAAATTCATCTGGTATGTTTAAATATGCATCAAATTTGTTTGGATGGCCAACAGACGTATGTGGTAACCTTGCATCGCTGGCTCCCGCCTCCGTGTCCTCGGAATGGTCCACCCCTGTCCGCCGACGGATGGGGTGTCTGGTTTACAGGTGAATGATGGAGATGCCCTGATTCCTTCTCCTAATTCACATGCCCCATTTCATCACTTGTTATTCATGAGTGAAGGGAGGAAGAAGGAAATAAGTTTGAGGGTCACAAGTGTTTTTTTGGGTAGCAACTTTAGTTATAAAAACGTTAGGATGGTATTACTTCGTGCCACACGTTTGGTATTTATCATTTGGGTTAGTTTAACATGGTGTAGAGTGGTGGCACTTTTTGGAACACGGGTGCCAATGCATCCAAATTAAAAAATAATAATTAGAAATAGGAAAAAGTTGAAAATAAATAGTATTTTTTCGTAACGAACATGGTCAAGTATTACTTGTGTGTAAAGTTTCAGAAAGAAATTGACTTATGTGGACTTCAGGGCCAAAAAAAAGTAGCAAGTAAAAAGAACGTGGATAGTATTCATCACCAAGAATACCGTGGAAGTCGTTCAGTCACAACATTTTTTAACATTTTTTGCTATATTTATTTGTTTAGTTCGTTTGGGTGCATTGGCACCTAGGACCAGGTATTTCCGGGCATGGTGCACATTTACATCAGAAGATCTCTACTCCTAATAGAGCAGTTGGTAGTCTCTGCCGGTCAATTTTCGTCCCATCACTTTCGTTCGGATTTTTTTCATAGGTAACCGTCGTAGATTTTTTTCGTCGCCTCCCCCACTTCATCGATTTATTTTCACTTCACCCTCTCACACAACGAAAAAAACTGAACGGATCAACTTTCCATACTGACGCAAATTATTTAGTAATATCTTTATGTAAAAGAATCAATCACAATCAATCTCTAAAGATCAAATCTAAATTAATTAATCTTCATAACGTTTGTTTCCTTTTGAATCACGTCCATAACTTTTCTTCCTTGTTTGGGCAGAAACTGTTTGGTGGCAGAGATTAGGAAGCTTCCTATGAGTGTAGTAATAGGAAGTATTCTTTTTCTTGATGATTCGTTTCCATGCATGATGATAGTAAATTAGTCCAACATTCACCACTATTTATCAACGTCGTCAATCGTATCCATTCCTACTAGTTTTAAGGGAATCTGCTCGCTATGTCTTTTTAAGGGGATCCGCTCGCTAAGTCGTCGTCGCACGTTATTTTCACAAGCAATTCCCCTAAAAAAACACAGCGTCCTACCTCGACTTTCCTACCTAGCCGCCGCCGCCGCCGCCCACCGATCTCGCCACCTCCCGGCGATCCCCTCCTCCCTCCCGCAGCTCGAACGACCCACTTTTTGGCCACAAGCACCGCCTGCCTCTTCGCCCATGCGTCACCCCTCCTCTTCACCATGGCCACGAGCAGCATCCGAGGCGGAGCCGCGACGCCTCCACAGATGCGGCGGAGACACCATATCCAGTGGAGATGGCGGTGTAAATCTTCTACTCTGCTCCTTCCCCTGGTTACCGGCCTGCTCCACGTCCCCTCTGCTTTGTGTGGATCTGCTCATGTGCAGCAGTAAACTTTATTTAGGTAGAACTATTCTTCTAGGCCTTTTTTTTGTTACTTCAAATTGACTTTTTGAGCCAATGCTTATGGCATGAAGTATTACCTAGAGTTCCTTAATCAATGTGCTTGTCCATCGTTTCATTTGGTTCAATTACTATCAGCAAGAACGCATTGTGAAACAGTTAGCTTATGAATGTGTGCTCTTCCTGCAATAATAACATTTGCAATATAAGGGCCGAGGCAGACCCATGCATCAGGATGATGTGCACTACGTGGAAAGTAATACTAATATGCACTACTAGGGAAAAGCCTAGCAGCAGCGCGAGTTTTGGGCCTATCAGTAGCGCGGGCAGGAGCGTTACTGATAAGGCGCTACAGCTAATGCTTAGCAATAGCGCGTCTTGACCCACGCTACTGCTAAATTGACTTAGTAGCAGCGCTTCTTCGGAACATCGCTACTGGTAATTAGTAGTAGCGCTTCTCCTCGCCTGCGCTACTACTATTATTTAGTATTTTATTTCTTTTTTTTCATGTTGTATTCGTACACCTTTACACAAGTTTTCATACAACAGGAATTTAGAGATTGTTTTTACATCATAATGAGTTATTACATCATGGGGTGAAAGAACCGTGGACTAGTTTCAAGTGGATGTCTATCCACTTGAAACTAATCCGCGGTTATTTCATCCAATGATATAATAATATCATCATCATCATATCATTAACAACTGAGCATCATAATACATCATTGTCATATAACACCTCCTCAAGATCATCGTTTTCATCATTGACATGACATAACACCTCCTCAAGATCATCATTATCAACTCTAACACATTACCACATAATAAACATATTGTACCTCATAGGACCTATTACATTCGATTAAGACCTACTATATTTTCTAAGGTAAAATAGCAAAAAACAAGATAGCCCCTGACTTTCCATTATGGAGAATGGAGATTAGCCTGTCTCCAATTCTTGCCTTTCGCTGAATGTTACTTCCAAGAACCTCCTTGCGAATGTCCATACATTTCTTCCATTCTTTGATGATCATGTGTTCACGGGTTTTAGAAATCCGATATGCACAGGTGAGCTCCGTAGATTTACCTGGCAGTATGTTCAGAACTGAGAGGCAACCATGCAGAGACATCAGATGAGGCACACAATCCATCGGGAGTTTCTGTTGAAAACATAATAATAACTTCAAAATCTGGGTTACGCTCTGAGCATTGCACAAATTTTGGCAACCAAAATGGGTTACGCTCTGAGCATTGCACATATTTACTTCAAAATTCATATCATGATGGGTCCTTAGGTGTATTTTCTTTGTTTCGAAATTTTCATGGTCTTCAAAACCCATCCTCTCCAAGACATAGCGTCTTGCATGGCATGGGATAAGCTAGTCGAATTGTAAAATATGAAAATTAGACGTTGAAATAGTTGAAGTTATGCTTAATTACGAAAAAACACTTGTCGTTGTTGCGTACTGTTTCACAATCGAAGGTCTCCTCGAGCTTAATGCTGAAGCTCCGATCTTCGTCCAGCCGAACGAACCTTTCACACATACCTCGATCGTCGTGGCACCAGCTACACTCCCCCGGGAGACCGTCGTCGTCCGAGTACGACATTTCCTACAATCATAATTCAAAGATTAAACTTGTACATATTCTAGCACAAGTCATGCCAGAATTCACGACAAAATCCGGCATGACCTTTGCTAAAAAAGGACATATCGAGCGCCTGAAATTTGCCGGAACGGAATCAACACTCCGGCAAAACATAGGCCACTCGGAGATGTAAACTGAACATGAACGGCCACTTGGGCAACCACATATCCTATTTGAGCAACAACACAAGATATACAAGGATATTTGGCTGGTCTCACCTCGATGTTGGAGGGGGTCGGTGACTGGGACGACGACGGGGATGTCGGAGGGGGTCGGTGACGGGGACGATGGAGGTCACCTGAAACCATATAAGTTATCACTAATACATCCCGAATAATTGCTTAAACTAAAAAATAACAACAAATATGAGTGCGGCTAATCTGCACCCGGGCTCAGCTACACCCACACTTAGAAAAAAATTCAAAAAAAATACTAGAAAAATTCAAAAAATTCTAAATTTTTTTGTGGTGGTAGATAATTTGACGCGTGAGGTGCGCCCCAAAATTCAACTCATTTGAGCATCTGAGCAGGTCTCGGCAAAAAAGACAAAATCAGGGTCTGTAAAAATATTTACTGTTCACGCACTGTTTTGACCCAATTTGTCTTTTTTGCCGAGAGCTACTCAGATGTCCAAATAAGTTGAATTTTGGGGCGCACCTCACGCGTCCAATTATCTACCACCACAAAAAAATTTGGAATTTTTTGAATTCTTTTATTATTTTTTTTGAATTTTTTGCTGAGAGGGAGCAGATGAGCCCGGGCACCGTTTTGAGTTTTAGCAACAAATATGACATGTTCAACTAGTTTTATTAATTCAACTAGTTCTTACTAAATATAAACTTACTATAAATAGAAAAACAAACTAGTTCTTTCTAAAAATAAAGTAGTTCAACTAGTTATATTAATTATCTTACTAAAAATAGATTAGTTCTGTTAATTCAACTAGTTCAACTAGTTTATTAGTTTACTTACTAAACTAGTTCAACTACAACTAAAGTAGTTCAACTACCACTACTACTACTAAAAATCTAGTACTAACTAAGGGCTTGTTCGGCAACACTCCAGCTCCTAACTCCATGACCGGAGCGGGGTGGAGCGTGCCAAATGCATCAGCTCTGCGAATCTGTCGCGGGAGAGCGGAGCGGCACACAGTGCAATTTCACGGAGTGGCATGACCCTCGCTCCTCGTTTCACCAGAAGCAGAATCTGATCGAAATTACAAAATGTGCCACCGCCAAGTGCCACCAACGAAACGGTACGAGTCTATTTTCTCTAGCGTGAGCTGTTGGTGCTCCACTCGTGGATTTTCTTATCCACCCGAACAGCCCATACTTGACCGTAATGCGATGCCAGCCCACGTTCTCACAGAGTGGAGCCAGCCGAACACAGGCGCTCCATCGGGAGAGCGCTTCCTGCGGGGAGCGGAGCGGAGCGACAGGTTTTTATGGAGTGGAGGGTTACCGAACATGCCCTAAGCAACATCTAGTACTAGCTAACCCTAAATTAACATCTACTACTACTAAATCTAGTACTAACTAGTGGCAGGGGGTGGGGGCGACGGAGAGGTAGCTAGGGGCGGCGAGGTCGAGGGCGGTGGGAGGAGGGCTGCCGGCGGAGGAGGGAGGAGGGGCGGCCGCAGGCGGAGGGAGGAGGGCGGCGGCGGAGGAGGGAGGGGCGGCCGCAGGCGGAGGGAGGATGCGCGAGGAGGATGGAGGAGGGACAGAAGGAGGGGAGTACCTCGGCGGCGGACGGACGAAGGCGGCGGCGGCGACGACGCACGACGACGGTTACGCAGGCGAGAGTGAGAGTGTGAGTGAGAGGGCCGGTCGTGCGCGTGGAGATGAGGTAGGGATAGTTGTAGCGCGTTTTCCAAAACGCGCTGCAGCTAACCTGAATAGCAGTAGCGCTGTTTAGTAAAGTGCGCTCCTGCTATAACTAGCGGGGGGGGGGGGGGCGAGGTCATGGCAACTGTAGCAGTAGCGTTGTATGAGGCGGTCGCGCTACTGCTATTTTCCTGTCAGCAGCGCGTTTTGGCAACACGCGTTGCTGCTAAATAGCAGTAGCGTGGTATTTTGAAGAGCGCTGCTGGTAAGATTCTGTGTATAGGCTTTTCCCTAGTAGTGATGGCCTAAGTGGATAATGAAATATCCAAAGATACACTTGACTGGATCAATTTTTTTCTCTGGAATTGTTCCTCATGATGCGCAGATGTAGATGCTATATTTTTAAAATTTCAAATCACCTATGCATGCCAATGTGATTCTTATCCTTTTCATTAGACAGTGTGTTCCCATCAATCCATCCATGCACCGAACCGATTTTTTTACTCTATTTAGGTTGCAATTACGAACAAGTAGCATATGTATGCACTGAACTACTTGCATAAGACATACTGGCGCATGTTATTTAGTAATGTAGAATCAATGACGAACAATCTCTAAAGATCAAATCTAAATTAATTAACATTATCTTAAATCACTCAATCACATTAATTAGAAAACAAATATTTGATTTTTAGAAAAATCGCTCAATCACATTAACCTTACCTTAACTCACGGATGGTAATCAATCTCCAAACAAAGGAAACAATACATCAAGGGAGCAGTAAATAAACTCCCTTTCTTATGACATGTATATGATCTTCCCTTCCCTCTCCGTTGTCGAGCGTTCTTGATTCTTGAGGTCGATGCTTGGGCTGCGTCACTGGGTCGCGACGGTGCCGGAGGACGAGGACGGCGAGGCCGGGTGCCGCGGCACCGCGTTGGCCGCGGCCGGTGAAGGGGGCGAAGAAGGGCGGCTTCCCTGGCCCTGGCCGTGGCCATGGCCCTGGGAGTTGGTGCGGTGGAAGCGGCACTTGAAGGACCCGGCGTGGGTGGCCTGCGCGCAGACGCACTTGGAAGCGGGCCCGTGGCCCGCGCCGGACGGCGCCGACGCCGACCCGGGCCACCTCCTCCGCGTATTCTTGGAGCTGTGCCTGGCCGATTTACATGAAATTAATTTCCTCAGTTGTGGTGGCAGATATAATACACATAATCCATATTGTTATGCACTAGCGCGCGTGTGTGTGTGAAATAGATGGATTATGGTCCCATACCCAATAAGATGGATATGTGTGTGTGTGTTTTCGAGAGAGAGAGGGAGAGGGGGAGAGAGAGTGAGGAAGAGGATGGAGAGTGTGTGTGTGTTAGGATTTGATGGTAAAAAAAGTCGCTAATGTCACTTGATATGTATGAGAATATTAATATTGAACTCTTAAAGTTAATGTGGCCCCGTTGCAACGCACGGGCATTCTTGTAGTATTTTAATAAAGTGACTACCAAAGACACCGTCGAGGAAAGAGAGAGAGAGACCCCGAAGACTTCTCCAAATCATGCTAGTACTTTTCGATTTGAAATGGTTTTCTCTCAATTGAAGCAGTAATTGGAAAATAAAACAAGTACGAAAATGAGTAATAAACCCCAGTATAGACTAGTACAATTCAATTCATGCTCTAGACATCTTATGTGCTTGTGTATTCAAAGTATCGTCCATGTGAATGGAATCCAACCGTCCCATGTTTCTTCGGAAACTTCCTTATGTACTCCTCACCATAGAATTCATGTTTTCTACCAATCACGACCACAATAAATAAAATAGCGGCGTGTGCCAACTCTGGGAACATGGGCAGCACTCAAACCTCTTTACATAGACTCTGTATTCTTCTCTACTCCACTACTCTTCTTATATAAGTAGAGTCTGTGATGTCTCTTTCTCTAGAACTGTAGCTGTACACAATAATAACATTGCTCAAGTGCATTGACTAGAAAACTGTAGAGTGATAAGAATGGTAGGCAACAGGACACGGGCGTGTGCTAGGCACCTTGATTCAGTGACTTGCCTCTCGCAAGTCATAGCGTAACCAACCCTGCCCCATCTTTCGTGCGCTGCATATCGGCAACCAAGATGAATGAGAAGATAACCAGGCTTGGCACCACTGGACGACTGGATCTAGTACATCTCCATGGAGTTGTCGCTGCCCAGCAAGGCACTTTCCTTGCTTGATGGGAGGCGGAGCACCTATTAGTACTGCAGCTGGAGACCGGGGGCTTCCTCGCTCCATAGGGTATCGTCGCACCTCGTAGTGATGTAGTATTGGCTCCACCTGCTCGCGCTCCTCGACGCTGTGCACCCGCGCAACATCGTTTCTGGCCACGGCGTGGCTGGTGCACGACCCGGACTCCTTCATGAGCGGCCCTCGTTGATGCGATGTGCGCCGGAGCACTTGCCCGACTGGCTGAGCTGGTGTTTGATAAGCTATATTAATGCGCTCATCTTACCGCCTACTCAAGCTCCATTGCAGCACAGAGTTGATGGCCAAGCCCCTACGCTACTTAGAAGTAGAATACGCAACACTATCAGCAGCAAGGCACCCTATGGATCCTGCATGGTAGATTGAAAAGAGATAGATTTATCGGTAAATGAGTGATATTGTAGTGTGATACCGTTTTTAAATGCAAATTACAAATCGTTCCCCCATGCATATGCAAGAGCATGGTGATAAGAAGCAAATCCCTAGTCCAATCCCATCACTAATTTCCTCTCTAAACTCCCATGCCCCCTTCCATGGAATGAGTGTATGAAGGAAGACGAATGAAAAGTCTGAGTACCCTATGACAGAGCTCCTTCCAGTTTCCGTCAAAAAGTCAGATAGTTTTTTTTATGCATGCACATGGCACAAGGAAAAGCAATCCTGCATATGATGTGCTGGTGTCGGTATTAACAGCCATGTCCTTATTTCCAAAAGCAGAAGTAAAACCTTTTATCTAAGCAGTTGGAAATGAAGTTATGTATCATTGTGTGTTATTTTCATGGAAATTAAATTTGGGGCAGAGAGCTCCTCCCCGCAATTGGTAAACAAGGAAAACATTTTGTACGATATTCTTGTCGTCGGATTTATTTTTTGCTAAAACAAACCTGCATTCAGTGTTGCTATGAGTAAAAAAAAGGAGTTTAAAGAGTTAGTTGCAAAAGAAAAATGTGGCTTGGGGGTATAGTGTATATCCATGCGGGATTTTTGTTTTGATTTGTGAAAATGTGTTCGATCTACTTTCCCCCACCTGACAAATGGACTGAGATCCAGTGACTTCAGCGTCCTAATCTCCATCCAAAACGCATCCAACGATCTATATGAGACATAGGCAAAAACTTCAGGACTTGGCAGTTTGGGCAAGGGCGGGCAGGAAATTGGGGATTCGCGGGCTTCCGCATCACGTCTAGAATTCTCCCGCGGTGACGTCAGGTCGGACACAAAGTGAAAAAGGGATCCACTCCACACCACCGCGTCAGATTGGAAGCGAAGCCACGCAGCGGCGGAGTACGGGGAGCTGGTCGCACTGTCGCTGGAGGAGAGGAGGAGGATCAGGTCACGCCGTCGCTGGAGGAGAGGAGGGGCGGCCATTGCCGGAGGAGAGGATCGGAGTAGGGACACGCCACCACTGCAAGATCGTTCGGTCAAGGAGAAGTCCATCGCTGCCGCCATTGAAGCAGAAAAATCACCTCAGCATCACGCAGCATGGTAGTTTTATATGTCCCTGCTGGCCGGTTCAGTATATATATGTAGATCATGAGAGTATCTAGCAAAAAACTACCACATTACAGCTATTATTACGGAAAATTATCACTTTTTTTAATTTCTCAAAAGTCTAACACAATTTTGGTTCGCTATTTCAAAAGTCTATCGATAGTAGACTGGATCCCCTGTGCGTGACATGGAGCATTTTTTCAGGGCGGCCGATGTGTTGGCTTTAGCCTCTCTCTCCGTTCTACTATCGTGGTGATGGTATCTCGGGTCAGGGGGAGGGGGAGCTACTTGCTTCCCGTACTGATTGGTCATGTCTGCACATCGTGGTGTTAGTGTGAGGTTCGACATCGGATGCCAGGGCGGCGGCTTCGGATGGCTGGTTACCAGGCGGCTCTCGAGTTAGATTTGTGGTGGCGGCGGTAACTGTTCCTCTTGGTCGTGTGAGCGACAAGGGTTGCGGCGGTGGGTTGTCTAGGCTCATGCTCTTCGAGAAAAGGTGGTGTTGCCTAGATCTGGATTGGGTGGTCAGGTTCTCACCGCGGTTTTTGGTTCAAGATGCCTCATTGGTGCCGGTACAGATACGAGCAAAAAATTGCGCTTTGGTAGGGGCCCAACGCCGTCCGTGGGTGTCACCTTCCTCCTGAGGGCACCGTCATGGATCCATCTCTTTTATATGGTTTCGCATCGCAAACTGCACAATAGATTAAATGTTTGTGCTAAATATCTTTTTGCACAAGTGCTACGTTGAGCGATTACCTCTGATGTTGGCTGCATAGCAAACCCGACGTCAATGTACAGTATGTGCAATAGATGTATCACCCCACACAGAATTTTACATAAGAAACGTTTGGAACATTTTATATACTGCAAACGCTTGCTTCAGGAGTCGTGCCTAGGATAGGCTTTGTCTTCGCATATGATTGCTTTTGCTAAATCTTCTGCATCCTCGATCCCTGACACAGACGATTAACTTGGATTGTGTGTTATGGGCTCCCCTATCGCATACCTTCGCATGGCGACACTTCCAAACTGTGTCAACGAAAGGGGTTTAAACCCTTTGCATAGAACTTAACTGCACTAGTGCAATAAAGTCAACCATATGAAAAAATATAATTAGGATGTCAGTATGACACTACATATCTCGTTGTTGTACTTTTTGTGTAGTGGTTCTAAAAATAGGCCAGTGGGGACTGTAAATTCTGTAGTTTTCATTTGAATCAAATAAACATCCCAATAACTTTTTTTGCTCTAGTCCTCGGAAGCGGATGAATGAATAGGGCCACGAACCAATATCTCCTATTATGTGTTTCTATTGAGTTTTCCTATGAACAAAGGAGGCATGTATAACAATGGATTGAGTGTAGGGGCTGAATTGCATTTGGCTCACAAGGCTCCACTAGCTTTCTTTTCAAAATATGAAATACAGAGCCCAAAAAAGATAGAGAAGTCACAATCCGACCCACACAATGGTGAGCTTGGGACCAATCAAACCTCATTGTGCCTTCTTTCGAACTTAGTACCCATCATGTTAGACGTAGCACATTAAATTTTACATGCACCATAGACCAACCCATCTTTTCTCAAGGATTCTGGTTCCTATATAGGCTCTCTTCTTCGCACGTTCCAATACCCAAACGCCTTTATACATATCCCCCCGGAGCCTACCGTGATTCTATATGATTTGGTTGTACACTTGATCAAATACTGGTACCCAAGTAGGTGATGGAACAATGCTTAAGGCCGCCTGGTAACATTCACAAGTTTGAATTGAGTTCAAGGAAAATGCATGAGAAATACGTGTAGTTGAATTGAGAGGCATCGGAATGACCTATCAAGTAAGGGCCTGTTCGGAGTTCCACCAGCTCCACGAAATTCCGGGAGCTCCAGAGCCAGAAAGAAGCTGCTCTGCAATTTTGAACTGTAACTCCACCAACTCCGGGAGTGGAGTTGTGGGGTCGAGGTGCTCCGAACAGTGCCTAAGTGTCTGTTTTTCAAGGAGTGTGGTGGTCAGCCGACGTAGTTCAACGCGAGAAAGCCGTGAATTCGGCAAATTCTTAAGGGCATGTACAATGGTTGATAAGATAGTTTAATTTTATGTCTTGCATGTAAATTAAAGATGACAAAAAAGAATGTCTACAATGGGTCATCTCTTTGCCTTATCTTCAACAACTAATTATTTCTAAAAACATGGTGAAACATATTATGCTAAGAGATCATCTCTTGTCTTCTCTTAAATAAGAGAAGACAAATCTTTTCTTATGAGTTCTCTTTTCTCCACCTCATCATTTATTCTACGTGGCACTCCTAAGATAGCACCATTGTATTGTACATGCCCAATGCGGTTGGCACAAGTCTGAAAAAGAAGCAAAAGCCTCTCATCCTCTTCAAATAGAAGCAAAAGCAAAATTCTGGAACATGTAGTGCCGCCGTCGCCGTGTCATCTCATCTGGGTTTGGGGCCGGCCCGTATCCACTCTCGCGCGTCTGGTCCATCCCCACTCACTCACTCATTCCCACACCCCCTTTTCACTCCCCACGCCGCCGCGCCAGGCGGCCAACAAGCCACGCCTCCCCGGCCCCCACCCACCTCGCGCCGGACCGCCGTACGGCTGTACCATCAATCCACCATCCACCCTCGTCTTGGAGGCAATGGCGGGTCGCTCGTCGTCTTCGTCGTCATCGTGGGGCCCGAGCCCTGCGGCGGCGACGGCGTTGGTGGCGCTGCTCGGGCTCGGCTTCGCGGCATATATCGTCGGCCCGCCGCTCTACTGGCACGTCGCCGAGGCACTCGGCCGCTCGTCGGGAGCCTGCCCCGCGTGCGCCTGCGACTGCGACGCGCTCTCACTGCTCCAGCTCCCCGAAGGTACCCACCCCTCTTGCTGTCGGTGCCCGACCTACCCGCACATATCTCCTTGCTCCGGCCGTTCCACATGTCCCTTCTTTCCGTGCCTTCGCCGTGCAATTTTTGGTGAAGAAACAGAGTTACTAATAGAAGAGCTAAAGCAAAGAGAGGAGGAAGCAACAGATGCTCAGCAACAAGAGGATGTAAAATTGCTCGAGGCCAAAAAACTAGCTTCACAGTATCAAAAGGAGGCTGACAAATGCAGTTCAGGTATGGATACATGTGAAGAAGCTAGGGAGAAGTCAGCAGAGTCGTTGCTCGGTCAAAGGAAATTAACTGCTTTGTGGGAGGAAAGAGCCTGGGAACTTGGATGGAAACCCAGGAATGTCAAACCTCACCGGAATCAGTAACCAACACTGGAGGATGGTGATGGATACATCATGCCAACCAATAGAGATCTCATTACAAGCACCCTCCCTCAGTGATAGAGGCAAGGAAAAAGGGTTTCACTTCTGGTGACATTGCCTCACTTTGCGCCACGATGAGTTCCCTTGTCCATAGTTAATTTATGTTGGGTTTGTCAGCATTCTTAGCAACGTCCATAGCTGTTTGTCAGCATTGTGTTAAAATGGCCATAGGATGACACTCATCACCTGTAAGTCCTTAAAGGGTGATCAGTTTCTTGGTTGTTGTTTATGAATTATTGTAGTGAAGAATGAATTGCTCTTATTTCTACAGAGTTGTGGACTGGATAGTTGTTGATGAGTTGTGAAATTCTGTTTTCCCCAAACTCTCATGATATTTTGAGATGAAGATGGTGTAGTATATATTTATTTGAGATGAATATGGTGTAGTATATATTTATTTGAGATGATCTTTTGATCAAGCGGCTACTGAAGAGACTGTCAAAGAAAGGGAGACTCCCCCAGACTTCTCCAAACCTGTAAGTACTTCTCCATTTGAACAATGCATGGTATTGTGATAGACAACTTATATGTGCATGCTTTCTTTCTTCTACTCAACAGAGAATTCAAGTTTTCAACCTAACATGCCCACAATAAATGAGATATCTACCATTGCCATAAATGAGATATCTGCCATTGCCAACTCTTGAAACCTTGATAGAGTTCACCCTCTTACATAAACTCTTCATGTTCTTCTCTATCGTGTCACATGTCTTATATAAGTAGAGTTTTGATCCTATGTGTTGCTCTAATAGTATTGCTCAAGCGTGTTGCTCGGGAAAATGGTAAAGATTGATAGGAATCATAGGCAACGGGACTAATATGAACAGAAGGTTGGAGATAGGCTGTGTGCACAAAGTGGTCCATGTAATCAAGCTACTAATTACATCCAGGACCAAGAAACAAGGTTGACAACGAAGATAAAAATGATGAGAAGGTTTGGAACCTCAAGGAATGTGGAGGACCACTGAACCTTGAGCATGCAAAAGAATCTAGCCGAATGTAGAAAAAAACACCGGCTGCGTGATCATTCACAGTGTTTCTTGTTGGATAGGGTTGGTCGCCCATCAGCTGCACTAGCCTGACACATGATCATGAAGGTTAGCGTGTGAGCATGCACATGCCACAGGGAATGTTCAAGCAATCTTGCTCATCATATGTTGATCTACATATTACAAATCATGTCTATGTTTCAAAAAGTTGAGTTTATACATTGTTCATATGAGTAATTGGAAACTTAATTTATGTATCAATGTGTATTAGCTTCATTAAAATAATGGGAGTAGAGAGCTCCTCAATAGAAAACATAAAGCCTTTTTTACGACAATTTTCGTGGTAGCGTGTTTTATTTTCGAGAAAAATATGTGCATTTAGTGTTATTGTCAGGAAAAAATGTCTTTAGAGTGTCTTCAATTTGTGATTCTGTGCGTGTAAGTGGGCCTGATCTTTTTTCCATGTCCCGACATCAAAAGGAACAGAGAAGCGAATTAGCAAGTTAACTCTCAATATGCTAGGTGGACCAAACAACCCCTCTGTGAGGTGGAGGAGGGTTTCTCACCGCCGCGGCCGTCATCTAAGAAATTTAGGCCCCCTCACCTCTGGCTGCCATCTTGGCGCTGAGGGATGGGGGACCTCGGATCTTCGAAACGTCTATGTTCTTCTTCAATGACTAGTATCATCATAGTTTTGTGAAATAAATTTCCCCTCGTTCTTTTGATGGTGCCATGAGATTAGAGAGTTTTCTGTCCTCGCAGATCCGATTATTCGGATATGATGAGTTTATGTTGCTGTGTCAAGCTTTTTTTGTTGATTTGATTCTTTGCGGAGGTGAAATCTTTCATCGACACCATGGTGAAGATATAATGATTCGACGGCCTGCACTTCTAGGGGATCACCCATGGCCCAAGTACGTTCATCGATCAATGTTTTTCATCTTTTTGGATGGGCGGCTCAAGGTGCTTTAAAAAATCATTATTCGTAATGTTCGTGTGGGGTGAAAGAGTGACAACAAGCCTCTTTACCGAAAACTTTGGAGTATTTCTTCGAACAAAGATTGATAGGCAAAGAAGGTGTTTTCAAGAGATTTATTGTAATTCTTAGTCATAGGAGTTATTCTATATTTTCTTGGATTGTAAGTCCAAATCAGTGTACCTGTAATTGTTACGAGTATAACTAATGTTACAGGTGTTTCTAAAAAAAACTAGCAATAGTGATCTGGCTAGGGAGATGGAATGACATACTTGTTATTCTGTTCCTGTCTTTGATTATACGTTTGCACTCACAAGGTTAACAAAGGAATTGAGCATAGTGGCGCCATTGCATCCTTGATACCGGTCAAAAGGCATGTACACAAATAGTTCACACTTGAAGTTCACACACATAAATTGAACTTAGTTCGTCACTTTCTAGAGTAAACAAACATCCCAAGATGTGCATTTGGGACTCCAAATTTGGCTTTAGCAAAGACATACCGTACAAGCACATCTTCATGGTTCCGACAGACGATGTAGCCACTTTGTAATGATGGCGCAGCTGGTGCTGTCGAATAATACATGTTCTCCATAAAGGCGTGCAAAATGATCGAGCAAGTGGCATGGTCCGCTTGGGCTCAAGAGAATCACAACTGTACAGAGCACAATGCGACCTCATCGTCATAGTTGGGGGGTGGAGGGGGGAGTTCTCCACAGAGCTTGGGAAAGATGCAATTCATGTATGGGTACATGCGAATAAGATAAAAAAATGTTTGCACAATCGCTGCTCAATCCAAAGAAATTACAGTATATTGCCGTTGGATCATGTAAAGTTGAACTTGTTGCACTTTTTCCGTAGTGTCCCATAGTAATTTGCAATGTGCACAAGGTCTAACCAGTTTAGGAAAAAACAATAGGTTCAAACTTTGGATCCATACGATCACTATGGTAGGCGTACCGACCCACTTTCTTCCTCATCCTAACTGTGTTTCTCCAACATGGTCATGACAAGTCGACATTGCCTAGCTCTTCTCCCTAGAGGGCTCTTTGGTGGTGGTCGATCCCATGAAGGAAACACAAACCCCCCTCAGTTGAAACCCTATATACACTCGAGCTATGCCTCTTTCATCTAGTGAACTAGTTCGAGGATGAGCTCAATACTAAACCCTTGGCGGTCACTGAATCCAGAGGAATATTTCACTGAATGATGGTAATGAAGAAGGAATTACTCTTCGTTCTACAACTTGTTGATGGGATAGGTCTTTGATGAATTTGGAAAATTCCTTTTCCCCCAAATTCTAATGATACTACTTCAAAAGAGAAATGTCGTCAGACATATTTACCTAAGATGATATTTTACCTAAGATGATATTTTATTATTTACCTAAGATTCTTTGGCGTTCGATTCATATTGCTTTTAATATTACTCCACCTACCTCTATCAACATGTTATTTGGAACGTGGCTTGATGGGGTTAACTCGGATATAGCGAGGCACATCCGTGTTGGAGTTTGTGCCTTATTATGGGCAGCCTGAAACTGCAGAAAAGATTTGGTTTTTAACAGAGCAACGAACTTTCACTTTTTGCAGGTTATGTTCAGGGCCACAACATTGATCCGTATGTGGTCGCTACTCACTCCGACGGAGGCCAGGGGGCGTTTGGCTACTGCGTCTACCCGATGGGAGATGGTAGCTCGGGTTATTTTCAACCGGTTTGGATGGCGGTCATGTAATAGGATAGACATGTAGTGCTCCTATTTTGTTTGCCTGCCGGTTGTGGCTTTTTGATTAGGCTCGTTTGAGCGTTCTGTTTTCATTTCGTACTTTGAGACACTGGAGACTTTGTTACTGGTTTTGTTTTTAATAATATGAGCCGTATGCATCTTTCTGATGCAGAGGCTGGGGTAACCCTCCTTTTCGAAAAAAAAGAAGACACCGTCAAAGAAAGGGAGAGAAAGATTCCTGAAGACTTCATTAGTACTTTTCCATTGGAACTGTGCTTTTGAAATCTCACGTTTTGCTTGTCAGTGTGTGCATCCTATGTAGATGGAATCAATACACCCGATTTCTTTCCAGACTTACTTACAAACCTTTTCTTATAGACATATATAGAATTCAAGTTTTTCAATAAAGCATGCCAAAATAAATCCCACTTTGGACTAGTCTTGATTAGTACTAGTCCATATGACCGCACAAAATTGAACGGGGTTGGCTAGGGGTAAGCCAACAGAAAAATCAATTTGGGCAAATCGATTCGTTTTAGCCGTCCGATGCAAAATAAGCAGTCAAGATTGCTTCTTCAACCTTCAGGGCCCACATTCTTCTTCTGCCCCAACCGCCAAACGTACCACCGGCGGAATAGGCGGCCACCGTCGCTTGCAGCCGGCAGCGCTCCTGCTCCAGCCTCGCCACCCCGCCCACCCTTAACCGCCTCCCACGGCCGTGCGGCCATCCCTCTAACCCTAGCGATGACCAGTTTTTTCGGTAAACCTGCACCACCCCCACACTCCTAAATGGATAATGCGGTCGCCTGCCACCCTAACATAGCCCGAAAGGGCTTCTCCGCTGAGCCGGCTGGTGCTTCTTCCTTCCCTCCGTCGGCTGCTTTGTTCATCCGAAATCGACCACCCAAATTCCATTTTCAGGCGACTCATGTGCAGCTAAATTGAAATTGAATGCAGTTGATCTCCTCACCGGCCGGGCAACACATTCCTATATCCAGCGACACAATGGCAAAACAAACCAGGTGGAATAAAACGACGGTTGTCTAAGAGGCCCTCGGAACGTGACCTTTAAACATACATGTACATGGTGTGCTCCAGGTGAACCAAACAACAGGTAATCGAGGATAACAAAAATGAATCACCTATACAATTCAAAGTTTGCATAAGAGGACATACAAATTTGAGAACTAGCTAGGTATTTGAAAATGATATTTTCGTCCATCATTTCTTTAATTGATATTAGTTAGGTACAGACCTTCCTAATTGGGTGGTTAATTGTTTGTCAAAAATTCATATCCTAGATAGATTTGTACACTAAGATGTCAATCCAAATCAGGGACATACATTTGAATCATCTCCCAGAGTGAAATTTATTGAATATCATTCAACGGAGGAGTGGTAGCTGCCGCGTGTGTGTAGTTGCTGCTCCAGCAAGGGTGTCATCCATCCCAAGGATTAGATGGGAAAGAAATTTGGCTAACATCTAAAGCTTTTCTTGTTTGACATACACATGACCTTTGGCCATTCGGGATGATTGACAATAAGAATGCGCCCAAATTGTTCCGTCCTTGTCTTAACAAATGGATTTGCTCTATCTAAATAGCAAACATTACATCTAAATCAAACTGGCGGTGTTGGTGTGAGAGGAAACATACACGGGGAATCCATTAGTTTAAGATGGTGTAAATACATATTTAATTAAGATGATGTTTTAGTGAAGTGACTACTCACGACTGTTTAAAAAAGACAAAAGAGGCCCTTGAAGACTTCTTCCAATCATGTTACTCCTAGAGCCCTAGTACCTTTCGACTTGAACCATGCATGGTATTGTGCTCACCTTAGAATTCAAGTTCTCAACGAAACATGACCACTGTAAAAGAAATGCATGTGCCAACTCTCAGAACATGGGTAGAGTCGAATCTCTTTACATAGACTCTTCATATTCTTCTCTACTATACCACACTCTTTATATAAGTAGAGGTTTTGGCGCTGCCTCTTTCTCTAGGACTGTAATTGTACACTCTAGTAACTTTGCTTGAGGGTGTTGACCGGAAAATTATAGGGCGATAGGTATGGTAGGCAACAGGAGCACCAGCACAGGCGTGTGATATGCACATGGATTCAATGACTTGCCCCTTGCAAGTCACGGAGTAACCAACGCTTCAGCATCCTTCATCGATCGCATATTGGACGGCCAAGATGAATTAGAAGATAAGTAGGTTTGGCAGTTCGTGCCAACTGGATCCAGTACTTCTTCGCCATCATGTTGATGCTTAGTGCGGCACCTTCCTCACTCGATCGGAGGTAGAGCACCTGCTAGTGTTGCAGCTTGATGACGACGACATCCTTGTTCAACGTACGGGACACGTAGCAACTCCTAGTGCAGCAGCCTTTGCTCCGCCTGCTCAGTCCTCATGGCCGCACACTCGTGCGACATCGTTTCGGCCGCTCTCGTAGATGCTACTCCCTCCGTTCGGAATTAGTTGTCTCGGAAATGGATGTATCTAGAACTAAAATACGTCTAGATACATCCATTTCTGCGATAAGTAATTTCGAACGGAGGGAGTAGATCTGAACTCGCCCCTCGTCGATGCCGCATGTACCCCCATCGCAGTGGCAGCAACAGCACGCTCACCCTGCTCGCTGATGCAGTGCTTCATAAGCTATATTAATGCGTCAGCTTACCGACACTTACCCAGCTCGTGACTACTCAAGCTCTTCCACGTTGCCGCGTTCAAGGCCTCCTCTGCCATTTAGCCATAAACTACGCAACACCATGCTAGCGGCCCGGGTCGACGGTGCCCTGTCCTATTCGGCAGATCACAAGGAGATAGACTGATGGATAAATTAGTGATATCGTGTTCTAAAATGCAAATTCCAACTTGTTATTCCCATGTGTGCCTAACCAAGAGTTTGGAAATAAAAAAGAAGTTCACTAGTCCAATCCCATCACCAGTTTGTTATCCAAATTCTGGCCCCCTTCGACCATTTGCCAAACGTGGGTGAAGGAAGGAAGAAGAAAAGAAGTTCAAGGCTGACAAGTGGGCCTAGCATTTATTTAGCCTCCCGAAGTTGTGTTGTCTAGTGGTCTTGAGCGAAGAGTACAGAAATGCTAGACACAATGACTAAAGCAACTAGACTTTATGGATCACTTATCAGACTTAGATACAAAGTCTTTCCCTTTTTAATTAGGCTAACCTTCTCCTCCTAATTAACACTCCCACCCCCTGAATTTAATTGGTGGGGTGGGCGCCCAGCCCCATAAAGCCCCCATAATTGCATGTTGATCTAACGAAGCTCGTGAGTGTAACTGTATGGGAAGGCTAAGATGAATGAGTAGGCTACGTTATAATTTAAGAGTTCATACAACTTGTTCTAATGGAGATGCCACCACAACCCAGCACCAAAGGTAGATAAGAAAAATGGAGCAGAGAGGCTATGCCCACAATTGAAAGAAACAATATCAGTACTCCATCGGGCTATCTCGTCCCCACTTTGTAGGTCATTTTTGTTATTTCTTCCTTACACTTGAACATTTCAATATTTGAAAAAAATTGAAAATATACAACGAGCCATCCTTCTCTAAGGCTGAAGAGGTATCCATCCCCTCGCCTTAGGTCTAAAAGGCATCGCGCTATCGGGCTGTAGAGGCGTTCTCCTGAGAGTTGAGGAAGATACCGGCCTTGCTGACAACATTGAAACGACACCGACTAGTACCACCTCGACGCGAGAGGCACACTGGTCAGTTGCATCGTAAGATCACGAACATTCGAGTGCAGAGGGAAAGCTAATGGCGAAACTTGAAGAAGAGGACAAGTATATAAATACTAGAACAAACTGAGGGACGTCGAGTGCAAACCAAATCGCCGCACAAGAGAAATTAGGCCCCACAGCCTCCGTCACGTCGCAACCACGGAGAAGGGGAACCCTATCCCCTTCCACCCAGGATCTAGAGAGCCAAACCGCTGGGACACAACCATGGATCCCACTACCGGAGAACACCACAAGAAGAATTATGGGAGTTCACATCTATGTAGTTATTGCTCCGGTAGAGATGCCAAACGTCCAAAGCATTAGTTGGAAAAGATACTTTGCCGACGCCCCTGAGCATTTCTTGTTTGACATGCACCATTGGCCATCCAGACTAATTGAAAACAAAAATGAGCTTAAATTCTCACATCCTTGTCTTCCCAAATGCATTGGCTTTGTCGAAAATACAAACATTGTATCTCAATCAAACTGGTGGTGTTAGTCTAGAAGGAGATGGTCGTGGGGAATCAATTATTTTAAGACGGTGTGGTGCATATTTACTTGGGAAAATATTTCAATGAATTGACCGATGACCCTATCATTGAAAGGGAGAGAGACTCTCAAAGACTTCTCCAAATCATGTTAGAGCTTTTCCATTTGAAGTGTGCATGGTATTGCGCTAGACATCTTATATGCATGGGCTTTCAAAATCTCTTCTATGTAAATGGAATTCATTCATCCCATCTTTCTTCCAGAACTTTCTTACGTACCTTCTCTGCTCAATATTAAATTCAAGTTTTCAACCAATGATGCCCACAATAAATGGATAAATGAAATAACTGCATGAGCCAACTGTCAGACATGGGCAGACTTCAGCCTCTTTACATAGAGATACTACTCTTATATAATTAGAGATTTGGTTTCTCTAGAATGGTAGTTGTACAATAATAACATTGCTTGAGAACATTGACTAGAAAAATAGCAGGGCGATAGAAATGGTAGGCAACGGGACCACAGGCACGGGCCTGTGCTATGCACATAGATTCAGTGACCTGCCATTGTCAAGTAACACGTTTCTGCATAGTTCATCGGCCGCAAATTTGGCAACGACATGAACATCAGCAATACGCCAACACAGGGGAGGGGAGGGGAAGCAAGCAAACCCAACATGCGGGTGCGCATGAGATGACCCAATCTCAAGTTCTCCTGCACGCAATGGGTCTCATACATGTTCACCAAGGAATATGAGTAGCAAGCTCGCAACGGTGCTTAAGTAGCTGGCTTCGTTAGGAAGGAGCCATCCCGGTGGTGGCTATAGTGCTTAGAGCATCTCCAACGGGCTCCCCAAAACTGCCTCACGCGCTAAAAATCAGCGTTTTTGTGCGCCGGAGGCAAAAAACAGCGCTCCAACAGGCGCTGTAAAGTAGAGCACGCTCAAAAAACTTTAGCGCATGGGTGTGTGCGCGGGCTGCGGGGCTGCAAATTTGGGGCACCGGATTGTGTACACGGGCTGCTGCAGGTGGGGCCGCCGCATTGGGCGTTGTGTTTTTGTGCCTCTGGAAAACCTCCCGTGCGCAAAAACGCTATTTCGGTGCTGTAAAACTTTTTTAGCGCGTCTGTTGGAGATGCTCTTAGCTGTTTACCTGTATCTCTTCTCCGACCTATGAACTTCTTCTTCCGCAAGATTGTGCAGCCAAATTGTTGTGAGTAATCCATCGTGAGAGGATCTGTGTTATTGTGCACCTAACAATATTGGACAGTCAGGTTGAATCGGAAGATGACCAAGCTTGGCAGCTCTCGATGACTGGATCCAACACGCCCTCACAATCTTCTCGTTGCTCAAAGACACACCTTCCTCCATCGATTGCAGGCGGAGCACCAAGTAGTGCTTCAGCTGGAGGGTGGCCGCTCTTCGTCAGGCGCAACTGCGCGACATCATTTCGGCTGAGCCATGGCAGGTGTGTGACCCGGACTACTTCTGAGCGGCCCTCGTTAATGCGGCATGCACCGCCAGCGTACTGGAAGCAATGGAACACTTGCCCGACTCGCAGATGAGGTGCTTCATATGCTACATTAGTGCGCTCAGCTTACCGCCTACTTAACCTCCTCGGTGCTACGTTCAAGGCCAAGCCGACGTCTCCTCCGCTATCTAGTCGCAGAACATGCTACACCAGGCCAGTAGCCCATCACAAAGCAGCAGCAGGCGAGCACGAGGCACAATATTATGTGCAGCGGGTTTCAAAGGAGATTGATTGGTGGCTAATTGAGTGATATCGTACTCTGATACTCTATTTTTGTAAACGCAATTTACAAATCTTTACGACCATGCATAAGCAAGAGTTTGGGAATAAAACACAAATCACTTGTCTAATCCCATCACTAATTCCTATAAATTCAAATGTCCCCTTCCATGGAATGAGTGAATGAAGAGGAAAAGAAGTTTGAGTTCTTTTGATTTGGGGTGAAGAACAACCACCGAATAGGGTACACATGCGACAAGGACCATCCAAGTAATCCTGCATATGATGTGCTAGTGTACATATTAACATTCTAGTCCTTTGTTTCCAAAAGCCGAAGTAAAACCTTTTCATACGGGTAACTGGAAAATGAAGTTATGTATCATTGTGTGTTGTTATCATGGAAATTAAATTAGAGGCGAAGAGATCCTCAATCAAAGCAAGAGGAGTCCATTTTGTAAAAGATTCTTGCAGTTGGTTTTTATTTCTGCAAAACTAATGTTCTTTCAGTGTTGTCGTGAGAAGATTTTTTTTTTTGAAGTTTTTAGAGTTAGTTGCAAACAGACCACCATTTCAAGGTACAGCAAATGTAGTTGAAACCTATAATTTTCACTCCGGAGATCGGGACAATGTGTGCGAAAGCACCAGCAGTCTTATGTCACCTTGTATTGTCGCCCCCACTTTCAATGAAGAAGCATTGTTGCAAGCCATGTTGATACACATCAACAACCGTACATGTTCACATCCCACGGAGATCGCCATGCAAACATGGCATACCACATATATGTAGAGCAGATCAGAGCAACACCGCCAGCATCAACAAGGTTATCAACAACGCCAAGAACCCATTGAAAGGGCCATCCAACAGCCCGAAGTCTTCTACAATGGTTGTACATACACCGCAGAAATAAGGATGGCAATTTTATCGGTGGGTACGGGTACCCGCGGATACCGTACCCGCATGGGCCGGGTATGGGCATAAATTTATACCCATGGGTAGTATCCATACCCTACCCGTTAAGTCGTGGGTACGGCACGGATATAGCCTTGTACCCGTGGGTATACCCATACCCTACCCGTTTAGACTGGCGCGTGGACCTTACCTGTGGAGCTACATCATGTGGACGGTGGACCTTACACAACTAGGCAAGTACTCATCTATTCGCCGTAATTAAGCATCACACCTCGTAATCTCCTCTCCCAAAATCAAGGAGAATGAAATCCCAGGAGCCGCCCCTCCCCATTAATCCTGCCATAGCCATACTCATCGAGCGAATCGACCCATCGGCCATCGTACTGCAGGTGCCTCCGCGAGCATGGAACCGGCGACGTCGTCACCGGCCTCGAACTCCTGCCTCTAGATCCTCCTCCAGCCCTCCCCAACTTTGGGTCGCGGCTTGCCGGCAGTGGGCACGGCGGTGTTGTGGTGGTGACGACTGACGAGCGCGCCGGCAAGAGGGCCAAGCCATGGCTGGAATCCCACTGCGACAGTAAGGCTCTCTATCGTGAACTTACTAAATTTCTTTCTATTGCTATTTTGTCACTGTATAAGTGTATCTTCAGACTACAATGTACAATCTGCAACTTGATGTTAATTCCGTAGGTTTATCTTCAGACTATTTTTTGGCTGACTTGATGTTAATTGCTAGTTTATCTCCACGATGGTAAGACTCTATTTCTCTCCGTGAGCCAAACTTGATGCTAATTGCGTAGCTAGTTGATTGCACACTGTACGCTGCCGTTCCAGACAGTGTGGACTTACGATTCAGTAAAAATATAGTCTGGTTATGTTGCAGCAGGCACATCATAGATTTAGTATTGCAGACTGTACGCTGCCGTCCCGGTGCTAGTAAATTTCTATTGCTCTCTTCCAGACTGTAGTTTATTCAGTAGGCTATACTTGAAGATTCCAGTACTGTATGCTGTCGTTCCTAATTACTACAGTTATTATTCAGTATAGTTGTAATTCATGTATAGACTCTGAAATGAGCAAGATCAGCGTGTACATGTATGCTAATATAAATTATGTGGCGGCCTGTTTCGAGGAAGACATAAATTATGTCTACATATAGATTGGTTTGTATATTTTTATTTTCATAGTGGCATGGTCATGTATCTTGTTTTTGCAATTGAGAAACTTATTTGTTATGCATCACGTTTTCATGTATAGATCAATGGCTTCTCAAGATGGAGACGAAGGCTCGGCTGTGGTTGGTGCAGGGAATTTTACCTCAGCTGATCCTTCGTCTCAACGTGCTACACCAATATCTTTAGCTACTCTGATATCTCAAGCTGCTACTCCAACATCTCAAGCTGCTACTTTAACATCTCAAGCTACATCTAGCAGAGCTGGTTCTAAGAGGAAGCGAACATCGGCAGTATGGGATGAGATGGAAGAGAAATTAGAAAATGGACAACTGAAAGCCGAGTGCAATCATTGTCACAGAAAATTTACTGCAGGACCTAGAGCTGGCACAACTCACTTGCATGTACATTTGGAATCTTGTCCTGCTAAGCATGCACCCATTGCTCCACAACAACAAAAATTGAGGTTGACCAAAGGTGAAGGTGGCAAAGTGAATATGGAAAATGTCATTTTTGACCAAGAGAAGGCTAGGAGAGATCTTGCATTGATGATATGTGAACATGAGTATCCTCTATCTATTGTGGATCATAGTGGTTTTCGTAGATTTTGTTCTTCTTTGCAGCCGATGTTTAAGATGGTGTGCAGAAATACTATTAGGAATGATATTGTGGCTATCCATTCTGCTCAAAAGGAGAAGATGGTGAATTTTTTTGCAACATTCAAGCACCGAGTGGCTGTCACTACAGATTTGTGGACAGCGGGCTATCAAAAGAGAGGTTACATGGCTGTTACCGCGCACTATATAGATGATTCTTGGAACCTAAAGAGCTTTCTTATGAGGTATAAATCTATACATAGCACAATAGTAAATATTAGCAATTACCATACTATGCTTATGCAATACTCATGACTATTTCTATTTTATTGTGTTAAATAGGTTTGCTTATGTGCCCTGTCCACATTCAGCTGAGGTTATATGTGAAGCCTTGTATGAGTGTCTTGTTGAGTGGCACCTTGAGAGGAAGATCTCCACCGTCACTTTGGACAACTGCACATCAAATGACAAGGCTATGGGAATATTGCCAGATAAGTTGGATACAAGCTCTCTCATGCTGGATGGTCAATTACTGCATATGCGTTGTGCTGCTCACATATTAAACTTAATTGTAAAAGATGGAATGAGTGTCTTAGAGAAAGGTATAGAGAGGTTGCGAGACAGTGTTGCATTTTGGTCGGCCACACCTAAAAGGCATGAGAAGTTTGAAAAGATGGCAAAAACTTTAAACATAGAGTATAACAAAAGGTTAACTCTTGATTGCAAGACTAGATGTAATTCAACTTATATCATGATTAGCATTGCAGTACGATACATAGAGATATTTGAAAAATTAAAGGAACGTGAAAAGAAGTTTAAGTGTTGCCCAACCAAAGATGATTGGAAGTTTGCAAAAGAAATATGTGATAGGATGAAGCTCTTCTTTGATATCACTGAGTCATTCTCGGGCACGAAGTATGTCACAGCAAATCTTTTTTTCCCTAAAGTGATTACCATTTGCTTAGCCATAAGGAAATGGGGTAAGAGTGACATTGAGCTTATACAAAAAATGTCCGAGGAAATGAAGGACAAGTTTGAGAAGTATTGGAAAAATATCCATGGTCTTATGTCTGTTGCAACAGTTCTTGATCCAAGGTATAAACTTCATATCCTCAATGCTCTTTATGGTCCCCTCTATGGAAGAGAGCATGCAGCCACAGAAATAGAGAAGGTGAAGAAGTTATTGATTCAATTGGTGAAGCAATATAAAGATGAAGTTGAAGGCGAGGATGCATGGGATGCTTCTGTTGCCGATCCACTTGGAGAAGAAGATGAAGCCATGAAACTCTATGATCAGTATTTGTCTAGTCACCCCACTGTCCCTTCTTCTTCAATCCATACAAAATTAGACTTGTATTTGGAAGAAGCTCGTCTACCTAGAACACAAGAATTGGATATCATCAATTGGTGGAAGGTTAGCGGCTCGAGGTTTCCTACCTTGCAAAAACTTGCTCGTGATATATTGCCTATTCCCATAACATCAGTGGCTTCCGAATGTGCGTTCAACACTAGTGGCAGAGTACTCAGTGCACATCGTAGTAGACTTACTCCTAATGTGGCTGAAGCTCTCATGTGCATGCAAGCTTGGTCTCGTGCAGATCTGTTAGGTAATACGTTTTTTCACTTGCACTTGTTTTTTGTTTTGCAAAGAACTCACCATTTACATACAAATGTTGGTTATTTCATCAGATCGTTGGAATTCTATGAAGGAAATATGCCCTAGAGGGAATAATAAAGTTATTATTTATTTCCTTATATCATGATAAATGTTTATTATTCATGCTACAATTGTATTAATCGGAAACATAATACATGTGTGAATATATAGACAAACAGAGTGTCACTAGTATGCCTCTACTTGACTAGCTTGTTAATCAAAGATGGTTATGTTTCCTAACCATGGACAAAGAGTTGTTATTTGATTAACGGGATCACATCATTAGTTGAATGATATGATTGACATGACCCATTCTGTTAGCTTAGCACCCGATCGTTTAGTATGTTGCTATTGCTTTCTTCATGACTTATACATGTTCCTATGACTATGAGATTATGCAACTCCCGTTTACCGGAGGAACACTTTGTGTGCTACCAAACGTCACAACGTAACTGTGTGATTATAAAGGTGCTCTACAGGTGTCTCCAAAGGTACTTGTTGGGTTGGCGTATTTCGAGATTAGGATTTGTCACTCCGAATGTCGGAGAGGTATCTCTGGCCCTCTCGGTAATGCACATCACTTAAGCCTTGCAAGCATTGCAACTAATGATTTAGTTGCGAGATGATGTATTACGGAACGAGTAAAAGAGACTTGGCGGTAACGGGATTGAACTAGGTATTGGATACCGACGATCGAATCTAGGCAAGTAACATACCGATGACAAAGGGAACAACGTATGTTTTTATGCAGTCTGACCGATAAAGATCTTCGTAGAATATGTAGGAACCAATATAGGCATCCAGGTCCCGCTATTGGTTATTGACCAAAGACGTGTCTCGGTCATGTCTACATTGTTCTCGAACCGTAGGGTCTGCACGCTTAAAGTTACGATTACAGTTTCTTTATGAGTTTATGTATTTTGATGTACCGAAGGTTGTTCGGAGTTTTGGATATGATCATGGACATGACGAGGAGTCTCGAAATGGTCGAGACATAAAGATCGATATATTGGAAGCCTATATTTGGACATCGGAATCGTTCCGGGTGAAATCGGCATTTTACCGGAGTACCGGGGGGTTACCGGAACCCCCCGAGGGGTTATTGGGCCTACATGGGCCTTGAGGGAGAAGAGAGAAGGAGGCAGGAGGTGGCCGCGCACCCCTCCCCTTCCTAGTCCGAATAGGACAAGGGAAGGGGGGCGGCGCCCCCCTTTCCTTCCCTTCTTCCTCCTCTTTCCCCCTTCTCCTTCTCCAAATAGGAAAGAAAGGGAGTCCTACTCCCGGTGGGAGTAGGACTCCCCCCTGGCGCGCCCCTCCTTGGACGGCCGCCCCCTCCCCTTGGCTCCTTTATATACGGGGGCAGGGGGGCACCCTAGAACACACAAGTTGATCTTCGTGATCGTTCCTTAGCCGTGTGCGGTGCCCCCCTCCACGATATTACACCTCGGTCATATTGTAGCGGTGCTTAGGCGAAGCCCTGCAATGGTTGAACATCAAGATCGTCACCACGCCGTCGTGCTGACGGAACTCCTCCCCGAAGCTTTGCTGGATCGGAGCCCGGGGTGCGTCATCGAGCTGTACGTGTGTCAAGAACTCGGAGGTGCCGGAGTAACGGTGCTTGGATCGGTTGGACCGGGAAGACATACGACTACTTCCTCTATGTTGCGTCAACGCTTCCGCTTCAGTCTACGAGGGTACATAGACAACACTCTCCCCTCTCGTTGCTATGCATCACCATGATCTTGCGTGTGCGTAGGAAATTTTTTGAAATCACTACGTTCCCCAACAGTGGCATCCGAGCCTAGGTTTTATGCGTTGATGTTATATGCACGAGTAGAACACAAGTGAGTTGTGGGCGATACAAGTCATACTGCTTACCAGCATGTCATACTTTGGTTCGGCGGTATTGTTGGATGAAGCGGCCTGGACCGACATTACACGTACGCTTACGCGAGACTGGTTCTACCGACGTGCTTTGCACACAGGTGGCTGGCGGGTGTCAGTTTCTCCAACTTTAGCTGAATCGAGTGTGTCTACGCCCGGTCCTTGCGAAGGTTAAAACAGCACTAACTTGACGAACTATCGTTGTGGTTTTGATGCGTAGGTAAGAATGGTTCTTGCTAAGCCCATAGCAGCCACGTAAAATTTACAACAACAAAGTAGAGGACGTCTAACTTGTTTTTGCAGGGCATGTTGATATGGTCAAGACGTGATAAGATATAAGTTGTTGTATGAGATGATCATGTTTTGTTGAAGTTATCGGCAACTGGCAGAAGCCCTATGGATGTCTCTTTGTTGCATAAGATGCAAGTCCCAAAAAATTGCTTTACTTTATCGCTATATGATAGCAATAGTTGCAAGAGCAATAGTTGGTGAGACAATCATGTGATGACACATTGATATAGATCAAGATGATGAAGATCATGGTGTCGTGCCGGTGACGATAGAGATCATGACAGTACTTTGGAGACGGAGATCAAAGGCGCAAGATGCTCATGGCCATATTATGTCACATATTTTGATTGCATATGATGTTTATCTATTATACATCTCATTCTTGCTTTGATTGACGGTAGCATTTTAAGATGATCTCTCACTAATTATCAAGAAGTGTTCTCCCTGAGTATGCACTGTTTCCAAAGTTCGTCGTGCCCAGACACCACATGATGATCGGGTGTGATAAGCTCTACGTCCATCTACAACGGGTGCAAGCCAGTTTTGCACACGCAGAATACTCAGGTTAAACTTGACGAGCCTAGCATATGCAGATATGGCCTCGAAACACGGAGACCGAAAGGTCGAGCGTGAATCATATAGTAGATATGATCAACATAATGATGTTCACCATTGAAAACTACTCCATCTCACGTGATGATCGGTTATGGTTTAGTTGATTTGGATCACGTGATCACTTAGATGACTAGAGAGATGTCTGTCTAAGTGGGAGTTCTTAAGTAATATGATTAATTGAACTTAAATTTATCATGAACTTAGTCGTGGTAGTATTTTGCAAATTATGTTATAGATCAATAGCTCGCGTTGTTGCTTTCATATGTTTATTTTGATATGTTCCTAGAGAAAATTGTGTTGAAAGATGTTAGTAGCAAGGATGCGGATTGGATCCATGATCTGAGGTTTATCCTCATTGCTGCACAGAAGAATTATCTCCTTAATGCACCGCTAGGTGACAGACCTATTGCAGGAGCAGATGCAGACGTTATGAACGTTTGGCTAGCTCAATATGATGACTACTTGATAGTTTAGTGCACCATGCTTAACGGCTTAGAATCGGGACTTCAAAGACGTTTTGAACATCATGGACCATATGAGATGTTCCAGGAGTTGAAGTTAATATTTCAAGCAAATACCCGAGTTGAGAGATATGAAGTCTCCAACAAGTTCTATAGCTAAAAGATGGAGGAGAATCGCTCAACTAGTGAGCATGTGCTCAGATTGTCTGGGTACTTCAATCGCTTGAATCAAGTGGGAGTTAATCTTCCAGATAAGATAGTAATTGACAGAATTCTCTAGCCACCATCACTAAAGTTACTAGAACTTCGTGATGAACTATAGTATGCAAGGGATGACGAAAATGATTCCCGAGCTCTTCGTGATGTTGAAATCGACGAAGGTAGAAATCAAGAAAGAGCATCAAGTGTTGATGATTGACAAGACCACTAGTTTCAAGAAAAGGGCAAAGGGAAAGAAAGGGAAACTTCAAGTAGAATGGCAAACAAGTTGTCGCTCCCATGAAGAAGACCAAAGCTGGACCAAAGCCTGAAACCGAGTGTTTACACTACAAAGGAAATGGTCACTGGAAGCGGAAATACCCTGAATATTTGGTGGATAAGAAGGATGGCAAAGTGAACAAGGGTATATTTGATATACAGATTATTGATGTGTGCCTTACTAGTGTTTATAGTAGCCCCTGAGTATTTGATACTTGTTTGGTTGCTAAGATTAGTAACTCGAAACGGGAGTTACATGATAAATAGAGACTAGTTGAGGGGAAGTGACGATGAGTGTTGGAAATAGTTCCAAGATTGATATGATCATCATCACACACTCCCTATATTTTCAAGATTAGTGTTAAAACTAAATAAATGTTATTTAGCGTTTGCGTTGAGCATGAATATGATTTGATCATGTTTATTGCGATACGGTTATTCATTTGAAGTTAAAGAATAATTGTTATTCTGTTTACATGAATAAGACCTTCGATGGTTATACACCCAATGAAAATAGTTTGTTGGATCTCGATCGTAGTGATACACATATTCATAATATTGATGCCAAAGGATGCAAAGTTAATAATGATAGTGCAACTTATTTGTGGCACTGCCGTTTGGGTCATATCGGTGTAAAGCGCATGAAAAAACTCCATAAAGATGGATTTTCGGAATCACTTGGTTATGAATCATTTGATGCTTGCGAACCGTGCCTTTTGGGCAAGATGACTAAAACTCCGTTCCCCGGAACAATGAAACGAGCTACTGACTTATTGGAAATAATACATACCGATGTATGCGATCCGATGAGTGTTAAGGCTCGCGGCGTGTATCGTTATTTTCTGACCTTCACAGATAATTTGAGCAGATATGAGTATATCTACTTGATGAAACATAAGTCTGAAATAGTTGAAAGGTTCAAAGAATTTCAGAGTGATGTGGAAAATCATCGTAACAAGAAAATAAAGTTTCTGCGATCTGATCGTGGAGATGAATATTTGAGTTACGAGTTTGGTCTTCAATTAAAACAATGTGGAATAGTTTCACAGCTCACGCCACCTGGAACACCACAATGTTATGGTGTGTCCGAACATCGTAACCGCACTTTATTTGATATGGTGCGATCAATGATGTTTCTTACCGATTTACCAATATCGTTTTGGGGTTATGCATTAGAGACAGCTGCATTCACGTTAAAAGGGCACCATCTAAATCCGTTGAGACGACAGCATATGAACTGTGGTTTAGCAAGAAACCCAAGTTGTCGTTTCTTAAAGTTTGGGGCTGCGATTCTTGTGTGAAAAAGTTTCAACCTGATAAGCTTGAACCCAAATCGGAGAAGTGCGTCTTCATAGAATACCCAAAGGAAACTGTTGGGTACTCCTTCTATCACAGATCCGAAGGCAAAACATTCGTTACTAAGAATGGATCCTTTCTCGAGAAGGAGTTTCTCTCGAAAGAAGTGAGTGGGAGGAAAGTAGAACTTGATGAGGTAACTGTACCTTCTCCCGAATTGGAAAATAGTTCATCACTGAAATTAGTTCCAATGATTCCTACACCAATTAGTGAGGAAGCTAATGATGATGATCATGAAACTTCAGATCAAGTTACTACAGAACCTCGTAGGTCTTCCAGAGTACGGTCCGCACCAGAGTGGTACGGTAATCCTGTTCTGAAAGTCATGTTACTAGACCATGATAAACCTACGAACTATGAGGAAGCGATGATGAACCCAGATTCCGCGAAATGGCTTGAGGCCATGAAATCTGAGACGGGATCCATGTATGAGAACAAAGTATGGACTTTGGTGGATTTGCCTGATGATCGGCAAACCATAGAAAATAAATGGATCTTCAGGAGGAAGACAGATGCTGATAGTAGTGTTACTATCTACAAAGCTAGACTTGTCGAAAAAAGGTTTTTGACAAAGTTCAAGGTGTTGAATACAATGAGATTTTCTCACTCGTATCGATGCTTAAAAGTCTGTCCAAATCATGTTAGCAATTGCCACATTTTATGAAAATTGGCAAATGGATGTCAAAACTACATTCCTTAATGGATTTATTAAAGAAGAGTTGTATATGATACAACCAGAAGGTTTTGTCAATCCTAAAGGTGCTAACAAAATATGCAAGCTCCAGCAATCCATCTATGGACTGGTGCAAGCATCTCGGAGTTGGAATATACGCTTTGATAAGTTGATCAAAAGCATATAGTTTTGTACAGACTTACGGTGAAGCCTGTATTTACAAGAAAATGAGTGGGAGCACTACAGCATTTCTGATAAGTATATGTGAATGACATATTGTTGATCGGACATAATGTAGAATTATTCTGCAAAGCATAAAGGAGTGTTTGAAAGGAGTTTTTTCAAAGAAAGACCTCGGTAAAGCTACTTACATATTGAGCATCAAGATCTATTGAGATAGATCAAGACGCTTGATAAGATTTTCAATGAGTACATACCATGACAAGATTTTGAAGTAGTTCAAAATAGAACAGTCAAAGAAAGAGTTCTTGCCTATGTTGCAAAGGTGTGAAATTGAGTAAGACTCAAATCCCGACCACGGCAGAAAATAGAAAAGAGAATGAAAGTCATTCCCTATGCATCAGTCATAGGTTCTATAAAAGTATGCCATGCTATGGACCAGACCTATTGTATACTCTGCCCTAGTTTGGCAAAGGAGTACAATAGTGATCTAGGAGTAGATCACTGGACATTGGTCAAAATTATCCTTAGTGGTATAAGGATATGTTTCTCGATTATGGAGGTGACAAAAGGTTCGTCGTAAAGGGTTACGTCGATACAAGTTTTGACACTGATCCAGATGACTCTAAGTCTCGATCTGGATACATATTGAAAGTGGGAGCAATTAGCTAGAGTAGCTCCATGCAGAGCATTGTAGACATAGAATATTTGCAAAATACATACGGCTCTGAATGTGACAGACCCGTTGACTAAGCTTCTCTCACGAGCAAAACATGATCACACCTCAGTACTCTTTGGGTATTAATCACATAGCTATGTGAACTAGATTATTGACTCTAGTAAACCCTTTGGGTGTTAGTCACGTGACGATGTGAACTATGGGTGTTAATCATATACATATATGAATATTAGTGTTAAATCACATGGCGATGTGAACTAGATTATTGACTCTAGTGCAAGTGGGAGACTGAAGAAAATATGCCCTAGAGGCAATAATAAAGTTATTATTTATTTCCTTATATCATGATAAATGTTTATTATTCATGCTAGAATTGTATTAACCGGAAACATAATACATGTGTGAATATATAGACAAACAAAGTGTCACTAGTATGCCTCTACTTGACTAGCTTGTTAATCAAAGATGGTTATGTTTCCTAACCATGGACAAAGAGTTGTTATTTGATTAACGGGATCACATCATTAGTTGAATGATCTGATTGACATGACCCATTCCGTTAGCTTAGCACCCGATCGTTTAGTATGTTGCTATTGCTTTCTTCATGACTTATACATGTTCGTATGACTATGAGATTATGCAACTCCCGTTTACCGGAGGAACACTTTGTGTGCTACCAAACATCACAACGTAACTGGGTGATTATAAAGGTGCTCTACAGGTGTCTCCAAAGGTACTTGTTGGGTTGGCGTATTTCGAGATTAGGATTTGTCACTCCGAATGTTAGAGAGGTATCTCTGGCCCTCTCGGTAATGCACATCACTTAAGCCTTGCAAGCATTGCAACTAATGAGTTAGTTGCGAGATGATGTATTACGGAACGAGTAAAAGAGACTTGGCGGTAACGAGATTGAACTAGGTATTGGATACCGACGATCGAATCTCGGGCAAGTAACATACCGATGACAAAGGGAACAACGTATGTTGTTATGCGGTCTGACCGATAAAGATCTTCGTAGAATATGTAGGAACCAATATGGGCATCCAGGTCCCGCTATTGGTTATTGACCAAAGACGTGTCTCGGTCATGTCTACATTGTTCTCGAACCGTAGGGTCCGCACGCTTAAAGTTACGATGACAGTTTCTTTATGAGTTTATGTATTTTGATGTACCGAAGGTTGTTCGGAGTTCCGGATATGATCACGGACATGACGAGGAGTCTCGAAATGGTCGAGACATAAAGATCGATATATTGGAAGCCTATATTTGGACATCGGAATTGTTCCGGGTGAAATCGGCATTTTACCGGAGTACCAGGGGGTTACCGGAACCCCTCGGGGGGTTATTGGTCCTACATGGGCCTTGAGGGAGAAGAGAGAAGGAGGCAGGAGGTGGCCGCGCGCCCCTCCCCTTCCTAGTCCGAATAGGACAAGGGAAGGGGGGCGGCGCCCCCCTTTCCTTCCCTTCTTCCTCCTCTTTCCCCCTTCTCCTTCTCCAACTAGGAAAGAAAGGGAGTCCTACTCCCGGTGGGAGTAGGACTCCCCCCTGGCGCGCCCCTCCTTGGCCGGCCGCCCCCTCCCCTTGGCTCCTTTATATACGGGGCAGGTGGGCACCCTAGAACACACAAGTTGACCTTCGTGATCGTTCCTTAGCCGTGTGCGGTGACCCCCTCCACGATATTACACCTCGGTCATATTGTAGCGGTGCTTAGGAGAAGCCCTGCGATGGTTGAACATCAAGATCGTCACCACGCCGTCGTGCTGACGGAACTCCTCCCCGAAGCTTTGCTGGATCGGAGCCCGGGGTGCGTCATCGAGCTGTACGTGTGTCAAGAACTCGGAGGTGCCGGAGTAGCGGTGCTTGGATCGGTTGGACCGGGAAGACGTACGACTACTTCCTCTACGTTGCGTCAACGCTTCCGCTTCGGTCTACGAGGGTACAAAGACAACACTCTCCCCTCTCGTTGCTATGCATCACCATGATCTTGCGTGTGCGTAGAATTTTTTTTGAAATTACTACGTTCCCCAACATTCTACACTCTTTGCGACATTTCAGAGTGTTCTCGAGGATGAAGAAGAGGAGATGGTAAATTACTTAAATGCTTTGATCTTAAATTTATAGATTATTGCAGACCAATTTAATCATGTGTCGTATCATCTTGTTCATGTGAAAGATGAGTCTACTTCAATCATCACCCAAGAGTGAAGAAATTGCTGCTGTTTGTGCTTGGTTGGAACTTGGAAGCTGATGGCTACTATTTGTGCTGGTTGGTGGCTCGTGTCTGCTATCTGCTGTAGCTGCTCGTTGTGTTGGCTCATCGGTGCCTCAGATGTTTTTAGTTATTACTTGTCAGATGTTATTTGGTGAAGTGTGTCGTGAGTTTGTGAACCTATGTTAAAGTTCACCAATTGTCAATTTGAATTGAGATAATTGTCATGTACTCATCTATCTGTTATTTAATTGAGATAATTTTTTTTGTCAAATGTGCTATCGATAAATGTAAAATTGTGAATAACTTTTGTATTGTTTGATCTACCTATTGGGTACCCAACGGGTATGAGTACCCGTCGGGTATGGGTACGGGTAAAGTTTCATACCCGTGGGTACGAGTCTGGGTAGAATTTTATACCCATTGACTACATGAGTATGGGTATGGTATTGCTCTACCGGCCCATACCCTACCCATTGCCATCCTTACGCAGAAATAAAGCCGTCGGAGCAGCCTAGAAGCCATACAGGGCCATCCGACAGTCACGTCCCATCTTCACCAAAGTCCACTGACGATGGCTCTAGACACTATGTTGAGCATTTAGGTAGTGGAACTAGCAGGGAAGACTCGAGCCTCGGGCCCAATCACCTGTCGTCTACCACCATATGTGACGGTTTATGTCGGCTGTCCTCTCACACAGAGCCAAGCATACATCGCATGCCTTGTGTCCGCCGCACATGTGTCACACCTCCTGCCGCAGCAGGCCAACTGGCCAACCATCACCGTGGACCAAATTTGACGGGGCCGCCACTGCCTTCGACCGGCAACACACATCACGATCGTGTCGGGTCGAAGTTGCACCGTGGGAGCACCACATGAACAGTGGGCAGGCCACAGATTGACTAGGCAGAGCATCCGATCCCGGGGATAACTTCGGTCCAGCCGTGGAAGCCGCACCCGGCGTTCTGTACAGGCCGAACCAGGAGCACAGCGCCTCATCTACAGCGAGGCCCTATCCACCTCCAGCAAATCGTGAGCAGCAGCGCTGTCACTTGCATGGTGGCGTGTCCGATCTGGCCGACCATGGAGGAAACTAGATGGGGAAGAGAACGGAAGAGAGGGCAGGCGTACGGGGAGGCCCGCCGCCACTGTCAAGCCGGCCTGGGAGGCCACTGCCCGCGGCAGCGTGGAGGGCTGACGAACGAGAGGGTTGAGGTAGGTGCGGTGGGGTGCCTTGGTAGGGATGTCTATGGCTCACCTGCATGTAGGTGTTGCTTTGGTAGGGATGTCAAGCATCCAAAGGATTGTTTTTTTTGGATAAACCGCCCAAAGGATTGGATGGGAAAGAAATTTGGCCGACATCCAACCTTTTCGTGTTAGGCACACACATGGCCATTGGCCATTCAGATTGATCGACAACAAAAACAAGCTTAAATTCTCCCGCACTCATCTTCCAAAATGCATTGGCTCTGTCTAAAAGTCAAACATTGTATCTCAGTGAAACTGATGGTGCTGGCCACAGGGAATCCATTAGATTAAGATGGTCTAGCGTGGTGCTGGTCTGACAGGACGGCCACGGGGAATCCATTAGCTTAAGATGGTGTAGTGTGGTGCTCATCTTTTGAGCATGAGTGCCAATGCATCCGAATCATAGTTTTAAATAGCGCAATATGCTTCTTAGCGACGGACCTTTTTTAAACGCTATAGCGCGCTATTTAATATGTTCGCTCATGTATGAGCGAAAGCCCCTTAGTGTAGAACTTCTTCAAAACGCTATAGTCAACCCTTTCCCATCGTCACGGGCAAAAAAAAAAAAGACAAAACAATAGTTAGAAATGGCAAAAATAAAGTCAAAATTATCGTCAAGTACTATAGTTGTGTGTAAAATTTTACGGAAAAATGACGGAGTTCAGGGAAAAAAAATTAAGAACAAAGTTGCAAGTAAAACAAATGTGAAAAGTTATTTTACTATTGACTTTTTCACCTAGAATACCAGAGAATTCATTCCTTCACAACATTTCTACTTGTTTTGCTATTTTTATTAATTTATTGATTTCTGGTGCATTGGCACCCGAGACCTGGTATTTCTGGGCATAGTGCACATTTACTTCAAAACATATTTTAATCAAGTGGCTACCAAAGACACTATCGAGGAGAGAGAGAGAGAGAGAGAGAGAGAGACCCCAGAGACTTCTCCAAATCATGTTAGTACTTTTCCATTTGAAATGTGCATGGTATTGCTGTAGACATCTTAGGGCATCTCCAGCCGTAGAGCCCCCCAGGAGGCATTTTTATCGCCCCTTGGGGGGCTGCCGGCGAATTTTTTTGCCTGCGATCTAGAAAATATCCACTCGTTCCGCCCCCACACATCGTCTCCAGCACCATCGAGAACGCCCGCCACCGTCCGCCACGCACCACCAGCCCTCCGTCCTCGTGTCCTCCGCCACCTCCCTCCTCCACGCGAGCCAGCTCCGCCACGGCCGTGCGCGCTCTCCGCTCCGCGCCAGCCATGCGTGCTCCGCTCCAACTTCGCGCGAGCGCGAGCTCCGCCACAAGCGGGCGCGGGCGAGCTCCGCCCCGGCCACGCGCGGCGACTGCGAGCTCCGGCCACGGCCAGGCTGGTTCCGAGGCGGCGGCATGCGCCGGAGGCGAAGAGGGAGAGCCAGGCGATGAGCGGCGTGCCGAGGAGGACGAGCCCGACGGGCACCATCCAGAGCTGCTCCCGCGCCGGGTGGAACGCCACTGCCCACCACACCAGCACGCCGGCGCTCCTGGTCCTCGGCCCGCTGTCTCCATGGTGTAGGCGCGCGCGCCCGCCCTCCAGCAGTCGCAGTGGCGCGGACTGGCGTGCGGAGGCGGGATGGACGGCCGGCCACCCGAGGCCGGCCTGCGGAGGCGGGATGGCAGGCCGGCCACCCGAAGCAGGCGCGGGGAGAGCTCGGCGGCGGCGCGGGAGAGCTCGGCGAGGAGAAATGAGGAGAAGGTGGGGCGCTGCGAGGAGAAGGTGGGGCGCTGCGAGGATCGAGAGGGGAGCAGGGAGGCGTGGGGTAGGTGGAAAGAGAGGAGAGAGAGGGAAAAGGTGGCTGACTGTGGGCCAGATGCATGCCAAAAAGTAGTGCCGGCGCCCCCAGCTCACCCCCAGCGCGTTGGGTTTCTCATGCCAGCGCCGGCCGTAACTTTCCTCAAATCCGGCGAAAAATGTGGTCTTGGGTGCATGGCTGGGGCGTTTTTTTACCACCGGCGCAAAAAAAATTGCCTGGGAGGGCGTCTTGGGGGGCCGGCTGGAGATGCCCTTATGTGCTTGCGTTTTCAAAGTATCGTCTATGTAAATGGAATTCAACCGTCCCATGTTTCTTCGGAAACTTCTTTATGTACCTCCTCTGCTCACCATAGAATTTAAGATTTCAACCAAACATGACCATAATAAATGAGATAGCGGCATGTGCCAACTCTTGGAACATGGGCAGGGTTCAACCTCTTTACATAGACTATGTATTCTTCTCTACAATACTGCTCCTCTTATATAAGTGGAGTCTGTGATGTCCCTTTCTCTAGAATTGTAACTGTACCCTCTAATAACATTGCTCATGTGCATTGACTGGAAAACTGTAGAGCCATAAGAACGGTAGGCAACAGGAACACCGGCATGGGCGTGTGCTATGAACCTGGATTCGGTGACTTGCCTCTTGCAAGACATGGCGTAACCAACCCTTTTCCATCTTTCATGGGCTGCATATCGGACAGCCAAGATGAATCAGAAGATAACCAGACTTGGCACCCCTCGACGACTGGATCCAGTACGTCTCCGTGGTCTTGTCCCTGCTCAGCAAGGCACTTTCCTTGCTTGATGGCAGCTGGAGCACCTGTTAGTGCCGTAACTGGAGAGCGGAGGCTTCCTGGCTCCAGAGGTAGCGTCGCACCTCGTAGTGATGTAGAATTAGCTCCGCTTGCTCGCGCTCCTCGGCGCACTGCACTCGCGCAACATCGTTTCTGGCCGTGCCGCGGAAGGTGCACAACCTGTACTCCTTTATGAGCAGCCCTCGTCGATGCGACGTGCGTCGCCGGCACAGTGGAAGCAACAACACACTCGCCCGACTGGCTGACATGGTGTTTCATAAGCTATATTAATGCGCTCAGCTTACCGCCTACTCAAGCTCCTTTGCAGCACTGAGTGCATGGCCAAGCCCCTACGCTATTTAGTCGTAGAACATGCAACGCTATAAGCAGCAAGGCACCTTATGTATCGTGCGTGGCAGATTGCAAAGAGATAGATTGATGGGTAACTGAGTGATATTGTTGAAGGAAATATGCCCTAGAGGCAATAATAAAGTTACTGTTTATTTCCTCATATCATGATAAATGTTTATTATTCATGCTATAATTGTATTAACCGGAAACATGATACATGTGTGAATACATAGACAAACTTAATGTCACTAGTATGCCTCTACTTGACTAGCTCATTAATCAAAGATGGTTATGTTTCCTAACCATAGACATGTGTTGTCATTTGATTAACGGGATCACATTACTAGGAGAATGATGTGATTGACTTGACCCATTCCATTAGCTTAGCAGTTGACCGTTTAGTATGTTGCTATTGCTTTCTTCCTGACTTATACAAGTTCCTATAACTATGATATTATGCAACTCCCATTTATCGGAGGAACACTTTGTGTGTTACCAAACGTCACAACGTAACTGGGTGATTATAAAGGAGCTCTACAGGTGTCTCCAAAGGTACATGTTGAGTTGGCGTATTTCGAGATTAGGTTTTTTTACTCCGATCGTCGGAGAGGTATCTCTGGGCCCTCTCGGTAATGCACATCACAATAAGCCTTGCAAGCAATGTAACTAATGAGTTAGTTACGGAATGATGCATTACGTAACGAGTAAAGAGACTTGCCGGTAACGAGATTGAACTAGGTATTGGATACCGACTATCGAATCTCGGGCAAGTAACGTACCGGTGACAAAGGGAACAACGTATGTTGTTATGCAGTTTGACCGATAAAGATCTTCGTAGAATATGTAGGAGCCAATATCAGCATCAAGGTTCCGCTATTGGTTATTGACCGGAAAAAGTTCTTGGTCTACATAGTTCTCGAACCTGTAGGGTCCGCACGCTTAAGGTTTCGATGACAGTTTATGAGTTTTGATGTACCGAAGTTTGTTCGGAATCCCGAATGAGATTACGGACATGACGAGGAGTCTCGAAATGGTCGAGACATGAAGATTGATATATTGGAAGCCTATATTTGGATATCGAAATTGTTCCGGGTGAAATCGGGATTTTACCGGAGTACCGGGAGGTTACCGGAACCCCCCGGGGGGCTTAAGGAGGCAAGGGCTGGCCGCGCCCCCTCCCCCCTAGTCCGAATAGGACAAGGAGAGGGGGGTGGCGCCCCCCCTTTCCTTCCCCTCTCCCTCCTCCTTCCCCCTTCTCCTTCTGCAACTAGGAAAGAAGGGAGTCCTACTCCTGGTGGGAGTAGGACTCCCCCTTGGCGCGCCCTCCTTGGCCGGCCGCCCCTCCCCCTTGGCTCCTTTATATACGGGGGCAGGGGGGCACCTCTAGACACAACAATTGATCTCTTGATCTCTTAGCCGTGTGTGGTTCCCCCCTCCACCATAGTCCTCGATAATATTGTAGCGGTGCTTAGGCGAAGCCCTGCGACAGTAGAACATCAAGATCGTCACCCCGACACCCTGCTGGATTGGAGTCCGGGGATCGTCATCGAGCTGAACGTGTGCTAGAACTCGGAGGTGCCGTAGTTTCGGTGCTTGATCGGTCGGGCCGTGAAGACGTACGACTACATCAACCGCGTTGTTCTAACGCTTCCGCTTTCGGTCTACGAGGGTACGTGGACAACACTCTCCCCTCTCCTTCCTATGCATCACCATGATCTTGCGTGTGCGTAGGAAATTTTTGAAATTACTACGTTCCTCAACAGTGGCATCCGAGCCTGGTTTTATGCGTAGATGTCATATGCACGAGTAGAACACAAGTGAGTTGTGGGCGATACAAGTCATACTACTTACCAGCATGTCATACTTTGGTTCAGCGGCATTGCGAGATGAAACGTCCCGGACCGACATGACGCGTATGCTTACGCGAGACTAGTTTCACCGTTACGAGCACTCGTTGCTTAAAGGTGACCGGCAGGTGTCTGTCTCCCTCACTTTAATTGAACCGAGTGTGGCTACGCCCGGTCCTTGCGAAGGTTAAAAGAGCACTAACTTGACAAACTATCGTTGTGGTTTTAATGCGTAGGTAAGAACGGTTCTTGCTAAGCCCGTAGCAACCACATAAAATTTGCAACAACAAAGTAGAGGACGTCTAACTTGTTTTTGCAGGGCATGTTGTGATGTGATATGGTCAAGACGTTATGCTATATTTTATTGTATGAGATGATCATATTTTGTAACGGAAGTTATCGGCAACTGGCAGGAGCCATATGGTTGTCGCTTTATTGTATGAAATGCAAATGCCCTGTAATTGCTTTACTTTATCACTAAGCGGTAGCGATAGTCATAGAAGCAATAGATGGCGTAACGACAATGATGCTACGATGGATATCAAGGTGTCGCGCCGGTGACGATGGTGATCACGACGGTGCTTCGGAGATGGAGATCACAAGCACAAGATGATGATGGCCATATCATATCACTTATATTGATTGCATGTGATGTTTATCCTTTATGCATTTTATCTTGCTTTGATTGACGGTAGCATTTTAAGATGATCTCTCACTAAATTATCAAGAAGTGTTCTCCCTGAGTATGCACCGTTGCGAAAGTTCTTCGTGCTGAGACACCACGTGATGATCGGGTGTAATAGGCTCTACATTCAAATACAACGGGTGCAAAACAGTTGCACACGCGGAATACCCAGGTTAAACTTGACGAGCCTAGCATATACAGATATTGCCTCGAAACACGGAGACCGAAAGGTCGAACGTGAATCATATAGTAGATTTGATCAACATAGTGATGTTCACCATTGAAACTACTCCATCTCACGTGATGATCGGACATGGTTTAGTTGATTTGGATCACGTGATCACTTAGATGACTAGAGGGATGTCTGTCTAGGTGGGAGTTCTTAAGTAATATGATTAATTGAACTTAAATTTATCATGAACTTAGTACCTGATAATATTTTGCTTGTCTATGTTTGTTGTAGATAGATGGCTCGTGCTATTGTTCCGTTGAATTTTAATGCGTTCCTTGAGAAAGCTAAGTTGAAAGATGATGGTAGCAACTACACGGACTGGGTCCGTAACTTGAGGATTATCCTCATTGCTGCACAGAAGAACTACGTCCTGGAAGCACCGCTGGGTGCCAGGCCTGCTGCAGATGCAACTGACGACGTTAAGAACGTCTGGCAGAGCAAAGCTGATGACTACTCAATAGTTCAGTGTGCCATGCTTTACGGCTTGGAACCGGGTCTTCAACGACGTTTTGAACGTCATGGAGCATATGCGATGTTCCAGGAGTTGAAGTTAATATTTCAAGCAAACGCGCGGATTAAGAGATATGAAGTCTCCAATAAGTTCTATAGCTGTAAGATGGAGGAGAATAGTTCTGTCAGTGAACACATACTCAAAATGTCTGGGTATAATAATCACTTGATTCAACTGGGAGTTAATCTTCCTGATGATAGTGTTATTGACAGAATTCTTCAATCACTGCCACCAAGCTACAAGAGCTTCGTGATGAACTATAATATGCAACGGACGGACAAGACTATTCCCGAACTCTTTGCAATGCTAAAGGCTGCGGAGGTAGAAATCAAGAAGGGGCATCAAGTGTTGATGGTCAATCAGACCACCAGTTTCAAGAAAAAGGGCCAAGGGAAGAAGAAGGGGAACTTCAAGAAGAACAACAAACAAGTTGCTGCTCAAGAGAAGAAACCCAAGTCTGGACCTAAGCCTGAGACTGAGTGCTTAAACTGCAAGCAGACTGGACACTGGAAGCGGAACTGCCCCAAGTATTTGGCGGATAAGAAGGATGGCAAAGTGAACAAAGGTATATGTGATATACATGTTATTGATGTGTACCTTACTAATGCTCGCTGTACTACCTGGGTATTTGATACTGGTTCTGTTGCTAATATTTGCAACTCGAAACAGGGACTACGGATTAAGCGAAGATTGGCTAAGGACGAGGTGATGATGCGCGTGGGAAATGGTTCCAAAGTCGACGTGATCGCGGTCGGCACGCTACCTCTACATCTATCATCGGGATTAGTTTTAGACCTAAATAATTGTTATTTGGTGCCAGCGTTGAGCATGAACATTATATCTGGATCTTGTTTGATGCGAGACGGTTATTCATTTAAATCAGAGAATAATGGTTGTTCTATTTATATAAGTAATATCTTTTATGGTCATGCACCCTTGAAGAGTGGTCTATTTTTATTGAATCTCGATAGTAGTGATACACATATTCATAATGATAGTGCAACTTATTTGTGGCACTACCGTTTATGTCATATCGGTGTAAAGCGCATGAAGAAACTCCATACTGATGGACTTCTGAAATCACTTGATTATGAATCACTTGGTACTTGCGAACTGTGCCTCATGGGCAAGATGACTAAAACGCCGTTCTCCGAAACTATGGAGCAAGCAACTGATTTGTTGGAAATCATACATACTGATGTATATGGTCCAATGAATATTGAGGCTCACGGCGGGTATCATTATTTTCTCACCTTCACAGATGATTTGAGCAGATATGTCTATATCTACTTGATGAAACAGAAATCTAAAACATTTGAAAAGTTCAAAGAATTTCAGAGTGAAGAGGAAAATCATCGTAACAAGAAAATAAAATTTCTACGATCCGATCGTGGAGGAGAATATTTGAGTTACGAGTTCAGTTTACATTTGAATCAACGCGGAATAGTTTCGCAACTCACGCCACCCGGAACACCACAACGAAATGGTGTGTCCGAACGTCGTAATCGTACTTTACTAGATATAGTACGATCTATGATGTCTCTTACTGATTTACCGCTATCGTTTTGGGGTTATGCTTTAGAGACGGCCACATTCACGTTAAATAGGGCACCATCAAAATTCGTTGAGACGACGCCTTATGAACTGTAGTTTGGCAAGAAACCAAAGTTGTCGTTTCTTAAAGTTTGGGGCTGCGATGCTTATGTGAAGAAAATTCAACCAGATAAGCTCGAACCTAAATCGGAGAAATGTGTCTTCATAGGATACCCAAAAGAGACTATTGGGTACACCTTCTATCACAGATTTGAGGGCAAGATTTCCGTTGCTAAATTCGGATCCTTTCTAGAGGAGTTTCTCTCGAAATGAGTGAGTGGAAGGAAAGTAGAACTTGATGAGGTAATTATACCTGCTCCCTTGTTGGAAAGTAGTTCATCACAAGAATCGGTTCCTGTGACAACTACACCAATCAGTGGGGAAGCTAATGATATTGATCATGAAACTTCGGATCAAGTTACTACCGAACCTCGTAGGTCTACCAGAGTAAGATCCACACCAGAGTGGTACAGTAATCCTATTCTGGAAGTCATGTTACTTGACCATGGCGAACCTACGAACTATGTGGAAGCGATGATGAGCCCAGATCCGCAAAATGGCTTGAAGCCATGAAATCTGAGATGGGATTCATGTATGAGAACAAAGTATGGACTTTGGTTGACTTGCCTGATGATCGGAAAGCCATCGAAAATAAATGGATCTTCAAGAAGAAGACTGACGCTGATGGTAATGTAACTATCTACAAAGCTCGACTTGTTGCGAAAGGTTTTCGACAAGTTCAAGGGGTTGACTACGATGAGACTTTCTCACCCGTAGCGATGCTTAAGTCTGTCCGAATCATGTTAGCAATTGCCGCATTTTATGATTATGAAATTTGGCAAATGGATGTCAAAACTGCATTCCTGAATGGATTTCTGGAAGAAGAGTTGTATATGATGCAGCCGGAAGGTTTTGTCGATCCAAAAGGTGCTAACAAAGTGTGCAAGCTCCAGCGATCCATTTATGGACTGGTGCAAGCATCTCGGAGTTGGAATAAACGCTTTGATAGTGTGATCAAAGCATATGGTTTTATACAGACTTTTGGAGAAGCCTGTATTTACAAGAAAGTGAGTGGGAGCTCTGTAGCATTTCTGATATTATATGTAGATGACATATTATTAATTGGAAATGATATAGAATTTCTGGATAGCATAAAGGGATACTTGAATATAAATTTTTCTATGAAAGACCTCGGTGAAGTTGCTTACATATTGGGCATCAAGATCTATAGAGATAGATCAAGACGCTTAATTGGACTTTCACAAAGCACATACCTTGATAAAGTTTTGTAAAAGTTCAAAATGGATCAGGTGAAGAAAGAGTTCTTGCCTGTATTACAAGGTGTGAAGTTGAGTCAGACTCAATGCCCGACCACAGCAGAAGATAGAGAGAAAATGAAAGATGTTCCACATGCTTCAGCCATAGGCTCTATCATGTATGCAATGCTGTGTACTAGACCTGATGTATGCTTAGCAATAAGTTTTACAGGGAGGTACCATAGTAATCCTGGAGTGGATCACTGGACAGCGGTCAAGAATATCCTGAAATACCTGAAAAGGACTAAGGATATGTTTCTCCTTTATGGAGGTGACAAAGAGCTAGTCGTAAATGGTTACATCGATGCAAGCTTTGACACTGATCCGGACGATTCTAAATCACAAACCGGATACGTGTTTATATTGAACGGTGGAGCTGTCAGTTGGTGCAGTTCTAAACAAAGCGTCATGGCGGGATCTACATGCGAAGCAGAGTACATAGCTGCTTCAGAAGCAGCAAATGAAGGACTCTGGATGAAAGAGTTCATTTCCAATCTAGCTGTCATACCTAGTGCATCTGGACCAATGAAGATCTTCTGTGACAATACTGGTGCAATTGCCTTGGCAAAGGAATCCAGATTTCACAAGAGGACCAAGAACATCAAGAGACGCTTCAATTCCATCCGGGACCAAGCCCAGGTGGGAGACATAGAGATTCACAAGATACACACGGATCTGAATGTTGCAGACCCGTTGACTAAGCCTCTTCCACGAGCAAAACATGATCAGCACCAAGACTCCGTGGGTGTTAGAATCATTACTATGTAATCTAGATTATTTACTCTAGTGCAAGTGGGAGACTGAAGGAAATATGCCCTAGAGGCAATAATAAAGTTATTATTTATTTCCTCATATCATGATAAATGTTTATTATTCATGCTATAATTGTATTAACCGGAAACATGATACATGTATGAATACATAGACAAACTTAATGTCACTAGTATGCCTCTACTTGACTAGCTCATTAATCAAAGATGGTTATGTTTCCTAACCATAGACATGTGTTGTCATTTGATTAACGGGATCACATTACTAGGAGAATGATGTGATTGACTTGACCCATTCCGTTAGCTTAGCAGTTGACCGTTTAGTATGTTGCTATTGCTTTCTTCCTGACTTATACAAGTTCCTATAACTATGAGATTATGCAACTCCCATTTATCGGAGGAACACTTTGTGTGTTACCAAACGTCACAACGTAACTGGGTGATTATAAAGGAGCTCTATAGGTGTCTCCAAAGGTACATGTTGAGTTGGCGTATTTCGAGATTAGGTTTTGTCACTCCGATCGTTGGAGAGGTATCTCTGGGCCTTCTCGATAACGCACACCACAATAAGCCTTGCAAGCAATGTAACTAATGAGTTAGTTACGGAATGATGCATTACGTAACGAGTAAAGAGACTTGCTAGTAACGAGATTGAACTAGGTATTGGATACCGACGATCGAATCTCGGACAAGTAACATACCGATGACAAAGGGAACAACATATGTTGTTATGGGGTTTGACCGATAAAGATCTTCGTAGAATATGTAGGAGCCAATATGAGCACCCAGGTTCCGCTATTGGTTGTTGACCGGAAACAGTTCTAGGTCATGTCTACATAGTTCTCGAACCCGTAGGGTCCGCACGCTTAAGGGTTCGATGACAGTTTATGAGTTTTGATGTATCGAAGTTTGTTCGGAATCCCGAATGAGATTATGGACATGATGAGGAGTCTCGAAATGGTCGAGACATGAAGATTGGTATATTGGAAGCCTATATTTGGATATCGAAATTGTTCCGCGTGAAATCAGGATTTTACCGGAGTACCGGGAGGTTACCGGAACCCCCCTGGGGGCTTAATGGGCCTACATGGGCCCTAGTGGAGAGGAAGAGAGGAGGCAAGGGCTGGCCGCGCCCCCTCCTCCCTAGTCCGAATAGGACATGGAGAGGGGGGCGACGCCCCCCCCCTTTCCTTCCCCTCTCCCTCCTCCTTCCCCCCTTCTCCTTCTCCAACTAGGAAAGAAGGGAGTCCTACTCCCGGTGGGAGTAGGACTCCCCCTTGGCGCGCTCTCCTTGGCCGACCGCCCCTCCCCCTTGGCTCCTTTATATACGGGGGCAGGGGGCACCTCTATGACACAATAATTGATCTCTTGATCTCTTAGCCATGTGCGGGGCCCCCTCCACCATAGTCCTCGATAATATTGTAGCGGTGCTTAGGCGAAGCCCTGCGACGGTAGAACATCAAGATCGTCACCACACCGTCGTGCTGACGAAACTCTTCCCCGACACCCTGCTGGATTGGAGTCCAGGGATCGTCATCGAGTTGAACGTGTGCTAGAAATTGGAGGTACCGTAGTTTTGGTGCTTGATCGGTCGGTCCGTGAAGACGTACGACTACATCAACCACGTTGTTCTAACGCTTCCGCTTTCGGTCTACGAGGGTACGTGGACAATACTCCCCCCTCTCGTTGCTATGCATCACCATGATCTTGCGTGTGCGTAGGAAAATTTTGAAATTACTACGTTCCCCAACAATTGTAGTGTGATACTGTTTTTAAACGCAAATTACAAATCGTTGTTCCGATGCGTATGCAAGAGCGTGGGGAAAAGAAGCAAATCCCTAGTCCAATCCCATCACTAATTCCCTCTGTAAACTCCCATGCCCCCTTCCATGGAATGAGTGAATGAAGGAAGAAGAAAAGAAGTCTGAGTCGCTATGACAGAGCACCTGCAAGTTTCCGTCAAAAAGAACTGTTGTTTGATTTGGGGTGAAGAACAACCATCAGATAGGTTTTTTTTTACGCACACACATAGCACAAGGAACATCCAAGCAATGTTGCTACGATGTGCTGGTGTCGATATTAACATTCATGTCCTTATCTCCAAAAGGAGAAGTCAAACCTTTTATCTGAGCTATTGGAAATGAAGTTAGGTATCATTGTGTGTTATTCTCATGGAAATTAAATTTGGGGAAGAGAGCTCCTCTCCTCAATCGATAAACGAGGAGAACATTTTGTACGACATTCTTGCCATTGGAATTATTTTTTATAAAAAAACTGCATTCAATGTTGCTATGAGTAAAGAAAAAAGGAGTTTACAGAGTTAGTTGCAAAAGAAAAATGTGGCTTGGGGATTTATATTATCTCCATGCGTGATTTTGTTTCGATTTGTGATGTGTTAAATCTACTTTCCACCACCTGACAAATAAGTGTGAAATAAGTGTGTTAGCGAACTATCCCTTCATATGCTAGATGGACCAAAGAACTGGCAACAGTGTGCCAGTGACATGGCTAGGACGATGGAATGTTATGCTTGTTATTCCGTTCTCATCTTTGATTAGACATTTGGGTTCACAAGGTTAGCAGAGGATCTAAATTGAGCATAGTGGCACCATTGCATCTCCCTGTTGAGGTCCTTGTATCATTCTCTCGTGTATAGATGAACTTGGCACCAGAGAACATCTTAATACGTCAACTACTACAAGAATGCGCTATTGGAATCCTAAACCTGGCTTTCTCAAGCAAATATAGTCCAAACTAGGTCAGTGCCTCGTAGTTTGCTGGCATAGCCAACAACATGCACCTAAGGGCATGGCCAATGCATAGCCCTAGGGTGATGCCCTGCAGACAATGTAGAATCAGATGTCAAGAAAAGTAGGTCCGGATGGTGTAGCAGGATCCTCAGCAGGAAGCAGGTGCTTGGGGAGAAAAAGTGTCGTCCAAGCTGAAAAAGTTGAAGTGGAGAGTAGGGGGTCATGTGTAGTGGAAGTCTTTTTTTATTCTTTGATGAGGCCCACTAATAGTAGCTTGCATTAGGGAAAAAAATCAATATATATGCATGAAGCTACTTTTTTCTCATAGGGCATCTGTATCCATATGCAACCATTGTACATACTCTAATGGACAATGAAGCCACTCTGTGATTGTGTCATTCACCTCCTGTCCATATGGCAGGTTGGTGCCCAGGGGCCCGCGCCCTGGGAAGCAGCCACACCAAGCATGACATCCAACATCGCGAGATCCAACATCAGGGATGCCACGAGTAACTAAGACAACACCTTTATGAAGGGGGCGACGTCATTGAAGAAGATCAGTGTGACACTCAGAGATGGGCTCTGTAGGGAGATGCCAACACGACATACTTCCAGGCGATTGCTAATGGCTGCCGCAACCACAACACCATCGCGCTTCTCTGGGACGGTGATAGATTACTACAGCACCGTGATGGTATCCGTGAGCATGTCGACAACTTCTACCATCACCTATTCTCCTCTTCCGTGTGAGGTGGCCCGCGCTGGTGTGACCGCCCCGATTCAATCATGCACTAATCGTACATGCAAACATGCACGATCAAGATCAGAGACGCATGGGAAGATATCAGAACACAACTTTACGACACAAAGGAAAAACACAAGTCTTTATATTACAAGTTAGGGTCGCAAGGACCCAAATACATAAGTAATCAAAGCAAATATTATCTGAGTACAAACAGTTGGACCCCTGCCCGTGGTCGGGGCTGCATATCGTCTCAGACTTGGATACTGAGGCTCTCATGGTGCCTTTTGTGGAGGACATCTTTCCTGCTATCAAAGGCATGAACCCTGACTCAGCGCCTGGCACCGATAGCTTACCAGTCCGGTTTTTTCAGGTGTTCTGGACCTCGGTTAAGGACGAGGTGGTGGCCATGTTCCAGGATTTTCTACATTGGTTCCCTGGATCTTTCGGTCTCAACTTTGGGATTATTATGCTTATTCCTAAGGTTTTTGGGGCCTCCAATATCCGCCAGGTCTGGCTTCCGTATCCTAGCCAAGGTGTGCACCAATAGGGTGACACTTCTTGCCGATCGGTTGACACATACAAACCAATCGGCCTTCATCCCAGGCCGGTTCATCATGGATCAGGTCCTAGTCCTTCATGAAGTGCTTCATGAAGTAAAAGTAGAAAGCCAAAATGCGGTATTTCTTAAGATCTACTTCCATAAGGCGTACGACATAGTTCACTGGTCCTTCCTTCGAGAATTGTTGCTCTAGAAGCGTACCAACGACCGTTGGGTCACCAGGGTCATCCGGTTAGTGTCTAGTGGACGCCCCACTATGAATATCAATGGCGAAGTGGGCCTGTTCTTCCACACCTATTGTGGGGTTCAGAAGGGGGTGGTCCATTTTCCCCCTTCCTCTTCAACATGGTGGTCGATGCCCTTGCCTCCATCCTCGATGTAGCCAAGGGGTCCGACCATATCAAAGGGGTGGTTCCACACCTTGTACCGGGGGTGGGGTTTTCCTTGTCCAATACGCCGACGACATGATTATCATGATTGAATGCACTAATTGAGACATTGCACACCTCAAGTATATCCTCATTTGCTTTCAACAAAATATTGTCTATGCAAATTGAATTCAGTCATCCCATGTTTCTTCCGGAACTTCCTTATGTATTCCCTTCTCACCGCCACAATAAATGAAATAACTGCATGTGCCAACCCTCGCAACATCGGAAGAGTTCAACCACTTTTACATGGGCTCTTCAAATTATTCTATACCATGCCACACTTCTTATATATATAGTGGTTTTGGTAATGTCTCTTTCTCTAGAATTGTAGATGTCTACACTCTAAAAAGTAAAACATTGCTCGAGCGTGCATTACTAAAAAAGTGCAGGGTGATAGGAATGATAGGCATTGGGAGAACCGGAAGCAGTGACTACTCTGTACATGGATTCGGTAACTTGCTTCTGGCAAGTCACACCTTAAACAACATTTCTTGCTCCTTCGCCGGTTGCATATCAGAAGATCAAGATGAATCAGGAGATAATCAGGCTTGGCAGCTCTCTACGACTGGATCCAGTACACTGTCGCCATCTTATCGATGCTCAACATGACACCCTCCTCGCTCCATGGGAGGCGGGACACCTGGTAGTGCTGCAGTTGGTGGGCGGCGCCATCTTTGCTCGAGAAGACGCGTCCTGACATGTAGTGTTATAGAATTCGCTCCGCCTGGTTGTGCTCCTCATCGCGGGGCAGATGTGCGGCATCGTTCTGGCCGCATCGCGATAGGTCCTTGATTCATAATATATTGATGCCCTCAGCTTACCAACGCTCACCCTACTTGTGCCTACTCAAGATCCTCAACATCGCTGTGTTCAAGGCCACTGCTATTTAACCATAAATCAAGCAGCCCGACAAGACGGTGCCATGACCTGTGCAGCAGATCGCAAGGAGATGTGTATGGATAAATGAGTTGCATCATCATATTCTAAAGCGCACAAATTTCCCATGTGTGCATAAGCAAGATCTTAGGAATAAAAGATGAATTCCCTGGTATAATCCCATCACTAAGTTCATCAACAATGCCGACCCTAAAACTGCACGCAACCGTCCAAACCGTATTGTCCACATGTATTTTGCCATCCAACACGGGTCTGCATTGGTCCAAAACAAACTGGGGGCTTTGCGAGCGTCCGAACCGCTGCCACGTCTGTGTCGGACTAATATGGCTCACCAAAAAACCCTCTCCCTCGCCCACGTCCCTTCCCGCCCAAAGCCGTCAGCGCCGCTCCAGAGCACAAGTGCCACATTCATGGCGGCTCATAGCGACACGACCTCTCACTGACGCTCTGACATTGAAGCAGCGCACCGGCCAAGAGCACCTCACACGTCGTTTCCCGGTGCACGCAACTTCTCGGCGTTCAAACGACAACCCGTCATTTCGCCTCCCTCCATTATACATGCGCGGTTGGAACCTACTCCGTCCATCTTCCCTGCGTATTAACCACCCTGCCGCTAGCCCTGCCATCCGCCGGCTATTTAAACTCCACCCTCGGCCATAGCCGCATCCATCCTCCACCGCTCCCTTTCTCCTCTCGGCACCATGCCTGCTATGGCATCTCCGAGCTCCAAAGCCATTTGGGACAGCCTCTCGTCCGAGCATAAGAAGGAGATCGCCTCAATTGTTGCCGGCTGGCAGGCCGGCGATACGGACATCCCCAAAGGAGGATGCGGGTGACGATGAGCCGGCACCACCCTCCTCGCCGGTTCATGCTAACGTCACCATGGGCGAGGCCCATTCTCATTACACATACATGGTGCCAGAGGAGCGGGTGGCCGCATTCAGGCAAGCGTAGGCCGACCAGGACAATAACATCTGGTTCCTCGACGAGAACCTGCTCACGAAGGAGCTACTCACCGCCGACACTGCTATCGCGCCGAACATGGACGTGGCCAAGTAGGTGGCGTTGGTCGAATCCTATCTCATGCCTATGAAATCCATCATGACCACTAGCAGTACCTCTAGTATCAGGCGGAGCTAGATGCCGCCTTAAAGGAGTTCCACGAGGCGGCGGGCGAAGTATATGGCTAGAGCGAGGACGAGGATGACGTCTCCAGCTCCGCCTCCTGCGCGCCACCACCATGACCACGAAACAGACACGTCCGCGGGCACCGGCGGCATCGATAAAGAGTAGAGCATGGGAGGTCGCCGATGCTTGGGTCCAGGAAGGCCACTGCTCTTTCGCTCCCACGAAAGCCAAGCTTGGTGGGCTCATCGTCGTCGGCTGATTAGCTGCTAATAGGCTGCAGAGGTGGAGCTTCATTTTCAAGGGTCATGGCCGGCCGGAGATGGAAACGGTCCCCGACGGTGATTTTAGGCTAGGCTAGAGTCCGGTCTAGGGCAAATATGTCGAATACCATCCGGTTTCATGTAAAAATTATTCAAGTTTCAATGAAATTCATCTGGTAATTTTAAATATGCATAAGATTTGTTTGGATGGCCACCAGACGTATGTGGTAGACTTGCATGGCTGGCTCCCTCCTCCGTGTCCTCGGACTGGTCCATCCTTGTTCACCAGCGGATGGGGTGTCCGTTTTACGGGTGAATGTTGGAGATGCCTTGATTCCTTCTCCTAATTCAGATGCCCCCTTTCATCACTTGTCAGTCATGGGTGAAGGGAGGAAGAAGGAAATAAGTTTAAGGCTCACAAGTGGGTTTTGTTTTTTGGGGTTTTTTATAGCAATTTTAGTTATAAAAAGTTAGGACGGTGTTACTTCGTGCCACACGTGTGGCACTTATCATTTGGGTTAGTTTAAGATGGTGTAGTGTGGTGGCAATTTTTGGAACACGGGTGCCAATGCACCCAAAATAATTAGAAATAGAAAAAAGTTGAAAATAAATAGTTATTTTTTGTAACAAACATGGTCAAGTATTATACTTGTGTGGAAAGTTTCAGAATGAAATTTACTTATGTGGACTTCAGGGCCAAAAACAAAGTAGCAAGTAAAAAGAACGTGGATATTATGTTTTTATAATGCCAAATTATTCACCGAGAATATTGTGGAAGTCGTTCATTCACAACCTTTTTTAACAAATTTTGCTATATTTATTTAGTTAGTTAGTTTGGGTGCATTGGCACCCAGGACCCGGTATTTCCGGGCATGGTGCACATTTACATGAGAAGATATTTTAATGAAGTGACTACCAAAGACATCGTCGAGGAAAGAGAGAGAGAGACCCCGAAGACTTCTCCAAATCATGTTAGTACTTTCCGGTTTGAAATGTCTTTCTCTCAATTGAAGAAGTAATTGGAAAATAAAATAACAAGTACAAAAATTGAGTAATAAACCCCAGTATAGACTGGTACGATTCAATTCAACATTTTGTTCTAGACGTCTCATGTTTCTTCGGAAACTTTCTTATGTACCTTCTCTGCTCGCTACAGAATTCATGTTTTCAACCAAACATGACCACAATAAATGAAATAGCGACATGTGCCAACTCTCCGAACATGGGCAGCGACCTCTTTACATAGACTCTGTATTCTTCTCTACTACACTAATCTTCTTATATAAGTAGAGTTTGTGATGTCTCTTTCTCAAGAATTGCAACTGTACACTCTAATAACATTGCTCAAGTGCATTGATCGGAAACCTATAGAGCAATAAGAATGGTAGGCAACAGGAACACCGACACGGGCGTGTGCTATGCACCTGGATTCAGTGACTTGCCTCTCGCAAATCACAGCGTAGCCAACCCTTCCCCATCTTTCTTGGGCGGCATAATGGACAGCCAAGATGGATCAGAAGATGACCAGGCTTCACACCAATGGACGACTGGATCTAGTATATCTCCTTCGTGTTGTCTCTGCTCAGCAATGCACTCTCCTTCCTTGATGGGAGGAGGAGCACATGTTAGTACTCCAGCTACAGACCGGAGGCTTCCTCGCTCCACACGGTAGCGCTGGACCTTGTACTGATGTAGTATTCGCTCCGCCTGCTCGCGCTCCTCGACCGGATGCAGCCGCACGACATCGTTTCTGGCCACTGCGTGGCAGGTGCACGACCCGGACTCCTTCATGAGCGGCCCTCGTCGATGCGACGTGCGCCGGAACACTCGCCCGACTGGCTGAGATGGTGTTTCATAAGCTATATTAATGCGCTCAGCTTACCGCCTACTGAAGCTCCATTGCAGCGCAGAGTTGATGGCCAAGCCCCTACGCTACTTAGAAGTAGAATACGCAACACTATCAGCAGCAAGGCACCAAATGGATCCTGCATGGCAGATTGGAAAGAGATAGATTGATCGGTAAATGAGTGATATTGTAGTGTGATACTGTTTTTAAACGCAAATTACAAATCGTTCTTCCCATGCGTATGCAAGAGCTTGGGGATAAGAAGAAAATCCCTAGTCCAATCCCATCACTAATTCCCTCTCTAAACTCCCATGCCCCCTTCCATGGAATGAGTGTATGAAGGAAGACAAAAAAGGTCTGAGTACCCTATCACAGAGCATCTGCCAGTTTCTGTCAAAAAGTCAGATAGTTTTTTTTACGCAAGCACATGGCACAAGGAACATGCAAGCAATCCTGCATATGATGCGCTGGTGCCGATATTAACAGTCATGTCCTTATTTCCAAAAGCAGAAGTAAAACCTTTTATCTGAGCAGTTGGAAAATGAAGTTATGTATCATTGTATGTTATTTTCATGGAAATTAAATTCGGGGCAGAGAGCTCCTCAATCGATAAACGTGGAGGCGATTTTGTATGATATTCTTGCCGTCGGATTTATTTATTGCCAAAACCAACCTGCATTCAGTGTTGCTATGAGTAAAAAAAGATGTTTACAGAGTTAGTTGCAAAAAAAATTACGGCTGTGGGGTTTAGAGTATCTCCATGCGTTATTTTTGTTTTTATTTGTGAAAATGTGTTCAATCTACTTTCCACAACCCAACAAATAAGTGTGTTGGCGAACTTTCCCTTCATATGCTAGATGGACCAAAGAACTAACAACAGTGAGCCAGTGACATGGCTAGGACGATGGAATGTTATGCTTGTTATTCCGTTCTCATCTTTGATTAGACATTTGAGTTCACAAGGTTAGCAGAGGATCTAAATTGAGCATAGTGGCACCATTGCATCTCCCTGTTGAGGTCCTTGTATCATTCTCTTGTGTATAGATGAACTTGGCACCAGAGAACATCTTAATACATCAACACTACAAGAATGCACATTTGGGATCCTAAACCTGGCTTTTGCAAGCAGATATAGTCCAAACTATGTCGGTGCCTCGTAATTTGCTGGCATAGCCAACAACATGCGCCTAAGGGCATTGACCAATGCATAGCCCTAGGGTGCCTTATAGATCATGTAGGATCGGATGTTAGGAAAAGTAGATTCAGAAGGTGTAGCGGTATCCTCGGCAAGAGGGAGGTTCTTGGGGAGAAAAAGTGTCGTCCGGTGCATAAAGCTGAAAAAGTTGAAGTCGAGAGTTGGGATGCATGTGTAGTGGGAGTCTACTTTTTATTCTTTGATGAGGCCCACTAATAGTAGCTTGCATTGGGGAGAAAAAAAATCAATATAGATGCCTCAAGCTACTTTTTCTCATGGGGCATCTGTATCCATATGCAACCATTGTACATGTAATGGACGGCGAAGCCACTCTGTGATTGTGTCATTCACCTCCTGTCCAGGTTGGGTCCAAGGGCCCATGCCCTGTGGAGCGGCCCACACCAAGCATGACATCCAACATATCAAGATCGAACACCAGGGACGCCGTGAGAAACCAAGACAACGCCTTTATGAAGGGTACGATCAATGTCATTGAAGAAGATCAGTGTGACACCCAGAGATGGGTTCTGTAGGGAGATGCCAACACTGCACACTTCCGGGCGATCGCTAATGGCTGCCGCGGCCGCAAGACCATCCTGCTTTTCTGGGACGATGATAGATTACTCCAGCACCGCGCTGATATTCGTGAGCATGTCGACGGCTTCTACCATGACCTATTCTCCTCTTCTTTGCAAGGTGACGCGGTGCTGGACCCCCACCTGTGGTTGGGGTTGTGTATCGTCTCAGACTTGGATAATGAGGCTCTCATGGAGCCCTTCACGGAGGACATCTTTCCTTCTATCAAAGGGATGAACCCTGCCTCTGCGCCTTGCCCAGATGGCCTACCATTCCAGTTTTTCAGGTGTTCTGGACCTTGGTTAAGGACGAGGTGATGGACATGTTCCAGGATTTCTACATTGTTACACTGGATCTTTCTCTTCTCAACTTTGGGATTATTGCAGTTATTCCTAAGGTTTTCGGGGCCTCCGATATCCGCCAGTTCTGGTAGATCATATTCATTAACTTGATCTTCTGTATCCTAGCCAAGGTGTGCACCAATAGGGCCACACTTCTTGCCGATCGGTTGACGCATCCAAACCAATCGGCCTTCATCCAAGGCCGGTTCATCATGGATCGGGTCCTAGTCCTTCATGAAGTGCTTCATGAAGTAAAAATAGGACGATCTTGGCACTACATTATGTGTTCAATCTAGGGAGCCACTTATTTCTCCAAAACCAGAGATCAATGTGCACCGAAATGCGGTATTTCTTAATATCGACTTCCATAAGACGTACGACATAGTTCACTCGTCCTTACTTTGAGAAGTGTTGCTCTAGAAGGGTATTGACGACCGTTGGTTCACCAGGGTCATCGAGTTGGTGTCTAGTGGGCGCACCACTATGAACATCAATGGCGAAGTGGGCTCGATCTTCCACACCTACTATGGGGTTCAAAAGGGGGGGGGGGGGGGGTCCCTCTCCCCCTTCCTCTTCAACACTGTGGTCGATGCCCTTGCCTCCATGCTCAATGCAGCCAAGGGGTCCGATCATATCTGAGGGGTGGTTCCACACCTTGCACTGGGATGGGGTTTCTCTTGTCCAATACGCCGACGACATGATTATCATGGTTGAATTCACTAATGGAGACATTGCAAACCTCAGGTTTCTCCTCATTTACATTCAACAAAATATTGTCTATGCAAATGGAATTCAGTCATCCCATGTTTCTTCTGCAACTTCCTTACGCATTCCTGTCTCACTGTAGAATTCATGTTTTTAACCAAACATGACCACAATAAATGAAATAACTGCATGTGCCAACCCTCGAAACATGGGCAGAGTTCATCGTATGTACATGCACTCTTCAAATTATTCTCTACCATGCCACACTTCTTATATAAGTAGAGGTTTTGGTAATGTTTCTTTCTCTAGAATTGTAGATGTGCACTCTAAAAAGATTGCTCGAGCTTGCGCTTTTACTAGAATATTGTAGGGTGATAGGAATGATAGGCATCCGGAGAACAGACAGCAGTGACTACTCTGCAAATGGATTCAGTTACTTGCTTCTGGCAAGTCACACCTTAAACAACACTTCTGGCTCCTTCACCGCCTGCATATCAGACGATCAAGATGAATCAGGACATAATCAGGCTTGGCAGCTCTCGACGACTGGACCCTGCACACTGTCGCCATCTTATCGATGCTCAGCATGACACCCTCCTCGCTCGATGGGAGGCGGAGCACCTGGAAGTGCTGCAGTTGGAGGGCGGCGCCATCTTTGCTTGACAAGAGGCGTCGTAACTCACAGTGCCGCAGAATTCGCTCCTGGTTGCGCTCCTCATCGTGGCGCAGCTGTGCTGCATCGTTCCGGCCGCATCATAGCAGGTGCATGATTTAGACCTCTTTGTGCGCAGCCCACGTCGATGCGGCATGCAGGCCCATCGCAGCGGCAGCAAGAACACGATTGCCCTTGGCTTACCAACGCTCACTCTGCTCGTGCCTACTCAAGGTCCTCAAAATCGCTGTGTTCAAGCCTCTGCCATTTAACCGTAAATCAAGCAACACCAGGCTAGCAGACCGGCAAGACGGCGCCATGTCCTGTGTAGCAGATCGCAAGGAAATGTATATGGATAAATGAGTTACATCATCATATTCTAAAGCGCAAAAATTTCCCATGGCTGCGTAAGCAAGGTCTTAGGAATAAAAGGTGAATTCTGAAGTCTAATCCCATCATTAAGAGCATCTACCGTCGGGCGCCTCAAACCCGCCTCATACGCTCGGGCGGGCCGTCAGGTCACTGTCAGGTCGCAAAATTTTGACCCAGACGGGCGCCTCAAACGGCCCTCAAACGCCTAGGCTGACCGGTACCCCTCATATCCTACTAAAATATGGGGCAGATATGGGGGCATCCGGGCGCGCCAAGGCACGCCCGTCACGTCGGACTCGGACCCCGCTGGCCCACCCGACTCCACATATATTCCTCCCCATCCGCTAGCCGAACCAAACCCTGGTCACTTCACTCCACTCCTCTCCACCACCTAAACCCATCTCCGACGCCTTCAGGCCGTCTCCGGCATGCCGAGAAGCGGATCTGAGTCTTTCACCTCCAGATCCGTCGACCTCGAGCTCGTCCCACGCGGCCCCGATGAGGAGATGGCCGTCCGGCTTGTGCTCCGACGCGCCATGCCCCTTCGCCACGCAAGCTCGTCTCCGGCGCCTGCGTGCGTGTGTGCTTTGTTGGACTGTTTGCCTATGATGGTTTGCTTTATATATAAAGCTGCGCGAAAGCCTTTTTCGGTAAAGGAGTCTGACAACTGCAGTTCAGTTGTGGATACATGTGAATAAGCTAGGGAAAAGTTAGCAGAGTCGCTGCTCGGTTAGAGGATAACTGTTTTGTGGGAGGAAAGGGCTCGGGAACTAGGATGGAAATCTGGGAATGTCAAACCTCACCGGAGTCAGTAATGAACATTGACGGATGGTGACGGTCAACATGCCAGTTGATCTCGTTGCAAACACCCTTCCTCGGTGATAGAAGTATGGAGAAAGGGTTTCACTTCTGGTGACCTTGTGTCACTTTGCGCCACGACGAACTCCCTTATCCGTAGTTAATTGATATTGGTCTTTAGTATTCGTGCATGATTGTTTGTAAGTAGTATTAGGTAAAATGGCCATAGAATACCACTCATCACCTGTAAGTTTTAAGGGTTGATCCGTTTCTGGTTTCGTCGATAATGAGTTGTGGTATTCCTTTAAAAAAAAATCTCACGTTACTACTTGAGAAGAGGAGGAACCCCTCCCTCGCGTTAGCCCTGCCCAGGGCGACTCGGGGCTCCCAACCCTAGCGGTGCCGCCTCCTCCCTCTACCTCCCTCTCCTCCTCGAGCCGCCGCTGAAGGACGACGCTGGGCGAAGCCCGCGGCAAACGGCGGCGGCAGGAGGTCTTCTGGCGGTTCCCCTGGGTCCGCGGGCGGCGGTGTTCTGGAGTGCGTGCGGTCGGACTCGTGGCTACGAGCCTCGGCGAGTGGTGGCGCTGCTGGGCTTCGGCGTGCGGCAGCGGGGCGCGCGGCGGCGGGCCTCAGCTGGCGGCGGCTCCCTCCCTCCGTCTTCTCTGACTCCTCCCCCCTTGGCCTTCGCCTCGATCTGGCTGGATGGGCACCGGATCTTGCCTCCCTGGTGGCTGGGGGTGCTGCCAGAGGCCCATGGCGGGCTGGATTGTGGGAGGTCGGGGGTCTCCAGCTCAAGATGGGGACTTTCCGTCATTCCGGCATTGGGGTGATGCTCGAGGGTGGGTGCTTGGTGACGGCTGGATGCGTGGGTGCATGCCCGGCGGCTCCGATGCCTGGAGCTTGCCAGGCGGTGCGGGTTGGGCAGTGGCAGGGGTGGCTACTGCTCTGGTCGTGGATGGCTCCATGGCAGCTTGGCAAGTCAGCTACGGCGGCGGGCCGACGACTGGCATATACCGGCATCGGTTCATCCGTAGGCGGCTTGTGTCGGCCCTTGATCTATCTCCTCATCGTCCGAGTGCTATTTCCGTTGAAAGGATGGCCCTCTCCCTGCTGCGGCCCATCGCTAGTCTCGCGCTCGGCAGCAGGACCATGATCGTTCCGCGCCCGGCAGCAGGATCATGATTGTCTCGCGCCCGGCAGCAAGACCAAGCTCGTCTCGCGCCCGGTGGTGCAGCACGAATCGATGGAGTCTTGCCTCCGGATCCGACCGTCCCTTCAGTTGGGGTAGCGGGCGGTTGTCGGGTGAGGTGGTACCTAGGTCTCGGATGCCGGTGAAGGAAATATGCCCTAGAGGCAATAATAAAGTTATTTTTTATTTCCTCATATCATGATAAATGTTTATTATTCATGCTAGAATTGTATTAACCGGAAACATGATACATGTGTGAATACATAGACAAACATATAGTCACTAGTATGCCTCTACTGGACTAGCTCATTAATCAAAGATGGTTATGTTTCCTAACCATAGACATGTGTTGTCATTTGATTAATGGGATCACATCATTAGGAGAATGATGTGATTGACATGACCCATTCCGTTAGCCTAGCACTTGATCGTTTAGTATATTGCTATTGCTTTCTTCATGACTTATACATGTTCCTGTAACTATGAGATTATGCAACTCCTGTTTACCGGAGGAACACTTTGGGTGCTACCAAACGTCACAACGTAACTGGGTGATTATAAAGGAGTACTACAGATGTCTCCAAAGGTACATGTTGGGTTGGCGTATTTCGAGATTAGGTTTTGTCACTCCGATTGTCGGAGAGGTATCTCTGGGCCCTCTCGGTAATGCACATCACTATAAGCCTTGCAAGAAATTTAACTAAATGAGTTAGTTACAGAACGATGCATTACGTAACGAGTAAAGAGACTTGCCGGTAACGAGATTGAACTAGGTATTGGATACCGACGGTTGAATCTCGGGCAAGTAACATACCGATGACAACGGGAACAACGTATGTTGTTATGCGGTTTGACCAATAAAGATCTTCGTAGAATATGTAGGAGCCAATATGAGCATCCAGGTTCTGCTATTGGTTATTGACCGAGAATAGTTCTAGGTCATGTCTACATAGTTCTTGAAGCCGTAGGGTCCGCACGCTTAACGTTACGATGACAGTTTTATCATGAGTTTATAAGTTTTGATGTACCAAAGTTTGTTCGGAGTCTCGGATGTGATCACGGACATGACGAGGAGTCTCGAAATGGTCGAGACATAAAGATTGATATATTGGACGACTATATTCGGACACCGGAAGTGTTCCGGGGGTTTTCGGAGAAAACCGGAGTGCCGGAGGGTTACCGGAACCCCCTCCCCCCCCCCCCCCCCCCGAGAGAAGTAATGGGCCTTATGGGCTTTAGTGGAGAGAGAGAGGGGCAGCCAGGATGGGCCGCGCGCCCCCTCCCCCTCTGGTCCGAATTGGACTAGGAGAGAGGGGGCGGCGCCCCCCTCTTTCCCTCTCCCTCTCCCCCTTCCTTTCCCCCTCCTAGTAGTAGTAGGAAAGAGGGAGTCCTACTCCTACTAGGTGGAGGACTCCTCCTCCTTGGCGCGCCTCCTAGGGCCGGCCGGCCTCCCCCTTGCTCCTTTATATACGGGGGCAGGGGGGCACCCTAGAACACACAAGTTGATCTTCAAGATCGTTCCTTAGCCGTGTGCGGTGCCCCCCTCCACCATATTCCACCTCGGTCATATCGTCGCAGAGTTTAGGCGAAGCCCTGCGCCGGTAGAACATCATCATCGTCACCATGCCGTCGTGCTGACGGAACTCATCCCCGACACTTTGCTAGATCGGAGTCCGGGGATCGTCATCGAGCTGAACGTGTGTTGAACTCGGAGGTGCCGTACGTTCGGTACTTGGATCGGTCGGATCGTGAAGACGTATGACTACATCAACCGCGTTGTCATAACGCTTCCGCTTACGGTCTACAAGGGTACGTTTTGATCTATCTCTATAAATCTTGATGCCCAATATGTAAGCAGCTTCACCGAGGTCTTTCAAGTATCCCTTTATGCTATCCAGAAATTCTATATCATTTCCAATTAATAATATGTCATCTACATATAATATCAGAAATGCTACAGAGCTCCCACTCACTTTCTTGTAAATACAGGCTTCTCCAAAAGTCTGTATAAAACCATATGCTTTGATCACACTATCAAAGCGTTTATTCCAACTCCGAGATGCTTGCACCAGTCCATAAATGGATCGCTGGAGCTTGCACACTTTGTTAACACCTTTTGGATCAACAAAACCTTCTGGCTGCATCATATACAACTCTTCTTCCAGAAATCCATTCAAGAATGCAGTTTTGACATCCATTTGCCAAATTTCATAATCATGAAATGCAGCAATAGCTAACATGATTCGGACAGACTTAAGCATCGCTACGGGTGAGAAAGTCTCATCGTAGTCAACCCCTTGAACTTTTCGAAAACCTTTCGCAACAAGTCGAGCTTTATAGAAAGTTACATTACCATCAGTGTCAATCTTCTTCTTAAAGATCCATTTATTCTCAATGGCTTGCCGATCATCGGGCAAGTCAACGAAAGTCCATACTTTGTTCTCATACATGGATCCCATCTCAGATTTCATGGCCTCTAACCATTTTGCGGAATCTGGGGTCATCATCGCTTCCTCATAGTTCGTAGGTTCATCATGGTCAAGCAACATGACTTCCAGAATAGGATTACCGTACCACTCTGGTGCGGATCTTACTCTGGTAGACCTACGAGGTTCAGTAGAAACTTGATCTGAAGTTACATGATCAATATCATTAGCTTCCTCACTAATTGGTGTAGTTGTCACAGGAACCGGTTCTTGTGATGAACTACTTTCCAATAAGGGAGTAGGTACAGTTACCTCATCAAGTTCTACTTTCCTCCCACTCACTTCTTTCGAGAGAAACTCCTTCTCTAGAAAGGATCCGATTTTAGCAACGAAAATCTTGCCCTCAGATCTGTGATAGAAGGTGTACCCAATAGTCTCTTTTGGATATCCTATGAAGGCACATTTCTCCGATTTGGGTTCGAGCTTATCTGGTTGAAGTTTCTTCACATAAGCATCGCAGCCCCAAACTTTAAGAAACGACAACTTTGGTTTCTTGCCAAACCACAGTTCATAAGGCATCGTCTCAACGGATTTTTATGGTGCCCTATTCAACGTGAATGCGGACGTCTGTAAAGCATAACCCCAAAACGATAGCGGTAAATCAATAAGAGACATCATAGATCGCACCATATCTAGTAAAGTACGATTACGACGTTCGGACACACCATTTTGTTGTGGTGTTCCAGGCGGCGTGAGTTGCGAAACTATTCCGAATTGTTTCAAGTGTAGACCAAACTCATAACTCAAATATTCTCCTCCACGATCAGATCATAGAAATTTAATTTTCTTGTTACGATGATTTTCCACTTTACTCCGAAATTCTTTGAACTTTTCAAATGTTTCAGACTTGTGTTTCGTTAAGTAGATATACCCATATCTGCTCAAATCATCTGTGAAGGTGAGAAAATAACGATAACCGCCGCGAGCCTCAACATTCATTGGACCACAAACATCAGTATGTATGATTTCCAACAAATCAGTTGCTCGCTCCATAGTTCCGGAGAACGGCGTTTTAGTCATCTTGCCCATGAGGCATGGTTCGCAAGTACCAAGTGATTCATAATCAAGTGATTCCAAAGCCCATCAGTATGGAGTTTCTTCATGCGCTTTACACCGATATGACCTAAACGGCAGTGCCACAAATAAGTTGCACTATCGTTATCAACTCTGCATCTTTTGGTTTCAACACTATGAATATGTGTATCACTACTATCGAGATTCAATAAAAATAGACCACTCTTCAAGGGTGCATGACCATAAAAGATATTACTCATATAAATAGAACAACCATTATTCTCTGATTTAAATGAATAACCATCTCGCATCAAACAAGATCCAGATATAATGTTCATGCTTAACGCTGGCACCAAATAACAATTATTTAGGTCTAAAACTAATCCCAATGGTAGATGTAGAGGTAGCGTGCCGACCGCGATCACATCGACTTTGGAACCATTTCCCACGCGCATCATCACCTCGTCCTTAGCCAATCTTCGCTTAATCCGTAGTCCCTGTTTCGAGTTGCAAATATTAGCAACAGAACCAGTATCAAATACCCAGGTGCTACTGCAAGCATTAGTAAGGTACACATCAATAACATGTATATCACATATACCTTTGTTCACTTTGCCATCCTTCTTATCCGCCAAATACTTGGGGCAGTTCCGCTTCCAGTGTCCAGTCTGCTTGCAGTAGAAGCACTCAGTTTCAGGCTTAGGTCCAGACTTGGGTTTCTTCTCTTGAGCAGCAACTTGTTTGTTGTTCTTCTTGAAGTTCCCCTTCTTCTTCCCTTTGCCCTTTTTCTTGAAACTGGTGGCCTTGTTAACCATCAACACTTGATGCTCCTTCTTGATTTCTACCTCCACGGCTTTTAGCATTGCGAAGAGCTCGGGAATAGTCTTGTCCATCCCTTGCATATTATAGTTCATCACGAAGCTCTTGTAGCTTGGTGGCAGTGATTGAAGAATTCTGTCAATGACACTGTCATCAGGAAGATTAACTCCCAGTTGAATCAAGTGATTATTATACCCAGACATTTTGAGTATGTGTTCACCGACAGAACTATTCTCCTCCATCTTGCAGCTATAGAACTTATTGGAGACTTCATATCTCTCAATCCGGGCATTTGCTTGAAATATTAACTTCAACTCCTGCAACATCTCATATGATCCATGACGTTCAAAACGTCGTTGAAGACCCGGTTCTAAGCCGTAAATCATGGCACACTGAACTATTGAGTAGTCATCAGCTTTGCTCTGCCAGACGTTCTTAACGTCGTCAGTTGCATCAGCAGCAGGCCTGGCACCCAGCGGTGCTTCCAGGACGTAATTCTTCTGTGCAGCAATGAGGATAATCCTCAGGTTACGGACCCAGTCCGTGTAATTGCTACCATCATCTTTCAACTTTACTTTCTCAAGGAACGCATTAAAATTCAATGGAACAACAGCATGAGCCATCTATCTACAACAAACATAGACAAGCAAAATACTATCAGGTACTAAGTTCATCATAAATTTAAGTTCAATTAATCATATTACTTAAGAACTCCCACTTAGACAGACATCTCTCTAGTCATCTAAGTGATTACGTGATCCAAATCAACTAAACCATGTCCGATCATCACATGAGATGGAGTAGTTTCAATGGTGAACATCACTATGTTGATCATATCTACTATATGATTCACGTTCGACCTTTCGGTCTCCGTGTTCCGCGGCCATATCCGTATATGCTAGGCTCGTCAAGCTTAACCTGAGTATTCCGCGTGTGCAACTATTTTGCACCCGTTGTATTTGAACGTAGAGCCTATCACACCCGATCATCACGTGGTGTCTCAGCACGAAGAACTGTTTTGCACCCGTTGTGCTTGTGATCTCCATCTCGGAAGCACCGTCGTGATCACCATCGTCACCGGCGTGACACCTTGATATCCATCATAGCATCGTTGTCGTTACGCCATCTATTGCTTCTACGACTATCGCTACCGCTTAGTGATAAAGTAAAGCAATTACAGGGCGTTTGCATTTCATACAATAAAGCGACAACCATATGGCTCTTTCCAGTTGCCGATAACTTCGGTTACAAAACATGATCATCTCATACAATAAAATATAGCATCACGTCTTGACCATATCACATCACAACATGCCCTGCAAAAACAAGTTAGACGTCCTCTACTTTGTTGTTGCAAATTTTACGTGGCTGCTATGGGCTTAGCAAGAACCGTTCTTACCTACGCATCAAAACCACAACGATAGTTCGTCAAGTTAGTGTTGTTTTAACCTTCGCAAGGACCAGGCATAGCCACACTCGATTTAGCTAAAGTGTGAAAGACAGACACCCGCCAGCCACCTTTAAGCATGAGTGCTCGTAACGGTGAAACCAGTCTCGCGTAAGCGTACGCGTAATGTCGGTCCGGGCCGCTTCATCTCACAATACCGCCGAACCAAAGTATGACATGCTGGTAAGCAGTATGACTTGTATTGCCCACAACTCACTTGTGTTCTACTCGTGCATATGATATCTATGCATAAAACCAGGCTCTGATACCACTGTTGGGGAACGTAGTAATTTTAAAATTTTCCTACGCACACACAAGATCATGGTGATGGCATAGCAACGAGAGGGGAGAGTGTTGTCCACGTACCCTCGTAGACCGAAAGCGGAAGCGTTATGACAACGCGGTTGATGTAGTCATACGTCTTCATGATCTGACCGATCCAAGTACCGAACGTACGGCACCTTCGAGTTCAGCACACGTTCAACTCGATGACGATCCCCGGACTCCGATCCAGCAAAGTGTCGGGGATGAGTTCCGTCAGCACGATGGTGTGGTGACGATGATGATGCTCTACTGGTGCAGGGCTTCGCCTAAACTCCGCGACGATATGATCGAGGTGGAATATGGTGGAGGGGGGCACCACACACGGCTAAGGAACGATCCGTAGATCAACTTGTGTGTCTCTAGGGTGCCCCCCTGCCCCCGTATATAAAGGAGCAAGGTGGGAGGCCGGCCGACCCTAGGGGGCGTGCCAAGGAGGGGGGAGTCCTCCTCCTAGTGGGAGTAGGACTCCCCTTTCCTAGTCCAACTAGGAAGGAGGAAGGGGGAAGGAAAGAGAGGGAGAGGGAGAGGGAAAGGGGAGGCCGCGCCCCCTCCCCTAGTCCAATTCGGACTCCTCAAGGGGGGGCGCTGTCGTGGTTCTAAGTCTGACAGTAGAGTGGGGGTAGGTATGGAGAGGCAAGGTCCTAGCTATGGAGAGGTTGTAAACACAAGAGATGTACGAGTTCAGGCCCTTCTCGGAGGAAGTAAAAGCCCTACGTCTCAGAGCCCGGAGGCGGTCGAGTGGATTATGTGTATATGAGTTGCAGGGGTGCGAACCTTCTGCCTGTGGAGGGGGGTGGCTTATATAGAGTGCGCCAGGACCCCAGCCAACCCACGTAATGAAAGGTTTAAGGTACATTAAGTCCGGGGCGTTACTGGTAACGCCCCACATAAAGTGTCTTAACTATCATAAAGCCTACTTAATTACAGACCATTGCAGTGCAGAGTGCTTCTTGACCTTCTGGTGGTCGAGTGAGTCTTCGTGGTCGAATCCTTCAAGTCAGTCGAGTGAGTTCCTCGTAGGTCGACTGGAAGGTGATCTCTTCTAAGGGTGTCCTTGGGCAGGGTACTTAGATCAGGTCTATGACCCTACCCTAGGTACATGACTCCATCATTAGCCCCCGAATGGATTGAGGCTTGAGTGAGGAAGGAGTTGATGTTGTTTCGGATTGGCCTTTGCATACTGGTCATTCGTTGTTTTGAACCAAGAATCTCTTTGTTGATAGTGAGCAACTTTTCTTCAGTCGACTCGATCCATTCTTTTCTTTCGTCGAGTGATCTTTTGGACTTCGCCAATTTCCGAGCGACGGATCGTAGGAAATCCCGCGTCTGACAGACCGATCTGCCGTTCGCGGATTCTGCGGGATATGAAATTTGGGGAAGCGCGCGAAGCGGGGCGAACCGCGGCGCTCGGATGGGATAGGGCATAGACGCCTCGATCCTCGTGCCGCTTTTTTCGCCACGTATCGCGTCCGCGCAACTGTTTCGGGATATGATTAGATCGACCGGGCCCACCTGTCATCCACTCGGAAGGGATCTTATAAATGCGCCCGGTGAGGGTTTTTGAACAGTGCCTCAACATTCCCTCTCTACTCTCCTTGTCTCCGCCCAACGCGCCCGCTCTCGCCTCCGCACAACTTCTCCTCGCGCGTCTCGCCGGCAGCCATGGTGAAGGAGAAGACGGCGGCGCTGGAACGCGCGAAGAAGGCGTCGGCGTCGGAGAAGGCGAAGGGGAGATCCACCAGCCACGACGGGTCTTCGTCCAGATCCCGTCTGCCGAACGGCTGGGTCCAGGGAGATTGGATCCGGTCGACCATCACGGAGAAGGATCTCCTCGACATGGCCGACGACGGTCTGATCCCCCACGGCGCTGCAAGACTTTCGGGGAAAGAGTGGCAGCCCCAGCCGGCGGAGGGTGAGTGCGTGCTTCTGGCTACCCACGTCGACCGCGGATTTTCTTTGCCACCGAGTGTTTTCTTCCGTGGTTTTTTGAACTTCTTTGGAGCCCAACTCCACCACTTCACCCCGAACTCTATCGCCTATCTTGCCGCGTTTGTGTCCATGTGTGAGAATTTTCTGGGCTGTCGACCGCACTGGGGCTTGTTCAAGCACATATTCACGTGTCGCTCTCAGACCGTGAAGAAGGCGAGTCCAGGCGACGAAAAGACCCAAGTTGTCCAGATGTGTGGTGGTCTGGGGATCCAGATGAGGAACAAGAGCACCTTCCCAACCATGTCATTTCCTGAGTCAGTTAGAGGCTGGCAGTCGACCTGGTTCTACTGCCAGAACGAGCCGACACCGGGGCAGTCGAGTGGACTCCCTCAGTTTACCATGGACCGAGTGAACAAACCTTCTTCACTGAAGGTGATTCCGGAGGAGAAAGCCGACGTGAAAATGCTGATGGAGCGTGTAGTTCAGCTGGTTCGAGATGGAGTAACTAGTATGGATCTCTTGGAAGTTTTCCTTAGGCGGCGTATCCAGCCTCTTCAGTTCCGGAGCCATTGCATGTGGTTGTACTGCGGAACTGAAGATGAGACTCGGATCCACCCGGAAGAAGTCGACGATGCCACGGTGGAAAGGTGGGTGGCTGCGGTCACTGGGAACAAGGATAACCCCCGTGGAGCCAGAAGGATTCTTCCACTCGACCATCACAGCGTTCCAGACAAGGTATGTCCGCTCTACCTTCCATTGTATTCTTGTCATATTTAATTCTGTTTTCTCCGCAAATCGGTCGATTGATCTTTGTCTTGATGTCTATCAGGCCCTCACCGAGTTGTACTCGATGCCCAATGGAGCACAGGGGAGAAGCGAGCGGGGGCGAGAGCCAGGAGGAGTGGGACTCGGATGCCGCTGAGGATGACGATGATGATGACGACGATGAGGAGGATGAAGAAGAGGAGGAGGAGGAGGTTGTTCCACCGCGCTCGGAAAGGCGGTCGAAACTTGCCCATGACCCTGCGACTGAACGTGGCAAGGGGGTTGCGACTGTCGCGCAGTCGACCAAATGCCCTCGGACCACTTCTCCGGCGCCGACTGAAAAGGCGCCGAAGCAATCCAAGGTGGCCCCGTCAAAACCGACCAAGCTCCTACCAAAGATGAAGGTGTCCATCCCCACCATATCAGGGTAAACCTGCTACTTAAGTCTTCTTGTTTTGTGCAAGCTTTATCTCTGGTTAACATTTGAGTTAGCCGACTGATTCTTGGGAACTGCAGTGCTGCTACTTCTGAGACCTCAGGCAAGGCTGACGACCATGAGATGGAGGACACAGCAACCTCAAACCCTGGTACTATACTCTTAATTCCATTTTTAGTCAACTGACTCATGATCTCTAATTCTGATTCTTTTCTGTAGCTCCATCCAATGTCATCATCACTCTTCCTGATGATGATGACAATGAGGAACCGCTGAAGCACAGAAGGAGCAGGAAAGCGTCTGCCGGCAGGGTGGCCCAGGATGTGACGGCGCCCGAGACTCTGGTCGCGGAGGAGGAGAACACCACTCGACACACCGTGTCCTTCGCAGATCCACTGACGAGTGCTCTCCCTGCTTCGTCGAGCGCCGCACAACCTTCTCTCTTCACGACGCACCACGTCCCAGAAGACCAAGCCAGCGCTGCGAAGGAAGCCATACGCCAAGCAGGGGTCATGATGGAGCAGGTGAAGGCCATCCGGGAAGCAAGTCAAGCAGCTTATGACGCCAGCTCCGCCCTTCAAAGCAATGTTCAGGTCAGTCGACCATCGCTTGTTCTGTTAGGATATGCTATCAAAAACTTTTCTTTCCGGAATTTATAGCAGTCACCCAGTGGGTGTGTCGATTTAAACTCCGTGTTAGCGGGGGCACGCTGAGTGCACCCGCTGGGTGTAGTCCACAAGGCTCAGGTCGATTGCTGGCAGTCGGCCTTAGGCTTTATAAGTTCAGTCTTTCCGTCATTCGACTATGGCGAATGGATTTCCCAAACCGGTGGGGGCACGCTGAGTGCACCCACTGGGTGTAGTCCCCGAGACTGTGGTCGACTGCTTGCAGTCGATTACAGTCTTAAAGAATACGTCTTGTTTTTTTTTGGGTCGACTGGTCGACTCTGTCTTCAATAGGATTAGTGGGGGCACGCTGAGTGCACCCACTGGGTGTAGTCCCCGAGACTACGGTCGAATGCTTGTATTCGGCTGTAGTCTTAGAAACACATGATTTTTTCTTTTCCACTCGGAAGTGAATTATCTTTGACATTTTGTCGATTGGTTATTCGCAGAAATCCTGTGACCTTGCGGCTCGTTACACCGAGCTGGAAAACAAGCACATTCAGCTTGAGCTGGATTTGAAGCTGGTTCAGGAGAATCTGACGAAGGCAAAGGAGGAGACCAAAGGTATGTTTGGTGAGACCTCGACGACTGCTTTTTTCCTTCATTTGTTTCAAAATCTGATCTTGCTGTAACTTGCAGGTAAGGTGAAGGAGGCCCAGAAGAAAAAAGACCTTGAGCTAGCTGAGAAGATCAAGCTTGCTGACGAGAAGTTAGCTTCAGTCACCAAGCTCGAACAAGAAAATACCAATCTGAAAGCTGCTGTTGGGATCGCCAACAAGGAAGTCAGTCGACTGAAAACTGACAAAGCTGCCGTAACCGACAAAGTCAGTCAGTTGACTGGGAAGAAAAACGATCTGGAGGCCTTCCTGAGTGGACTTGCCAAGAAGTTGTTCCTTATGCTCGAAGGTAATCCTTTACACTCGACAATCATTTTCAGCTGTGATCTTTCCATTCGACCATTGCCTTGACTCGGTGATTGTCCTTGTAGAATTTTGTCAAAACTTTGAAGAAGAGACTAGCCGGCTGGAACCAAACCTTGACCCCGTCAATTCTCCGGTGAACGATGAAGTTGCCATGAATGTTTTCCGACTGGAGTCCTGTGTTGCAGCTGTCGTGGACTATCTTGCGAGGCTGAAGGTCGCCATTTCTTGCATCGACTCAACGCTCTGGCCCAGGGAGACACTCCAGAACGACCCCGAGTCGCTGATGGCTCGCCTGAACACGGTCCCTGGTCGAGTGCAGGAGTTGAAAAAGTCCTCGGCTCGGTGCGGTGCAGATGTTGCTCTGTGTCTGGCCCGAGTCCACTGCAAAGATGCGCGAGAAGACAAGCTGGCGGCTCTCCGGGTGGCCAACACCAAGAAACACGACTTCAGATCCTTCATGGAAACCTTCATTGCTGCTGCCACTCGGATCGCAAACGGAATTGATCTTGATGAGTTTGTTGCACCTTCTAGCCCTCCATAGGAGGGGTAAAAAACTTCTTTAAGCTCGACACTTTAAATTTGCCTCGGTATGCCGAGTGAATTTGTAACCGATAAACCTTAACAGGCTTAACGCCTGAGCACTTTCGGTTCCTTTAGGTATCGATCTGAACTTGGATTTAATGTTTGAATATGAATGCGTTTGGCTCGAAATGTCTTTTGCAGGTTCAAAGCAAGACGCTCACTGCAGTCGACTTGTTCCTTAATTCCCTTAGGCGAGCGCCGGGCTGCAGCTAAGCCCCCGAGTGAGGGGTTTGTCCTTCACTCGGCAGGATTTCTGTAACTTAGGCGAGCACTGGGCTGCAGCTAAGCCCCCGAGTGAGAGGTTTGCTCTTCACTCGGTAGGATTTTTATACCTTAGGCGAGCACTGGGCTGCAGCTAAGCCTCCGAGAGAGAGGTTTGCTCTTCACTCGGTAGGATTTTCATATCTTAGGCGAGCACTGGGCTGCAGCTAAGCCCCCGAGTGAGAGGTTTGCTCTTCACTCGGTAGGATTTTTATATCTTAGGCGAGCACTGGGCTGCAGCTAAGCCCCCGAGTGAGAGGTTTGCTCTTCACTCGGTAGGATTTTTATATCTTAGGCGAGCACTGGGCTGCAGCTAAGCCCCCGAGTGAGAGGTTTGCTCTTCACTCGGTAGGATTTTCACGTTGTACTTGTGACGAAGCTCAGAGGAGAGGGTCGCAGTCGACCTGCACCTCGTCCTCCTTACGACCGCACGTTGTACTTATGGCGTAGCTCAGAGGAGAGGGTCGCAGTCGACCTGCACCTCGTCCTCCTTGCGAGCGCACATTGTACTTATGGCGTAGCTCAGAGGAGAGTGTCACAGTCGACCTGCACCTCGTCCTTCTTGCGAGCGTACGTTGTATTTGTGGCGTAGCTCAGAGGAGAGGGTCGCAGTCGACCTGCACCTCGTCCTCCTTACGACCGCATGTTGTACTTATGGCGTAGCTCAGAGGAGAGGGTCGCAGTCGACCTGCACCTCGTCCTCCTTGCGAGCGCACATTGTACTTATGGCGTAGCTCAGAGGAGAGTGTCGCAGTCGACCTGCACCTCGTCCTTCTTGCGAGCGTACGTTGTATTTGTGGCTTAGCTCAGAGGAGAGGGTCGCAGTCGACCTGCACCTCGTCCTCCTTGCGAGCGCACATTGTATTTGTGGCATAGCTCAGAGGAGAGGGCCGCAGTCGACCTGCACCTCGTCCTCCTTGTGAGCGCACATTGTACTTATGGCGTAGCTCAGAGGAGAGTGTCGCAGTCGACCTGCACCTCGTCCTTCTTGCGAGCCTACATTGTATTTGTGGCGTAGCTCAGAGGAGAGGGTCGCAGTCGACCTGCACCTCGTCCTCCTTGCGAGCGCACATTGTGATTAGGCGAGTGTTTAAACTGCAGCTAAGCCCCCCGAGTGGGAGTCTGGCTCGCCATTCGGTAGGATTTTTATAACTTAGGCGAGCGCTGGGCTGCAGCTAAGCCCCCGAGTGGAAGTCTGGCTTACCACTCGGTAGGATATTTATAACTTAGGCGAGCGCTGGGCTGCAGCTAAGCCCCCGAGTGGAAGTCTGGCTTACCACTCGGTAGGATTTTTATAACTTAGGCGAGCGCTGGGCTGCAGCTAAGCCCCCGAGTGGAAATCTGGCTTACCACTCGGTAGGATTTTTATAACTTAGGTGAGTACTTGGACTGCAGCTAAGCCTACGAGTGGAAGTCTGGCTTACCACTCGGTAGGATTTTGTTTAAACTTAGGCGAAACGGATTCGCAGCTAAGCCTCCGAGTGGGAGTCTGGCTCACCACTCGGTAAGGATTTTCTTTTACAAACTTAGGCGAAACGGATTCGCGGCTAAGTCACCCACTGAGGGGAAAATTTTATTGGACAAATAAAAGGTGACAAAAATTATGGAGAAATTATGATACTATTATTTTGTAATCCATGAACTACAGAAGTACTTTATTACAACTCATCCGAGTGATAAACTTAAGTGTAAAATGGGCGAAGTAGTTCCGTGTTCCAAGCTCGGGGCTTGTCGATATTATGTTCGACGTTGTAAAGACGGTACGCCCCGTTGTGGAGAACTTTGGTGATGATGAAGGGTCCTTCCCAAGAAGGAGCAAGCTTGTGTTGTTTCTGCTGATCCACTCGGAGAACTAAATCCCCTTCTTGGAAGGCTCGACCCCTCACATTTCTGGCATGGAAACGGCGCAAGTCTTGTTGGTAGATGGTCGATCGGATCAAAGCCATCTCCCTTTCTTCCTCTAAAAGGTCGACCCTAGGAACACCTGGCATGTCAGCTGGCTTCCATGCAAAAATGTCCCAGTTCTCACGGAGGAACTGGATGAGCGCTTCTTCCTATTTCGGGTCGAGTGTTGTGGAGATGTGGGTCGGGGCTGCATTGGGATCGGTTGGGTGAATGTGGACAGGCTTCGTCTCACCGGACGACTGAAATGCAGATTCTGTGGCGGGCTTCTTGAATCGCAGCAAATCACTCGGATCTGCAATTTGTTTATATTCTTCAAACTCGACCGCTGTCACCTGGGAATCGGCAATCTTCGAGCCCTTGTGAACGCACTCTTCTGCCTTTTTCCGATCACTGGTGACAGTGATCACTCCTTTGGGGCCGGGCATCTTCAGTTTGAGGTACACGTAACATGGTCGAGCCATGAACCGTGCGTAAGATGGCCTCCCCAAAATGGCGTGGTACGCACTCTGAAAATCCACGACCTCAAACGTCAACTTCTCTTTGCGAAAATGTTTTGAATCACCAAACACCACGTCAGAGCTATTTGGCCGAGTGACTCGGCTTTCTTTCCGGGTATAACTCCATGAAAGCTCATGTTATTGGTGCTTAGTCAGGACATCGGAATGCCCATTCCTTTCAGTGTGTCTGCATACAACAAGTTCAGCCCACTACCACCGTCCATCAGCACTTTTGTCAGTCGAGTGCCTTCGACAACTGGATCGACCACCAAAGCTTGCCTCCCAGGGGTGGCAATATGAGTCAGGTGATCAGATTGGTCGAATGTGATGGGTGTTTGGGACCATCTCAGATAACTTGGTTTTGCCGGGGAAACCATGTTCACCTCACGATTAATGACCTTCAGTCGGCTCTTGCTTTCCACATCTGCGAAGATCATCAGAGTGGAGTTGACATGCGGATATCCTTCCTCACTGTCCTCCTTGTCTTCGGCCTTGTCCGACTCCTTTTCCTTGTCCTTAGACTGTTTCCCTTGAAACTGCTGGATCAGGAGTCGACATTGGCGAGTGGTATGCTTTGGGTAAATGATATTGCCCTCTTCATCTTTCTTCGTGTGGATGTGACACGGCATATCCATCACGTCGTTCCCTACTTTATCCTTTACCTTCTTAGGGTTCCAGGATCCTTTAGGTTTCCCTTTGAACTTTCCCTGAGTCACGGCCAGAGCCTCTCCAGGAGCTGCTGGTTCAGCCTTCCGCTTCTGTTTCCGACTGGTGTTTCCCTTCTCCGACTGACTCGGCTTGTACTTGCCGCTTCGGAGTCGGTCTTCTTCTTCGCCGTTGGCGTACTTGGTAGCAATCTCCATCATCCGACTCAGGGTCATGTCTCCGGTTCGACCAAATTTCAAACTCAATTCTCTGTTCTTGACGCCATCCTTGAAGGCGCAGACTGCCTGATGATCAGACACATTCTCCACAGTATGGTGCAAAGTGATCCATCTCTGAATATACTCCCTGAGAGTCTCATTGGTCTTCTGCACACAGACTTGCAGCTCCGTCAATCCATCCGGTCGCTTGCAAGTTCCTTCAAACGTTCTGACGAACACTCAGGACAGATCTTCCCAAGTGTAAATGCTGGTAGGAGGTAACTGATTCAACCACGCTCCGGCATAACCTTCCAACATGAGGGGCAAATGCTTCATGGCCACCTCGTCATTCCCACCACCAATCTGAACCGCCACTCGGTAGTCCTCAAGCCAAGTTTCAGGCTTAGACTCACCGGTGAACTTGCTGACTCCTGTTGCCAACCTGAAATTGGGGGGGATCACTGCGGCTCTGATAGCCCTGCTGAAACATTCTGGACCAGAAACATGCACTCGACTGCTTGTGGGCGCATCTCTGTCGGGCCCACCCCGATGGGCTCTGTTCCGGTCGACCAACCCTTGCACGATAATGGATCGCGCGTCGAAGCCTGGTTCTCTGGGGTTGACTGGAGCTCTTCGCCCCACACTGAGCTGACGCCTGTCATCTTGCTGCCGAGGAGCATAAGACCCACCCCTCGGAGGGGAAGTGGGCACTTGACGCCTATCATCTCGGTCATGTCGGTCTCCATACTGGTCTCGCCGATTCTCGTGCCCTTCTCGCCGCGGAGGCGATCTGGGACTGTGAGCCGACTGAACCGTATTCGCAGCGACGGATCGACTGTGAATTCTGTTACGCGACTGCGACACGGCTGAATTCTGGTCCCCTGCTGCCCGGAGCAAATCCCTGATCTGCATCAAGCCTCTGCCAGCTTCCGACTGAGAGGGCTGGATGGACTCTTCTATACGGGTCGCAGCTACTAAATTCTGGATTGGGGTTCGATATACCTGAGTCGGCGGGAAGAGTTGACGTCGACTGGCGTCGGGGACTCGTTGCCCCGCGCGCTCGTCGAGTGCTCGCTAAAGATTCTCCAAGCGAGCGCGTTCGGCCAAATTGGCTAAACGTGCCTCCTCCAAGGCGCGAGCCTTGGGGGTTTCTCCTGCGATGGGAGTATGCAGGGCATCCATGTTCCTGCGGCGAAGTTCCTCTCTTTGCAGAGAGTCGAGTGGCTCGGGCTGGTACTCTTCGTGGTCTCGTGCGGGGTCGTCTCCGCCGCCTGCCCCGCCTTCATGGGCGAAGCCAGGGGGACTGCGAGGTCCGTTGACCATCAGGATTTCCGCTGCCGGATCACTGCTATCGCATTCGGATGCAGTCTCTACGGAGCCAGTCGACAGATCGAACAGGCCGTAGAGAGATTCGTCGGGCTCGATTGCCGCAACTTGGGTGGCGGCCGTCTGGCGAGCCACCGCGTGTCTCACCCACCGCTGAAGCCTCGACCGACCAGAGCGCTTGCGCTGGCGGGAGACCGGGAGGGTGGTCGATAGGGGAGTCGACCGATACGGGGTCGACGGTTGTCGCAGCAGAACGCCGAGGACACATGTGCGAAAATGTGTCGCACCGCGGACGGGGAGCGCATCAACGTTGAGTGGAGCCTCCTGGAGCCAAGCGGAGTCGTCGGCGATGAAGGTGAGAGCACCGAGACGGATCTCGTGACCCTCGACCAAAACTCCAGTAGCCACCATGATGAAAGTACTCGGAAGAATCGCAACTTCTCCACAAAATCGCTAAAACACGCGCCCCACGGTGGGCGCCAACTGTCGTGGTTCTAAGTCTGACAGTAGAGTGGGGGATAGGTATGGAGAGGCAAGGTCCTAGCTATGGAGAGGTTGTAAACACAAGAGATGTACGAGTTCAGGCCCTTCTCGGAGGAAGTAAAAGCCCTACATCTCAGAGCCCGGAGGCGGTCGAGTGGATTATGTGTATATGAGTTACAGGGGTGCGAACCCTTCTGCCTGTGGAGGGGGGTGGCTTATATAGAGTGCGCCAGGACCCCAGCCAACCCACGTAATGAAGGGTTTAAGGTACATTAAGTCCGGGGCGTTACTGGTAACGCCCCACATAAAGTGTCTTAACTATCATAAAGTCTACTTAATTATAGACCGTTGCAGTGCAGAGTGCTTCTTGACCTTCTGGTGGTCGAGTGAGTCTTCGTGGTCGAGTCCTTCAAGTCAGTCGAGTGAGTTCCTCGTAGGTCGACTGGAAGGTGATCTCTTCTAAGGGTGTCCTTGGGCAGGGTACTTAGATCAGGTCTATGACCCTACCCTAGGTACATGACTCCATCAGGCGCCAACTCCTGGGCTGGTGCCCTCTCTCTCCCCTCGGGCCCACTAAGGCCCAATACTTCTCCCGGGGGGTTCCGGTAACCCTCAGGCACTCCAGTTTTCTCTGAAAACGTCCGGAACACTTCCGGTGTCCGAATATAGTCGTCCAATATATCAATCTTTATGTCTCGACCATTTTGAGACTCCTCGTCATGTCAGTGATCACATCCGGGACTCCGAACAAACTTCGGTACATCAAAACTTATAAACTCATAATAAAACTGCCATCGTAACGTTAAGCGTGCGGACCCTACGGGTTTTAGAACTATGTAGACATGACCTAGAACTATTCTCGGTCAATAACCAACAGCGGAACCTAGATGCCCATATTGGTTCCTGCATATTCTACGAAGATCTTTATCGATCAAACCGCATAACAACATATGTTGTTCCCTTTGTCATCGGTATGTTACTTGCCCGAGATTCGATCGTCGGTATCTAATACCTAGTTCAATCTCGTTACCGGCAAGTCTCTTTACTCGTTACGTAATGCATCATTTCGTAACTAACTCATTAGCTACATTGCTTGCAAGGCTTATAGTGATGTGCATTACCGAGAGGGCCCAGAGATACCTCTCCGACAATCGGAGTGACAAAACCTAATCTCAAAATACGCCAACTCAACATGTACCTTTGGAGACACCTGTAGTACTCCTTTATGATCACCCAGTTACGTTGTGACGTTTGGTAGCACCCAAAGTGTTCCTCCGGTAAACGGGAGTTGCATAATCTCATAGTTACAGGAACATGTATAAGTCATGAAGAAAGCAATAGCAATATACTAAACGATCAAGTGCTAGGCTAACGGAATGGGTCATGTCAATCACATCATTCTCCTAATGATGTGATCCCATTAATCAAATGAAAACACATGTCTATGCTTAGGAAACATAACCATCTTTGATTTATAAGCTAGTCAAGTAGAGGCATACTAGTGACGTTGTGTTTGTCTATGTATTCACACATGTATTATGTTTCCGGTTAATACAATTCTAGCATGAATAATAAATATTTATCATGATATGAGGAAATAAATAATAACTTCAACACTCTCTCCTCTTGTTGCTATGCATCACCATGATCTTGCGTGTGCATAGAATTTTTTTTGAAATTACTACGTTCCCCAACAGTGGCATCCGAGCCTGGTTTTATGCGTAGATGTCATATGCACGAGTAGAACACAAGTGAGTTGTGGGCGATACAAGTCATACGGCTTACCAGCATGTCATACTTTGGCTCAGCGGTATTGTGAGATGAAGCGGCCCAGACCGACATTACGCGTACGCTTACACGAGACTGGTTTCACCGTTACGAGCACTCGTGCTTAAAGGTGACTGGCGGGTGTCTGTCTCTCTCACTTTAGCTGATCGAGTATGGCTACGCCCGGTCCTTGCGAAGGTTAAAACAGCACTAACTTAACGAACTATCGTTGTGGTTTTAATGCATAGGTAAGAACGGTTCTTGCTCAGCCCGTAGCAGCCACGTAAAATTTGCAACAACAAAGTAGAGGACGTCTAACTTGTTTTTGCAGGGCATGTTGTGATGTGATATGGTCAAGACGTGATGCTATATTTTATTGTATGAGATGATCATGTTTTGTAAACGAAGTTATCGGCAACTGGCAGGAGCCATATGGTTGTCGCTTTATTGTATGAAATGCAAACGCCCTGTAATTGCTTTACTTTATCACTAAGCGGTAGCGATAGTCGTAGAAGCAATAGATGGCGTAACGACAACGATGCTATGATGGAGATCAAGGTGTCGCGCCGGTGACGATGGTGATCACGACGGTGCTTTGAAGATGGAGATCACAAGCACAAGATGATGATGGCCATATCATATCACTTATATTGATTGCATGTGATGTTTATCCTTTATGCATCTTATCTTGCTTTGATTGACGGTAGCATTTTATGATGATCTCTCACTAAAATTATCAAGAAGTGTTCTCCCTGAGTATGCACCGTCGCGAAAGTTCTACGTGCTGAGACACCACGTGATGATCGGGTGTGATAGGCTCTATGTTCAAATACAACGGGTGTAAAACAGTTGCACACGCGGAATACTCAGGTTAAACTTGACAAGCCTAGCATATAATGTTGGGAAACGTTGCAGAAAATTAAAAATTTTCCTACGGTTTCACCAAGATCCATCTATGAGTTCATCTAAGCAACGAGTGAAAGGAGTGATGCATCTGCATACCACTTTGTAGATCGCGTGCGGAAGCGTTCAAAAGAACGGGGTTGAGGTAGTAGTTCTCGTCGTGATCCTATCACCGGAGATCCTAGCGCCGAACGGACGGCACCTCCGCGTTCAACACACGTACGGTCAGCGTGACGTCTCCTACGTCTTGATCCAGCAAGGGGGAAGGAGAGGTTGATGATGATCCAGCAGCACGATGGCGTGGTGGTGGATGCAGCAGAACTCCGGAAGGGCTTCGCCAAGCAACTGTGGGAGGAGGAAGAGGTGTAGCAGAGGGGGGAAGGCGCCAAGACTCAGGGGTGCGGCTGCCCCTCCCCCCCCTCCCTTTATATAGGCCCCCAGGGGGGGTGCCGGCCCCTGGAGATCTGATCTCCCAGGGGGGGCCGCGGCCAGGGGGGTGGAGTGCCCCCCAAGGCAAGTGGGGCGCCCCCACCCCCCCACCCTAGGGTTTCAACCCTAGGCGCAGGGGGTGGGCCAAGGGGGGCGCACCAGCCCACTATGGGCTGGTTCCCCTCCCCACTTCAGCCCACGGGGCCCTCCGGGATGGGTGGCCCCACTCGGTGGACCCCTGGGACACTTCCGGTGGTCTCGGTACAATACCGGGTGACCCCGAAACTTTCCCGATGGCCAAAACAGCAATTCCTATATATAATTCTTTACCTCCGGACATTCCGAAACTCCTCGTGACGTCCGGGATCTCATCCGGGACTCCGAACTACATTCGGTTTGCTGCATACTCGTATTCATACAACCCTAGCGTCACCGAACCTTAAGTGTGTAGACCCTACGGGTTCGGGAGACACGTAGACATGACCGAGATGGCTCTCGGGCAATAACCAACAGCGGGATCTGGATACCCATGTTGGCTCCCACGTGCTCCTCGATGATCTCATCGGATGAACCACGATGTCGAGGATTCAAACAACCCCGTATACAATTCCCTTTGTCAATCGGTACGTTACTTGCCCGAGACTCGATCCTCGGTATCCCAATACCTCGTTTAGTCTCGTTACCGGCAAGTCACTTTACTCGTACCGTAATGCATGATCCCGTGACCAAACATTTGGTCACTTTGAGCTCATTATGATGATGCATTACCGAGTGAGCCCAGAGATACCTCTCCGTCATACGGAGAGATAAATCCCAGTCTCGATCCGTGTCAACCCAACAGACACTTTTGGAGATACCTGTAGTGCATCTTTATAGTCACCCAGTTACGTTCTGACATTTGGTACACCCAAAGCACTCCTACGGTATCCGGGAGTTACACGATCTCATGGTCTAAGGAAAAGATACTTGACATTGGAAAAACTCTAGCAAACGAACTACACGATCTTGTGCTATGCTTAGGATTGGGTCTTGTCCATCACATCATTCTCCTAATGATGTGATCCCGTTATCACTGACATCTGATGTCCATAGTCAGGAAACCATGACTATCTTTTGATCAACGAGCTAGTCAACTAGAGGCTTACTAGGGACATGTTATGGTCTATGTATTCACACGTGTATTACGATTTCCGAATAATACAGTTATAGCATGAATAAAGACAATTATCATGAACAAGGAAATATAATAATAATCTTTTATTATTGCCTCTAGGGCATATTTCCAACAGTCTCCCACTTGCACTAGAGTCAATAATCTAGTTACATTGTGATGAATCGAACACCCATAGAGTTCTGGTGTTGATCATGTTTTGCTCGCGAAAGAGGTTTAGTTAACGGATCTGCGACATTCAGATCCGTATGTACTTTGCAAATATCTATGTCTCCATCTTGAACATTTTGACGGATGGAGTTGAAAGGACGCTTGATGTGCCTAGTCTTCTTGTGAAACCTGGGCTCCTTGGCAAAGGCAATAGGTCCAGTGTTGTCACAGAAGAGTTTGATCGGCCCCGACGCATTGGGTATGACTCCTAGGTCGGTGATGAACTCCTTCACCCAAATTGCTTCATGTGCTGCCTCCAAGGCTGCCATGTACTCCGCTTCACATGTAGATCCCGCCACGACGCTCTGCTTGCAGCTGCACCAGCTTACTGCTCCACCATTCAGCATATACACGTATCCGGTTTGTGACTTAGAGTCATCCAGATCTGTGTCGAAGCTAGCGTCGACGTAACCCTTTACGACGAGCTCTTCGTCACCTCCATAAACGAGAAACATGTCCTTTGTCCTTTTTAGGTACTTCAGGATATTCTTGACCGCTATCCAGTGTTCCTTGCCGGGATTACTTTGGTACCTTCCTACCAAACTTACGGCAATGTTTACATCAGGTCTGGTACACAGCATGGCATACATAATAGATCCTATGGCTGAAGCATAGGGGATGACACTCATCTCTTCTTTATCTTTTGCCGAGGTCGGGCATTGAGCCGAGCTCAATCTCACACCTTGCAATACAGGCAAGAACCCTTTCTTGGACTGATCCATTTTGAACTTCTTCAAAATCATATCAAGGTATGTGCTTTGTGAAACATCTATGAGGTGTCTCGATCTATCCCTATATATTTTTATGCCTAATATGTAAGTAGCTTCTCCAAGGTCCTTCATTGAAAAACACTTATTCAAGTAGGCCTTAATGCTGTCCAAAAGTTCTATATCATTTCCCATCAAGAGTATGTCATCTACATATAATATGAGAAATGCTACAGAGCTCCCACTCACTTTCTTGTAAACGCAGGCTTCTCCATAAGTCTGCATAAACCCAAACGCTTTGATCATCTCATCAAAGCGAATGTTCCAACTCCGAGATGCTTGCACCAGCCCACAAATGGATCGCTGGAGCTTGCATACTTTGTTAGCATTATTAGGATCGACAAAACCTTCCGGCTGCATCATATACAGTTCTTCCTTAAGATGTCCGTTAAGGAATGCCGTTTTGACGTCCATCTGCCATATCTCATAATCATAGTATGCGGCAATTGCTAACATGATTCAGACGAACTTCAGCTTCGCTACGGGAGAGAATGTCTCATCGTAGTCAACCCCTTGAACTTGTCGATAACCCTTAGCGACGAGTCGAGCTTTATAGATGGTAACATTACCATCCGCGTCCGTCTTCCTCTTAAAGATCCATTTGTTTTCTATCGCTCGCCGATCATCGGGCAAGTCTGTCAAAGTCCATACTTTGTTTTCATACATGGACTCTATCTTAGATTTCATGGCTTCAAGCCATTTCTTGGAATCTGGGCCCGCCATCGCCTCTTCATAGTTCGAAGGTTCACCGTTGTCTAACAACATGATTTCCAGGACAGGGTTGCCGTACCACTCTGGTGCGGAACGTGTCCTTGTGGACCTACGAAGTTCAGTAGCAACTTGATCCGAAGTACCTTGATCATCATCATTATTTTCCTCTCCAGTTGGTGTAGGCATCACAGGAACATTTTCTTGAGCTGCACTACTTTCATGTTCAAGAGGTAGTACTTCGTCAAGCTCTACTTTCCTCCCACTTAATTCTTTCAAGAGAAACTCCTTTTCTAGAAAGGATCCATTCTTGGCAACAAAGATCTTGCCCTCGGATCTTAAGTGGAAGTATATCCAATGGTTTCCTTAGGGTATCCTATGAACACGCATTTTTCCGACTTGGGTTCGAGCTTTTCAGGTTGAAGTTTCTTGACATAAGCATCGCATCCCCAAACTTTTAGAAACGACAGCTTTGGTTTCTTCCCAAACCATAATTCATACGGTGTCGTCTCAACAGATTTAAACGGTGCCCTATTTAAAGTGAATGTAGCTGTCTCTAGAGCGTATCCCCAAAATGATAGCGGTAAATCGGTAAGAGACATCATAGACCGCACCATATCCAATAGAGTGCGATTACGACGTTCGGACACACCGTTACGCTGAGGTGTTCCAGGCGGCGTGAGTTGTGAAACGATTCCACATTTCCTTAAGTGTGTACCAAATTCGTGACTCAAATATTCTCCTCCACGATCTGATCTTAGGAACTTTATCTTTCGGTCACGTTGATTCTCTACCTCATTCTGAAATTCCTTGAACTTTTCAAAGGTCTCAGACTTGTGTTTCATTAAGTAGACATATCCATATCTACTCAAGTCATCAGTGAGAGTGAGAACATAACGATATCCTCCGCGAGCCTCAACGCTCATTGGACGGCACACATCGGTATGTATGATTTCCAATAAGTTGGTTGCTCGCTCCATTGTTCCAGAGAACGGAGTCTTGGTCATTTTGCCCATGAGGCATGGTTCGCATGTGTCAAATGATTCATAATCGAGAGACTCTAAAAGTCCATCAGCATGGAGCTTCTTCATGCGCTTGACACCAATGTGACCAAGGCGGCAGTGCCACAAGTATGTGGGACTATCGTTATCAACTTTACATCTTTTGATATTCACACTATGAATATGTGTCATACTATGCTCGAGATTCATTAAGAATAAACCATTGACCATCGGGGCATGACCATAAAACATATCTCTCATATAAATAGAACAACCATTATTCTCGGATTTAAATGAGTAGCCATCTCGTATCAAACGAGATCCAGATACAATGTTCATGCTCAAACTTGGCACTAAATAACAATTATTCAGGTTTAAAACTAATCCCGTAGGTAAATGTAGAGGTAGCGTGCCGACGGCGATCACATCCACTTTGGAACCATTCCCGACGCGCATTGTCACCTCGTCCTTCGCCAGTCTCCGCTTATTCTGCAGCTCCTGCTGTGAGTTACAAATATGAGCAACCGCACCGGTATCAAATACCCAGGAGTTACTACGAGTACTGGTAAGGTATACATCAATTACATGTATATCAAATATACCTTTATTGTTGCCGGCCTTCTTGTCCGGTAAGTATTTGGGGCAGTTCCGCTTCTAGTGACCCTTCCCTTTGTAATAAAAGCACTCAGTCTTAGGCATGGGTCCATTCTTTGACTTCTTCCCGGTAACTGGCTTACCGGGCGCGGCAACATCCTTGCCGTCTTTCTTGAAGTTCTTCTTGCCCTTGCCTTTCTTGAACTTAGTGGTTTTATTGACCATTAACACTTGATGTTCCTTCTTGATTTCTATCTCTGCTGACTTCGGCATTGAAAATACTTCAGGAATGGTTTTCACCATCCCTTGCATATTGTAGTTCATCACAAAGCTCTTGTAGCTTGGTGGGAGAGACTGAAGGATTCTGTCAATGACCGCCTCGTCCGGGTGGTTAATGTCCAGCTGGGACAGGCGGTTGTGCAACCCAGACATTTTGAGTATGTGCTCACTGACAGAACTATTTTCCTCCATCTTACAACTATAGAACTTGTCGGAGACTTCATATCTCTCGACCCGGGCATGAGCTTGGAAAACTAGTTTCAGCTCCTCGAACATCTCATATGCTCCGTGTTGCACAAAACGCTTTTGGATCCCCGGTTCTAAGCTATAAAGCATGCCGCACTGAATGAGGGAGTAATCATCAGCGCGATACTGCCAAGCGTTCATAACGTCTTGGTTCTCTGGGACGGGTGCATCACCTAGCGGTCCTTCTAGGACATATTGTTTCCTGGCAGCTATGAGGATGATCCTCAGGTTCCGGACCTAGTCCGTATAGTTGCTGCCATCATCTTTCAGCTTGGTTTTCTCTAGGAACGCGTTGAAGTTCATGTTGACATGAGCGTTGGCCATTTGATCTACAAGACATATTTGCAAAGGTTTTAGACAAAGTTCATGATAATTAAGTTCGTCTAATCAAATTATTATAATGAACTCCCACTCAGATTAGACATCCCTCTAGTCATCTAAGTGTTACACGATCCGAGTCGACTAGGCCGTGTCCGATCATCACGTGAGACGGACTAGTCATCGTCGGTGAACATCTCCATGTTGATCGTATCTTCCATACGACTCGTGTTCGACCTATCGGTCTCTGTGTTCCGAGGCCATGTCTGTACATGCTAGGCTCGTCAAGTTAACCCTAAGTGTTTCGCATGTGTAAAACTGTCTTACACCCGTTGTATGTGAATGTAAGAATCTATCACACCCGATCATCACGCGGTGCTTCGAAACGACGAACTTTAGCAATGGTGCACAGTTAGGGGAGAACACTTCTTGAAATTGTTGTAAGGGATCATCTTATTTACTACCGTCGTTCTAAGTAAACAAGATGCATAAACATAATAAACATCACATGCAATTATATAGTAGTGACATGATATGGCCAATATCATATAGCTCCTTTGATCTCCATCTTCGGGGCTCCATGATCATCTTCGTCACCGGCATGAAACCATGATCTCCATCATCGTGTCTTCATGAAGTTGTCACACCAACGACTACTTCTACTTCTATGGCTAACGCGTTTAGCAATAAAGTAAAGTAATTTACATGGCGTTCTTCAATGACACGCAGGTCATACAAAAAATAAAGACAACTCCTATGGCTCCTGCCGGTTGTCATACTCATCGACATCCAAGTCGTGATTCCTATTACAGGAACATGATCTCATACATCACAATATATCATTCATCATTCATCACAACTTTTGGCCATATCACATCACAAGACACTTGCTGCAAAAACAAGTTAGACGTCCTCTAAATGTTGTTGCAAGTTTTTACGTGGCTTCTATAGGTGATCTAGCAAGAACGTTTTCTTACCTACGTTAAAGCCACAACGTGATTTGTCAACTTCTATTTACCCTTCATAAGGACCCTTTTCGTCGAATCCGCTCCAACTAAAGTGGGAGAGACAGACACCCGCTAGCCACCTTATGCAAACTAGTGCATGTCAGTCGGTGGAACCTGTCTCACCTAAGCGTACGTGTAAGGTCGGTCCGGGCCGCTTCATCCCACAATACCGCTGAAGCAAGATAAGACTAGTAGCGGCAAGAAAGTTTACAACATCTACGCCCACAACAAATTTGTGTTCTACTCGTGCAATAGAGAACTACGCATAGACCTAGCTCATGATGCCACTGTTGGGGAACGTTGCAGAAAATTAAAAATTTTCATACGGTTTCACCAAGATCCATCTATGAGTTCATCTAAGAAACGAGTGAAAGGAGTGATGCATCTACATACCACTTTGTAGATCACGTGCGGAAGCGTTCAAAAGAACGGGGTCGAGGTAGTCGTTCTCGTCGTGATCCTATCACCGGAGATCCTAGCACCGAACAGACGGCACCTCCGCGTTCAACACACGTACGGTCAGCGTGACGTATCCTCCGTCTTGATCTAGCAAGGGGGAAGGAGAGGTTGATAATGATCCAGCAGCACGACGACGTGGTGGTGGATGCAGCAGAACTCCGGCAGGGCTTCGCCAAGCAACTGTGGGAGGAGGAAGAGGTGTAGCAGAGGGGGGAAGGCGCCAAGACTCAGGGGTGCGGCTGCCCCTCCCTCCCCTCCCTTTATATAGGCCCCAGGGGGGTGCCGGCCCCTGGAGATCTGATCTCCTAGGGGGGCGGCGGCCAGGGGGATGGAGTGCCCCCAAGGCAAGTGAGGCGCCCCCCACCCTAGGGTTTCAATCCTAGGCGCAGGGGGTGGGCCAAGGGGGGCGCACCAGCCCACTATGGTCTGGTTCCCCTCCCCACTTCAGCCCATGGGGCCCTCCGGGATGGGTGGCCCCACCCGATGGACCCCCGGGACACTTCCGGTGGTCCCGGTACAATACCGGGTGACCCCGAAACTTTCCCGATGGCCAAAACAGCAATTCCTATATATAATTCTTTACCTCCGGACCATTCTGAAACTCCTCATGACGTCCGGGATCTCATCCGGGACTCCTAACAACATTCGTTTTGCTGCATACTCATATTCATACAACCCTAGCGTCACCGAACCTTAAGTGTGTAGACCCTACGGGTTCGGGAGACACGTAGACATGACCGAGACGGCTCTCGGGCAATAACCAACAGTGGGATCTGGATACCCATGTTGGCTCCCACATGCTCCTCGATGATCTCATTGGATGAACCACGATGTCGAGGATTCAAACAACCCCGTATACAATTCCCTTTGTCAATCGGTACGTTACTTGCCCGAGACTCGATCCTCGGTATCCCAATACCTCGTTCAGTCTCGTTACCGGCAAGTCACTTTACTCGTACCGTAATGCATGATCCCGTGACCAAACATTTGGTCACTTTGAGCTCATTATGATGATGCATTACCGAGTGGGCCCAGAGATACCTCTCCGTCATCCGGAGTGACAAATCCCAGTCTCGATCCGTGTCAACCCAACAGACACTTTCAGAGATACCTGTAGTGCACCTTTATAGTCACCGAGTTACGTTGTGACGTTTGGTACACCCAAAGCACTCCTACGGTATCCGGGAGTTACACGATCTCATGGTCTAAGGAAAAGATACTTGATATTGGAAAAACTCTAGCAGACAAACTACACGATCTTGTGCTATGCTTAGGATTGGGTCTTGTCCATCACATCATTCTCCTAATGATGTGATCCCATTATCAATGACATCTGATGTCCATAGTCAGGAAACCATGACTATCTGTTGATCAACGAGCTAGTCAACTAGAGGCTTAGTAGGGACATGTTATGGTCTATGTATTCACACGTGTATTACGATTTCCGGATAATACAGTTATAGCATGAATAAAGACAATTATCATGAACAAGGAAATATAATAATAATCTTTTATTATTGCCTCTAGGGCATATTTCCAACATATAACAGATATGGCCTCGGAACACGGAGACCGAAAGGTCGAGCGTGAATCATATAGTAGATATGATAAACATACTGATGTTCACCATTGAAACTACTCCATCTCACGTGACGATCGGACATGGGGTAGTTGATATGGATCACGTAATCACTTAGAGGATTAGAGGGATGTCTATCTAAGTGGGAGTTCTTAAGTAATATGATTAATTGAACTTCAATTTATCATGAAGTTAGTACCTGATAGTATTTTGCTTGTCTATGTTTGTTGTAGTTAGATGGATCGTGCTGTTGTTCCATAGAATTTTAATGCGTTCCTTGAGAAAGCAAAGTTGAAAGATGATGGTAGCAATTACACGGACTGGGTCCGTAACCTGAGGATTATCCTCATTCCTGCACAGAAGAATTACGTCCTGGAAGCACCGCTGGGTGCCAGGCCTGCTGCTGATGCAACTTACGATGTTAAGAACGTCTGGCAGAGCAAAGCTGATGACTACTCGATACTTCAGTGTGCCATGCTTTACGGCTTAGAACCGGGTCTTCAACGATGTTCCAGGAGTTGAAGTTAATATTTCAAGCAAATGCCCGGATTGAGAGACATGAAGTCTCCAATAAGTTCTATAGCTGCAAGATGGAGGAGAATAGTTCTGTCAGTGAACACATACTCAAAATGTCTGAGTATAATAATCACTTGATTCAACTGGAGTTAATCTTCCTGATGATAGTGTCATTGACAGAATTCTTCAATCACTGCCACCAAGCTACAAGAGCTTCGTGATGAACTATAATATGCAAGGGATGGACAAGACTATTCTCGAGCTCTTCGCAATGCTAAAAGCCACGGAGGTAGAAATCAAGAAGGGGCATCAAGTGTTGATGGTCAACAAGACCACCAGTTTCAAGAAAAAGGGCAAAGGGAAGAAGAAGGGGAATTTCAAAAAGAACAGCAAACAAGTTGCTGCTCAAGAGAAGAAACCCAAGTCTGGACCTAAGCCTGAGACTGAGTGCTTCTACTGCAAGCAAACTGGACACTGGAAGCGGAACTGCCCCAAGTATTTGGCGGATAAGAAGGATGGCAAAGTGAACAAAGGTATATGTGATATACATGTTATTGATGTGTACCTTACTAATGCTCGCAGTACTACCAGGGTATTTGATACTGGTTCTGTTGCTAATATTTGCAACTCGAAACAGGGACTACGGATTAAGCGAAGATTGGCTAAGGACGAGGTGATGATGCGCGTGGAAAATGGTTCCAAAGTCGATGTGATCGCGGTCGGCACGCTACCTCTACATCTACCATCGGGATTAGTTTTAGACCTAAATAATTGTTATTTGGTGCCAGCATTGAGCATGAACATTATATCTGGATCTTGTTTGATGCGAGACGGTTATTCATTTAAGTCAGAGAATAATGGTTGTTCTATTTATATGAGTAATATCTTTTATGGTCATGCACCCTTGAAGAGTGGTCTATTTTTATTGAATCTCGATAGTAGTGATACACATATTCATAGTTTTGAAGCCAAAAGATGCAGAGTTGATAATGATAGTGCAGTTTATTTGTGGCACTGCCGTTTAGGTTATATCGGTATAAAGCGCATGAAGAAACTCCATAATGATGGACTTTTGGAATCACTTGATTATGAATCACTTGATACTTGTGAACCGTGCCTCATGGGCAAGATGACTAAAACGCCGTTCTCCGAAACTATGGAGCGAGCAACTGATTTGTTGGAAATCATACATACTGATGTTTGTGGTCCAATGAATGTTGAGGCTCGCAGCGGGTATCGTTATTTTCTCACCTTCACAGATGATTTAAGCAGATATGGGTATATCTACTTAATGAAACACAAGTCTGAAACATTTGAAAAGTTCAAAGAATTTCAGAGTGAAGTGGAAAAACATCGTAACAAGAAAATAAAGTTTCTACGATCTGATTGTGAAGGAGAATATTTGAGTTACGAGTTTGGTTTACATTTGAAACAATGCAGAATAGTTTCACAACTCACGCCACCCGGAACACCACAACGAAACGGTGTGTCCGAACGTCGTAATCGTACTTTACTAGATATGGTGCAATCTATGATGTCTCTTACTGATTTACCGCTATTGTTTTGGGGTTATGCTTTAGAGACGGCTGCATTCACGTTAAATAGGGCACCATCAAAATCCGTTGAGACGATGCCTCATGAACTGTGGTTTGGCAAGAAACCAAAGTTGTCGTTTCTTAAAGTTTGGGGCTGCGATGCTTATGTGAAAAAACTTCAACCAGATAAGCTCGAACCCAAATCGGAGAAATGTGTCTTCATAGGATACCCAAAAGAGACTGTTGGGTACACCTTCTATCATAGATCTGAGGGCAAGATTTTCATTGCTAAATTCGGATCCTTTCTAGAGAAGGAGTTTCTCTCGAAAGAAGTGAGTGGGAGGAAAGTATAACTTGATGAGGTAACTATACCTGCTCCCTTATTGGAAAGCAGTTCATCACAAGAACCGGTTCCTGTGACAACTACACCAATTAGTGAGGAAGCTAATGATATTGATCATGAAACTTCATATCAAGTTTCTACTGAACCTCGTAGGTCTACCAGAGTAAGATCCGCACCAGAGTGGTACGGTAATCCTATTCTGGAAGTCATGTTACTTGACCATGATGAACCTACGAACTATGAGGAAGCGATATGAGCCCAGATTTCGCAAAATGGCTAGAGGCCATGAAATCTGAGATGGGATCCATGTATGAGAACAAAGTATGGACTTTGGTTGACTTGCCCGATGATCGGCAAGCCATTGAGAATAAATGGATCTTTAAGAAGAAGACTGACGCTGATGGTAATGTATCTGTCTGTAAAGCTCGACTTGTTGCGAAAGGTTTTCGACAAGTTCAGGGGGTTGACTACGATGAGACTTTCTCACCCGTAGCGATGCTTAAGTCTGTCCAAATCATGTTAGCAATTGCTGCATTTTATGATTATGAAATTTGGCAAATGGATGTCAAAACTGCATTCTTGAATGAATTTCTGGAAGAAGAGTTGTATATGATGCAACCATAAGGTTTTGTTGATCCAAAAGGTGCTAACAAAGTGTGCAAGCTCCAGCGATCCATTTATGGACTGGTGCAAGCATCTTGGAGTTGGAATAAATGCTTTGATAGTGTGATCAAAGCATATGGTTTTATACAGACTTTTGGAGAAGCCTGTATTTACAAGAAAGTGAGTGGGAGCTCTGTAGCATTTCTGATATTATATGTAGATGACATATTATTAATTGGAAATGATATAGAATTTCTGGATAGCATAAAGGGATACTTGAATATAAGTTTTTCTATGAAAGACCTCGGTGAAGCTGCTTACGTATTTGGCATCAAGATTTATAGAGATAGATCAAGACGCTTAATAGGACTTTCACAAAGCACATACATTGATAATGTTTTGAAAAGGTTCAAAATGGATCAGGCAAAGAAAGGGTTCTTGCCCGTACTACAAGGTGTGAAGTTGAGTCAGACTCAATGCCCGACCACAGCAGAAGATAGAGAGAAAATGAAAGATGTTCCCTATGCTTCAGCCATAGGCTCTATCATGTATGCAATGCTGTGTACCAGACCTAACGTGTGCTTAGCAATAAGCTTGACAGGAAGGTACCAAAGTAATCCAGGAGTGGATCACTGGACAGCGGTCAAGAACATCCTGAAATACCTTAAAAGGACTTAGGATATGTTTCTCGTATATGGAGGTGACAAAGAGCTAGTCGTAAATGGTTACGTCGATGCAAGCTTTGACACTGATCCGGACGATTCTAAATCGCAAACCGAATACGTGTTTTTATTAAACGGTGGAGCTGTAAGTTGGTGCAGTTCTAAACAAAGCGTCGTGGCGGGATCTACATGTGAAGCGGAGTACATAGCTGCTTCGGAAGCAGCAAATGAAGGAGTCTAGATGAAGGAGTTCATTTCTGATCTAGCTGTCATACCTAGTGCATCAGGACCAATGAAGATCTTCTGTGACAATACTGGTGCAATTGCCTTTGCAAAGGAATCCAGATTTCACAAGAGGACCAAGCACATCAAGAGACGCTTCAATTCCATCCGGGACGAAGACCAGATGGGAGACATAGAGATTTGCAAGATACATACGGATCTGAATGTTGCAAACCCGTTGACTAATAGCCTCTTTCACGAGCAAAACATGATTAGCACCAAGACTCCATGGGTGTTAGAATCATTACTGTGTAATCTAGATTATTAACTCTAGTGCAAGTGGGAGACTGAAGGAAATATGCCCTAGAGGCAATAATAAAGTTATTATTTATTTCCCCATATCATAATAAATGTTTATTATTCATGCTAGAATTGTATTAACTGGAAACATGATACATGTGTGAATACATAGACAAACATATAGTCACCAGTATGCCTCTACTGGACTAGCTCATTAATCAAAGATGGTTATGTTTCCTAACCATAGACATGTGTTGTCATTTGATTAATGGGATCACATCATTAGGAGAATGATGTGATTGACATGACCCATTCCGTTAGCCTAGCACTTGATCGTTTAGTATATTGCTATTGCTTTCTTCATGACTTATACATGTTCCTGTAACTATGAGATTATGCAACTCCCGTTTACCAGAGGAACACTTTGGGTGCTACCAAACGTCACAACGTAACTGGGTGATTATAAAGGAGTACTACAGGTGTCTCCAAAGGTATATGTTGGGTTGGCGTATTTCGAGATTAGGTTTTGTCACTCCGATTGTCGGAGAGGTATCTCTGGGCCCTCTCGGTAATGCACATCACTATAGGCCTTGCAAGCAATGTAACTAAATGAGTTAGTTACGGAATGATGCATTACGTAACGAGTAAAGAGACTTGCCGGTAACGAGATTGAACTAGGTATTGGATACCGACGGTCGAATCTCGGGCAAGTAACATACCGATGACAAAGGGAACAACGTATGTTGTTATGCGGTTTGACCGATAAAGATCTTCGTAGAATATGTAGGAGCCAATATGAGTATCTAGGTTCCGCTATTGGTTATTGACCGAGAATAGTTCTAGGTCATGTCTACATAGTTCTCGAACCCGTAGGGTCCGCACGCTTAACGTTACGATGACAGTTTTATCATGAATTTATCAGTTTTGATGTACCGAAGTTTGTTCAGAGTCCTGGATGTGATCACGGACATGACGAGGAGTCTCGAAATGGTCGATACATAAATATTGATATATTGGACGACTATATTCGGACACCGGAAGTGTTCCGGGGGTTTTCGGAGAAAACCAGAGTGCCGGAGGGTTACCGGAACCCCCCGAGAGAAGTAATGGGCCTTATGGGCTTTAGTGGAGAGAGAGAGGGGCAGCTAGGATGGGCCGCGCGCCCCCTCCCCCTCTGGTCCGAATTGAACTAGGAGAGGGGGGGCGGCGCCCCCCCTCTTTCCCTCTCCCTCTCCCCCTTCCTTTCCCCCTCCTAGTAGGAGTAGGAAAGAGGGAGTCCTACTCCTACTAGGAGGACTCCTCCTCCTTGGCGCGCCCCCTAGGGCCGGCCGGCCTCCCCCTTGCTCCTTTATATATGGGGGCAGGGGGGCACCCTAGAACAAACAAGTTGATCTTCAAGATCGTTCCTTAGCCGTGTGCGGTGCCCCCCTCCACCATATTCCACCTCGGTCATATCGTCGCGGAGTTTAGGCGAAGCCCTGCGCCGGTAGAACATCATCATCGTCACCACGCTGTCGTGCTGACGGAACTCATCCCCGACACTTTGCTGGATCGGAGTCCGGGATCGTCATCGAGCTGAACGTGTGCTGAACTCGGAGGTGCCGTATGTTCGGTACTTGGATCGGTTGGATCATGAAGACGTACGACTACATCAACCGCGTTGTCATAACGCTTCCGCTTACGGTCTACAAGGGTACGTGGACAACACTCTCCCCTCTCGTTGCTATGCATCACCATGATCTTGCGTGTGCGTAGGATTTTTTTTGAAATTACTACGTTCCCCAACAGCCAGGGCAGTGGGTCTGGTGGTGGTTGCACGGTGCTCATGGGCAGAGCCTATCGCTTGGTGTTGCCCGGTGGCCATGGCCGTGTGGGCGGCGTGGTTGTCGGGGTGCGGCGTTCGTTGGCGATGAGTATTGGCCGGGGTGAAAACCTGCTCTATCTTCGGACGGATTGGCGGCGGTGTAGCTTGTTCCCTTCTTGAAGGCATCGTCGCGGCTCTCATTGCCTGTTGTGTGGCTCCTGGGGAAACTTTGATCCTCGGATCGGGCAGTGGCGGTGCTCTGGTGTCGTAACCTTCCTGAAGGCACCGTCTTGAAGCCCACGGTTCGTTGTATGCAGCTTCATTTCATCGTGGTGGCGTGTTCACTGGTGGAGCCCCCGGTTGCTCTTGTAGTGCTAGGGGTCGTGTTGTTGTGCTCCGCGCCTTTGTATCCCGCCTTGGGTTCAGGGGCGGAGCTACGGGGGGACGAGCGGGGGCCACCCCCCCCCCCCCCCCCCCAACGGCCGCGTCGTACCTAAAGCACCGTGATCTACGCCAAGTTAATTAGGCTACGTCAAACAGCTTTAGCGCTAATTAGCCCCCCCCCCCCTAACAGTGCGCTCAAGTATTAAAGCCCAGGAGCTTTCCTAGTTGAAGCCGATATGTACTTGTTGGTCAGCCCACGCTAGGCAGCTTTCCTAGTTGAAGCCCATACATGCTTGTTGCTCAGCCCACGCTAGGGTAAACAAACACCCAGGGTAGTTCCAGAATCTGACGAGCCACGATCGAGGGCATTCCCTATCGTTCGTTCCGGCGCCGATGAACCAGGCACACGCGCTTGCTCCGCCTGAAAGTTTGACGATGGCATCTGTACAACTAATGCGGTGAGTCTCCTTTGATTCCTTTGTTAATTTATACTGTGGAATTCAACTGATGAACTGATCCGCATCTGGCTCCAATAGACCGTAAACTTTTTTGCTTTAGATGAAATTAATTAGGGGTAATTTCTCAAAAACAATTAATTAGGGGTAGCAAGTTCTTGTTTTATTCTCAAATAATAGGTACTGTAAATTAGGTTTGCGCTGATTTTATCATCTGAGTTTTGAATTTCACCCTTAGGACAACATAGCAGGACTCTCGTGGGATCTAAGGTATATCATTGGCTCATGTCTAGCTTATTGCAAGTTACTATTATTATTAGGTAAGCACAAACTGTTAGATGCTAGTTTGTATTTTTGGGACCATTAGAAATCTACGAGTTTGTATGCATGATGACTTCAATATCAAATTAGCTGATACACAAAGTACCGATCAAATATTCTAGCATGAGTAAAGTTTACAACAAGCTAGAATCACCATATAGGGTTATCGACTTTGTTCTGTGTTTTGGGTGTAAGAGCCACATTCAAACTAACAAACAAAAATACAATTTTCTAATTGAAAAATACATATTATCTTGTGTTCCTCTATGTATGGTCATTGTTAGAAAAAAAAATATGTTCGGTGTCTTCTTCGCCCCCCCTATCGTCCAATCCTGGCTCCGCCCCTGCTTGGGTTTGTGCGTGTGTTGTTGTGGAATCCGTCTGTACCGAAATGTTGTTGATCTTTGCTTTATATAAAGCGGGGCAAAAGCTTATTTCGGTACTACTTGAGAAGAGAAGATGGTGCATTGCAGATTAATTAACTTTAGATGATATATTTTGGTCAAGTGGCTACCGAAGACAGTCAAAGAAAGGGAGCTAGACTCCTCAAGACTTCTCCAAACCGAACCTGTCAGTACTTGTCAGTACTTTTCCACTTGAATTGTGTATGGTATTGTGATAGCCAACTTATATGCTCGTCCTTTCTTTCTTCTAGAACTTTGTAAGTTCCTTTATTGCTCGACAGAGAATTCATGTTTTCAACCTAACATGCCATAGTAAATGAAATATCTACCTTTGCATACTCTCGGAACATGGGCAGAGTTCAATCTATTACACAAACTCTTCATGTTCTTCTCCACCATGTTGCACGTCCTATGTAAGTACAATTTGAACTCTTACAAAAACCCTTCATGTTCTTCTCTACCATGTCCAACGTTTTATATAAGTAGAGGTTTTGGTGCTATATATGTCTTCCTCAAGAATTGAAATTGTACGCTCTAGTAATGTTGCTCAAGTGTCTTGATCGGGGAAATGGTAAAGATTGTTAGGAATGAAAGGCAACGGGTTTACCGGAAACAAACGGAGGGAGGCACTTTGTGTGTACAAAAGTGGTGTGTATGTCGGCGTTACATCTCCATGTAATCAAGATACTAGTTACATCCAGGTCCAGGAGAGAGCTTCGACAAGGAAGACAAAACCGATGAGCTGATTTGGAACCTCAAGGAACGTAGACGATCTGTGGAACTTGAGCATGCATCATGTTGGATAGAGTTGGTCACCAATCTGGTGCAGTAGCCTGGCGTATGAACTAACGCCACTTCCTCTCTCCCTCCATATTGAGTTAGAGGCGGGGTACCCGACGATCTGGCTCTTGATGCTGGCAGACTGCGTCCATGGGGAGACTATGCAAGACTGCTACGGTGGTGTAAAGAGCATGCACGCGGAGGTGGCGCCGACATAGGAGAATCGAGTGGCGTGGTCCAAATCATCAGATTAGTGTGGGACACCCTAGTCCAGTTCCAACATATGCCACTTTACCTGGTCCAACTATAATTTATTGTTGGTGTCTATTGCCCTAGCTCACCCTCTTCTACCTCTCGCACTGGACTTCTCTCTGGCATATACACAGGAAGAAGAAGGAAGAAAGAGACACAGGTTTGCCGGGCGCTCGTACACCCGCCGCCGCACGTACGGCGTGTTTTCTTTTTTTTTTGGCGGGCGCTCGTACACCCGCCGCCGCACGTACTGAGCACAAACTCAAAGCTAACCCACACGATACACAGGCCCTGTTTGGATACTCTAACTTAGTTAGAGGTTAGAGTTAGTTTCTACCTTGTGTCTAGCCCTGAACTAACTCTAACTTTGATGGTGTTTGGATGAGAGGGTTAGATTGACAATAAATACACTTTCTCAATCATTTGGCCCTCTTTTCAGCCGGATTTATTGTGGTCGGCTCTTGTGTGGCCTCCTCCCGCTCAGAAATGACATAAACAAATTATCTTTACAAATCAAGCATCAAACACATGATAAATTTTATTTTGTCCATACAAAACATTATGGTCAGTTTGCAACGATGTATCTCAAATTTGGGTATCTGATCCTTCCACTAAAAAAATCATCGTAGCACGGCACAAAGTTAGTATATAATCAGTTATTAACATAGACTACAGACGGATTCAATCCAAAAATCATGTAAATAGCCTGTACTGAATAATTCACATTGCATGAGAGACGACTATCTTGTGCAAAAAAAATCAGCGGACGGAGGAGCAACACACATGCAAATAAACAGAGATTGCTCACAGTAAAAACTAAGATGTGTTCAAAATAGAATACCAAAACTGTATAGCAGTAACTTATTTGCACCAGAGAGATAGTACCCAAGATTTTATTTTCTCCATACAAATGAGACGTCGTACAAGTCCTCAATCAAGCTTAAGAAAAATCACATTCCATGAAAAAGAGCACGAGCTAACTCTTCACGGAAGTCATTCATGTTGGTATCTTCAACAAGAGGTTCATCTTCTGGCCATGCAGATGCAGCAGAACTAGGCATTGGATTATAGTTTTCATCCGCATCACATGCATCAAATTCCCTATCCGGAATTCTGCTCTCTCGAATGAAATTATGAAGAGCCATACAAGCAACAATAATTCTAGTTTGCTTGTCCTCTGGAAATTTTGGCATGTTCAACAAAATCCTAAATTTCATCTTCAACACTCCAAAGGATCGCTCAATGACATTCCTAACTTTGGCATGTGCATGGTTGAAGGTTTCTTTCATACCTTGTGGCGGCGGGCCGTTTTGCCATTGCTCCACATGGTACCTTGTACATCTGTATGGTGAAAGATAGCCCGAACGGTTTGGGTACCCCGCATCAACCACATAATATTTTCCTACATATTGTCAAAGGCACACAATGAGACTAAGATGAACAAGTGTAATTGGATAAAAATTAGTGCAAGACGGTTCAAGTAGCAAACCTGGTGGTGGATGTGGAAATTTGTGACGATGAGTAGTTATGGCATCTTTGAAAACTCTCATGTCGTGTGCTGAACCAGGCCATCCCGACATCACAAATGTAAATCTCATGTCGAAATCACAAACAGCAAGCACATTCTGACTGGTTTCATTGTGTCTGTTCAAGTATGGAACCCTCTTACTCTTATCCACCACAACATTCACATGTGTCCCATCTATAGCTCCTATGCAGTCATTGAAGTGTGGCCAGAATGCTGGATTTTCTAAGTTTGGGTGCACCTCTGAAAATGTTGGGTCCTTGGGTACAATTATGTCATGTGCTAACTTGAGGAGGCATGTCAAAACTCTGTTAAATGTCCTACTTACTGTCTCCATAGACCTCCTAAAACGGTTCTCAGCTTGTCTAACTGACTGTGGTGATCCAGCAATCCATAAAAACATAGCTAGAGCCTCTACAGATGTCATTTTTGAAGTGGACTTCAAGCCATATGATTGCACCAAAGTATTATGTAGCCGGTTAAACAAAGGTCTCTCAACCCTAAACATGTTATAGCATTGGGTATCTCGGGCTAGTGTCTCCTGCACCCAATCCAAACCAGAATATCCACTGACCCTCCTAGGTAGTTTCACAAAGTAGTTATCAGAGTACATACCCAAGATAGGAACCAACTGCAAGATTAAATTCTCAGACTGCACCAAATTGTTGCGGCACATGGATATGATCTCATCTTCACTTGTGCTACCTCCATCATATTCTTCTTCCTCGGTCATGGGGACATCATCTTCTTCCTGCTTCAACACATGTATCAAATTGTCAACACATATCATAAAACTTGAAGGAATGTAAGCAAATGTAATTAATTCAGCCCGTAGATAAAACAAAATAGGTTCAACACAGATAATAGTTCAACACCTCACAAACACATGATAGGTTCGACATACAACAATTTAAATAGGTTCAACATCTTAACACACACTTCAGAACTACTCCAAATTGTTGTCCCTGCACCATTTCTTGAAGTAACCCAACCTAAGCTCAGGAGTTAATAGGCCACAAAAGAACTCCCTTTGGTACTCTATTTCGAACATCTTAGACATAGCGTAGACAGATTCAACTGTTTGCTCAACGCCACACTCAAATGCCAGCTCCTGACACCTCTTCACAGAAAATGCAGCCTTCTCATTTGCACGTTTCTGCATTTGCTTAGTGTTGGCTGCGACAGACTCCCTGTAGGTATTGGCTATGTCCTTGACAATCTTCACCATTGGGCTCTTGCTCTTCTTCAATGGACTCGTCAAAGTGCTTGAAGTGCTTAATGACCTCTTGCCCCTCTGGCTCCTTTGGTTGCTTGTACTTGTAGGTGTTCCTTGAAACCCCTCCTCTTCCTCTTCTGCCCCTGCATCGTCTTGCACTTGATTCTGACCATAATCATCTCCAGGCACAAAGGCTGTGCTCCCATCCACAGTGCAACCTCTGAAGAGTCGATCAAGCAACTCCTCGTTTGCTGGAGGACCCCACTGCAACTTCCTTAGGTATGGTTTCTTCTGCAGGATAGTGAAAAAGTAAAACTAGTTAAGATATGAGACTGGCTCAATGGCGGAGCTAGACCAAAATGTTTGGGGGGGCCAAAGAAAAAAAAATCTATAGTGAGCAACTGCTATTGAGAGAAGAAATTTATAATGTGTATAGTCCAATTCAACCAACCAATAACCAACTGAGAGAGAGAAAATTACAGTAGTGCTATCACGAAAAAAACTCTCAACTGGATCAAATCACAGAACGGAACAAGAGAAAAATCACTTTGGCTCATACTGTACAGCAGTGTTGTTGTACAGACAACGCTTACAGCGTGAGAACTTTCCATTGCAACATAAAAGGAAGAGTAGCAGATTGCTTTCCGTTGCAAGAAATAGAGTACTTACGTCTATATATTACTCCCAGGATTAGTTACAATTAAACATATATTACTCCCAGGATACAATTTGGATGGATGAAGGGAGTATACCCTGGATCTATATATTACTCCCCTCAAACTCTAACATACCCAAGACATTCTACATGCAGTGGAACATATTTAAAGATATATTACATTGATATAGACAGTAAAAGTGTACCTCTGTGTGTGTTATCCAGAACTCAGAGTCGGCATCAATGGTTCCATCTGGTTTCCTCCCCAACCCTGTGTGCACTTGCATGTATCGCCAAAAAGAGTGGGTGTTTTTGAGTACGACTATCTGGTTCTTCACCTGCACACGGGAATACACCAACCCCCTTCTAGCAAACAAGCCGTCGATAACAGCTTGGTACCCTTCAGCAGTCATTTGTGCACCATTATACGTTCCTGCTGCACGTTGCTCAAGGCACAATTCTAACAAGCAAGCACTATTAGCATCATTCCATTGGGCTCGATTTGTTTGGCTCACCAGGGGACCTCCGGAGCTCGCTAACTCCTCCACATCATCCTCCAATTCTTCATCACCATTGGCGAAGGGACCGCCGGAGCCGGATGCTTGCCCACGGATGGCACTCCTCGGTGCCCGGCGGCTGGGTGCCGCGGCGGTCGAGTTGGCACGCTGCCGAACGTCACCGCCACTGAATGCCATCCTGGTGCGCTGGTTACGGCGGCTGGGTGCCACGGCGGCCGAGTTGGCGCGCTGCCGAACACCGCCGCTTACCCCCGACGATGACCCATTGAGGAACACACCACCGTTTCCTCCTCCGCGACCGGTTGCTGCCGACGAGGAGCCGCCGAAGTTCAGTCGCCGGGCGTAGGGTGGGCGATAGGGAGGGAGCCCAGAGCCCTTGACGCGCCCAGGGAGGAGCTCATCATCGTCGCTCTGGAGGAAGGCTCCGTAGATCCCAAGCCCCGGGAACCCCTCCGCCGCTGGCGCTTGCGAGTTGAGGTCAAGACCGACATGGGTAGCGGGGCCGCTTGCCGACGGCTGCGAACCCCACACGTCGAAGCCGTCTCCGTCCATCGCGGGTGCTCTGCTCCAAGCTGTACTACCTACACCAGAAGAGAAGAATCAGTAGCGCATCCAGGAAGTACTACAAGCAAGCCGAACTCAACACCGCACACGCGGTCGTGCTCTTCTCCAGAATAAGTAATCTTCTCCATGTTAACTTATGAGATACATTTTTAACTTTGATTATTTATAACAGCTAGTGCATAACAAAAATGAAATTGTACCAAAATATTATTTAATGATGAAGTATTGAGTTGATCACACTATATAGATCAGCTCTTCGTTTCTTAATGCTCTAAATTTGCACAAGAACATCTGCAACAAGAGAGGAGGCTGAACAGGGTGTTCTGATCCAGTTCATTAGCTTCACACTCTGATTCAGTTAATGTTCTTCACATTCGACTCTCTTTCTTATGTAAAATGAATCAGTGGTTTTCTTTTAACCACCACTGCCACTTCTGTTAACATAAAATAGTACAAAATCTAGCTATGAACTAATGTTCCGTCAACAAATCTAGCTATGGACGGAACTACTCTTGCCGACTTGTTGGTCACTAGCTCACTCCATTCGGCTCCTATAACTCCTACTCGACAGATCGAGCCAAATAAAGGGAGGGCGGCCGGGCATGCGTGTGGTATGTACCTTGACGGCGACCGGAGGACGAGCGGCGGCCGGAGGAGGACGAGAAGCGCGGCGTCCGGAGGAGGTCGCGGCCGGAGGAGGACGAGCAGCGGCCGGAGGAGGACGAGAAGCGCGGCGTCCGGAGGAGGTCGCGGCCGGAGGAGGACGAGCGACGGCCGAAGGAGGTCGCTGCTTGGGCGGGCAGCGCGGCGCCCGAGCCGGCGGCGCGGCGCTTGGGTGGGAGGCGCGGTGGGGAACGAGATGGGTCGCGCGAGGTGGTGTGGGATCTGGTGTGGGAGGGCAATTTTTTTAGTTATTCTTTTGTGGGCCCTGGCAAAACTAGCCCAAATAGCACCTCCACGCAGGGATAGTTTTTCTACATGGGTTAGAGCCAACTAACTGAATCTAACCCACCTGTTTGGATCCTTTTGGGCTATTTGAGCCCAAAACAACTCAAACTAACACTAACTCTAAGATCCAAACAGGGCCACAGAGGATTGGCGAGGCTTTATACGCGCGCACGTACGCCCCGCCGCGCTCCACTCGCCCACGCCCCACGCCCGTCGCCCTACCTGGCTCGCGCTCCCGTCGCGCCCGTACGCGGAAGACGTGGCCACTAACTGCCCGGCCGACGCGGTCATCCCTCCGGCTCTATGGCTAACCACACAACGCGGCCACGCACACACGCGCTGACTCGCACACTCCCTACAGCGGCCACTACCTAGTCCAACTACACACACGCACTAACTACCTGCTAACTACATGCATGCACTAACTAATCTGGCCAGTGCACTCGCGCGCCGATGCGCCCTGGCCGCAGCCGCGGCTTATTCGTCTAACATTCACCCCCTAAGCCGTGGCCTAGAGGAGTCCGCCGTCTTCGACTCCGACGAGGTCCGCTAGCAGTGCACGCTCCGCCGCCGGCTCCCTCCGCAGCTTGGGGCAGCCCCTCTTGTAGTGGCCACGCTCGCCGCACTTGTAGTAGCGCCCGCGCCGGTTCCTGCCGCTGCTCGACGCCACGCTCTTGCCGTCGTCGTCGTCGTCCCGAGCACCGCCGTGTCGACGCTCCCGCGCTGCCCACTGCGCCGCCGTCATGAGCAGCTGCTCACCCCCGCGCTCGCCGCCGTCTTGTCCACGGCGCCGAACCCGCTCATCGAACGCGCGCACCCGCCCGAGCGCCTCGTCGAACGCCATCGTCGTCACGTCGTGGAACTGCTCGATGCCGGCGACGACAGGGAAGAGCCGATCCGGCACTGTATCCGGCAGCTTCTTGACGAGCGCCGCGTCGCCCAGCGTCTCCCCGAGGTAGGCGTACCTCGCCGACATCGCCGCGAGCCTCCCGCCGTACACGTCGAGCTCCTTGCCGTCCGCCATCTTCAGGCGGTCGAACTCGCCGCGCAGCGTCGCCAGCCTCGCCGCGCGGACCCGATCGGCGCCGACGAACTCACCTTCAGGGAGTCCCATACCTCCCTGGCGGTGAGCTTCGTCGACACCTGCAGCAACACGTCCTCCGACAGCGCTCCGAGCACCAACGCGCGCGCCGTCTTGTCCTTCCGCGCGTTCACCGCTGCATCGCCCGGCGCCACCGCCTCCCACACGGTGTGCACGGCGAGGATGGCCTGCGCCTTGATCGCTCAGACGGTGTAGTTGTCCACCGTGAGCATCGGCATCGCCATTGACGCCGATCCGCCCGCGCCACCGCCATGAGGGACGAGCGCCATAGTCGCCGGTGATCGCCCGAACCGAAGCTCTATATACCAATTGTTGGTGTCTAGCCCTTGCCCTAGCTCACCTTCTTCTACCTCTCGCACTGGACTTCTCTCTGGCACATACACAGGAAGAAGAAGGAAGAAAGAGACACAGGTTTGCCGGGCGTTCGTACACCCGCCGCCGCACGTACGGCGTGTTTTCTTTTTTTTGGCGGGCGCTCGTACACCCGCCGCCGCACGTACGGCGTGTTTTCTATTTCCTGAGCACAAACTCAAAGCTAACCCACACGATACACAGAGGATTGGCGAGGCTTTATACGCGCGCACGTACGCCACGCCGCCCACGGCGCTCCACTCGCCCACGCCCCGCGCCTGTCGCCCTACCTGGCTCGCGCTCCCGTGCGTGGCGCCAAAGGAGAGGCCACAGGAGGTGAAGCCGCAGGGGATCGATCTGCATCAGGCGCTGGCGAACTGGATCCCGAGGTGGATTCTGTCGCTGCTGGCGACCGCGACTGCAGCAATCCCGAGGGGGATCCTGTCGCGCCTGCTGGCGACAGCGATCGAGGCGAGGTGGCGGCCCCGGGCGATTCTGCAGTGGGCCCGGGTGACTCTGGCGCATGCGGTTGCTCGGAGGTGGCGGGCGCCGACGAGTCCGGCGCGGGCCAATCAGGCGAGCGAGGCCCGGCCCCGCGAGTGTCCTCCCGCCACGTGTCACCAGCCGACTGGTGCGGAGCAGCGATGTCGCTTTCGCGACCGCGCGTGCGTTCGAGGCCCGAGGCGCGTCCAGGTGCTGGCCGCCCTATCCGCCCGGATCCCGGAGGGGATGATGCTTCCTGCCGCGAAGACCCCGAGGCAGATCCTCCTCGGTGCACGTCCATGTCTCCAGCTGGGGGGCACATAAAATATGGCCCGTTTTGCCTTGGATTTTCACCATGTGATGAGCTAGTTTCTGCAGCAGTAATCTCAGGAAAAATATGATGATTAGAGGCAAGTTGATTAGTACTATTATTCTCTCCCCCATGATCAACGCCGGATAAGGAAGAAGGCAAGAGAAGGATTTCTTTGCGGAGCAATGCGCCGGCATTTGGGTGGAGATTTGCAAAGGGAAAAACCGTTTCATCAAAGACTACATCTCTAGAGATATACACACGGCCCGTGGCTACGTCAAGACACTTGACGCCTTTGTGTTGTGCACTGTAGCCTATAAACACGCATTGTGTGGAACGAAACATAAGCTTTTTGTTGTGATAGGGACGGAGGTTTGGCCAGCATGCGCAGCCAAACACTCGAAGATGTGAATAGTCGGGTTTGGTGTGAAGGAGGCGTTCGGTGGGTGTTTCGTGATTGATGACACGGCTAGGCAAAATATTTATGAGGTGTACTGCTGTGAGAAAAGCCTCATCCCAAAACTTTAGTGGCATAGACGCGGCAGCAAGAAGAGAGAGACCAACATCAACAATGTGCCTGTGCTTGCGTTCTGCTGAACCGTTTTGTTGATGAGCATGAGGGCAGGAGACATGATGTGAGATTCCTATACGTTGGAAGAAAGAGTTGAGTTTTTCGTACTCACCTCCCCAGTCTGACTGCATAGCAAGTATTTTGCAGTCAAACTGTCGTTCTACCAATGCTTGAAAGTTAAGGAAAACTTGAAAAACATCGGAGCGTTTTTTAAGAAGATATATCCAAGTGTACTTGCTGAAATCATTAATGAAGCTCACGTAATAGGTATGGCGACCAACAGAGGAGGGAGCCGGTCCCCAAACATCAGAAAACACAAGTTGCAAAGGTTTTGTAGACACACTTGTGGATATAGGGTATGGTAACTGATGGCTCTTTGCTCTTTGGCAAGAGTCACAAATAGTTTCACGATCATGCTCATCAACAAAAGCGAGCTTATTTTTGCTAAGAATTTGATAAACAATTGAAAAAGATGGGTGGCCTAAACGATTATGCCATCGTTCTGAAGACACTTTGAAGACTCCATAGGCTTGCTTATTGGACTTGGAAATTTTGGGAATCAGCGGGTAGAGGCCTTGCACACATCTACCGCGATAAAGCACCCTCCTCGTGACCTGATCCTTGATCAAAAAGAAGAAGGGATGAAACTCAATGAAAACACGGTTATCAAGAGTAATTTGATGTACGGACAAAAGATTTTTGGATGCATTAGGAATGTGAAGTACATCATCTACAAGAATATCACGGTGTGGGGTTGGAATAATAGACTCTCCAACATGACTAATCATCATACCTGGACCGTTTTCAGCGGTATGGACTTGATCTTGGCCGTGATACTTCTCGTGCATGGTCATCTTCTCTAGTTCAGAGGTGATGTTCTCATTTGAACCGGAGTCAAGATACCAGTTCGAGTCAACTCCATATGAGGCATCTGCCGCAGCTGCAACACGCCTTTTCCTGGAATTATCCTCTGCATAGCGCCACTTACATTCTTTGGCAATGTGGTTAGTTTTCTTGCAGATCTGGCATTTATTTTCATACTCCTCATACCCGACGAAACGGCCCCCTTGGTTGTTGTTGTAGTAGCGCGGAGGGCCATTGTTGTTGTAGTAGCCCCCGCCGCCGCCGCCACGGTGGCCGCCGCTGTTGCCATGGTTGTTGTAGCCGCCGCCGTCGTGGTTGTTGTAGCCACCGCCGCCTTGATTGTAGCCGCCGCTACCAGGATGGCCGTTGCTAGGGTTTTGGCCGCCACCACCAGAGTAGCCGCCGCCGCGACCACCTTGCTTCTGGTTTCGCTAGCCGCCTCGGCCACCACTCGATCGCCCCCTGGAAGCGGCGTTCGCGGATGACTTGAAGCCACCAGCGTTGCTGAACATCTCAGCACGTTGGTCGAAGTTGGCCACCATCGAGAAGAGAGCATCGACGGTGATGGGCTCGGTGCGGACGTCGAGTGCAGAGATGATGGGCTGATACTCCATATCAAGCCCGGCGACGATGAAGGAGATGAGCTCGTCCTCCCCGATCGGCTTTCCTGCCACCGCAAGCTCGTCGGAGAGGGCACGCATCTGCCCGAAGAAGGTGGAGGCCGACTGTGACCCCTTCTAGGCGTTTGTGAGGGCCGATCTGATGTTATTGACACGAGACAGAGAGACCGCAGAAAACATGTTTGCTAGCGCGGTCCAGATCGCATGTGATGATTCAAGCGAGGCTACTTGAACAAGCACCTCTTTGGACAGGTTGCGGAGAAGGTATGCTACGATTTGCTGATCTTGGACAAGCCAAGGATTGTGAGCAGGGTTGGAAACTACCTGATCTTTACCATCTTTATCTTTGCTGATGATTGTTTTTGGAGGCTCCTCGATAGTCCGCTCTATGTAGCCAAACAAGCCTGCGCCCAGTATCTGGGATCGTGCTTGGGCTCGCAAGAGGACATAATTCGTCCGGCTGAGAGGTTCTGAGGTGTTGTAGTTGAGGCCAGAGGAGGGAACGGCGGAGGAGGTAGACATGGGTGCGGCGTGGTGGTTCTGGGGAAGAAACAGATGGAAGAGGATGAGCTAGATGTCGTGGAAGAGGCCTGCTCTGTATACCATGTGAATATTATGGAAGCGTCTCAATCTCTATACATGGAGACCCGCAGGGTATATATTGATTGAGGGAGTTCGGTACAGGAGGAGGCAGCGTCGAGGCTAACCATCAGAGATATTACAGGAGGGTTTAGGAGATAAGAGATAGAGATAAACATGACAACTTAAACCTCCTAACTAACTATGCCGTGGACCACAAGGTCACGCCATTCAACCTATGCGATATATGTTTAACAAGCCTCACACAGGTCAAGAAGTTGATCGGGATCTCCTTGATGTACTCTTAGAGCATCTCGAGCAAATCCCGTATAAGTCCGGCGAAGTGCGTTTTTTCGGGCGGTTTAGGGTTCCCATCCCGAAATCCCCCCACCCACCTACACTACAATATTCTCCCTCCAACGACAAATCCCAACAACTCCGGCGACGTTTTGCGACGCATTTGCCTACCGGAGATGGCGGCACCGGGTTCCGAGCGAGGCGGCGGCGGGGGACGGCGACCGCGGTGGGTTCGGGTGCCGCGGGGGGTTCGGCGACCGCGGTGGGTTCGGTAGCCGCAAGCGGCGCAATGACGACAAGGTTGTCAGCTCCTCCCTCCCCCTCCCGTGTCAGAAAGGCGCAGGGAACAGGCGCGCATCCGTGGTGCGAAGTCCCACAGCGCCAGAGCACGGGTGTGGGCGACTTCTCGTCGCCTCGGTCGGCTCTTAGATCCGTCCATCCAGCGCCTCCGGGCGTTCAAGCGCACCTGGTGGGAGGTGAAGGAGGCCGCTGCCGCCGCGTGCCTTCCGGCGCTCTGGGAGGAGTACCAACTCGCCTCGACCCTCTCTGGCACGCTCATCTACCACACCCTCCATGGCAACGAGCCCCCGCCCCGCGAGGATAGCGATGACGGCGACTCCGGAGAGGAGTAGTTGTAGTATGCTTTCCATTTAGTTTCGGAAGATGTTTAATTTTGGTTTGTATTAAACTCTCCCATGCTATGTAGTGGAACTGCCTATGCTATGTTTAATGAACTCTTGTGATCTATGTTTCTGCGCGAACTAGAAGTTTGAATTTCCGGTATCGTTTGCAAGATCTGTTCTCGCTGCGTGTCTGGTGTCCTGAAAAAATTGTTTCCGGATACCGTAAACGATTTTTTGTGGGACAGTGTGTTGCAGGATCTATTAGAGATGCTCCTAGTTTGTATACATGAAATTGACTCTATCTTCTCAGCTACTTCCTCTATTTCTAAACATGAGACATTTCTGTAGTTTAAACGTCTTATATTTAGATACAGAGGGAGTGTTTTATAACTACTAAACTATATTTTGCTTTTCTCCCTATTTAATTAGGATAATTATCTAAGAAATGTTGAGAACATGGCTTAGAACTCTTCGCAAAAAAAGAGAACATGGCTTAGAACAACTGAATGTTTAGGGATGAACACTAGTAGAAAACAGGGCTTTCATTCGGGCCAAATAAGCCCATTAGTCCCGGTTCAGTCACGAACCGGGACTAATGTGAGCATTGGTCCCGGTTCATGCGGCTAAAGGCATTAGTCCCGGTTCAAATGAGCCCTTTAGTCCCTGTTTGAGACACGAACCGTGACTAAAGGGCATTGCACCCTTTAGTCCTGGTTCCTGCCTCAAACCGGGAATAAAGATTAGACCTTTAGTCCCGGTTTGAGGCAGGAACCGGGACTAAAGGTCCCATTCAAACTCTAACACCCCCCCTCCCCGCGGATCGCCTATTCAGTTTTTTAAAAAGCAAAAGAAAATGATAAAAACTTCAAAAATTAAAATCCTTCGAGATGTAGATATGTTACTACATCTATTAGTTAGAAAAATTTGAAAACTTAAATTTGGACATGTTTTGCAAAAAAGTGTTATGAAAAAGTAAAACGACCATATCTTTTGCATATGATGGTGAAAAAAACGCATAATATATCAAAAAAATCAGCATGAAAATCCACATCTGATTTGCAATTTTTTAAAATCCTCAAATTCTAAAAGGAAAAAAGATATGCTCAAATTTCAGTTTTTTTTTAATTTTGGTTAAATCTGATCAAACTATGGTCAAACTACTTATTCAAGAAGTATTAGTGGTACTAAATAATTATTCAAGGATATTATTATTACTAAATAATTATTTCGGTATTTTGAATTTTGGTAAAATCTGGTCAAACTCTGGTCAAACTCTGGTCAAACTACTTATTCAAGAAATATTAGTGTTACTAAATAATTTTTGTTTTTAAATAATAGTTTCAAACTCAAACAGTGAAACGCGTGACTTTATGCTCAAGCTAAACTCCTGAGCGTTAATAGCATTGACATCTTACTATTTTCAGGAAAACAACAAATGCATACTTGGAAACGAGGGGGAATAGAACCCGGAAGTTAAGCGTGCTCAGGTTGGAGTAGTGAGAGGATGGGTGACCTGCCAGGAATTTTGATGATTTGGAATGATGAGGGGTGATAAGAGATTAAATTGCTAAATAATTCAAAAAATTTGAAAATCAAGAAAAAAATCAAAAAAATCATTTCTTTTTTGAAAACTTTAGTCCCGGCTTATGTTACCAACCAGGACTAAAGGTGGAGTTCCAGACAGCGGCCACGTGGAGGGCCTTTAGTCCCGGTTCGTATAAGAACTGGGATTAAAGTGGGGGCCTTTAGTAGTGACCCTTTATTCCCGGTTCCAGAACCAGGACTAAAGGCCCTCTAGAACCGGAACAAATGGGCCTTCTTCTACTAATGGAAGACTACATAGTCTGATTATAATACCACTCGAGAGGCTCTACACCTATAGTCATATTTATTTTCTTTGCACAAACTGTCGGTGGTATCTTAGAAGCATTGTCTTGTCTATAAACATAGGCACTTTATTGTGTACTAGAAGGATCGTGTGCGCTTTGTTGCACCATTCGTGTTGTTGGGTTTATCAAAAGAATAATCAGTCTGCTTCAAAATATAAGATGTATTACTTTTTTTAAAAGTCAAAACTTTTAAGTTTGATCAAATTTGTAAAGAAATATATGAAAATCCATAATATCACATTGGTACTTTTAAATTCATCAGGAAATGAATTTCCATTCTATTTTTTTAATATTATGGATGTCGATATTTTTGCTCTGAACTTGGTCAAAGTTAAAGTAATTTGACTTTCTAAAAAGCTAATACCCCTTATATTTTATAACTGATGGAATATTTACTTTGGCGAGTGGGGGAGATGATAAAGTGTGTTTTATTTTTATTTATAATGCGGTGATTTGGTGGGTTTTTAGTGCTTTGATTCTGTGTTATCGCTAACCAACATATATTTTTGTGGGAATTTTTTTGTGTCGATGGTTGCATGTATTATATTGATGCTACAATATCACATGGTCGCTTCTCTTTTCTAGATGGTGTGGCATGGTGCGCGGGATTGATATGTTTTTATTGGTCGGTTACTGCTGAGTGATTTTATCGTTGACCGAGTCAAAATCATAAACTAAATCAAAATTGAATTCCTTAATTGAATGAAAGAGTTTTAAAATGTGGGAGCATAGTGAATTAAAGGAATTGAATGAGAGAGCTTGAGAAATTGTTGACACAGTCAAAACCAAATGACCTAATTCTAAATTGAATATCTCAATTAATTGTGAGGCCTTAAAAATTAGGAAGCATAGTGGATAGTATAGAAGAATTGAATGATGGAGTTTTGAGAAATTGTTGACCCGGTCAAAATCGGGTGACCCAATTCTAATTGAAGACCTCAATTGAATGTGGACTCTTTAAAATTAGGGACCTTAGTGTTATACATGATGTCTTTATCAGAAGCAATTAAACATGGAAAATGAAGCACCCACGGATATTAATATTCAATATCCATATCTTACAGTTGTCTGGTGACTGGTTTAATTGGTTATGGTATTTTCTAGTGTTTCCAGAATGTTGTTGTGCTCCGCGCCTTTGTATCCCGCCTTCGGTTCAGGGGGCGGAGCTAGGGGGGACGAGCGGGGGCCACGCCCCCCCCCCCCCCCCACCCCCAACGGCCGCGTCGTACCTAAAGCACCGTGATCTACGCCAAGTTAATTAGGCTACGTCAAACAGCTTTAGCGCTAATTAGCCCCCCCCCCCCCCCCTAACAGTGCGCTCAAGTATTAAAGCCCAGGAGCTTTCCTAGTTGAAGCCCATATGTACTTGTTGGTCAGCCCACGCTAGGCAGCTTTCCTAGTTGAAGCCCATACGTGCTTGTTGCTCAGCCCACACTAGGGTAAACAAACACCCATGGTAGTTCCAGAATCTGACGAGCCACGATCGAGGGCATTCCCTATCGTTCGTTCCGGCGCCGATGAACCAGGCACACGCGCTTGCTCCGCCTGAAAGTTTGACGATGGCATCTGTACAACTAATGCGGTGAGTCTCCTTTGATTCCTTTGTTAATTTATACTGTGGAATTCAACTGATGAATTGATCCGCATCTGGCTCCAATAGACCGTAAACTTTTTTGCTTTAGATGAAATTAATTAGGGGTAATTTCTCAAAAACAATTAATTAGGGGTAGCAAGTTCTTGTTTTATTCTCAAATAATAGGTACTGTAAATTAGGTTTGCGCTGATTTTATCATCTGAGTTTTGAATTTCACCCTTAGGACAACATAGCAGGACTCTCGTGGGATCTAAGGTATATCATTGGCTCATGTCTAGCTTATTGCAAGTTACTATTATTATTAGGTAGGCACAAACTGTTAGATGCTAGTTTGTATTTTTGGGACCATTAGAAATCTACGAGTTTGTATGCATGATGACTTCAATATCAAATTAGCTGATACACAAAGTACCGATCAAATATTCTAGCATGAGTAAAGTTTACAACAAGCTAGAATCACCATATAGGGTTATCGACTTTGTTCTGTGTTTTGGGTGTAAGAGCCACATTCAAACTAACAAACAAAAATACAATTTTCTAATTGAAAAATACATATTATCTTGTGTTCCTCTATGTATGGTCATTGTTAGAAAAAAAAATATGTTCGGTGTCTTCTTCGCCCCCCCTATCGTCCAATCCTGGCTCCGCCCCTGCTTGGGTTTGTGCGTGTGTTGTTGTGGAATCCGTCTGTACCGAAATGTTGTTGATCTTTGCTTTATATAAAGCGGGGCAAAAGCTTATTTCGGTACTACTTGAGAAGAGAAGATGGTGCATTGCAGATTAATTAACTTTAGATGATATATTTTGGTCAAGTGGCTACCGAAGACAGTCAAAGAAAGGGAGCTAGACTCCTCAAGACTTCTCCAAACCGAACCTGTCAGTACTTGTCAGTACTTTTCCACTTGAATTGTGTATGGTATTGTGATAGCCAACTTATATGCTCGTCCTTTCTTTCTTCTAGAACTTTGTAAGTTCCTTTATTGCTCGACAGAGAATTCATGTTTTCAACCTAACATGCCATAGTAAATGAAATATCTACCTTTGCATACTCTCGGAACATGGGCAGAGTTCAATCTATTACACAAACTCTTCATGTTCTTCTCCACCATGTTGCACGTCCTATGTAAGTACAATTTGAACTCTTACAAAAACCCTTCATGTTCTTCTCTACCATGTCCAACGTTTTATATAAGTAGAGGTTTTGGTGCTATATATGTCTTCCTCAAGAATTGAAATTGTACGCTCTAGTAATGTTGCTCAAGTGTCTTGATCGGGGAAATGGTAAAGATTGTTAGGAATGAAAGGCAACGGGTTTACCGGAAACAAACGGAGGGAGGCACTTTGTGTGTACAAAAGTGGTGTGTATGTCGGCGTTACATCTCCATGTAATCAAGATACTAGTTACATCCAGGTCCAGGAGAGAGCTTCGACAAGGAAGACAAAACCGATGAGCTGATTTGGAACCTCAAGGAACGTAGACGATCTGTGGAACTTGAGCATGCATCATGTTGGATAGAGTTGGTCACCAATCTGGTGCAGTAGCCTGGCGTATGAACTAACGCCACTTCCTCTCTCCCTCCATATTGAGTTAGAGGCGGGGTACCCGACGATCTGGCTCTTGATGCTGGCAGACTGCGTCCATGGGGAGACTATGCAAGACTGCTACGGTGGTGTAAAGAGCATGCACGCGGAGGTGGCGCCGACATAGGAGAATCGAGTGGCGTGGTCCAAATCATCAGATTAGTGTGGGACACCCTAGTCCAGTTCCAACATATGCCACTTTACCTGGTCCAACTATAATTTATTGTTGGTGTCTATTGCCCTAGCTCACCCTCTTCTACCTCTCGCACTGGACTTCTCTCTGGCATATACACAGGAAGAAGAAGGAAGAAAGAGACACAGGTTTGCCGGGCGCTCGTACACCCGCCGCCGCACGTACGGCGTGTTTTCTTTTTTTTTGGCGGGCGCTCGTACACCCGCCGCCACACGTACTGAGCACAAACTCAAAGCTAACCCACACGATACACAGGCCCTGTTTGGATACTCTAACTTAGTTAGAGGTTAGAGTTAGTTTCTAACTTGTGTCTAGCCCTGAACTAACTCTAACTTTGATGGTGTTTGGATGAGAGGGTTAGATTGACAATAAATGCACTTTCTCAATCATTTGGCCCTCTTTTCAGCCGGATTTATTGTGGTCGGCTCTTGTGTGGCCTCCTCCCGCTCAGAAATGACATAAACAAATTATCTTTACAAATCAAGCATCAAACACATGATAAATTTTATTTTGTCCATACAAAACATTATGGTCAGTTTGCAACGATGTATCTCAAATTTGGGTATCTGATCCTTCCACTAAAAAAATCATCGTAGCACGGCACAAAGTTAGTATATAATCAGTTATTAACATAGACTACAGACGGATTCAATCCAAAAATCATGTAAATAGCCTGTATTGAATAATTCACATTGCATGAGAGACGACTATCTTGTGCAAAAAAAATCAGCGGACGGAGGAGCAACACACATGCAAATAAACAGAGATTGCTCACAGTAAAAACTAAGATGTGTTCAAAATAGAATACCAAAACTGTATAGCAGTAACTTATTTGCACCAGAGAGATAGTACCCAAGATTTTATTTTCTCCATACAAATGAGACGTCGTACAAGTCCTCAATCAAGCTTAAGAAAAATCACATTCCATGAAACAGAGCACGAGCTAACTCTTCACGGAAGTCATTCATGTTGGTATCTTCAACAAGAGGTTCGTCTTCTGGCCATGCAGATGCAACAGAACTAGGCATTGGATTATAGTTTTCATCCGCATCACATGCATCAAATTCCCTATCCGGAATTCTGCTCTCTCGAATGAAATTATGAAGAGCCATACAAGCAACAATAATTCTAGTTTGCTTGTCCTCTGGAAATTTTGGCATGTTCAACAAAATCCTAAATTTCATCTTCAACACTCCAAAGGATCGCTCAATGACATTCCTAACTTTGGCATGTGCATGGTTGAAGGTTTCTTTCATACCTTGTGGCGGCGGGCCGTTTTGCCATTGCTCCACATGGTACCTTGTACATCTGTATGGTGAAAGATAGCCCGAACGGTTTGGGTACCCCGCATCAACCACATAATATTTTCCTACATATTGTCAAAGGCACACAATGAGACTAAGATGAACAAGTGTAATTGGATAAAAATTAGTGCAAGACGGTTCAAGTAGCAAACCTGGTGGTGGATGTGGAAATTTGTGACGATGAGTAGTTATGGCATCTTTGAAAACTCTCAGGTCGTGTGCTGAACCAGGCCATCCCGACATCACAAATGTAAATCTCATGTCGAAATCACAAACAGCAAGCACATTCTGACTGGTTTCATTGTGTCTGTTCAAGTATGGAACCCTCTTACTCTTATCCACCACAACATTCACATGTGTCCCATCTATAGCTCCTATGCAGTCATTGAAGTGTGGCCAGAATGCTGGATTTTCTAAGTTTGGGTGCACCTCTGAAAATGTTGGGTCCTTGGGTACAATTATGTCATGTGCTAACTTGAGGAGGCATGTCAAAACTCTGTTAAATGTCCTACTTACTGTCTCCATAGACCTCCTAAAACGGTTCTCAGCCTGTCTAACTGACTGTGGTGATCCAACAATCCATAAAAACATAGCTAGAGCCTCTACAGATGTCATTTTTGAAGTGGACTTCAAGCCATATGATTGCACCAAAGTATTATGTAGCCGGTTAAACAAAGGTTTCTCAACCCTAAACATGTTATAGCATTGGGTATCTCGGGCTAGTGTCTCCTGCACCCAATCCAAACCAGAATATCCACTGACCCTCCTAGGTAGTTTCACAAAGTAGTTATCAGAGTACATACCCAAGATAGGAACCAACTGCAAGATTAAATTCTCAGACTGCACCAAATTGTTGCGGCACATGGATATGATCTCATCTTCACTTGTGCTACCTCCATCATATTCTTCTTCCTCGGTCATGGGGACATCATCTTCTTCCTGCTTCAACACATGTATCAAATTGTCAACACATATCATAAAACTTGAAGGAATGTAAGCAAATGTAATTAATTCAGCCCGTAGATAAAACAAAATAGGTTCAACACAGATAATAGTTCAACACCTCACAAACACATGATAGGTTCGACATACAACAATTTAAATAGGTTCAACATCTTAACACACACTTCAGAACTACTCCAAATTGTTGTCCCTGCACCATTTCTTGAAGTAACCCAACCTAAGCTCAGGAGTTAATAGGCCACAAAAGAACTCCCTTTGGTACTCTATTTCGAACATCTTAGACATAGCGTAGACAGATTCAACTGTTTGCTCAACGCCACACTCAAATGCCAGCTCCTGACACCTCTTCACAGAAAATGCAGCCTTCTCATTTGCACGTTTCTGCATTTGCTTAGTGTTGGCTGCGACAGACTCCCTGTAGGTATTGGCTATGTCCTTGACAATCTTCACCATTGGGCTCTTGCTCTTCTTCAATAGACTCGTCAAAGTGCTTGAAGTGCTTAATGACCTCTTGCCCCTCTGGCTCCTTTGGTTGCTTGTACTTGTAGGTGTTCCTTGAAACCCCTCCTCTTCCTCTTCTGCCCCTGCATCGTCTTGCACTTGATTCTGACCATAATCATCTCCAGGCACAAAGGCTGTGCTCCCATCCACAGTGCAACCTCTGAAGAGTCGATCAAGCAACTCCTCGTTTGCTGGAGGACCCCACTGCAACTTCCTTAGGTATGGTTTCTTCTGCAGGATAGTGAAAAAGTAAAACTAGTTAAGATATGAGACTGGCTCAATGGCGGAGCTAGACCAAAATGTTTGGGGGGGCCAAAGAAAAAAATCTATAGTGAGCAACTGCTATTGAGAGAAGAAATTTATAATGTGTATAGTCCAATTCAACCAACCAATAACCAACTGAGAGAGAGAAAATTACAGTAGTGCTATCACGAAAAAAACTCTCAACTGGATCAAATCACAGAACGGAACAAGAGAAAAATCACTTTGGCTCATACTGTACAGCAGTGTTGCTGTACAGACAACGCTTACAGCGTGAGAACTTTCCATTGCAACATAAAAGGAAGAGTAGCAGATTGCTTTCCGTTGCAAGAAATAGAGTACTTACGTCTATATATTACTCCCAGGATTAGTTACAATTAAACATATATTACTCCCAGGATACAATTTGGATGGATGAAGGGAGTATACCCTGGATCTATATATTACTCCCCTCAAACTCTAACATACCCAAGACATTCTACATGCAGTGGAACATATTTAAAGATATATTACATTGATATAGACAGTAAAAGTGTACCTCTGTGTGTGTTATCCAGAACTCAGAGTCGGCATCAATGGTTCCATCTGGTTTCCTCCCCAACCCTGTGTGCACTTGCATGTATCGCCAAAAAGAGTGGGTGTTTTTGAGTACGACTATCTGGTTCTTCACCTGCACACGGGAATACACCAACCCCCTTCTAGCAAACAAGCCGTCGATAACAGCTTGGTACCCTTTAGCAGTCATTTGTGCACCATTATACGTTCCTGCTGCACGTTGCTCAAGGCACAATTCTAACAAGCAAGCATTATTAGCATCATTCCATTGGGCTCGATTTGTTTGGCTCACCAGGGGACCTCCGGAGCTCGCTAACTCCTCCACATCATCCTCCAATTCTTCATCACCATTGGCGAAGGGACCGCCGGAGCCGGATGCTTGCCCACGGATGGCACTCCTCGGTGCCCGGCGGCTGGGTGCCGCGGCGGTCGAGTTGGCACGCTGCCGAACGTCACCGCCACTGAATGCCATCCTGGTGCGCTGGTTACGGCGGCTGGGTGCCACGGCGGCCGAGTTGGCGCGCTGCCGAACACCGCCGCTTACCCCCGACGATGACCCATTGAGGAACACACCACCGTTTCCTCCTCCGCGACCGGTTGCTGCCGACGAGGAGCCGCCGAAGTTCAGTCGCCGGGCGTAGGGTGGGCGATAGGGAGGGAGCCCAGAGCCCTTGACGCGCCCAGGGAGGAGCTCATCATCGTCGCTCTGGAGGAAGGCTCCGTAGAGCCCAAGCCCCGGGAACCCCTCCGCCGCTGGCGCTTGCGAGTTGAGGTCAAGACCGACATGGGTAGCGGGGCCGCTTGCCGACGGCTGCGAACCCCACACGTCGAAGCCGTCTCCGTCCATCGCGGTGCTCTGCTCCAAGCTGTACTACCTACACCAGAAGAGAAGAATCAGTAGCGCATCCAGGAAGTACTACAAGCAAGCCGAACTCAACACCGCACACGCGGTCGTGCTCTTCTCCAGAATAAGTAATCTTCTCCATGTTAACTTATGAGATACATTTTTAACTTTGATTATTTATAACAGCTAGTGCATAACAAAAATGAAATTGTACCAAAATATTATTTAATGATGAAGTATTGAGTTGATCACACTATATAGATCAGCTCTTCGTTTCTTAATGCTCTAAATTTGCACAAGAACATCTGCAACAAGAGAGGAGGCTGAACAGGGTGTTCTGATCCAGTTCATTAGCTTCACACTCTGATTCAGTTAATGTTCTTCACATTCGACTCTCTTTCTTATGTAAAATGAATCAGTGGTTTTCTTTTAACCACCACTGCCACTTCTGTTAACATAAAATAGTACAAAATCTAGCTATGAACTAATGTTCCGTCAACAAATCTAGCTATGGACGGAACTACTCTTGCCGACTTGTTGGTCACTAGCTCACTCCATTCGGCTCCTATAACTCCTACTCGACAGATCGAGCCAAATAAAGGGAGGGCGGCCGGGCATGCGTGTGGTATGTACCTTGACGGCGACCGGAGGACGAGCGGCGGCCGGAGGAGGACGAGAAGCGCGGCGTCCGGAGGTGGTCGCGGCCGGAGGAGGACGAGCAGCGGCCGGAGGAGGACGAGAAGCGCGGCGTCCGGAGGAGGTCGCGGCCGGAGGAGGACGAGCGACGGCCGAAGGAGGTCGCTGCTTGGGCGGGCAGCGCGGCGCCCGAGCCGGCGGCGCGGCGCTTGGGTGGGAGGCGCGGTGGGGAACGAGATGGGTCGCGCGAGGTGGTGTGGGATCTGGTGTGGGAGGGCAATTTTTTTAGTTATTCTTTTGTGGGCCCTCGCAAAACTAGCCCAAATAGCACCTCCACGCAGGGATAGTTTTTCTACATGGGTTAGAGCCAACTAACTGAATCTAACCCACCTGTTTGGATCCTTTTGGGCTATTTGAGCCCAAAACAACTCAAACTAACACTAACTCTAAGATCCAAACAGGGCCACAGAGGATTGGCGAGGCTTTATACGCGCGCACGTACGCCCCGCCGCGCTCCACTCGCCCACGCCCCACGCCCGTCGCCCTACCTGGCTCGCGCTCCCGTCGCGCCCGTACGCGGAAGACGTGGCCACTAACTGCCCGGCCGACGCGGTCATCCCTCCGGCTCTATGGCTAACCACACAACGCGGCCACGCACACACGCGCTGACTCGCACACTCCCTACAGCGGCCACTACCTAGTCCAACTACACACACGCACTAACTACCTGCTAACTACATGCATGCACTAACTAATCTGGCCAGTGCACTCGCGCGCCGATGCGCCCTGGCCGCAGCCGCGGCTTATTCGTCTAACATTCACCCCCTAAGCCGTGGCCTAGAGGAGTCCGCCGTCTTCGACTCCGACGAGGTCCGCTAGCAGTGCACGCTCCGCCGCCGGCTCCCTCCGCAGCTTGGGGCAGCCCCTCTTGTAGTGGCCACGCTCGCCGCACTTGTAGTAGCGCCCGCGCCGGTTCCTGCCGCTGCTCGACGCCACGCTCTTGCCGTCGTCGTCGTCGTCCCGAGCACCGCCGTGTCGACGCTCCCGCGCTGCCCACTGCGCCGCCGTCATGAGCAGCTGCTCACCCCCGCGCTCGCCGCCGTCTTGTCCACGGCGCCGAACCCGCTCATCGAACGCGCGCACCTGCCCGAGCGCCTCGTCGAACGCCATCGTCGTCACGTCGTGGAACTGCTCGATGCCGGCGACGACGGGGAAGAGCCGATCCGGCACCGTATCCGGCAGCTTCTTGACGAGCGCCGCGTCGCCCAGCGTCTCCCCGAGGTTGGCGTACCTCGCCGACATCGCCGCGAGCCTCCCGCCGTACACGTCGAGCTCCTTGCCGTCCGCCATCTTCAGGCGGTCAAACTCGCCGCGCAGCGTCGCCAGCCTCGCCGCGCGGACCCGATCGGCGCCGACGAACTCACCTTCAGGGAGTCCCATACCTCCCTGGCGGTGAGCTTCGTCGACACCTGCAGCAACACGTCCTCCGACAGCGCTCCGAGCAGCAACGCGCGCGCCGTCTTGTCCTTCCGCGCGTTCACCGCTGCATCGCCCGGCGCCACCGCCTCCCACACGGTGTGCACGTCGAGGATGGCCTGCGCCTTGATCGCCCAGACGGTGTAGTTGTCCACCGTGAGCATCGGCATCGCCATTGACGCCGATCCGCCCGCGCCACCGCCATGAGGGACGAGCGCCATAGTCGCCGGTGATCGCCCGAACCGAAGCTCTATATACCAATTGTTGGTGTCTAGCCCTTGCCCTAGCTCACCTTCTTCTACCTCTCGCACTGGACTTCTCTCTGGCACATACACAGGAAGAAGAAGGAAGAAAGAGACACAGGTTTGCCGGGCGTTCGTACACCCGCCGCCGCACGTACGGCGTGTTTTCTTTTTTTTGGCGGGCGCTCGTACACCCGCCGCCGCACGTACGGCGTGTTTTCTATTTCCTGAGCACAAACTCAAAGCTAACCCACACGATACACAGAGGATTGGCGAGGCTTTATACGCGCGCACGTACGCCACGCCGCCCACGGCGCTCCACTCGCCCACGCCCCGCGCCTGTCGCCCTACCTGGCTCGCGCTCCCGTGCGTGGCGCCAAAGGAGAGGCCACAGGAGGTGAAGCCGCAGGGGATCGATCTGCATCAGGCGCTGGCGAACTGGATCCCGAGGTGGATTCTGTCGCTGCTGGCGACCGCGACTGCAGCAATCCCGAGGGGGATCCTGTCGCGCCTGCTGGCGACAGCGATCGAGGCGAGGTGGCGGCCCCGGGCGATTCTGCAGTGGGCCCGGGTGACTCTGGCGCATGCGGTTGCTCGGAGGTGGCGGGCGCCGACGAGTCCGGCGCGGGCCAATCAGGCGAGCGAGGCCCGGCCCCGCGAGTGTCCTCCCGCCACGTGTCACCAGCCGACTGGTGCGGAGCAGCGATGTCGCTTTCGCGACCGCGCGTGCGTTCGAGGCCCGAGGCGCGTCCAGGTGCTGGCCGCCCTATCCGCCCGGATCCCGGAGGGGATGATGCTTCCTGCCGCGAAGACCCCGAGGCAGATCCTCCTCGGTGCACGTCCATGTCTCCAGCTGGGGGGCACATAAAATATGGCCCGTTTTGCCTTGGATTTTCACCATGTGATGAGCTAGTTTCTGCAGCAGTAATCTCAGGAAAAATATGATGATTAGAGGCAAGTTGATTAGTACTATTATTCTCTCCCCCATGATCAACGCCGGATAAGGAAGAAGGCAAGAGAAGGATTTCTTTGCGGAGCAATGCGCCGGCATTTGGGTGGAGATTTGCAAAGGGAAAAACCGTTTCATCAAAGACTACATCTCTAGAGATATACACACGGCCCTTGGCTACGTCAAGACACTTGACGCCTTTGTGTTGTGCACTGTAGCCTATAAACACGCATTGTGTGGAACGAAACATAAGCTTTTTGTTGTGATAGGGACGGAGGTTTGGCCAGCATGCGCAGCCAAACACTCGAAGATGTGAATAGTCGGGTTTGGTGTGAAGGAGGCGTTCGGTGGGTGTTTCGTGATTGATGACACGGCTAGGCAAAATATTTATGAGGTGTACTGCTGTGAGAAAAGCCTCATCCCAAAACTTTAGTGGCATAGACGCGGCAGCAAGAAGAGAGAGACCAACATCAACAATGTGCCTGTGCTTGCGTTCTGCTGAACCGTTTTGTTGATGAGCATGAGGGCAAGAGACATGATGTGAGATTCCTATACGTTGGAAGAAAGAGTTGAGTTTTTCGTACTCACCTCCCCAGTCTGACTGCATAGCAAGTATTTTGCAGTCAAACTGTCGTTCTACCAATGCTTGAAAGTTAAGGAAAACTTGAAAAACATCAGAGCATTTTTTAAGAAGATATATCCAAGTGTACTTGCTGAAATCATTAATGAAGCTCACGTAATAGGTATGGCGACCAACAGAGGAGGGAGCCGGTCCCCAAACATCAGAACACACAAGTTGCAAAGGTTTTGTAGACACACTTGTGGATATAGGGTATGGTAACTGATGGCTCTTTGCTCTTTGGCAAGAGTCACAAATAGTTTCACGATCATGCTCATCAACAAAAGCGAGCTTATTTTTGCTAAGAATTTGATAAACAATTGAAAAAGATGGGTGGCCTAAACGATTATGCCATCGTTCTGAAGACACTTTGAAGACTCCATAGGCTTGCTTATTGGACTTGGAAATTTTGGGAATCAGCGGGTAGAGGCCTTGCACACATCTACCGCGATAAAGCACCCTCCTCGTGACCTGATCCTTGATCAAAAAGAAGAAGGGATGAAACTCAATGAAAACACCGTTATCAAGAGTAATTTGATGTACGGACAAAAGATTTTTGGATGCATTAGGAATGTGAAGTACATCATCTACAAGAATATCACGGTGTGGGGTTGGAATAATAGACTCTCCAACATGACTAATCATCATACCTGGACCGTTTTCAGCGGTATGGACTTGATCTTGGTCGTGATACTTCTCGTGCATGGTCATCTTCTCTAGTTCAGAGGTGATGTTCTCATTTGAACCGGAGTCAAGATACCAGTTCGAGTCAACTCCATATGAGGCATCTGCCGCAGCTGCAACACGCCTTTTCCTGGAATTATCCTCTGCATAGCGCCACTTACATTCTTTGGCAATGTGGTTAGTTTTCTTGCAGATCTGGCATTTATTTTCATACTCCTCATACCCGACGAAACGGCCCCCTTGGTTGTTGTTGTAGTAGCGCGGAGGGCCACTGTTGTTGTAGTAGCCCCCCCCCCCCCCCCCCGCCGCCGCCGCCACGGTGGCCGCCGCTGTTGCCATGGTTGTTGTAGCCGCCGCCGCCGTGGTTGTTGTAGCCACCGCCGCCGTGGTTGTTGTAGCCACCGCCGCCTTGATTGTAGCCGCCGCTACCAGGATGGCCGTTGCTAGGGTTTTGGCCGCCGCCACCAGAGTAGCCGCCGCCGCGACCACCTTGCTTCTGGTTTCGGTAGCCGCCTTGGCCACCACTCGATCGCCCGCTGGAAGCGGCGTTCGTGGATGACTTGAAGCCACCAGCGTTGCTGAACATCTCAGCACGTTGGTCGAAGTTGGCCACCATCGAGAAGAGAGCATCGACGGTGATGGGCTCGGTGCGGACGTCGAGTGCAGAGATGATGGGCTGATACTCCATATCAAGCCCGACGACGATGAAGGAGATGAGCTCGTCCTCCCCGATCGGCTTTCCTGCCGCCGCAAGCTCGTCGGAGAGGGCACGCATCTGCCCGAAGAAGGTGGAGGCCGACTGTGACCCCTTCTAGGCGTTTGTGAGGGCCGATCTGATGTTATTGACACGAGACAGAGAGACCGCAGAAAACATGTTTGCTAGCGCGGTCCAGATCGCATGTGATGATTCAAGCGAGGCTACTTGAACAAGCACCTCTTTGGACAGGTTGCGGAGAAGGTATGCTACGATTTGCTGATCTTGGACAAGCCAAGGATTGTGAGCAGGGGTTGGAAACTACCTGATCTTTACCATCTTTATCTTTGCTGATGATTGTTTTTGGAGGCTCCTCGATAGTCCGATCTATGTAGCCAAACAAGCCTGCGCCCAGTATCTGGGATCGTGCTTGGGCTCGCCAGAGGACATAATTCGTCCGGCTGAGAGGTTCTGAGGTGTTGTAGTTGAGGCCAGAGGAGGGAACGGCGGAGGAGGTACACATGGGTGCGGCGTGGTGGTTCTGGGGAAGAAACAGATGGAAGAGGATGAGCTAGATGTCGTGGAAGAGGCCTGCTCTGTATACCATGTGAAGATTATGGAAGCGTCTCAATCTCTATACATGGAGACCCGCAGGGTATATATTGATTGAGGGAGTTCGGTACAGGAGGAGGCAGCGTCGAGGCTAACCATCAGAGATATTACAGGAGAGTTTAGGAGATAAGAGATAGAGATAAACATGACAACTTAAACCTCCTAACTAACTATGCCGTGGACCACAAGGTCACGCCATTCAACCTATGCGATATATGTTTAACAGGCCTCACACAGGTCTAGAAGTTGAACGGGATCTCCTTGATGTACTCTTAGAGCATCTCGAGCAAATCCCGTATAAGTCCGGCGAAGTGCGTTTTTTCGGGCGGTTTAGGGTTCCCATCCCGAAATCCCCCCACCCACCTACACTACAATATTCTCCCTCCAACGACAAATCCCAACAACTCCGGCGACGTTTTGCGTCGCATTTGCCTACCGGAGATGGCGGCACCGGGTTCCGAGCGAGGCGGCGGCGGGGGACGGCGACCGCGGTGGGTTCGGGTGCCGCGGGGGGTTCGGCGACCGCGGTGGGTTCGGTAGCCGCAAGCGGCGCAATGACGACAAGGTTGTCAGCTCCTCCCTCCCCCTCCCGTGTCAGAAAGGCGCAGGGAACAGGCGCGCATCCGCGGTGCGAAGTCCCACAGCGCCAGAGCACGGGTGTGGGCGACTTCTCGTCGCCTCGGTCGGCTCTTAGATCCGTCCATCCAGCGCCTCCGGGCGGTCAAGCGCACCTGGTGGGAGGTGAAGGAGGCCGCTGCCGCCGCGTGCCTGCCGGCGCTCCGGGAGGAGTACCAACTCGCCTCGACCCTCTCTGGCACGCTCATCTACCACACCCTCCATGGCAACGAGCCCCCGCCCCGCGAGGATAGCGATGACGGCGACTCCGGAGAGGAGTAGTTGTAGTATGCTTTCCATTTAGTTTCGGAAGATGTTTAATTTTGTTTTGTATTAAACTCTCCCATGCTATGTAGTGGAACTGCCTATGCTATGTTTAATGAACTCTTGTGATCTATGTTTCTGCGCGAACTAGAAGTTTGAATTTCCGGTATCGTTTGCAAGATCTGTTCTCGCTGCGTGTCTGGTGTCCTGAAAAAATTGTTTCCGGATACCGTAAACTATTTTTTGTGGGACAGTGTGTTGCGGGATCTATTAGAGATGCTCCTAGTTTGTATACATGAAATTGACTCTATCTTCTCAGCTACTTCCTCTATTTCTAAACATGAGACATTTCTGTAGTTTAAACGTCTTATATTTAGATACAGAGGGAGTGTTTTATAACTACTAAACTATATTTTGCTTTTCTCCCTATTTAATTAGGATAATTATCTAAGAAATGTTGAGAACATGGCTTAGAACTCTTCGCAAAAAAAGAGAACATGGCTTAGAACAACTGAATGTTTAGGGATGAACACTAGTAGAAAACAGGGCTTTCATTCGGGCCAAATAAGCCCATTAGTCCCGGTTCAGTCACGAACCGGGACTAATGTGAGCATTGGTCCCGGTTCATGCGGCTAAAGGCATTAGTCCCGGTTCAAATGAGCCCTTTAGTCCCTTTTGAGACACGAACCGTGACTAAAGGGCATTGCAACCTTTAGTCCCGGTTCCTGCCTCAAACCGGGATTAAAGATTAGACCTTTAGTCCCGGTTTGAGGCAGGAACCGGGACTAAAGGTCCCATTCAAACTCTAACACCCCCCCTCCCCGCGGATTGCCTATTCAGTTTTTTAAAAAGCAAAAGAAAATGATAAAAACTTCAAAAATTAAAATCCTTCGAGATGTAGATATGTTACTACATCTATTAGTTAGGAAAATTTAAAAACTTAAATTTGGACATGTTTTGCAAAAAGTGTTATGAAAAAGTAAAACGACCATATCTTTTGCATACGATGGTGAAAAAAACGCATAATATATCAAAAAAATCAGCATGAAAATCCACATCTGATTTGCAATTTTTTAAAATCCTCAAATTCTAAAAGGAAAAAAGATATGCTCAAATTTCAGTTTTTTTTTAATTTTGGTTAAATCTGGTCAAACTATGGTCAAACTACTTATTCAAGAAGTATTAGTGGTACTAAATAATTATTCAAGAATATTATTATTACTAAATAATTATTTCGGTATTTTGAATTTTGGTAAAATCTGGTCAAACTCTGGTCAAACTCTGGTCAAACTACTTATTCAAGAAATATTAGTGTTACTAAATAATTTTTGTTTTTTAAATAATAGTTTCAAACTCAAACAGTGAAACGCGTGACTTTATGCTCAAGCTAAACTCCTGAGCGTTAATAGCATTGACATCTTACTATTTTCAGGAAAACAACAAGTGCATACTTGGAAACGAGGGGGAATAGAACCCGGAAGTTAAGCGTGCTCAGGTTGGAGTAGTGAGAGGATGGGTGACCTGCCAGGAATTTTGATGATTTGGCATGATGAGGAGTGATTAGAGATTAAATTGCTAAATAATTCAAAAAATTTGAAAATCAAGAAAAAATTCAAAAAAAATCATTTTTTTTGAAAACTTTAGTCCCGGCTTATGTTACCAACCAGGACTAAAGGTGGAGTTCCAGACAGCGGCCACGTGGAGGGCCTTTAGTCCCAGTTCGTATAAGAACCGGGATTAAAGTGGGGGCCTTTAGTAGTGACCCTTTATTCCCGGTTCCAGAACCAGGACTAAAGGCCCTCTAGAACCGGAACAAATGGGCCTTCTTCTACTAATGGAAGACTACATAGTCTGATTATAATACCACTCGAGAGGCTCTACACCTATAGTCATATTTATTTTCTTTGCACAAACTGTCGGTGGTATCTTAGAAGCATTGTCTTGTCTATAAACATAGGCACTTTATTGTGTACTAGAAGGATCGTGTGCGCTTTGTTGCACCATTCGTGTTGTTGGGTTTATCAAAAGAATAATCAGTCTGCTTCAAAATATAAGATGTATTACTTTTTTTAAAAGTCAAAACTTTTAAGTTTGATCAAATTTGTAAAGAAATATATGAAAATCCATAATATCAAATTGGTACTTTTAAATTCATCAGGAAATGAATTTCCATTCTATTTTTTTAATATTATGGATGTCGATATTTTTGCTCTGAACTTGGTCAAAGTTAAAGTAATTTGACTTTCTAAAAAGCTAATACCCCTTATATTTTATAACTGATGGAATATTTACTTTGGCGAGTGGGGGAGATGATAAAGTGTGTTTTATTTTATTTATAATGCGGTGATTTGGTGGGTTTTTAGTGCTTTGATTCTGTGTTATCGCTAACCAACATATATTTTTGTGGGAATTTTTTTGTGTCGATGGTTGCATGTATTATATTGATGCTACAATATCACATGGTCGCTTCTCTTTTCTAGATGGTGTGGGATGGTGCGCGGGATTGATATGTTTTTATTGGTCGGTTACTGCTGAGTGATTTTATCGTTGACCGAGTCAAAATCGTAAACTAAATCAAAATTGAATTCCTTAATTGAATGAAAGAGTTTTAAAATGTGGGAGCATAGTGAATTAAAGGAATTGAATGAGAGAGCTTGAGAAATTGTTGACACAGTCAAAACCAAATGACCTAATTCTAAATTGAATACCTCAATTAATTGTGAGGCCTTAAAAATTAGGAAGCATAGTGGATAGTATAGAAGAATTGAATGATGGAGTTTTGAGAAATTGTTGACCCGGTCAAAATTGGGTGACCCAATTCTAATTGAAGACCTCAATTGAATGTGGACTCTTTAAAATTAGGGACCTTAGTGTTATACATGATGTCTTTATCAGAAGCAACTAAACATGGAAAATGAAGCACCCACGGATATTAATATTCAATATCCATATCTTACAATTGTCTGGTGACTGGTTTAATTGGTTATGGTATTTTTCTAGTGTTTCCAGAATGTACCAAAAAATTGAAAGAGGTTAGGGCTGTCGCTTCTAGTCAATAAACAAAGAAGAGTATGACAGAGGTAGAGATAGAAGAACTGAAGCATAGAGAGGAGAAAGAAACGGAAGTTCACGAACAAACTGAAGCATTTCAGGTACTCCCTCCTTCCATCTATATAGGGCCTAATGCGTTTTTTGAGGCTAACTTTGACCAAATGATAGATCAATAACATATGACATGCAACTTAAACAAAGCGTACCATCAAATTCGTATGTGAAAGAAGCTTTCAATGATATAATTTTCATATTATACATGTCATGTAATATTAATCTTGTCAATAGTCAAAGGCGGTCTTGAAAAACGCATTAGGCCCTATATAGATGGAAGGAGGGAGTATGAATACATGTGAGTAAGCTAGGCAAAAGCCAGCAGAGTCACTGCTCGGTCAAACGAAACTGACTACAATAACTAGGATGAAAACTCGAGAATATAAAACAACACAGATCTCGTTAAAGATAACCTTCCTCGGTTGGTAGAGGAAGAAAAGGGTTTCAATAATCTGATGACCTCTGCCTCGCTTTGCGCCCCCATAAGCTTTCTTGTTAATAGCAGGTTGGTAGTAATATGCCCAACCTGGTGGTGAGAATTCTGATAAAATGTTCATATTGAGACATTCATCACCAATAATTCTTGAAGGGATCATGGGTTGGTATTTCTTTAGGAACTAGGAATGATGTTAAAGAAAAAGGATGTTATTGCTACCAACCTACTAACTAGATAGTCACTTGATGACTTGTAACATTCTTATGTCCCAGATGCTCATGATACTACTTGAAACGATAAAAGATACTCCCTCCGTCCCATAATATAAGAGCGTTTTTTACACTACACTAGTGTCAAAAACGCTCTTATATTATGGGCGGAGGGAGTAGTATAGTAGAGGAGATTCAGTAGAGATAAAAGTTTGATGAAGAGAATCGAAAACACCGTCAAAGAAACGGAGAGATAGAGACTCCCAAAGGCTTGCACAAACATACGATTGCCAGGAGCTCTCCATTTCATTTGTGTGCGTATTGTGATAGACATATGATTGTGCTTTTGAAATCACAATGTTTGGGTGTTTGTCTATCTAAACGGAATCCATACATACGAATTCCCAAAAAGCTTTCAGCCGTACCTTTTTTTTCCCTCGTTTTTTAAAGGGAAAAACCCCGGCCCATGCATCATGCGATGCACACAACTATTTGTAAACATGAAACAAGTCCAAATCACCAAGTACCAAAAGAGGTAAAATGAAACAAGACAACAACTGTTAGAAATGAGATTACATAGCCCATCCACATAATCTACTGTTGACACGTCAACCAAACTGATTGAACAAACCCCGTGCAATTGTTTCCAGACGGCTACACCAAAAGCCATAAGCGCCGACGCGTCTACATGCTGTGGTGATGAACACGTATGGATTGACTACGTAGCTCTAAACCTAACATGTAATTTCTTTTTTGGAATAGATGATCTATTAAAATGCACTCATTCCATCAATTCCAAATTACCCAAAGAATGGCGCAAAGTCCCTCGAGGATTTGACCTTCTAGATTATAGTGAGTCCCACCCAACCATTCACCAGACAAATTGGGTATACTTGTTGATGGTGGTAAATTGCAAGTAAATTGAATTGAAGGTAACAAACGGGCACGATATGAATGAATGGTGAATTATTTCCTCTTAATCACAAAATGATATCCCCACTTGAGGCAGAGGATGGTGGAGACTGCTTATTCTGCTTCGCGCGAACTGTCGCTGCCTGTTCCTGTCGCACTTCACCCATGGACTTCATCGTCAGATCTACATTGCTCTAGAACACATCCAACCGTTCCACCTGTTCAGCAAATTTTTGATCCAAACCATCCAACTGTGCCGCGATTCATCAATATGGCCTAGGTTTTCTGTTGCCTTAGCCAGGGCCTCGAGCTGCTTCATAACTGAAACCTCGAAAGCCGCCATGGACTCGAGCACCAAGCTCGTCTGTACACTAGCTTTCGCAGGCGCCGTGATGCCTTCTAGTTCACCGCCGCTGGTTTCAGCGAGTACCCAGGTGTTTTACGGGCACCGCCAAGCGCCAACCTGCCTGTTCCTCTAAAACCGACTCGCTCACCGCTGATGACTCGCAAACCCAGCCGTTCACCGGAATTTCACTCCCTCCGAAATGACCGAGGGAAACCGTGAACGTACCTGGATCCGAGCACGATTCACACCACCGCCGCACAGAACTCCACTGGTGCCGTTAGTAAGACTAGCCATAGTGGGAGTAACTTCAAGAGTAACATCAGGTCCAACTCAGCAAGTTTACCTATGTGACAACTAGTTAATGAGGAGAGACGTAAATTGAGTAATTTAGCTAGTCACTCATTCTATAGCATCATACATACCAAGACAAAGTGAGTCTATAACCTAATAAATGAAACTTTACATGACACTACACATATGTTTAGGGTCCCTCTACGTCTCAGTCGACTGAGAAATAAGGAAGTCTCAGTCGAGGCTTTACGTCAGCTTACGATACGCACGTAACGTATCAGAATCACTGGAGCTGGTGCGATCCCTCGCATAGGCCGTGCAATCCCTCCCATGGGCCGGTAGTCCGCCCATTGTTTTTCTTTCCTGTCTAGTTTACTGGAATTGCTAGAATATTGTCCCGTTGGTGTATTGCTACACAACACAATGTAGCTCTTATTTTTTACGCTGGCATTGCTAATGCTTTGTTCCTTCTTTTTATGTCATCTTGTTTTTCTTTAATATTTTTTTACAAAAAATATTTTGTATTTTTAAATGATCAAGAAATATTTAATGCAACAAATAAAAAAATTAAAAACAAACAAAATATAAATAAGAAGACAATTTAATTGTCGGTGACCGACGAATAACTATATGCGGCCGACTAGTGTGCAAATGAGTATCAATATTATTTTGGAAGGGGAAAAAGTAATTTGCATGCGAATGACATGTAATTGTGTCCGATCGAGGACATGCAATTGCATGCTGCTGATATGTGTGCAACTGGGTAGATGGACAAGCAACTCATGTGGCCGACGTGTGTGCCACCTGATGGCAAATATTTTAAAAAATAAAACAATTAAGTTTGCTAGCAAATATTTAAAATACGGATTTGAATCTTCCCTCATCCCTCACAAAACAATAAAGAGTTACACTCTCTTTGAACACATGCAATTATAGTCGGGCGACGCTTGCACTTGCGTGCATAGTAGCAACTGCAGTTGCCTTCCTTCACCCGGACAGACAGTACTGAGTTGGAGTTGCAATCAGAAGACGCGCATGCAATTGCGTAACTAATGGAAGACATGCAATTTGCGTGCCTACTAGCAAACTCCCTTCATAACAACATTAAAAAATGTGTCCGAGGATCTGGACAAGTAACTCTTCTCTCCTTTAATATGCTCCTTTTTCTTTTTGAGAAAATGAGCTCCGCTGCCAGAATCAGATAAAAAAATCTTCATCCTTGGAAAAAATGCAAAAAGGAAAAAGGAAAAAAATGTGTATGATTTCAAAAAATAAGAAAAAAACACAAACCGGTTGTGAGATCGGGTGTTTGATTTGTGTTTGGGGGCATGGCAGAAAACAGGGGTGTTATGGTGCTCGTGGGACATATAGCGAGGGTAGGGGATTCACGGGAGCTGCCCCCCTTCCGCCCATGCAAAAAAGTTTAGTTGTGAAAAATGTTTGTAAAAAGACATGTAGTTATAGTCCAGGGACAGCGCTTGCAATTTCATGACTAGTTGCCCCCCTCTCTCTTGTTGCCGTCCCTCTGACAAAACAAAGGCACCTAGTTGCAACTAAGTTAGAAGATACTAAGTTACGACCATGCTAGAAGACATGTGGTTGCATGAGTATAGTCGGACATGCAGTTGGACACCTCTATCTCGTTGTCGCCCCCTCTGACAAAACAAGGGTCACCACTAGTTGCGACCAAATTAGAAGACATGCAGTTGCGTGCCCGTTGTGGGACATGCAACTGGCCCCATCTCTCTTGGCGGTGTCCACTCCGACAAAACAAGGGTCTGCCCTAGTTGCGACCACGGTCGAAGACATGCAACTGGTGGTGTCTCTCCCCGTACAAAAAAAATGGAAGTTGAGTTGCAACCAAGTTATAAGACATGCAGTTGCGACCAAGTTAGAAGACATGCAGTTGCATGTCTAGTGTGGGGCATGCAACTGGGCCCCATATCTCTTGATGCCGCCCTCTCCGACAAAACAAAGGTCGTCCCATTCGTGACAAAGTTAGAAGACATGGAGTTGCGTGCCCATTGTGGGACATGCAACTGACACCTCTCCCTGCACAACAAAAATGGAAGGTGAGTTGCAACCAAGTTATAAGACATGCAGTTGCGACCATGGTCGAGGACATGCAGTTGAGTGCCTAGTGTGGGACATGCAACTGGTGCCTCTCCCCATACAACAAAAAATGGAAGTTGAGTTAACATTGCAACCAAGTTATAAGACATGTAGCTACGACTATGCTAAAAGACATGCAGTTGCGTGCACGTTGTGGGAGATGCAAGTTGTGCCTCTCCTCATACAACAAAAAATGGAAGTTGAGTTGCAACCAAGTTATAAGACACGCAGTTGCGACCAAGTTAGAAGACGTGTAGTTGCGTGCCTAGTGTGGGCATGCAACTGGGCCCCATCTCTCTTGACACCGCCCCTCCGACAAAATAAAGGTCATCCCAGTTGCGACCAAGTTAGAAGACATGGAGTTGCGTGCCCATTATGGGACATGCAACTGGCGCCTCTCCCCGCACAACAAAAATGAAAGTCGAGTTGTAATGAAGTTATAAGACATGCAGTTGCGACCAAGTTAGAAGACATGCAGTTGCACGCCTAGTGTGAGACATGCAACTGGGCCCCATCTCTCTCGACGTAGCCCCCTCCGACAAAACAAAGGCCCTCCTAGTAAGAAAGTTAGAAGACATGCAGTTGCGTGCCCATTGTAGGACATGCAACTGGTGCCTCTCCCCGCACGACAAAAACTGGAAGTCGAGTTGCAACCAAGTAAAACCAACAAAAGGGCTATACAACTCCTAGTTATGGCCCAGTAATACATATGAGGGTATTTGAGTTCAGAGATAATCCTCAAAAACATGGATCTGATTTCGCGATAGTAATGTTTCAGCAATATCTTATTCTTCGACCTACTAATGTTGACTAGAATAAAACAAAACAAGTGAATTGAATCACTCCTGCTGATGGCTTCAGTAATGTGTATGAGGGGATATGAGAGAAGCACTTCTTGAGACACCAAAAATATCCCAGTAAAGAACAGTACAAATGATAGCACTCACCAGATTAAAAAAAGAAAAAGACGTGTCCAAAAAGAAGATAACTAGCAAAGGTTTATATCCTAAAAAACAAAAGGAATGTCAACTTAGCAAAAACACTAAGCACACATCTGTCTTGTCACCTACTCATGAACAGAGGATGTAAAAAAAATGCACTATACTCTCTCTGTATAGAGGATGTACAGAGGGAGTGTGAAAATTTCTCTATAAGTACGTACAAGTATAAAAAATGTGTTCATAAAATACTACTTCCAGTACAATCCAACGGAGAAACACACTTCATCTTCAGTCTCTTGGCCAACTAAAAGAAATTTAGTACTACTAGTTGTAAAACAATCTTCACTGGAAAGAACCTCAAAATAAACAGCAAAAAAAATAACTGAATTACACTTGACGGTGGCACATAAAAACGGAGCTTTATTTATCGAGGTAAGTGAATCTACCTACAAGCAAAGAAACCAGTTTCATCGTCAAAAAATCCACCACACCGACATTGCCGATAGACATGGGTGAGCGAGAGACATGTAGTTGTAAACTAGAAGGCAATACTTTCAAATAAACATAAAAATAGAAAGTTTTTAATAAATAATTTAAAACAAAAAGGTAGGAAGAATGGCCATTAGCCTGAAAAATATTTGTAAAGACCACAAAAAAGTCACATAATCAACCGATTTTGCAAAATGAACACACCCCAAAGTTGCTTATTCCATTGGATCTCGACTTCCAGGTCGGGAAAGAAGAAATTTTAGAAACACAAAGAAATATATATATTTTTGTAAAATGACACATATCAGGCATGTTTCTTATCTCATCCCCGCACACACTACCTCATCTAGTTGCAAAACACATTGTACTCCTTCCAGTTGCCCGTGAGTTTGGATGCAGGCAGTTGTGCAGGCGTTCTACCCCCTTGTAGTTGCACGTGGTTCCCATACATACAATTGTGCGTATGGGACACATGAATTTTTTTGAGTTCAAGAACACATGATTTTTTTAGTGGTAAAAATACAAAGAAAAAGCAATTGTTTCTCTATCAACCTGACATAGAAAAGAATAAGACATATAAACATGACTAAAATATTTTTTGGTAATACATAAATTAGAAAAGCAAAAACTATCAAAAGAAATAGGCAATAAAATAAACAAAAAAATCATGTAGAAAAGACATCAACAAAGTTAGTATAGAAATAGCTCAAGCATGCCAAAATGTTTGTTTTACAATTTTTTAGATGATCGATATTTCAATAAAAAATTAAAAATATAAATAAAAAAATGTAAAGATAGCTTAATAAAAACAATAAATAAATACACTAAAATAGAAAATAAAAAATAAATAAAAAGGAAGGATAAAAGTAGACGTGAATACACAAGCTGAGCTGCCCTAGTGAGCTTCTTACTGTGCACACTCGCCCAACAAAAAAATTAAAGGAAAAAACAATGTATTCACATGGAAGACCTATGAGAAAATAAAAAACAGAAAAGAAAAAATATATAAAGAACTGCAAGCGACAACCCATGGCCCAGAATGGAAAACAATGCAGCGGCAGAAGGTCCAATGCCCGCTGGGACAAAGCCCAATACGTTTTAGACAAGAAATACATCAGCGCAGCAGAAAACACAGATCGATCAAAGCAAAATCAAATCGTACAGCTAATCTCGTCGACTGAGACTTCACTAAATCTCAGTCGACTGAGATATAGCAAACCCCATATGTTTACTACTATGGAGTACCCACTATGGAGGTAGTAACATAGTCTAGAGTAGCGTGAATGTTACTAGTGTAAGTTACTTTCCACTGTAACTAGTCTAAGAGGGAACAGCCACCACACCGCCCCCACGAACTCCAATCACTGATCGGAATTTTACACGAGAGTCGAACCCAGCCGCAACTGAGCATATCCGCCACCGCCCCGCCACCGATCAACTGAATCTTTTTTTTTTTGCGGGGGACCGATCAACTGAATCTGATCCCAAGTGTGATGTACGACGATGTACTCACACCAATTTCCACTCAATCTAGGGTTTCTCTCGATAATTTGGGGATACAGGTTACAAGATACAGAGAGATAGTTTGGGGAGACTTGGAGAGGAGGAAAGAACAGGGAAGAGACTGGGGAAATCAGACTCGATACATTTTTGTTGCACTGTTTTATGTTGTTAAGCGCTAGGAGTAGTTTGTAAAATCAATACAGGATTGCTGAGAGCAAAAGTTGTAGATAGCAATATTGGCAACATGAAACAAGCGCGAATTGGATCGATCAGACGGCCCGTGACCCAGCAGGGTCACGCTTCAGCATGCCAGTGTGCGTGAGCAGTGCCCAGAGGTGGGTGATGAACTCCCCTCCTCTTGCTAGGGCCTCTAGGTGAGCGCGGGCCTGGGTGTCCTCACACGGCGCGATGTACAGCATCATCTCTGCCCAGAAATCAGAGAGCACCTTCCAGCGCAGCACCGGTCCCTCGATTTCCTCAGTGAGCTGCCTCGCGAGCCGGCCACCAAGTAGGACGAGTGATGCATCAGCATCATCACCAGCATCATCCACGAGGCTCATCAGTTTCTTACACTTTCCCTCCATCTTCTTTGCACCTTGGAGCAAATGGCGCGCTTCGGCGACTGTTTCGCTGAGCATCAATGCCGAGTCAGAGCTGTGCCCGGGCAAGAGGTCGGGCGCGAAAGCGACGAGGTAAGCACAGTAATCCGACAAACTGGTGGCCACCAAGTACGTGTCAACTGCACCTGTGTCCTCTTTGGAGGGCGCCAGCAGCTTCTTGTCTTCCGGATGTTGATCTAGCTGGTGCTTGCAGAAGGTTGTGGCAATGTGCCAGACCAGCATGGTGTATGTGGCCGTGCCATTGCTAGCTTTGCACGCCGCCGGTAGCTTATCAAGGACGCGATTCTTCTCCAGCGATCTTACCCCGTTGGTCAGGCGGCCATTACTTCCAATGAGAGCATCAATGACTGCTTGCTTCACCTGTTCGGGCAGCTTGAGTGGCTTCTTTTTCCTACGCCCCTCCTGTGCCTTGTCGACCAGGCACAGTGTCACATAGTGAAGAAAATTGCTAGTTCGACCATCGAACTCGTCCAGGAGAGAGTACCGCCCAAGCTTGTCCTCCCATGGCCGGAGCGTCTTCAAGCCCAAGAGGAGCCTCATGATTATGTGAAAGAACCAGCCTCTCTTCTGCAGCAGAGGCCTGGTGACGTAGCTCCGGATCAAAGCTACCTTGAGCCAACCTGACGCCATGTGCAGATACAGCTGGAACACCTCCAAGAATGTCACACCGGCCATTAAGATAAGTGTGGTGTAGAGATATATGTCAGAGTGGTGCTCGTTTTGCTTGAGAATCTTGAAATGGGCAAAGAGCTCATAGGTGAGCCACGAGCAGAGTATGACCATGGCCAGAGGTAAGCAGAGCGCCATGAAGCGACCCTTGTGGTAGAGGTAAGGGTACCTAGTGTAGTACAGGTCATGGACGAAAGCAAGCTCTTCCTCAATGACCCTGAATGCTCGCTCGTACTGCCTGCCTCCGGCGAGCAGGCCTTGGAAGACAAAGTCACGGGTTTTCTCAAGCCCCGCCTCGGCGAGGGGGAAGCCAGCGAACCTTCGGTTGAGCATCTTGGACAGGGCCATGGAGAGGCACACGTCCTTGAGCTGCGACCCTTTCTTGGTGTCGGAGCGCAACAGGCTCCCTTTGCATTGCCAGATCTGTTCAACGGTGGTGACCTTGGCGTAGTCCTCCTCCTTGTACCCTACCCTACTCCCGGTCCCGGGTCGGTACTTGTATCTCTGCCTACGCTCGCCCCCAACCACGTACCGGTAGCCTTCCATGGTGACGGGGTTGAGAGGCAGTTGCAGCTGCTCCTGGTGCTGCATGTAGTCGGCGATGAGCTTGACGTTCTGGCACAGCAGGTGGGACTTGCTGGCCATCCTCATGGATGTCAGCCGCGCGTACGACTGGAGGACGATGACGAACAAGATGGCCCAGAGCGGGACCTCCAGGTAGCGCGAGTCCGAGTCGATGCGGAAGTAGACGACGGAGACGAAGATGTAGACCACCAACGCCCCCTTGATGAGGTGCTTCACGTAGAAGCTCTTCCAGTTGTCGACGTCGTTGAGGCTGCACACCGCAAGGCTGTCGGTGCTGCCGAGGAGCAGCAGCAGGCACACCGCCCACACCGGGAACTCGTCGACGTAGTACCGGGAAGACTGCATGAGCCCGAGGGTGTAGCTGACCAGCGTGTAGGAGAGCGCGTAGGTTCCCGACACCACGATGTGGAGGAGCTTGTGGCTCGACCTCCGGCGTAGGGACCCCAGCACATGCAGGAGGAACAAGGCGAGCACGCCCACCACGACGAGACCAGTTATGAGCGGAACATGATCCTTGCGGCGGTATACATATACTTCTACACATGGATCAGCATCAGCTGTGCTACCAGGGTAGGGAGAGGGACTTATACCGGCGGCAGCCATGGTTTCTGCCGACTCTCCGGCCCCGATCGAGTAGGCTATGTGGCTAGTTTGCTTGTACTCCTATCGGGCCAAGTGTTGCCTTCTACATTATCCTTGGACTACGTTTTATAGCCTGCAAAGAGGAGGAAGCTGCTACGAGCTGCGCACTAGGTGATGCACTATTTTTTACTATTTATTTTTAGATTCGGGCTGCAGTAGTTAGAACCCCGGCCGTGCCTGTCACCGCGGGGGCTCGACGACTTTTTTCTTTTTTCTTTTTTTTCTTTTTTCTTTTTGGCAATGGGGATAGACGACTTTTTTTTGAGGAATAGCCATCATGGCGGTTTATATTTCATGTGGGAACAGGGCTACATCATTTGAAAGTACATCTAGCAAAAAGTCCGGAGCCTCGTTCTGCCAAACAATAGTTCTCGAGTGCTCCGACTTTGTAGCCAAAAGATCAGCCGCCATATTGGCCTCCCTAGGACTATGACAGAAAGAAATAGAGATAAAGTTTCGACATAAAAAGGTGCATTCCTCATAGATGGCTGCAGCTGGCCCCAAGGAGGTCCCTCCATGTTGCATGATCTCAATCACCTCCATACAATCAGCACGGACCTCCACCTTGTTGCATCCAATATTGTTCGCGAGGATTAGCCCGTCCTTGAGTCCTCTTGCCTCCGCCGTTGCCACATCCTCGACGAATGGGATATGAGACGCCGATGCTGCAATGAACCCTCCCATGGGGTCGCGAATGATTGCACCTGTACCACCCGTACCTCTGTCCGCATCAAAGGAGGCATCCACATTTAGGCTGACAAATCCATCAGCTGGTTTTACCCACCGTTGCTTCTGGAGACGCCTTCCTCTTTGCTTCTTTGCTCTCATGAAGTTCTTAGTCAAAGTGACGATCGCCTGGGCCGATCGGGCTAGTTCCTGGATGGCCTCCCCGTGAGTAACTCTCCGGCGTTCCCACCAGATATACCATACGGCCACCGCTAGGAGCTCCTTCCGAGAAACATCCGGAAGCATCGGAACTGTATCATTTGGCAACAACAGCAGGTCACCAAGGACCGACGCTCCTTCCCTCTCCGTTTCACACAGCTCGTTGATAATGGAGCTCAAACCAAGTTTTGCCCAGATCTCCTGCACCCTGTGACAGCGGAAAAAAGCATGTCGTATACTCTCGCAATCTGTCCCACACAACGGGCAATCCGATACTGTGATCATATGTCGATTTGCCAATACACCCCGGCAGGGGATTGCTCCATACAAAGCTCGCCACACATGTACTTTGATTTTTGCCGGTACTCGAAGCTTCCAAAGAATGCGCCAAACTGGACTAGTACTTGAAGACAATATTGAATGTGTTTGCCTCAACTTTCGTCCGTGTTGGTGATCCCACTCCATATGGTAAGCCGTTTTTACCGAAAAAATCCCGGTTTTATTGTAGTGCCATGAGACAAAGTCCTCCATCATCCCCGTTGCAAGGGGAATATTCAGAATGCGGTTAGCATCTATGGGCCAGAAAATGTGTCTGATAAGATCTTCATCCCAACACCGATTCTCCATGTCTATCAGCTCAGAAACTTTGGTTAGGATGATATTACCTCGGGGTGTCATAACCTTTCTGCTCGGGCTGCTATTCACCCAAGGATCATCCCAAATGTTTATCTGTGTGCCATCACCCACTCTCCAGATGTAGCCTTTCTTGAAGGTTTGAAGACCACTCCATAGGCTCTGCCAAGTATATGAGCTCCCCTTCGTGAGAGGGCAATTTAGCAAATCACCATCCGGAAAATATTTTGCCTTTAAAACTCTGGCACATAACTAATCTGGCTCGGCTAGAAGCCTCCAGCTTTGCTTTGCTAGTAAAGCTAAGTTAAAGCAGTGTAGATCTCTGAATCCCATACCTCCATTACTCTTGGGCACACACATCTTCCACCATGCGAACCAATGCATGTGCTTCTTCTGCTCCTCATCCCCCCACCAATATTGTGACATGGCAGTCGTTATTGCATTGCAAATTTGTTTTGGGAGCTTAAAAACTAGCATAGCATATGAAGGAATGGCTTGAATAATGGCTTTCAGTAACACTTCTTTACCTCCAAAGGAGAGCATCTTCTCCTTCCAACCCCTGATTCTATCAAGGATTCTGTCCACTAGATGTTGAAAGCAATCCGATCTCTCCACCCCAACAATCGGGGGCAATCCCAAGTATTTATCAGTAAGTGCCTCTACCATGATGTTCAGAGTAGAACACACCTCCGCCCGTACTTCTACCGTAGTACATGGGCTGAAAAAGATGCTAGATTTGGCCTCGCTCAGCAGTTGCCCCGAGGCATTACAGTAATTGTCCAAAGCTCGACGGAGGCTCACCGCATTGGCATTATCAGCTCGCATCAAAATGAGGGAATCATCCGCGAAGAGCAGGTGAGAGACCGCCGGTGCATCCCTGCAGACTTTCACTCCCACCAGTTCGCCTATATCCTCCTCATGAGTAAGTAAGCTTGAGAGGCCTTCCGCACAAATCAGGAACAAGTAAGGTGACAGCGGATCCCCTTGTCGAAGACCTCGCGACGGAGCAAATATATCAGTGAGAGAATTATTAAAACGCACTTGGTACTTCACTGACCTGACACACTCCATAATGAGCTCAACCCAAGCTGGTGTGAAGCCCAACCGGAGCATGATTCTCCCCAGGAAAATCCACTCAACCCTATCATAGGCTTTGTGCATATCAAGTTTAACCGCACATATTCCAAATTTGCCCGTTCTCTTCCTCTTGATGGCATGATAAGATTCAAAAGCCACTAGGAAGTTGTCAGTTATCAAACGCCCGGGGACAAAGGCGCTTTGATTTGGAGAAATAATCTCAGGTAACAAAACTTTTAGTCTGTTGGAGAGCAGTTTTGATATTACCTTGTAAACAACGTTACATAAGCTTATCGGACGGAACTGTGTGATCACCTCTGGGTTCTCCACTTTCGGAATAAGAACTATTGTAGTATTGTTCCATCCTTCCGGGATTTTCCTGTTATTTACTGCCAACAGAACTTCATCAATTAGATCCTCACCAATGATGTGCCAAAACCTTTTGTAAAAAACAGCATGTAGCCCATCGGGCCCTGGAGCTTTTAGATCACCAATATTGAACATCGCCCCTTTAACTTCTTCCCTGGAATAGGGTTTTAACAGTTCCTCGTTCATAGCCTCTGAAACTCGAGGTTTTACCTTATCCAATACACTTTGGTTTGGGTTTTGCACTTCGGATGAGAACAGACCTCCAAAATAGTCCGCCACATGCGCCTTAAGTTGATCTTCATCCTCAATCCAGTCCCCTGAAACTCCTTTCAGCTTTTTGATGAAATTCCTCTTGTGTCTCCCCGTGGCTGCACGGTGGAAGAAATCCGTGTTTTGGTCGCCACGACAGAGCCAATCAGCTCTTCCCCTCTGCATCCAGTAAATTTCTTCTTGCTCGAGAAGTTTTTCAATTTGCATATGCAGTTCATGTTGTCGAGCCACTGCCTCATCTGACAACGGTCCCGAGAGTACCTCATTCAGTTCACTCTGTAGTTTCCTTAGTCGGGTTCGCGGGCCTTTTAGAATCTCCTTATCCCATGTGTGCAGGGCTGCATGAATCTCCCCTGTCACTAGCGAGTAAGGCTCGTTCCCCCTAGTTTTCGCTCTATCCCAAGCCGTTTGAACAATCACTTCCACATCTTCCTCCGCAAGCCACCTCGCTTCAAATTTCCTAGGTCCCGTAGGACCCCTTGGTTGGAGGCCAGCCTGATAATCTGTATCTATCAAAACCGGACGGTGGTTTGACTTGTTAAACAGTTCATTTGAAACCCCATAAGCTGGAAATAAGTCCGCCCAGGAGCTACTAGCAGCAGCTCTGTCCAGTCGCTCCCGAATCTTGCCTCTGCGCCAGGTGTAGATGTCACCCGTGTACCCCAAGTCATCGAGCCCACAATCGCTCAAGGTACTACTGAAAGTCTGCATGCAGCATTGAGGCCGTGTCGCGCCCCCATCTTTCTCGTGAGAATGCAAGATTTCATTGAAATCCCCTGCCACTAACCATGGCATATCAACCAAAACGTGGAGTCCACGCAAGTATTCCCATGACAGATGTTTACGATCACTGCTTGGCTCCCCATAGAACCCTGTGAAACGCCATTCCTCTGGTGTCGCCTCCTTAATCCTTATGTCGATGTAATTTTCATGGATCGTCCGCGAGGAGACACCCAAACTAGATTGCCAGAACATGAGCAATCCACCACTCCTACCATCACTTTCTGAAACTTCCATCTCATCAAAACCCAACCTTCTCCTTAGTCTCCCTGCCTTAGCCAAATCCAGGTGTGTTTCAGACAGGAACAACACATCTGGTTTTACTCGCTCCTGGATCCCCAGGAGCGCCCGAACTGCCGCAGGCTTACGCATCCCACGGCAGTTCCACACTAGGATTTTCATTGCGACCGGTCGAGCCCTTTCTCAGAGCTCGCCGATAAGTTGTGGCTGGCATCCATCACAGCCTGGTTGTCTTTCTTAGATCTCTTTGAGTCATGCGATGAGGTATCCTCCTCTTCATCCTCCTTCTCAGTGCTCTGTTTGCTCTGTGAGTGAATCACCAAAGCCTGCGACGTGGCGGGTAGGCCTTCAAGGTTTTGGCCTAGCATCACCACTGCAGGATTAGTTGGGGTCGTGTTGGCCTCCTCATAAGTGAGCCTCTTGCGACCAAATACCGTATCAACCATCGTCCCACTGCGAGATTTGATAGGGCTTGAGGCCGTGTCCTTCAAATCCTCATCCTCCGGGCCATTAGGCTTCATCAAGCCCCCTTCCGTGCTTCTGTCCTTCTGCCTCCCCCTCGGGTTTTGGCCTGATTGTCTCCTCTCCCCCGGGCGAGGTGCTAATATGAACTCCCCCCACTCCATAGACTGTAGATCATGCTTCCCATTACCATGCTCAAGGTAAGTATGGCCCATATGTCCACACACATAGCAAAAGACTGGCATCTTCTCATATAGTACAGAGTAGTAAACTTTCTTCCCATCCTTCGTAATTGAGACATATCTCATCAAAGGTTCATGAATATCAAGCTTAACTCTGGCCCTAACTATCCTTCCCTCTCCCCACCTAGGGTTTAGCATAACTTTCTCCACAGATCCTACCCTCCGTGCCAAAGATCGTACTATGTTTTCTTTCCTGTATAGCGGAGGAAGATCAACTATTTGGATCCACACAGCTAATTTATCCAGCACAACTTCCTCATATCGACTGTAACCATCATACTTCTCTATTATCACTCCATGATCGCGGAACAACCACGGTCCTTCCTCAGTTACCCTCTTCCAATCCCCCAAGCAGTTCACCGTCAGGGAGAATAGATTCTCACCTAAGGGTTTGAACGTGACATCCTGCGCCAGGCTCCAGGCTAGCCTCATCGTGTCATAGAACGATCCCCTACTGAATGGCTTATTCGTGTGCACTGTCGCCAGCGCCATGAACTCCGCTTCCTCAATCTCATCTGGAAACTCCTCCTTAAAGATCAGATCATCCTCTTCCCGCTCCTGCAGCTTAAGATTTCCGATCATCTCCTCCACCCCGAGCGGTTTCCTTCCCGGGGCCGCACTTCCGGCCGTAGATTGTGATCCCGATCCCGCCATGTCCAAAACCCTAGCGTGATGCGATTTCCGATCCACCAAAACCCTAGCAATCCGCGGCAGGGACCAAGGCCGGGTAGATAGCGAGGCTATCCCCTTAATCAGCCCGAATACCTAACCGGGGAGGATCAGGAGTGGTGGTAGAGTCCGGATCAGCCTCGCGGTGTCGCCACCGGAGGTACTCAAAACCCTAGACGGGAGCCGTCAGGGTATTACCTGTGCCACCTTATGGGGGATAGACGACTTAACTAGCCCCCGGCCCGTCTCTCCATGATTGAAACGGGCTATAGGTTGATTGGCTACACTAAAATAAGGCCTGCTTGCCATGTGTACTACTAAAAAGGCCAACTTTAGGGACTGGCATCTTCATCAAGAAAATAAGGCAGAACAAGTGCCCAAGTGGCTGCAAAGCCGAGTATTTGACAAAAAATTACCACATTTTAGTTACCGTCTCACAGAACTACCACGTTTTGAAAACAGACCAAAAACTCCAGATTAGTGCTAATTTTGTGACCAAAAACTACCAAGTTGAGTTGAAGAGAGATTTAACTGTTTTAAACGCGAATCTGATAGAACTGGCCGACCGGTCAGGGCGGCGGCCGCGCTAATGGCTAACGGCGCTCGCTTGCCGCCTGTTCGCCACGCGTGTCGGTCGGACCAGGACTAACCTGGCCGACCGGCTCACTCGTCATCCTGCCCACTCACTCTCCCCCGAGCTCACTCACTCCCTCACTCTGTTATCCACTGCTTCTCTTCTTCTCGCACTCCGGCGACACTGTGACCATGCCGTCGTGTCCCGGTAGCAAAGAGACCTCTGACAATGACGAGTACGTGAGCGAGTTCAGTAGCATGTAGATGGAGTACTTTGTAAGTCAGCTCAGTCTCTCCTCTCATCTGCTAGGGTTAGGGTTTGAAGATAATTGGGATTTCTCCATTTAAGTTCATATCTGTGAGGTGTAGTTGATATATATATATATATATATATATATATATATATATATATGTGTGTGTGTGTGTGTGTGTGTGTGTGTGTGTGTGTGTGTGTGTGTGTGTGTGTGTGTGTGTGTTCCTACTGCAGCAAACTCCAGATACTGTGATAGAACCAAGCTTTTGTGGGTTTGTGACTGAACCTGACCGTAGGTGCATCCTGCACAGGCAGAGGCCGGGCAAATTTGTGGCATTTTGAAGGCACTGACACTGGCAGGAGATTCATAGGATGTGCTACTGAGGTAATGAACCAAGTTGTCATGGCTGTGATTGATTCATTTCGTGCTTTTCTGAATTATGTTGCTTTTCTGAATTTTGCTTAATTGTAAGAACATTTCTATGTCTACATTCTGTACTTCTAGCAAATAGCAATGGAAACATAGCACTGATTTATATTTGTAGTACAGAGTTAGCTAGTGTAGCTACATATATGATTAGTGTTTATGATTTGTTATTGTGAATATGTTTGTTAATGAAGAATAAAGCTCACTGTAAATTTAACTGAATTTTTGGGATGGTGTGAACTGTGGTGTTTTAGAGTGGGTAGGGACCTCCTAAAGAAGATAAGAAGAAGCATATCATTGCTGAGCTCCTGAAGGCTGGTCATGGGTGCAAAGAAAATCTAGACAAGATCAAAGAAGTTTTCATGGAGGAGTGAAGTGGTACCTATGGTGAAGGAAATATGCCCTAGAGGCAATAATAAAGTTGTTATTTTATATTTTCTTATTCAAGATAAAGGTTTATTATTCATGGTGGAATTGTATTGATCGGAAACCTAAATACATGTGTGAATACATAAACAAACACCGTGTCCCTAGTGAGCCTCTACTTGACTAGCTCGTTGATCAAAGATGGTTATGGTTTCCTAACCATGGACACATGTTGTCATTTGATAATGGGATCGCATCATTAGGAGAATGATGTGATGGACAAGACCCACCCGTTAGCTTATCATAATGATCGTTCCGTTTTATTGCTATTGCTTTCGTCATGTCAAATACATAATCCTCCGGCTATGAGAGTATGCAACTCCCGGATACTAGAGGAATGCCTTGTGTGCTACCAAACATCACAACGTAACTGGATGATTATAAAGATGCTCTACAGGTATCTCCGAAGGTGTTTGTTGGGTTGGCATAGATCGAGATTAGGATTTGTCACTCCGAATATCAAAGAGGTATCTCTGGGCCCTCTCGGTAATACACATCGTAAAATGCCTTGCGAGCAAAGTGACTAATGAGTTAGTTGCAGGATGATGTATTACGGAACGAGTAAAGATACTTGCCGGTAACGAGATTGAACTAGGCATGAAGATACCAACGATCGAATCTCGGGCAAGTAACATACCGATGGACAAAGGGAATTATGTATGTTGTCATAAGGGTTCGACCGATAAAGATCTTCGTAGAATATGTGGGAGCCAATATGAGCATCCAGGTTCCACTATTCATTATTGACCAGAGAGGTGTCTTGGTCATGTCCACAAAGTTCACGAACCCACCATAGGGTCCTCACACTTAATGTTCGATGAAAATTTAGTATTATATGAGTTATGTGATTTGGTGACCGAATGTCGTTCGGAGTCCCGGATGAGATCAGGGACATGAAGAGGAGTTGCTAAATGGTCGAGAGGTAAAGGTTGATATATAGGATGATAGTATTCGGACACCGGAAGTGTTCCGGAGGGTATCGGGTCAACGGAACGAGTTCCGGGCACCTCCGGCAAAACATATGGGCCTTATGGGCCAAGAGGGGAAACACACCACCCACAAGGGGCTGGTGCGCCCCCCATATGGGCCGGGCAAGGTGGAGAATGAAAGGGGAAGGAGGAAAGGAAAGAAAGGGAATAGGAATCCCCCTTCCTTCCACCCATCCCCCCTTTTCCTTCCCCCTCCGGCATTTATGGAAGGGGGAGGCCGAATTGGGGAGGACCCCAAGTAGGATTTGGCCTACTTGGGGTGCCCCATGGCTGCCCCTCTCCTCCCACACCTATATATACATGGGTGGGGGCGCCTAGAACACACAACATCAATTGTTAGCCGTGTGCGGTGCCCCCTCCACAGTTTACACCCCCGGTCATATTCTCGCGGTGTTTAGACGTAGCCCTGCGCGGATCACATCACCATCACCGTCACCACGCCGTCGTGCTTATGGAACTCATCTACTACTTTGACACCATGCTGGATCAAAAAGGCGAGGGACGTCACCGAGCTGAACATGTGTAGAACTCGGAGGTGACGTACGTTTGGTGCTCGATCGGTGGAGCGCGAGGAAAGCTCGACCACATCAACCGCGTTGTGAAACGCTTCCGCTTACGGTCTACGAGGGTACGTAGGCACACTCTTCCCCTCATTTCTATGCATCTCCTACATAGATCTTGCGTGAGCATAGGATTTTTTTTTTGAAATTTCATGCTACGTTCCCCAACAGTGGCATCATGAGTCAGGTCTATGCATAGATGATATGCATGAGTAGAACACAAAGAGTTGTGGGTGGTGATAGTCATACTACTTACCACCAACGCCTTATTTTGATTTGGCGGTATTGTGCGATGAAGCGGCCCTGACCAACCTTACATGTCCATGCATATGAGACCGGTTCCACCGACAGACATGCAACTAGTTTTGCATAAAGGCAGCTGGCGGGTGTCTATTTATCCTACTTTAGTTGAATCAAATTTGACTGCCGCCGGTCCTTGAAGAAGGTTAAAACAGAAAACTTGATGAAACACAGTTGTGGTTTTGATGCGTAGGTAAGAACGGCTATTGCTAGAAGCCCGTAGCAGCCACGTAAAACTTGCAACAACCAAGTAGAGGACGTCTAACTTGTTTTTGCAGGGCATGTTGTGATGTGATATGGTCGAGACATGATGTGATAAATGGTATTGTATGAGATGATAATGTTTTGTAAGATATCTGACAACCGGCAGGAGCCTTATGGTTCTCTCTTTATTGTATGAAATGCAAACGCCATGTAATTGCTTTACTTTATCACTATGCGTTAGTGATAGTTGTAGAAGCAATAGTTGGCGAGACGATCACGACGCTACGATGGAGATTAAGGTGGTCACGATGGAGATCATAACGATGCTTTGGGATGGAGATCAAAAGCACAAGATGACGATGGGCATATCATGTCACATATTTTGATTGCATGTGATGTTTACCTTTTATGCATCTTATTTTGCTTAGTACGGCGGTAGCATTATAGGATGATCCCTTAACTAAATTTCAAGGTATAAGTGTTCTCCCTGAGTACGTACCGTTGCGACAGTTCGTCGTGTTGAAACACCACGTGATGATCGGGTGTGATAGACTCTACGTTCACATACAACGGGTGCAAGACAGTTTTGCACATGCGAAATACTCAGGTTAAAATTGATGAGCCTAGCATATACAGACCTGGCCTCGGAACACTGGAGACCGAAAGGTCAAACGTGAATCATATAGTAGATATGATCAACATAGACATGTTCACAATTGATGACTACTCCATCTCACATGATGATCAAACATGGGTTAGTTGATTTGGATCATGTATCACTTAGATGACTTGAGGAATGTCTATTTAAGTGGGAGTTCTTAATTAATTTGATTAATTGAACTTAATTTATCATAAACTTAGTCCTAATAGTATTTGCATATCTATGTTGTAGATCAATAGCTTACGATATAGCTCCCCTATGTTTTTTATATGTTCCTAGAGAAAACTAAGTTGAAAAATTATAGTAGCAACGATGCGGACTGAGTCCGTCATCGGAGGATTATCCGCATTGCTGCACAGAAGAATAATGTCATTGATGCACTGTTAGGTGACAGACCTATTGCAGGAGCAGATGCAGATATTATGAACGTTTGACAAGCTCGGTATGATGACTACTTGATAGTTTAGTGCACCATGTTTTACATCTTAGAACCAGGACTTCCAAAATGTTTTAAACACCATGGAGCATATGAGATCTTCCAAGAGCTGAAAATGATATTTCAGACTCATGCCCGTGTTAAGAGGTATGAGACCTCTGACAAGTACTTTGCCTACAAGATGGAGGAGAATAGCTCAGCTAGTGAGCATGTGCTCAGAATGTCTGGGTACTACAATCACTTGAATCAAGTGGGAGTTAATCTTCTAGATAAGATAGTGATTGAAAAGGTTCTCTAGTCACTCTCACCAAGTTACTAGAACTTCGTGATGAACTATAATATGCAAGGGATGATGAAAATGCTTCCCAAGCTCTTCACGATGCTAAAATCAGCGAAGGTAGAAATCAAGAAATAGCATCAAGTGTTTATGGTTAACAAGACCACTAGTTTCAAGAAAAAGGACAAGGGAAAGAAAGGAAACATCAAGAAGAATGGCAAGCAAGTTGCCACTCCCGTGAAGAAGCCCAAAGCTGGACCCAAGCCTGAAACTGAGTGCTTCTACTGCAAAGGAAATGGTCACTGAAAGTGGAACTACCCCAAATATTTGGCGGATAAGAAGGATGGCAAAGTGAACAAAGGTATATTTGATATACATGTTATTGATGTGTACCTTACTAGTATTCGTAGTAACCCCTTGGTATTTGATACTCGTACAGTTGCTAAGATTAGTAACTCGAAACAGGAGTTGCAGAATAAACAGACTAGTTAAGGGTGAGGTGTCGATGTCTGTTGGAAGTGATTCCATGGTTGATACGATCACCATCACACACTCCCTCTACCTTCAGGATTAGTGTTGAACCTAAATGTTATTTGGAGTTTGCATTGAGCATAAATCTGATTGGATCATATTTTTTGCAATACAGTTATTCATCTAAGTCAGAGATTAATTGTTGTTCTGTTTACATGATTAAAACCTTCTATGGTCATACACCCAATGTGAATGGTTTACTGAATCTCGATCGTAGTGATATACATATTCATAATATTGATTCCAAAAGATGCAAAGTTGATAATGATAGCGCAACATATTTGTGGCACTGTCGTTTAGGTCATATTGGTGTAAAACACGTGAAGAAACTCCATGCAGATGGGCTTTTGGAATCACTTGATTATGAATCATTTGATACTTGTGAACCATGCTTCATGGGAAAGATGAGTAAAACTCCATTTCCGGAATAATGGAGACTTATTGGAAATAATACATACTGATGTATGCGGTCCGATGAGTGTTGAGGCACGCGACGGGTATCATTATTTTCTGACCTTCACAGATGATTTGAACAGATATTGGTCTATCTACTTAATGAAACACAAGTCTAAAACATTTGAGAAGTTCAAAGAATTTCAGAGTGAAGTGGAGAATCATCGTAACAAGAAAATAAAGTTTCTATGATCTGATCATGGAGGCGAATATTTGTGTTATGAGTTGGGCCTTCATGTAAAACAATGTGGAATAGTTTCACAACTCACACCACCTGGAACACCATAGCATAATGGTGTATCGGAACGTCGTAACCGTACTCTATTGAATATGGTGCAATCTATGATGTCTCTTACTGATTTACCACTATCATTTTGGGGTTATGCATTAGAGACAGCTGCATTCACGTTAAATAGGGCACCGTTTAAATCCATTGAGACAACATCGTATGAACTATGGTTTGGCAAGAAACCAAAGCTGTCGTTTCTTAAAGTTTGGGGTTGCGACACTCATGTCAAAAGGCTTCAGCCTGATAAGCTCGAACCCAAATTGGAGAAGTGCATCTTCATTGGATACCCTAAAGAAACTATTGGGTACACCTTCTTCCACAGACCCGAAGGCAAAATCTTTGTTGCTAAGAATGGGTCCTTTCTAGAGAAGGAGTCTCTCTCAAAAGAAGTGAGTGGGAGGAAAGTAAAACTTGATGAGGTAATTGTACCTTCTCTCGAATTGGAAAGTAGCACATCACAAAAAACAGTTCCCATGATCCCTACACCATCTAGAGAGGAAGCAAATGATGATGATCATGAAACTTCAGATCAATTCAATACTAAACTTCATAGGTCGAGCACAGCACGATCCGCACCAGAGTGGTATGGTAATACTGTCATGGAAGTCATGTTACCAGACAAAGGCGAACCTACAAACTATGAAGAAGCTATGATGAGCCCAGATTCCGTTAGATGGCTTGAAGCCATGAAATTTGAGATAGGTTCCATGTATGAGAACAAAGTATGGACTTTGGTGGACTAGCCCGATGATCGGCAAGCGATAAAAAATAATTGGATCTTGTAGAAGAAGACTGACACTGATGGTCAGTTTACTATCTATGAAGCTCGACTTGTTGTGAAAGGTTTTCGACAAGTTCAAGGAGTTGACTTTGATGAGACTTTCTCACCTATAGCGATGCTTAAGTCTGTTCGAATCATGTTAGCAATTGCCGCATTTTATGATTATGAAATCTGGCAAATGGACGTCAAAACAACATTCCTTAATGGATATCTCAAAGAAGAGTTGTATATGCTGCAACCAGAAGGTTTTGTCGATCCTAAAAGTGCTGACAAAGTGTGCAAGCTCCAGTGATCCATCTATGGACTAGTGCAAGCATCTCGGAGTTGGAATATACGCTTTGATGAGGTGATCGAAGCATATGGTTTTATACATACTTACAGTGAAGCCTGTATTTACAAGAAAGTGAGTGGGAGCACTGTAGCATTTCTGATATTATATGTGGATGACATATTGCTGATTGGAAATGATATAGAATTTCTAGATAGCATAAAACGATACTTGAATAAGAATTTTTCAATGAAAGACCTCAGTGAAGCTGCTTACGTATTGAGCATCAAGATCTATAGGGATAGATCGAGACGCTTAATAGGACTTTCACAAAGCACATACCTTGACAAAGTTTTGAAGAAGTTCTGGACCAATCAAAGAAAGGGTTCTTGCCTGTGTTCAAGGTGTGAAATTGAGTAAGACTCAAAGCCCGACCACGACAGAAGATAGAGGGAGATTGAAAATCATTCCCTATGCCTCAGACATAGGTTCTATAAAGTATGACATGATGTGTACCGAACCTGTTGTGTACCTTGCCATGAGTTTGGCAAAGGGCACTACTAGAAAAAAGGCTGCTAGTGGCGCACCTGTTTTCGCTAATAATGGCGCACTACAGGTGCGCCACTAGCACCACGCCATTAGATTTTTTTTCTAATGGCGCATCTGTGGTGCGCCATTAGTATCTGGTATACTAATGGCGCACCGCTGGTGCGCCATTAGTATAGCCCACGGTGCGCCATTAGTACCTGGTATACTAATGTCGCACCGCTGGTGCGCCATTAGTATAGCCCACGGTGCGCCATTAGTATCTGGTATACTAATGGCGCACCACATAGAAGTGCACCATTAGTAACAATTATTTTTCAAAAAAAAATCATAATTTTTTTCTTTTTTTTCTTAATCTCAGGTCACTATGGCTTAATCTCGGGTCAATATGCTTAATCTCAGGTCAAATCGCACTCCGTGGTCAAACTTCCCAAAAGGTCACCCATCCTCACACTACTCCAGCCCAAGCATGCTTAACTTCAGAGTTCTATCCAACCCAAGCAACAGCTCACTTCAAAGGAGTTGATATATCTAGCATATCAATCCTATTATACCTTGTTCATGTCTAGGACTTTGTTCATGTTCATGACTATGATGAAATTTTGAAAAATATTTCAAACTTCCCGGTCATATTACATATCATTTTTTGAAAAAATTTAAAAAAAATTCAAAACCAATTTTTTCTGTTACTAGTGGTGCACCACATCCACGGTGCGCCACTAGTAAGTTAGAAATTTCTTGAATTTTTTTGCCTCTAGATCTTGAAAGCCCTGTAACTTTTTTTTGTTAGGTTTTTGGGGATTTCGGAAATGTTTAACGGGGTTCCCCCAGTTAAATTCGGATGTAACTTTTTGAGTAGATGATTTTTCATATAAATACTTTTTAATCTGAGTTCGTATGCAAAAGTTATGCCCATTTTACAAATTTCTAGAGAGATTTTGCAAATAAAGTCAAAATTCATATTTGTATATTTTCTCAACAACTAGACCACATATCACATGGGAAACTTCTTTTCTTTTATTTTTTGACATTTTTATCATTTTATTTTATTTTATTTTAAACTGCAAAGGCGGTCCACGAGGGGGGGGGATGCATTCGGTGGAATTTTTGGGCCAAGTTAGTAATGGCGCACCGTGGGAGTGGTGCGCCATTACTAGTTCAACTAGTAATGGCGCGCCACTCCCACGGTGCGCCATTACTAGTTTTGGAAAAATAAAAAAATTGAAAAAAATTACTAGTGGCGCACCGTGGATGTGGTGCGCCAATACTAGTTAAAACTAGTAATGGCGCACTATCCCCTGGTGCGCCATTACTAGTTTTGAAAAAAAGAAATTTGAAAAAAAATTGATTTTTTTTACTAATGGCGCACCATGGATGTGGTGCGCCATTAGTAGTTCAACTAGTAATGGCGCACTATCCCCTGGTGCGCCATTAGTAGTTTTGAAAAAAAAATTGTTACTAATGGCGCACCAGGGATGTGGTGCGCCATTAGTATTTGTACACTAATGGCGCACCAACACAAGGTGCATCATTAGTATATAGTAGTGGCGCATCACGTGTCTGGTGCGCCATTAGTGTCCATTTCATCTATAGCCCTTTTCCTAGTAGTGGAGGTACAATAGTGATCCGGGAGTAGATCACTGGGCAGCAGTCAAAGTTATCGTTAGTTAAGAGAACTAAAGGAATATTTCTCGGAAGTGATAAAGAGTTCATCGTAAATTACGTCGATGCAAGCTTTTACCGATCCACATGACTCTAAGTCTCAGTCTGGATACGTGTTGAATGTGGGATAAAATAGATACAGTAGCTCCATGCGGAGCATTGTAGACATAGAAATTTGTGAAATACATACGGATCTTAATGTGGAAGACCCAATGACTAAACTTCTCTCACAAGCAAAAGATGATCACACTTAGTACTCTTTGGGTGTTAATCACATGTCGATGTGAACTAGATTATTGACTCTAGTAAACCCTTTGGGTGTTGGTCACATGGCGATGTAAACTATTGGTGTTAATCACATGGAGATGTGAACCATAGATTATTGACTCTAGTAAACCCTTTGGGTGTTGATCACATGGCGATGTGAACTAGATTATTGACTCTAGTGCAAGTGGGAGACTGAAGGAAATATGCTCTAGATGCAATAATAAAGTTGTTATTTTATATTTTCTTATTCATGATAAAGGTTTATTATTCATGATAGAATTGTATTGATTGAAAACCTAAATACATGTGTGAATACATAAACAAACACCGTGTCCCTAGTGAGCCTCTACTTAACTAGCTCGTTGATCAAAGATGGTTATGGTTTCCTAACCATGGACATGTGTTGTCATTTGATAACGGGATCACATCATTAGGAGAATGGTGTGATGGACAAGACCCACCCGTTAGCTTACCATAATGATCGTTCAGGTTTATTGCTATTGCTTTCTTCATGTCAAATACATAATCCTCCGGCTATGAGATTATGCAACTCCCGGATACTTGTGGAGCATGTGCAGAGACCACAAAGGTTACTACAAATTGGTTGTCCAAATTAGTACAACCCGCATTGAGAGAAGGCATTAGATCTCCTGTGGATGCATTAATAAAGAAAAACTAGGACTAAATTTTCAGTTGATGTTGAAGAAGTGTTGCCTATAGGGAAAGGAGGAAGGCTGTTGGTGTGGTGCAGGGTGACCACAAGTAGTAGTACTTGAGGCTGAGGGGTTGTCTTCAAGCTTTTCTTGATACAAACCCTGGGAGCAGGTGTACTGGAACAACACTTGTTGACGCAGAAAACCCTACACCCACTCCTAGATTCAAGTACATGTTCTACTGTTTGGCAGCTTCAATGGAATGGTTTCTTAATGGTTGTAGACCATTCATAGGTAAGTATTTCCTGATTGTGTTGTACTTATTTTTGTGTCAATTTTGTTCTTTAGCTAATGTGTGACTCCATCCAGGGCTTGATGGATGTTTCATCAAGTTAACCACTGGCCAACAAATTCATGCTGCCACAGGAAGGGATGGCAAAAACAACATCTAACCCATAACTTTTGGTGTGGTTGACAAGGAAGATGGAGTAAGTTGGACTTGGTTTTTAACTCAGTTGAGATGCTGCATTGGTAGTGGCAACAAATTTGGAACACAATATAATATCTGACTGGCAAAAGGTTAGCAACAAAATCACTGATCATTGTTTCTATAGTAATTCAATGAATTATGTGAGTGTGTTCATATGTAGAACTATTTTGTGAATGTACAGGGTTTACTTAAGGCAATAAATGAAGTGTTCCCTGATTCACCTCAAAGATTCTGCCTTAGGCACATATATGCCAACTTCTAATCAGCTGGTTACAGAAGTGTGTTGGCAAGGCTAGCTACTCTTACACTAGACATGGGCATGAATTAGGGATGGCAGAGCTGAAAGCATAGTCTGAGGATGCTTGGAAATACCTTAAAATATAGAAGTCTCTGCTTGGGCTAGGTATGCTATGGATCATACTTCCAAAATAGATCTAGTTGTGAACAACCTTAGTGAAGTCTTCAACAAGATGATACTTGATGTTAGATCCAAACCAATAAGGAGAATGTCACTACAAGAAATATGTCAACTTGTGACCTTGACTATTGGTCACTGAAAGGTCATTGTTTTTCATTTGCGGCCTTTTTTTGACCAAAAACAGAAGGTCAAAAGCTGGCGGTTGTAAACTGACTATAGCGACCTTCTCTGTGAGAAGGTCGTGGACGTTTACGACCAAAATATTCCTACTGTGGCGTTTTGGTCACTAGCAACCTCCCCAGGCAACGTAGGCATCCAGCGTGGCAAGCTATGTGGCACAAGATTCAGCCCGGTCCAATTCGGTTTTCTACATGGGCCTAGCCCAACAATTCAGCCTATTTGTGTTTTTTTTTGTCTGTCAATTTTTGGTTGGGTTCATGGGCCAAGCCCAATATTGCAGCCTTTTTATTGTTGGGTTGTGGCCTTTTTGTCTAAACGAATTTAGTTTTTCTTTTTTTCCCAAAAGAAGGGTCTACTAGTCAGATGGGTCCTAGTTGTCATCATCAGTTGGCTGTAGCCTTTTCAGGCGCAGTACACAGGAATACAATTTTGCACATATATATTGTTGAAATTTTTTCATAATTTTGCTGTCAAAGCAGCATGTACACAGGAATACAATTTTTCTATCAAAGCAACATTTCAAACGTACATCTTCATGACATCGTACATAAAAACCAGCAATAAAAAGATTACAATATGCCATTTGGCTCAGATCTTGCATGCGCGGCATCTCACATTGATGTACAGGAGAGGAGGAGGGGCTTGAGTTGTCCTGAAGGATATGCATTCCTGAAGGACACAAAAAGTAGAGGTATTATTTTGGACAATAAGCTCTAAGACAACATTGTAGGCTATTAACATAAAATAAGTTATTATCAGGTTAAGCCTCCTTAGTTTAGTGATCACCATGAGATAGATAGCAGTACATTTGTTATACAGAGCAGCAACAATGAAAATAACATAAAATTAAAATATAAGTGTCGCAGCGCCTAGAACATTTGCTAGAAAGAACATGCTTCCACCTTGTTTTAACAGAACTTTTAAACTTAATAGTAATGTGCATCCATGGCATCATCAGTCTTAACCAAACCAGAGCAAGTAAAGCAGCCAATAGTCCTAATTCAGGTCATGTTATCATATCACGTATTGCATAAAGACATGATTCACACTTTCACAGATGTGGTAGACAGAGATGCGGAAGCCTTCCTAAATTGGAGCAGCTCCAATTAAATTAAGCTTAGAGGAAGGTGATAAGCGAACAGTCTTAAGATGTAGTACCAAACAACAGTGAACACTAATGGGAAACATCAACCTCTCTTTTGTTTGTGAATGGGAGATATCAACCTCAGTTTGCAGCAAGACATAGTACACAGTTATCTCTTTTCTATGAAGACATGCACATTTTGATAGCCAAATGAGAATAGATAGCAGTACATACGCCAGCAAAAGTGTGCACATGTGGTCTACTGAATTCAAGTAAAAAATGCATTCCAGACTTGAAAAGAAGAAGGGATTGCTAAGGGATTGCTAGGTGTCAGTGGAACTGATTATAATTGAGTGCATTCTGCCCCTGATAATGTGTGGTCGGTTATAAAAACTGCTGCACATACCCCTATTCCATCCTTCATGTTGTAGTCAATCCCATAAACCGTCAGTGCAGGCCGCCTCCCAACAGCGACTTGCTGCACATAGGGCATCAGGTTGTTGGGGACTCCAAGTGGGTCGTCCCTGATGTAGCCACTCGGGTGAGCGTCGACCGGGTTGAAGTACCTCAGCAGTATGATCTTCCAGTCAGGATCCGAGCACTGGAGATCATGGAAGATGTCTTCAATGACAAGCTACACAAGCAAAATCATCGACAGGAACCAGATCAGATTCTCTCAATGTACTTAGTGAGCAGCCACGCAAGAGAAATATCATTGACAGGCGACATAAAACAAGCGTTACTACTGGCTCTTGGTAGTACCTTTGTTCGGCTGTAAGGGTTGGTCACGGAGAGCGGGAACTCCTCGGTGCAGGGCACTTCCTTGGGCCACCCGTAGACAGTGGTTGATGAAGAGAACACAAGTTGCAGAGATGAAATGAAAGCAGTTTATTAGCATTCAGATCAGATGATGATGACAATCATTCGATTCGGTGTACTTAATCATATGACTATACTTGTTCCTTCACCAAGTTACCAGCATAATTAATTTGTGCTAGTGGGCTGCAAATCTGCTACATTTTATTGTGCAATGTCAGTCAGTTTGTGTAGCCGAACTGCTAACAATGAACCGAGCAAGTGTATATATACTGATCGTGAGCATGACTGATTTTTTAATCAGACTAGACAATTTCTAAATTGCTCTCACTCGCTGACTACCTTTGTAAGTACCATGCATCGATCTCTGTCTACTTAATAAATCTTTCTTATTTGACTGGTTAAGACTAAACTTTGTGAACTAATTGCTTCCACAACTTATTAACACTACCTATTACGTATTTGGCATTGCCCCTGCAAGCATTATCACAAACACCTACCAGGAAAAATCCCTTCCACGTGTGAAGTCGAACATACACTCGGAAAATCACACGGCAACTACTACTTGTCAACAAGCAGCCATCGTTGCATACATCCTCACACCATCCAATCTACTACAGCAGGCGCTCATCCGACACAGGAATCGGGAAAACAAAAATTGAACTAATAGAGGATGCAGGAGGAAGGGGGACGAGGGAGGAGGGAGGACGAACGGCGGGCGGAGGAAAAACTTGGGCAGGATTAATGAAGCCAAAGCGGCCACATATCAGTAAGGTCTATGCGGCTAGCACCTTGTCCATGTCGAAGCTGGTGTGGCGGCAGCATGACGGCCAGGTCCCGTCATTGTAGACCGGACACAGCCCGTCTGTTCCATCAGCAGAAATCGAACCACACCAGTGAGGAATTCACATCGACCAGGAACCGAGAAAACACAAAATTAAGCATGATGTTTGCCGTGCACTTACAGATCGTGAAGGTGTGGAGTGCCTCCGACCTGCAATGAGGAACACAGAGGATAAACGGTGTAAGCACATGTGCGCAGGAGGGGAGAATCGAATCAAATCGAATCTCCAGAGCAACAAAAACCGCACCCCATCCGACCCAAACGTGAGCCCCCGCACGCGCGGATGAGGCCGTGGTGGGGATAGAGGAGAAGAGGAGGCAGAGCACGTACTGGCAGCAGCCGTTGATGCACAGCAATGGCGGGCGACGCTCTTGGGCGTCCTGCGCAGCCCCTCTCGGCGGTTGTCGTGGATTTGTCACGACAGATGTCCTAGTGAAAGGACTTAGTCGTGGAGCCATCGCTACGACTTTACTTGAAGGGGTTAAAGCAGACACAAAGACACGAGGGTTTTATACTAGTTCGGCCCCTTCGATGAAGGTAAAAGCCTACGTCTAGTTGTGATGGAATTGATGTAGTCTTGATGGCTAGGGAGCAAAACAAGCTTCGCCTAGGCTCGATTGTTGGTTGTCTATCCTGAACCGCCGCCGGGTCGTCCCCTTATATACACGGGTGACGCCCGTCGGTCCATAGAGTCCCAACCGGTTCATACTCGTATCCCGGTTGGCATCTCTCTATTCCTAACTTACAATACAAGTTATACATCAGGCCGGTTTATGGCTACATGTTCTAAACCGACTACAGGCCTTGGGCCTTCATCTGCTTATACCACTAATGAAGTTAACCCAGCCCAAATAGTCCGGTTTACACCTAGTGGTAATATCCCCAACATTAGGCCCCAGATTGATTTGAACTGTTTCATGTCAATCCTTCACAAAACCTTGCGTCTTGGATATCTTCTGGTAATTGGTAAACTGCCATGTCGTCATCATTTTTGGTTGCTGTAAACCGGCATGACATCATCATGAAATTTATAACGCCCTCTTAATAACAGCTCCTGGATCCGCGCGCTTGACCTAGCTCGGTTGCCTTATAAATAAGACCGAAGGGTCATTTCTTTTCTTTCCCCTTCGTCCCTTCTTCTTCTTCTTCCTCACGCCGCCAACTTTGGAGTTCCGCCACCGCCGTGGACCTCTGCCTCGTCTCGGGCCGCTGCGTCAACCTGAACGTACCAGAGTATTGCCGCATCTCTCCGCACCTTCTCCGTTCCGGTAAACTTTCTCCCCTTCTTAACCTAGATCTGTTCTTAGGGTTCCATGTTCATGCTGTGTTCATCGCGTGCTCATATCTGTTCTCTGACCTTGAATGAATCCGTGAACTCTTGCTGTGTTTAGTAGCGATCCCTAAGCATCCACTTGCAACTTCTCATCTAAGCCCATAGATCTCCCGCACATATCCGCTCAATGGTTCACTTCTGTTTTCGCCTTACTCTTCGAAATATTTCCTGTTTTTGTGAGCTTGCTGTAGATCCGCGGCTGTAACAAGATTTTGTGAAACTTGTTTCTGCATAGTTATCCATAGCTTAAATTGCTTACGATGCCTAGGTCAGGCGGTTTAACTTTACCATAGAAAAATTGCTAAACTGGTATATATCATTAGTCCCCTGGTTGAACCGCCAGAATCCATATGACGCCGCATTGTAGAAGACCGGTTTATAGGTACTGCCGCCGGTTTATCGTAGTTAGATCAACACCTTTTTATCCGGCATGTCCTTGAACCGGATTACCTATTTCTTGTAGATCTCGTCATGGCCAAACAAGTGTATGAGTGCAATTGGGTTCCCTCTCGCGTCACGGAATCACAGTTGGACGACCTAGTCCTGATCGGCGCTTTGGATGATAAAGATACGATCCACTGGAGGGTTCCCGGAGACGAATGTTCTCCCACACCCCAGGAAGGAGAAGTCGTGGTCTTCGCAGATCACATGGCCCGGGGCTTCAAACCGCCCGGTTCTAAATTTTATCGGGATGTGTTAGCCAACTTTCAACTCCGTCCACAGGATATTGGCCCCAACTCCGTCACCAATCTGTGTCACTTTCAAGTACTTTCTGAGGCATACCTTCAAGAGGAGCCTTCAGTCGAGATGTTTAGAGATCTCTTTCATCTGAACCGCCGCACTGAATTCACCGACGGTCCTAATACCGAACTGGGCGGTATGGCCATTCAGAAGAGGAAGGAAATCACCTATCCCCACGTCAAACTCCATACTCACCCCAAGGAGTGGAATGCAACTTGGTTTTACTGCAAGGATACATCTCCTGACAATGAAAATCCGTTGCCTGGCTTCCGTCCGGAACGGCTCAGCAACACTCACCCTTTTCCACAAGGGTTAAGTGCCAAGGATAGAATTAAATATGCTCCTCAACTGTCCAAGCTCCGAGCCTTTATGGCCAACGGTTTAACAGGAATAGACCTTGCACGCTGCTGGATATCCTGGAGCGTACTATCTCTGAGCCGGCGCCCCGGTTTGATGTGCAAGTACACTGGGAGTGTCGATGACCCACTCCGACATACTAAAATCCAAGTCTCCGATGACGAAGTCACAGAATCTGTAAAGAAGATGTTGAATGAACCGGAGCACCTCTGTGCTCAAACCGGTCTGCTTCCTTACTGCACCACCAACAAACCGCCAGCGGTAAGATTTTAATTGCTCTATGATTGAACTTGTTACTGCTTTATCTGCCTGACCTTTAATTACTGCTGATCCAGAATGATAATTCGTTTTGGAGCAAGAAACTTCCACAAGATAAAACGGAGAAGGCAGGGCGGCCAACCCGGCCCAAGACCAAGGTTATCAAGAAACCAGCTCGTAAGAGAAAAACCACCGCTTCATCTGACCCAGCTATTGATGATGATGTGGGTAATCCGGATCTTGAGGTAGAACTTGATTCACTTGGCTTACTTTTTACACGCCTTATTGATGATGATGCTTGTCAGGATGACGCTGAAGCCAGCAATGTGGGATTCGTTGAGGTAACTATTCTCTCTTCCGATTCAGAAATCTTGCCTTTGCCAAAATTTCGCCGGGCAAACCAGAAAGTTAAATTTTCTCATTCTCTTGCTTATTTGGATCCCAAATTTCTTATGAAGACCCAGCAACACGAAGCTCGCCGCACAACCCGGCACAGCGGCCAGGTAGTTACTTCTGCCGGTTTACCAAACAATCCGGTTCGAAAACGCTGCTCCGAGGTCTCCGACCTTTTTATTGATTTAAATCCTAAAGCGGGTTTCTTCCGTCAACCTCTTAATCCATCCGACTCCGATTATCAGGTCACTTCTCATTCATCGTCTGGTGAATCGTCGGCCACTCAGCTACCACCATTGAAAACAGTTGCTGGGTAAGTTTAACTGAACATATGCTTCCAGTATACTGCGTAATGGCTTATGCCTTTCCTTGACTTTTGTTCTTCTTTCAGGGCCAAACCGAAACCAAGCAAGAAAACCCGCCTGGATAAAGCGGCTGAAGAAGATGTAGCCCCAGAACATGACCAAGCGCCGGATCTTGAAATGTTCGCTCCTGAAGATATCCCCAATGATCCTCCTTTGCAAGACGATGTTACTCCGGAAGAAGGGCTTATTAACACTTCAGCCTCTGCTGATCCGCCTGCCAGCTCCGTCCGGATTGAGAAATCCCATGCTCCTGCTGACAAACCGGCCGCACCAACACAAACCGGCGAGTCCAAAGATGATGATGTTGTGATTACCGGTGTGGGCCGCTTTGAACCCGGGAATCCTGTCACCCTTACCAAGCATACCATCAAAGAGGATTTTTCCACTTTGAACAAAGGAAAATGGGATGTTGAACTAGAGACATATGCTGCCCTGAGTGCCCAAGATCTTCACTCCGGCTATTTAAACCGGCTTTACACTAGCCGTGACTGTGAAGCTGCCTGGTCAAGATGATGAGGGATAAATTTGAGGTAATTTACTTCTTTCCTTGCTGCCATTGCATCCATCCTTCTAGCCCCCAAGGGCCGGTTTGTAACCTTGGTCAAACCGGGACTTGATCCTGATCATTTTTGAAACCCATCGGTATAGCCCTCAAGGGCCGGTCTAACTTAGCATAAGTAAACCGGGGCTCCAATAGAAAACTGTCCTTAGAACATAATTTGATCAAATAGCCATTAGCCCCCAAGTGCCAAGTTGAATACTTGTATTGAGCTTGGGACTTTGCAATCTAGTAATATATAAAAATTGAAGGTGCATTAGCCCCCAAGTATCAGGCATATAACTTAGTTATGTGGTTGATACTTCAATTTCTTGGATCCCCTGTGTAAAGCTTAAATGCTGTCTGTATGCAGGCTGAGGTGAAAATCAAGGAGGACCGGATTGCCGATTTGCAGGAGGCCTTGAAAACCCAGCAGGCTGAAACAGATAAGGCAAAGCAAGAATTAACCTGCGCCTTGAGCACTGCTGAACAGCTGAAAGAAGGCTTCAAGAAAGAGCGGGCTGACTGGGCCACTGAGAAGGCCGCTTTAACCAAAAAAGCGGAAAATGCTGAAGCTGCCCTTAAACCGGTGGTGGATGAATTGACGGCCGTACAGTGGCAAATACACTCCATGACCGCTGCGATCTTTGGTAAGCTCCTTTTAACTTCTGTGATAATTTGAGCCTGATGTAGCATAAATCCGGTTTGAGACCATTCCTATCCTGTCGTAGGCACACGCATTGGGCACTTAGGAAATGACGTGCGGAAGAAACTGAAAGTTGCCTACACCTTGGTGGAACAATTGTATACCGGAGCCCAACGGATCATCACCACAGCTTCTCATAACAATCCGGCACCCTCTTTAATCCAGGACACTCTTAGCAGGTTGTCAATGCTTCCAGCCCGGATTGAGGAGCTGAAGAAATCCGCCGCCCGAACCGGAGCCATTAATGCCTTGATCCGGGCAAAGGCATGGGTGCCAGATTTTGATCATGTGGAAGCAGCTCAAGGCTATCCCAGCCTGAAAGAAGATAGCTCTGAATTCAACGAAGAGGATTTAAGGGCAATAAACCGCGCCGTGCGCCCTCTGGCTTGTCAGCTAGCTGAAGAGGCAGATTTGACGCATTATCAAGCACAATATAATGATCAAAACAAGCGAGTGCCTGCCCCAACTGTTGAAGCGGAGAATCTGATCCCTCCAATCCGTAAGCACACTTATGCTCCTGATATTGAACCGTCTTCCCTGATCCATGAAGAGGCTGTTTTCCAAGCTTTAATGGGAATCGACTGGACCACTGTTGATTTCCAGCCAATGGGTAGAGACGAGGAAGCTGAAGCGGCGGAGGATGAGGAGCAGGCTTGAACCGAAAGCCGGTTTGGATAGCTGTCTGTGACATCTTTCCAAAAGAACAATGATCTTGTTTGGGCACCGTGCTGCCTTGTAATAGGATAGTTAATACTTCTGCCTGGAATATGCCTTCGTGCATAAGTACTGAAGCTTTTGTGTGAAAAACTTCAATTCATATTTCCTGCAATCAGAAAAATTTGAACTTCGGTGGCGGTTATACCGCCAGCCGGTTTATGATCTTGATATGTGTATCAGTAATATAACAAATAGGTGATACATAAATACCTGCCATGTTTGGGCATGAAGCTGGCTTAGCCAAGCCTGAAGCGGCGGTTTTATAAACCATTGCCGTCAAAAAAGGGGGGAGAAAATAGCTCCCGTATAAACCGTACTGAATCAATACGAGCCCCCTTGTTACTCCATGATGTTAACAGGGAAAAGGTAAACCGGGCATACTCCTCCGGATTAAAGGGGGATCAAAACCATCGGCTGAATCAGAAAAATATGTTTGTTGACATAAAAGAAATCCAACAAAAGCAAAGAACAAACAAACCATGAAAATAACATGGAAGCAAAGGCAATGATAAAAACCGTTTGCAAAAATATGCTATACTGAGCTGATCAGATGGTGTTACCATGGTCGGACAGGACCAAGGCCCCCAATAGGAGTGACAATGATTCAAGTCAGCCAGGTCCCCAAATGATTCGTGGCATATATGCCAGATCAAGAGGCGTGGCAATGATTCGGGTTCGATCATGCCCCCAAGTGATTTTGTGGCCTTAGGCCGACCAAGAGGCGTGACTGGTTCAGACTTGACCATGTCCCCAAATGATCTGGTGGCTGTCCCCTATCAAAGGGTGTCGCGTTGGTTCGGACATGACCAAGGCCCCCAGTGATATATAAAAAGCAAATGTCAAGGGGTAAACTGGAGGCCGCTTTAAACAGAGCCACTCCGTGTAACCACGCATGATAAGAAAGACAGAGACCCCGCTTTAGCTGAGGCTCCGGTTTTATATATCAAAGATAATATATACATTGTCATGATATGTACATAGATAGAGCCGATGGCTCAAGTATAGTAAGGCCGAAGATGAGCTATGTTCCATGGCCTGTTGGTCTCCTCCTCTGATGTACGTGAGTCTTGATGCTCTCGAATATCAATCAGATAGTATGACCCGTTGTGCAGATTCTTGCTGACCACGAAAGGTCCTTCCCAAGGTGGGGATAACTTGTGCATATCTGTCTGGTCCTGGATTAGCCGAAGCACCAAATCTCCTTCTTGAAAAGTTCTGGTTCTAACCCGGCGACTGTGATAGCGACGAAGATCTTGTTGGTAAATCGCCGAACGGGCAGCCGCTAGATCACGCGCTTCGTCCAATAGGTCCAAAGCGTCTTACCATGCTGTCTCATTGCCCGCTTCAACATAAGCTGCCACACGAGGCGAATCGTGCCGGATATCACTAGGGAGAACTGCCTCTGCTCCATAGACCATAAAAAATGGTGTGTATCCTGTGGACCGGTTTGGTGTAGTATTGATACTCCAGAGCACAGATGGTAGCTCTTCAACCCAACATCCCAGTGTTCTTTGCAATGGGACCATAAGCCGGGGTTTGATGCCTCGCAAGATCTCTTGATTAGCTCGTTCTGCCTGTCCATTGGACTGGGGGTGCGCCACTGACGACACGTCCAGTCGGATGTGCTCACGTTCACAGAACTCCTTCATAGCCCCCTTGGATAAATTGGTACCATTGTCAGTAATGATACTGTGCAGAAAGCCAAACCGGGAAATCACCTTTTTGATGAACTGCACCGTTGTTGCTGCATCGCACTTGCTGACAGGCTCCGCTTCAACCCACTTGGTAAATTTATCAACTGCCACCAAAAGGTGGGTTTTCTTATCCTTGGATCTTTAAAAGGTCCGACCATATCCAGCCCCCAAGTTGCAAATGGCCATGTTATTGGAATCATCCTCAATTCTTGAGCCGGCACATGCGCACGCCTTGAAAATTTCTGACATCCATCGCACCATTTAACCAAGTCCTCCGCATTAGCATGTGCTGTCAACCAGTAAAAACCGTGACGAAACGCCTTTGCCACCAGAGACTTTGAACCGGCGTGGTGTCCACAATCCCCTTCATGGATTTCTCTTAAGATTTCACAGCCTTCCTCAGGAGAAACACAACGTTGAAACGCCCCTGATACACTGCAATGATGCAATTCACCATTGAGAATCGTCATGGACTTGGATCGCCGGACTATCTGCCTTGCTAGAATTTCATCCTCTGGCAACTCCCTCCGGGTCATGTATGCAATATAAGGAACCGTCCAATCCGGAATAGCATGTAATGCTGCCACCAATTGAGCCTCTGGGTCAGGAATAGCCAAATCCGCTTCACCTGGGAGCTGGACTGACGGATTGTGCAACACGTACAAAAAGACATTAGGCGGGACCGGTTTGCACTGAGAACCCAACCGGCTTAAAGCGCCCGCCGCTTCATTCTTCCGACGGTCCACATGATCCACTTGATAACCCTTGAAGCAACCCGCAATATTATCCACTTCCCGACGATATGCAGCCATGAGAGGGTCCTTAGAATCCCAAGTGCCACACACCTGTTGAGCCACAAGGTCCGAGTCACCGAAACACTTAACCCGGCTTAAGTTAATCTCTTTAGCCATCCGGAGACCATGGAGCAAGGCTTCGTACTCAGCTGCATTGTTAGTACAAGGGAACATTAAGCGGAGAACATAACAGAACTTATCACCTCGTGGGGAAGTTAATACGACTCCAGCCCCCGAGCCTTCCAATTGCCTGGATCCATCAAAATGAATAGTCCAATATGTGTGATTCGGCTTCTCCTCTGGCGCTTGTAACTCCGTCCAGTCATTGATGAAATCAACAAGTGCTTGAGACTTTACCGCCGTCCAAGGTACATACTTCAGTCCATGTGGCCCAAGCTCTATAGCCCACTTGGCAATCCGGCCAGTCGCCTCCCGGTTCTGTATGATATCACCCAAGGGAGCTGAACTGACCACTGTGATGGGGTGCCCTTGAAAATACTGCTTCAACTTCCGGCTGGCCATGAAGACACCATAGACCAACTTCTGCCAATGCGGATACCTTTGCTTGGATTCAATAAGCACCTCGCTGATATAATAAACCGGCCGCTGAACCGGGTATTCCTTGCCTGCCTCCTTGCGTTCCACCACAATAGCCACGCTAACTGCCCGAGCATTAGCTGCTATGTATAATAATAGTGGCTCCTTGTCAACCGGAGCTGCAAGAACCGGCGGATTGGCTAACTGCCGCTTCAAGTCCTCGAATGCTTCATCAGCAGCCGGACTCCAGATGAAATTGTCTGTCTTCCTCAGCATTTGGTACAAAGGGATGGCCTTCTCTCCGAGGCGGCTGATAAACCGGCTCATTGCAGCAATTCGGCCTGCCAAACGCTGAACATCATTGATACACTTCGGTTTACCTAGGGAGGTAATAGCCGTAATCTTCTCCGGGTTAGCCTCAATTCCTCTGTTAGACACCAGGAAACCCAGTAACTTGCCTGCCGGAACACCAAAGACACACTTGGCCGGATTAAGCATCATCTTGTAAACTCGCAAGTTGTCAAAGGTCTCCTTCAAATCATCCACCAGCGTCTCCTTCTGTCTTGACTTCACTACAATATCATCCACATAGGCGTGCACATTGCGGTCGATCTGTTTATGCAGGCAATTCTGTACACACCGTTGGTAGGTGGCTTGGGCACTCTTGAGCCCGAAGGGCATAGATACATAGCAGAAGGCTCCAAAGGGAGTAATAAATGCTGTTTTCTCCTAGTCCTTAACCGCCATCTTGATCTGGTGATATCCAGAGTATGCATCCAAAAAACTCAAACGCTCACAACCCGCCGTGGCATCAATAATCTGGTCAATGCGGGGGAGGGCAAAAGGATCCGACGGACAGGCCTTGTTAAGATCTGTGTAATCCACACACATACGCCAAGTGCCATTTTTCTTAAGAACCAGCACCGGATTAGCAAGCCACTCTGGATGGAACACCTCGACGATAAAACCAGCTGCTAAAAGCCTGGCCACTTCCTCTCCAATGGCTTTGCGCCTTTCTTCGTTAAACCGGCGGAGGAATTGTTTCACCGGTTTATACTTAGGATCCACATTAAGAGTGTGCTCAGTGAGTTCCCTCGGTACACCTGGCATGTCGGACGGTTTCCATGCAAAGATGTCCCGATTCTCACGGATGAACTCGATGAGCGCGCTTTCCTATATGGGATCCAGGTTGGCACTGATAGTGAACTGCTTGGACGAATCGCCGGGCACGAAGTCAACAAGCTTGGTCTCAGCTGCCGATTTGAACTTCAAATCCGAATCATGCTCTGTAGTTGGCTTCTTCAAAGGGGTCATATCCGCCGGATCAACATTGTCCTTATAATACTTCAACTCTTCCGTGGCACAGACCGACTCTGCATAAGCCGCATCACCTTCCTCACATTCCAAAGCGACCCTACGGCTCCCATGAACCGTTATCGTCCCCTTGTAACCCGGCATCTTGAGCTGTAAGTAGACATAACAAGGCCGCGCCATAAACTTGGCGTAAGCCGGCCGCCCAAACAAGGCGTGATACGGGCTCCGGATCTTCACCACCTCAAAGGTTAATTTTTCCGACCGAGAATCGTGCTCGTCCCCAAAAGCCACATCTAGGGCTATCTTACCAACAGGATATGCAGATTTTCCTGGCACTACACCATGGAACACCGTATTAGACGGTCTGAGATCTTTGTCTGTTAGACCCATGCGCCGGAATGTCTCATAGTATAGTATGTTAATACTGCTTCCTCCATCCATGAGTACCTTGGTGAACTTATAACCCCCCACCTGAGGGTCTACCACTAATGCTAGCTGGCTCGGATTATCAACCCGGGGCGGGTGATCCTCTCTGCTCCACACGATAGGCTGCTCTGACCAGCGTAAGTAACGTGGTAAGGCCGGTTCAACAGAATTCACCGCTCGCTTTTGGAGTTTTCGGTCACGCTTATCCAAGCTAGTTGTGAAAACATGGTACTGCCCATTGTTCAACTGCTTTGGCTGGCTCTGATAACCCGACCGCTGCTGCTGCTGCTGCTGCTGACCATTCTGACTATGCTGGTTGTTGTGACCGCCCTAATTGAGACCTGAACCGGAAGCTCCATCGTGACCCGGTCCATGGAAGCCGGATCCTGAACCGCCACCTGACCCATGGTCATATCGGAAGGCATTGGAGTTTTTAAACTCCTGCATAATATAACAATCCTTCCAAAGGTGGTTAGCCGGTGACTCCTTCGTCCCGTGCTTTGGGCATGGCTGATTCAACAAATAATTCAAACGGCTTGCGTTAGGATTGGGAGCCCCATTACGATTTGCCGCTTTACCTCTGCGCCGCTGCCCCCTGTCCTGTGCATTAGCGTTGGCCACAAAATCCATGCTGCTATCCGCCTTGCGCTTGCCTCCATTTCCATGACCCGCCGGTTTGTACTGCTGCTGTTTGGAGTTGCTATTCTTCCTTCCCTTCCCTGCTTCATCATCATCAGCCTCGGGATCCCTGGTACTGTCCGAATCAGCATACTTCACTAAAGCGGCCATGAGGGTTCCCATGTCATTACAGAACCGCTTCATGCGTCCCAATTTCAATTTTAAAGGCTCAAATCGGCAGTTGCCTTCCAGAGTTAAGATCGTAGAGTCAGCATTAATCCTGTCAGACGAGTGCAAAATTTCCGAAACGCGGCGCACCCAATGGGTCGTTGATTCTCCTTCCTCCTGGACACAAGCCGCCAGGTCTACTATGGACTTGGGCTGCTTACATGTATCCTTAAAATTCTATATAAACCGGGCCCGCAACTGGGCCCATGAGCTGATAGAATTGGGTGGTAGGCTCTTCAACCAAGTACGAGCCGTGCCCTCAAGCATCATGGTGAAGTATTTTGCACACGCGGCCTCATCCACGTCTAGCATCTCCATGGCCATCTCATAACTCTCTACCCACGCTTCAGGGGATAAATCTGCGGTGTAATTCGGCACCTTGCGTGGACCCTTGAAATCTTTGGGCAGGCGCACATTGCGTAAAGCGGGGATTAAGCAAGGCACTCCCAAAGCGGATGCGACTCCTGGTCCGGCGAAGGTGGTAGGGCGAACCGGTGTAAGTTGACCCGCCTCATCCTGAACATTGCAGACACCACCTGCCGGGTTATTGCCACGGGCCGCTTCATGGCCTCGCGCATTGCTCGATATGGCCGGTTCATCCATGCGCCTGCTATAGCTCCGGCTTGGACGGGGCGTAGAGTGGATCTGATCACGGCTGTACGAATATGCTTCCTGTTGAATCAGCGCAGTCCGAAGAAGCTCCTTAACCCGACGCGTTTCTATCGCTTGCGGGGAGTCTCCTTCGACCGGGATAGCCTCTAATCGCGCGGCGGCTGCAACAAGGTTGTCCATAGGATTTGAATAATGACCCGGGGGCGTCTGGACCGGCAGAGGGGCCACAACATTCTGTTGAGGAGGTTCCATCAGGCGGGGCTGGACCGTCGCTCCTGGCCCTGGTGCCTCAATCCGTTTTGCCTCCAGGTACTGCGGTGGATTACTGGGTCCGGCTCCTGGAGTGTGAAAGAGATTTCGGGGGTCAAACCCTAACGGCAGGCGTGATCTGTGCTTCCGCTTCAAGACCTCCTGCGATGCATTCTGGTCAAGCATGAGCTTATAGGCCTGGGCGTCCAAAGCGGCCCGCTCTGCAGCCATCCTGTCCTTCTCTACTGCCAAATCCGCTTTGGCTTGCACGATCTGCTCTTTCACCTTTGCAATTTCTGTATCGTGAGCCTCCTGATCCGCCGGATTGGCTTCTGCCATAAGCGCGGCTAGTGCATCAAATAGATCGGATAGGACTTGAACCGGCGGGCGCACAAGGCCTCCTGCCCCTGCTGCCACTGCCGCTGCTGATCCGGAGAGCATTGCTGCGGCGGTCGAAGAATGATTCGCCGCCTGGGTGCCGGCCATGAATATTCCAACCCGGTTGATCGGGCCAGGGGGTCCGGAATACTGTCGCCATCGGAACAGCCCCTAACCTGGTCATCTTGCAACTGATATAGCGATTCGGTCTCTCCGGTCGAGGACTCGTCGCCGGAATAGACGACGGTCTCGCTACCGTGTTCTGACTCATCCTCACGCTCTCCTCCGTGGATGACTCCAACGAAGGCACGCCTCATGGCCGGTTTGGCCTGGGTAGATCTCGCACGCTGAGCCGTCTCGACGAGGTCGGTGCAGATGTCCGGCTCAGGCCCAGGCTCACCGATCTTGCCAATGAAAACGTGTATGCCGCCGAAGGGGACCTGGTACCCGTACTCGATTAAATCGGCCTCGGGACCCCATCCTGTGTCGTCGATGTAGATCCTGCCGCGACGACTCTTGGTCATCCGGCCCACAACTTAGCCTTCGAGTACCTTGAGCTTGCCCTCCAAGATCGTCAAACCATCGTGCGATAGCCCCACGGTGGGCGCCAACTGTCGTGGATTTGTCACGGCAGATGTCCTAGTGAAAGGACTTAGTCATGGAGCCATCGCTATGAGTTTACTTGAAGGGGTTAAAGCGGACACAAAGACACGAGGGTTTTATACTAGTTCGGCCCCTTCGATGAAGGTAAAAGCCTACGTCTAGTTGTGATGGAATTGATGTAGTCTCGATGGCTAGGGAGCAAAACAAGCTTCGCCTAGGCTCAAGTTGTTGGTTGTCTATCCTGAACCACCGCCGGGTCGTCCCCTTATATACACGGGTGACGCCCGTCGGTCCATAGAGTCCCAACCGGTTCATACTCGTATCCCGGTTGGCATCTCTCTATTCCTAACTTACAATACAAGTTATACATCAGGCCGGTTTACGGCTACATGTTCTAAACCTACTATAGGCCTTGGGCCTTCATCTGCTTATACCACTAATGAAGTTAACCCGGCCCAAATAGTCCGGTTTACACCTAGTGGTAATATCCCCAACAGCGGTCGTCATCGCCGATCCCCACCAGCAGCGCGTGCACCGTCAGCTCCATGGTGTCCCCCGGCGCCTTCCTGCCGCTGAGCTCCACCAGAAGATCCTCCTCCTCGTCGTCATCGCACACGCACGCGGAGACAGTGGCGAGGTGGGCCTCCTCAAGCGCTCCCATGGTGGCAAACGGTGTCCTCCTCGCGTGCCCACCTAGTGCTGGATCTGGCCGCTGCTGGATCTCGCCATGGCTGTGCAGTGCGGCTATGTTTAGGGCGCGAGCGAGGAGGGTCCGACCGCGGCCGTGGGAGAGGAGGGGAGGGGAGTGGTCGCCGGTGGCCGGGGTTGGCGAAGAGGATGGAGGTCGACGGCGGCGGGTTGGGTGGGTGGGCTGGGAATCAAGAGAGACAGAGGAGGAGCGGCGCTTTCCTCGCCTCTAGTGGGTTTCTATCCACTTGAGGGGGGAGGCGTGGAGACTCGGGCTCCTCGCCATCGACGTAGGGGTGGAGGTCGGCCATGGTGCGGGGGCAGGGGCAGCTAGGGTTTTGGTGGAGAAGGGGACGACGGTGGCGGGAGAGAAGGTGGAGAAGGTTGCGGTGGGGAAGTGGGGGCGTGGGGGTTGTGTTAGGGCTAAGTGGGTGAGAGGGTGAGGGGGCGAGGACTACCGTTGGATCCAGGAGCATCCAACGGTGCTTGATGCATGATCCGCGTGAGATGGTTATGGCCCAATCAGAACGCAGCACGCGTGTATGGCGTTATGACCATTTAGTATTAGATGTTATGACCATATAAAATTGGTCGTGGTCAAATAAAAATAAAGTGTAAAATCATGTCAGCATTTTATTTTTTTATGTTTTGAGTGTCCAAAATGAATTATTTTTTGTGAAGAAGCTATCAAATATTTACACGAGGTGCATCTTGGAACTACAAACAATGTTGTCTAAGAGAGTTTTCATTTTGTTTGCACGGAAAATTCATTTTTCATTTTCCGAGTGCCCGAAATGAGTTTTTTTGTGAAGGACCGACCATATATTTGTTGCAAAATTGGACCTAATCAATTTTATAAAATACTAGGCCATATTTAATGCACATTGACAAAATGGTTGGATGCAAAAAGTTTTGATCCACCTCTCATGAAGAAGACAAATTTCCGCCGATTCAGCTGGAAGCGGGTCAAATTTGAACTGCAGCTGCCTCGTAGTTTGCTATTTATTTTTTACAAAAATAATTTCTAGGTACATAAGTATCTATTTCATCATAGAAACACCAAAAAAATTCCAAGATTCAACCACTAGCTAGGAACGGTCATTCCCGTCGTTTTGATCGCATTTTGAAACGGGCATAAAAAATTCAAAAAAATCAAAAAATTGGGAAACCTTCGCATTGTGTCATTATATGTGGCCAAGTCCCCAGGAAAAATAACAAACTTGTAATACGGCAGTTATTTTAAAAAAGTGTTCTCAGAAATGAGCTTTCATCTATGAAGATTAATTCATGGCTTTCAAGCCAAATGATCAATCTTATGGCTACATTTGTGGCATAGTTTGTTCAAATGATCTCATATTGTGCACAAGGGTGCATATTGGAATGGCAAACAATGTTGCCTAAGGAAGTTTTCATTTTCTTTGGACGAAAAATCCATTTTTTATTTTCCGAGTGCCCTGAAGGAAGTTTGTTTAAGGACCTCCCAAATAATTGTTGCAAAATTGGACAAAATCAATTTTCTAAAATACTAGGACATATTTAATGCACAATTGACAAAATGGTAGGGTGCAAAAAGTTTTGATCCACCTCTCGTGAAAAAGACAAATTTCCGCCGATTCAGCTGGAAGCGGGTCAAATTTGAACTGCAGCTGCCTCATAGTTTGCTATTTATTTTTTCCAAAAATCATTTCTAGGTACATAAGTATCTATTTAATCAGAGAAACACCAAAAAAATTCCAAGATTCAACCACTAGCTAGGAACGGTCATTCTCGCCGTTTTGATCGCATTTTGAAACGGGCATAAAAAATTCAAAAAAAATCAAAAAATTGGAAAACCTTCGCATTGTGTCATTATATGTGGCCAAGTTCCCAGGAAAAATAACAAACTTGTAATACGGCAACTATTTTAAAAAAAGTGTTCTCAGAAATGAGCTATCATCTGTGAAGATTCATGGCTTTCAAGCCAAATGATCAATCTTATGGCCACATTCATGGCATAGTTTGTTCAAATGATCTCATATTGTGCACAAGGGTGCATATTGGAGTGGCAAACAATGTTGCCTAAGGAAGTTTTCATTTTCTTTGGACGAAAAAACCATTTTTCATTTTCCGAGTGCCCTAAAGGAGGTTTTTTTGTGAAGGACCTCCCAAATAATTGTTCCAAAATTGGACCAAATCAATTTTCTAAAATACTAGGACATATTTAATTCACAATTGAAAAAATTGTAGGGTGCAAAAAGTTTTGATCCACCTCTCGTGAAAAAGACAAATTTCCGCCGATTCAGTTGGAAGCGGGTCAAATTTGAACTGCAGCTGCCTCATAGTTTGCTATTTTTTTCCAAAAATCATTTCTAGTTACATAAGTACCTATTTAATCATAAATACATGGTTTGGTGGCGATACATCGAGGTTTGGGCGGTGGCCGAGGGCCCCAACTCTAGAGCGCGTAAACTCGCATGCCTGTCGCGTGATCATCGCGTGACCGTGGCGTCGCCATGTATTCTGGGCGGCCTAGGCATGTCTAGTGGGTTGGGCACTCCCTAGGTAGGTGCTAGGAAGAAAATTACAACATAAGATTCTCACGAGGATACCGATCGATGCTCAAACATGAATTAGCAGCCAAGTGTTTGATTAGCAGTATGGGAAATGTACATGGCTAATGGGCGTGAGTTTTGGCTGAGGATCATCAGTTACTAATAATACCGTCTTCACAAATTTTTAGCTCAAAAGGAGGGGCCTAGGTGGTACTTGCTTTGCAAACTACCACACTGGACATAAATACGAATGTTTAAGCTTCCCGGATAAATACTTACTTTCTTTTATCCATATTGCTCCATAGATAGCAAGTTTTAATTAGTATAAAAAAACTAAACCAATGGCTAGCTGGTTCTCCCCGAAATGCGTTGAGGCGCAGCAGTTGACTGGACATCTAGGGGTAAAGCACTGTTTCGGTGCGGGCTGCGCGAGCGGTACCAACTCGAGGCAAACTCTGAATACTAGATATGACCCAAAAATAACAGGGGTCAAGGTCGGCCAGTGAGACGATGGGGGATAAGCTTCATCGTCGAGAGGGAAACAGCCCGGATCACCAGCTAAGGCCCCTAAATGACCGCTCAGTGATAAAGGAGGTGGGGGTGCAAAGACAGCCAGGAGGTTTGCCTAGAAGCAGCCACCCTTTAAAGAGTGCTCAAAATAATGAATGGATTGAGCTGGCATTTAGTGGAGGACGGTTATTTGGGCATAGGAAAGCACTGTAGAAAATGGATACTATTTGGACATGCCAAAGTGGTACTTCCTTCACAAACTGTTGTTCTGAACAGAATAGGAAAATGAATATTTTTGAATTATTTTTGAACTAGGCAAGGAAGGTTTTTACATATTTGACGAATATATGACCCGAAGAATTTATGAGATTTTTTTGGGAATTTTGGGAATGACAGAAATATAGGTTGCTTCACAACCTAGGGCAAAAACTGCCACATGGACATGACACATAGGCAAAACTGATGAGGTGGCGCCTAATCATAGCAACCCACCACAATTTACAAGGCTATGACCATCTATATTGGTCGTTAACAACTAGAAATAAGGCAGTGGACTAGCGCTGTTCGCTATATGACCTTTTCGTGTAAGCAAATGACGACCTTTCTGACCAAAATGGTCGCAATGGTTTAGGGTTTGGAGCCCCCAGAACATCTTTTGACCAATTGTTCTGAAATGGTCATAGATCTATGACCATTTCTTCCAGGGTCACTGACAGAAGGTCACTAGTTGACATATTTCTTGTAGTGTGTTTGAAGGGATTACGACCAAGCAGATGATCAAGAGGCAGCAAACTAGGGATAATCTTAGAGCATTACAAATCAGGGGCATTACAACACCCAACAGCACAACCAAAATGATCTGAAACCATAGGCAGTTCATAAGGAGTTCATATTAATACTAGGATGCATATCTGCATCAGATTCCAGTACTAGGCCAGTTATATATATAGGCCTGATATTTACTTACCAGCCATATGTTGGAGAAGGTAGCATGCAATTTCAAAAAAAATCCTACGCTCACGCAAGATCTATCTAGGAGATTCATAGCAATGAGGGAAAGATTGTGTCTATGTACCCTCGTAGACCGTAAGTGGAAGCATTTCACAACGCAGTTGATGTAGTCGAACTTTCTTCGTGCTCCACCGATCAAGTACCGAACATACGGCACCTCCGACATCTGCACACGTTCAGCTCGGTGACATCCCTCGCCTTCTTCATCCAGCAAGGTGTCAAGGTAGTAGATGAGTTCTGTCAGCACAACGGTGTGGTGACGATGATTGTGATGTGATCCGCGCAAGTCTTCGCCTAAGCATCGCGAGAATATGACCGGGGGTGTAACTGTGGAGGGGGGCACCGCACACGGTTAACAATTGATGTTGTGTGTTCTAGGTGCCCCCACCCATGTATATATGTGTGGGGGAGAGAGGCAGCCATGGGAACCCCAAGTAGGCCGAATCCTACTTTGGGTCCTCCCCAATTAGGCCTCCCCCCTTCCATAAATGCCGGAGGGGGAAGGAAAAGGGGGAGAGGTGGAAGGATGGGGGAATCCTATTTCCTTTCTTTCCTTTCCTCCTTCCCCTTTCCTTCTCCACCTTGGCCGGCCCATATGGGGGGCGCACCAGCCCCTTGCGGCTGGTGAATTTCCCCTCTTGGCCCATAAGGCCCATATCTTTTGCCAGGGGTATCGGGTACGTATCGGGTCACAGGAAGGTGTTCCGGGAATCCACGGCAAAAGATATGGGCCTTATGGGCCAAGAGGGGAAATGCACCAGCCACAAGGGGCTGGTGCGCCCCCCATATGGGCTGGCCAAGGTGGAGAAGGAAAGGGGAAGGAGGAAAGGAAATAAAGGGAATAGGATTCCCCCTTCCTTCCACCTCTCCCCCCTTTTCCTTCCCCCTCCCGCATTTATGGAAGGGGGGAGGCCGAATTCGGGAGGACCCCAAGTAGGATTCGGCCTACTTGGGGTGCCCCATGGCTGCCTCTCATCCCCGATACATATATATACATGGGTGGGGGCGCCTAGAACACACAACATCAATTGTCAACCGTGTGTGGCGCCCCCCTCCACAGTTACACCCCTGGTCATATTCTCGCGGTGCTTAGGCGCAGCCTTGCACGGATCACATCACCATCATCGTCACCACACCGTTGTGCTGATGGAACTCATCTACTACCTTGACACCTTGCTGGATGAAGAAGGCGAGGGATGTCACCGAGCTGAACGTGCGCAGAAGTCGGAGGTGCCGTATGTTCAGTACTCGATCGGTGGAGCGCGAAGAAAGTTCGACTACATCAACCGCGTCGTGAGACGCTTCCGCTTACGGTCTACGAGGGTACGTAGACACAATCTTTCCCTCGTTGCTATGAATCTCCTAGATAGATCTTGCGTGAGCGTAGGATTTTTTTTGAAATTGCATGGTACCTTCTCCAACATATGGCTGGTAAGTAAATATCAGGCCTATATATATAACTGGCCTAGTACTGGAATCTGATGCAGATATGCATCCTAGTATTAATATGAACTCCTTATGAACTGCCTATGGTTTCAGATCATTTTGGTTGTGCTGTTGGGTGTTGTAATGCCACTAATTTGTAATGCTCTAAGATTATCCTTAGTCTGCTACCTCTTGATCATCTGCTTGGTCCTAATCCCTTCAAACATTGTCCTTATTGGTTTGGATCTAACATGAAGTATGATATTGTTGAAGACTTCACTAAGGTTGTTCACAACCAGATCTATTTTGGAAGTATAATCCATAGCATACCTAGCCCAAGCAGAGACTCCTATATTTTAAGCCATTTCCAAGCATCCTCAGACTATGCTTTCGGCTCTGCCATCCCTAATTCTTGCCCATGTCTAGTGTAAGAGTAGCTAGCCTTGTCAACACACTTGGTAACCAGCTGATTAGAAGTTGGCATATATGTTCCTAAGACAGAATCTTTGAGGTGAATCAGGGAACACTTCATTTATTGCCTTAAGTAAACCCTGTACATTCACAAAATAGTTCTACATATGAACACACTCACATAATTCATTGAATTACTATAGCAACAATGATCAATGATTTTGTTGCTAACCTTTTGCCAGTCAGATATTATTGTGTGTTCCAAATTTGTTTCCACTACCAATGCAGCATCTCAACTGAGTTAAAAAACAAGTCCATCTTACTCCATCTTCCTTGTCAACCACACCAAAAGTTATGGGGTAGATGTTGTTTTTGCCATCCCTTCCTATGGCAGCAAGAATTTGTTGGCCAGTGGTTAACTTGATGAAACATTCATCAAGCCCTGGATGGAGTCACACATTAGCTAAAGAACAAAGTTGACACAAAAATAAGTACAACACAATCAGGAAATACTTACCTATAAATGGTCTACAACCATTAAGAAACCATTCCTTTGAAGCTGCCAAACAGTAGGACATGTACTTGAATCTAGGAGTGAGTGCAGGGTTTTCTTCGTCAAAAAATGTTGTTCCAGTACACCTGCTCCCGGGGTTTGTATCAAGAAAAGCTTGAAGATAACCCCTCAGCCTCAAGTACTACTACTTGTGGTCACCCTGCACCACACCAACAACCTTCCTCGTTGCCCTATAGGCAACACTTCTTCGACATCAACTGAAAATGTAATCCTAGTCTTCTTTATTAGTGCATCCACAGGAGATCTAATGTCTTCTCTCAATGCTGGTTGTACTGATTTGGACAACCAATTTGTAGTAACCTTTGTGGTCTCTGCACATGCTCCACAAGTATGCAGCATATCTCACTTCTTGGTGCAAAAAGTTTGTTCATGAGCTATCTTAGATGCACTGATATAAAAATCACATCCATGGGCTTTCTCTGAGCACCAAACTATAATCCTATTAGGGGAATTTTTGTGATACTAGAAATTCCTTAGAGTCCTGATGTGAAAATCCCTAAGTGCATCTCTGAACTCATAAACACTGGTGAAGCACAATCCCTTACAAAATTGTTCATGTGGATCTGGAAGCTTCTCATTGAACCATACACTTTCCTTTGACATCTTCAACATTCTCTTCCTACCACTTGCTATTTTGAAAGCTCTTTCAGGCTCTTCTTCTTCATCACTAATGCCAATATCACGAGGAAAACAAAATTCATATGCTTTAGGAAACCAGTCTGGTTTTACCCTTTTCTCAACCTCTTGGTGTGATCTAATGGTTGGACCAGGGTTTCTGGCTAGCTTAAGTTTTTGGACCACTCATGTATCTAGTTTTGCAGCTTCTTCTTCAGAGGGGGAACCTGGATGTAATTGCACATTGTTGTCATCTGAACCTGACTGCGCATCATCAGAAAGAAATTCAGACACATCAGTGTCACCTTCAAAATGGTTAAGGTCAGCTTCCATCTGAAGACTACTTTTCTTAAGCTCATCCTTTCTATCACTGATTGCATCCACCAACTTTGTGCAACTTTGTTGAGTGTTAATGCAATGTTCAGCAAAATAACTATCTCCATTTTCATCTGCATTACATGGCTCATCTGCTCTAACAACTCGTATGTTCACACTCTTTTCCTTCTCAAAGTGGATCAACATCTGCTGCACATCATGTTCAGAACCAAGATGCTCCATACCTTCTATTCCTTTCTCCTCATTAAAAACATAGTACATATAATCATCGGCTCCACATCCCTCACTCCCAACAAGAGAAACCATAGTAAAAATGATATGTCTGACTGGTAAATTCTTCTAGCCACAGAATCTCTGGCTAAGAAATGGAACCAAATTTCCCACTTTGGGTCATCAATACTGCACCACAAATTGGAAAATTATAATTAAATGGTCAGCACAATATTTAGTATTTGACAGTTCAAATTTTTAGTTTTCTGACAATTTGGATTCAGTCACAGCACAAAAAATTGTTAATGTTCCCAACTGATTTTAGTTCCCATTGTGCTCAAACATGGTCCTAATGTAAATCTAACTATGCAACTAGCCTATATATCATGCTTCCTAACAAAACAAAGAATTTCAGAAAAATAATTACAGATTTGTTGCCATACCTCGCACTGCCAGCAGGACAAGGAAGCTTGCGCCGGCCTTGATGTGTGCTTCTTCTCATCGACGCAGCTACAGCCGGAGGCGGCCTCACAAACGTCTGGGACGGCTGAGATTGCAGCTAGGAATGGTGTTCGACTGCAAAGCTACTATTGCCTAGCTAGTTATTAGCTTCAAGGAAGACAGCATCCCGCCACCTAGCACGTCGGGGGGGGGGGGGGGTTCCTGCAAGAAATACGGTGTCGGAGTTTGGATCCGTCGGCGCCATGAACGGAGACAGCTAGTTCTAGGATAGGAGCTCGGGGGAGAGGGAATGGGAAGGAGGACGAGCGAGCCGATCGGCCAGGTTAGTCCTGGTCCAACCGACATGCGTGGCTAACGGGCGGCAGGTGAGTGCCGTTAGCCGTTAACGCGACCGCTGCCCTGACTGGTGGGCAAGTTCTGTCAGATTCGCGTTTAAAACGGTTAAATCTGTCTTCAACTCAACTTGGTAGTTTTTTGTCACAAAATTAGCACTAATCTCGAGTTTTCGGTCAATTTTCAAAATTTGGTACTTCTGTGGGACGGTAACGTGAAATACTCCTGCAAAGTCAGAAGAAGTCATTCTTCCCCTAAAAAAGAATTCATTCTAAAAGAAAGTCAGAAGAAGTTATTGTTTGAGGGTGAAACAATCATCACCGGATATTTTTATTGTCCCTCACGTCCGGCTCTATCTTCTTGCTGAAGTGTGCGGTCCTCAGGCCTCCTTTAGTTCATCTGATAGAACAATCATACAAATAAGAAAGTCATACAATGTGAGATGACATGTATATATCTCAGTTTCAATAGAAAAAAACATGTTACTTGGATCATAGGATAGGAATTTTTCCATTAGGTCTAAGATAGAGAAAAAAATAAAATGTGAAAGGATAGGATTCAATCATACCTAGGAATAGGAACCCATTCCTACAAATCAAAGGGCTCTACAAAAAAAAAATTCATTAGAATTCCTACCTTGTTGTATTCCTACAAATCAAAGAGCTCTATAGAAATTTTATCTTTGCAATTCCCATCCTGTTTTATTCCTGCAAATTAAAGGACGCCTAAGAGTTTATTGGTCCTTGTCACCGTATTAGCAGTAGGCATAGCACTTCTACGAATAATTTTTAGTTTGGTTTTTTCTCTAGCATGGTATGTCCATGAAGTTAAAGAGGTTCGTATCATCACATAATGATGTGTTATTTTATTGTGTTGTGTTGCTGCTAGGAACACGCAACAAAACTAACCTAAAAGATTATTGGGCAAAGAGAAATAAAACCCAAAAACTACATAAGTAAAAATAGGAAACCAGGAAAATCGATGTGCTTGCCTCTCTTTGCACCACGTGTCGAGCATGGAGCGGAACGCAGAACCTCCTCACGACGCTACGTTGCGCCACTTGTCATACACGAATGTGACGTAGGGTGACCCCACAAAGTACCTCTTCACTACTAATTCTGGCTTTTTAGTACATTTTTATAGATATATTTGTAAAGTTAGTTTTAAAAGTTCAGAGCATCACCATCCTAGAGAGCACTAAAATTTAGAGCATCACCATCCTAGATAGCACGAAAATTCAGACCAGGGAACGTTGGAAGGAGGGTGAGGGAAGGGAAGAAGTGGTCGCCAAACTGGGAAGTAGAGGAGGTGGCTAGGTAAGAGCAATGGAGGGTTGAGTTGCCGCCGATGGTAAGGATGGGGGAGAAGGGGAGTGGGAAAGAGAAGCATGGGGATGCATGGGATAGATGGAATGGTAGAAATGGAAGGGGAGCATATGAGTCGGTGTCGGTGCATGAATTAGCAATGGCAGAGGTGGTGCGGACACGACAGACATCATCAGATAGAGAGGAGGTGTCGGGGGCTTGGTGGAAGGGGATGGGAATGGGACGTCAAGGAGGCGGGCTATGACACATTGAAAGTTGATGAGAGGGGCAGAGGGGTACCTCCAAGGTGCCCGCTGCCATGGATCTTAGTGGTCACTGGGCATCGCCTCCCTTCTGTCCTTCTTGGTAGTATTAGTGGTCACGCAACTGAGAACTATGCTAGAAGTGGCAGACGCAAAATGCCTACCAGTGGCAGGCTTGGAAAAAATTGGTGCTCGCCACTGCTAATTAACAGGCACCAGTGGCAGGTGCCATTTATGGTCGCCAAAGGTAACTAAGATATAGCGGTGGCAAGCCTAGAACCATGCCTTCCAATAGTATCTTTTTATGCATTAAAAACAGAGGAATTACTCGCCGACGATGGTTCCCATTGTTGAATCCTTGTCGGAGTAAAGGCAAGGGAGGCGATGTTCATATTCACGATGGATAATTCAGAGAGAAGGTGTGTAATGCGGGAATGGTGTTGTTGTGATTCTTTATTTGATTGAGATGGATGACAGTGGCCACATTCCGAGAATCCCCGCGCTCCCGTCAATGCAGCCTATCTCCAGGAGAGGTGGGCGTGTGGCAGCGGGGCGGTTACCCTCGAGCTCGTGGACAAGCAGAACCTACGCGGGCAGAGCTGGCGTCAAACCCTAGCATCGGTAGTGCTTAGGCTCAAGCAAACTTCCACATGAGGAGATTCGCAGGGCCTGCATAGATTAGCCGGAGCTCCAGCAAATCAAGCTGAGAGAGAGAGAGAGAGATACAGAGAGAGACAAAGAGAGAGAGAGATGGTATCTGAGAGACATTATGGAGAGAGACATGAGGATATGTGCTTGGATTGGATGGGTCGATGAGAGCCACCTCATCAATTTGTGGGAGCTTGGATTGGCCAATTAGAACGCACCACTGGTGGGCTCTAGAGTGCGCCCACCACTAGTAACATAGTCCACCCCCACATCCACGGGGAAAATGTCACCAAGAAAAGAATTATTTCACATTCACTAGAGACCCTACCTCCCAGCAACCGACATATAGGTTATTGTCAAGTTTATTCTAAGAAAGGTCAAAATCCTGAGACTTGGAATGGTGTCATGATACATCAAATAAAGATTATGTTAAAAAAGTGAGAATGTTCCGAGAAAATATCATCTGGACTACTTACAAAATTAGACCATCTTCGTGGAAGAAACTCGATTTCAAGAGCAAACAACCCTGGTTTGCATGTGAAGCAACCACTGCTTTGTCCGTTGGCCTTGATTTTTTTTTTCACAATCAACACACACCATTCTATGTATAATTCCAAAATTTGATATTTTTTGGGGTATGTTTACTATATTAAAGCCTTTAAATGTGTTTTAAGCATTTAATGGGTATGATTCAAAGTGAACTATAGATACATGAAATAATTGCCAAAAATGGGTTGAAAATTCGTATTGGTGGTCTTTACTCTATGGCTAGTCCTTATGTAAGGAAATAAGAGGGTTCCGAGACACCTGATGGCTGATGTTTGAGCACCACCATGGAGGTTATTATCATTTTAATCTTGAAAAATTAAAACAATCACTAGTAGAAAAGGGGGCATTTGTCCCGGTTCGTAAGGGCCTTTAGTCCCGATTCATGAACCGGGACTAATGGGTCGTTACTAATACCTCCCCCCTTTAGTCCCGGTTCAAACACGAACCGGGACAGATGTGCCTCCACGTGGCCGGTGCGCCGAGCCCAGGCAGGGGGGCCTTTGGTCCCGACTGGTGGCACTAACCGGGACCAAAAGGCATCCACGCGTCAGCATTCCAGTGGCTGGGGTTTTTGTTTTTTTTAAAGGGGGGGGGTTGGGGTTTTGGGGGGTTAATTTAGGTGTTTCATATATTGTGTTAGCTAGCTAATTAATAGAGAGAAGTGTCCTCTCTTATGTCCATGCTTGGTCGACGCTATGTACTATATACATAGAGAGGCCCTCGACACGCTAGCTACACTAGTGCAGAACCGGGCAATAGCACCGGTTCGTAAGGCCCTTTAGTGCCGGTTCCATAACCGGCACTAAAATGTGGGCACTAAAGCCCCCCCCCCCTTTAGTACCGGTTCAGCACGAACCGGTGCTAAAGGGCAACCACGTGGCACGAGCCAGCTCCAGGGGCCTGGAGCCCTTTAGTACCGGTTGGTAAGACCAACCGGTACTATAAGGTTTGGGGGGTTTTTAGTTTTATGATTTCTTTTTCATTTAATTTTGTGTTTCCATTTTAATTCTTTTTCGTTTGCTGGTATTTTACGATACTACACATTGTACACGTTATGCATATATATATATATATATATATATATATATATATATATATATATATATATATAGAATTTCTAGTAGAACCAATCATGCATATATATATCATCAATGTCTCACAAACCACCATATTAATTAATTCACACATACACACATGTATAGCTATATACAATTTCTCCTACATATGCATGTTGCCTTCGAAGCCAGTGGCATTAGCCTAATTGGTGCCTTCGGAGCACGATGACAATCGGAAGTGGTTCATGGTAGCGGGTAATAGTATTCTCCCTTCGGATTTATGACCTGGTCGAGCAAAAATCCCGCTATTTCCTCTTGAAGTGCTTCTACGCGCTCCGTTTCTAGGAGCTTCTCCCGCACCTCTTTGAACTGTTAAGAAGGAGATCAATATGCATGTGTATTAGTTGTGTGACTAGATAGCGATAATGGTGTAAAAATTGTGAATAGTGTTCTGACAAGCGTACCCATTCCTGTCTTTGAGATCTGCTCCTTTCGGACGCCATCATGTGAATGTTCTCGCAAACGCAGAATGCACACAGATCAGTCCCCTGCGCCTGCTTTAGGGCCTTTACGAGAATGGAATTTGATCAGATAATAATTAATCAAGCACGATAATTAAAGAGATGGCAGCTAGCTAGCTAGCTAGTACTACTTAATTACTTACCTTGGGTCGAAACCATTTAAGCTTTTTTTTCCATTCGCCTTCCGTGACGCTGATGAACCTTGCCCAAGCCCTGTCCGCCGACAAAGAAAATGAATAAAGGGGTTATTAAATAATTCATATCATGAAATGACGAACTAAATAGGCCGAGATATATAGTTAATAATGATTGAAATTACCTGTTGACTATCCCAAACAAGATGTTATAGTCAGTATTTGCTTTGAGTAGTGAGTCCAGTATTTCAACTGTTCCGGTGTCAACTTTAATGATACACAAGATCCAGTGAAATCTGCATGCACACACATTTGTATGTCTTAATTAAGCGGGCATATGTAAGCAAAAACATGTAGCTAGCTAGTAGGCAAAAACAGAGAATTTGTAGTACAAGACAGTGTGACTCACTGGAAGTTGTAAGGAAGTAGTATATCTTCATTGTATTTGAGGCACTTCAAGAACTCTAGCATGTTGTCCTCTACGGCCTTTTCATGATGTGGATTTATTAGACATGTGTATTCATTAACGGTGTTTGAGTCAATGAACCCAATGCCAAAGCGACCACCTTTTCTCATTTCATACATCTTCATCCTGCATAATACCACAGAAAAGAATATAGTGAGGATAATTACAGGTAATGATTGATCAAAAGGATCACTACAGTTAGCTTGAGACTTAAATTACAGAAAGAAATCACTTATAGACAATAGCAACTGACGATAGATTTGTCGAGTGCGTCTTGATTGTATAACTGAAACAGTTCAGAATACTCAACGGACAGAGCTTTCTCATGGAAGTAAAGCTCCTCCTTAATATTCACTATGAGGGACTCTCGATTGGAAATCTTGGTAATGTTCATGTACCATTGATGCAATTCATACATTCTCGTTGGGAGGTTCTTGACCTTGTCTGGCTCGACCAAAGGTTGGCCCCAGACATATTTCCGTTTTATTTCATCCTCTGTAAGCACAGGCATGGGCTCGATCTCGAGGAGTTGTCCAACAGTGATGTTGAGAACTTCAGCCTGCATTATATGGTCCTTGGTTATTACCACATTGCCCACCTCGGGAACGTAAACTGTTTGCCCACAATAATATTGGGCGCGCGTAGTGTCACGTGTTGTTGGCACAACAAGCGAGGGGATCGATTGCGCCGCCTGTTCTCCCAGCTGGGGAATGGTTTTCCCGCATTTTTTGACAGCTGCTTGTTGTTTGCTCGATCCCGAGCTCGCCTCCTTACGTAGACGTGCTCGATTTAACTTCCTGATGTGGCGCTCATAGTCTGTGTCAACAAGCTTGGGAGCTGGTGGTTGAGCCATACGAATGAAGTGGTCAATCATTTCCTCAGGCACTTTCTCCCTTGGCGGCGGTGGCGGTTTCGGTGCAAAATGGGCTTCCACCTTGGCCTTCGATATGGCTGCGTTTTCCTCCTCGAACTTGTCATAAGGCCTCTGCGGAAGAGGCGTGAGGCTTGGACCATATTTATATCGCTTGCCTCCGCCTGTACTTCCTGTACTACCTCGACTCGTACCGCTACGCACCATAGCTGCGGGGTGTCTCTTCTGCGATTGCTGAGGCGGCGGAGACGGCTGACGGGGCTGAGTTGGACGAGGAGGAGTGGCCTGAAGCTGTGCCAGACTTGGAGGAGGAGTGGCCTAAGGTTGTGCCGGACTTGGAGGAGGAGTGGACGTCTGACACTGTGGCGGACTTGGAGGAGGAGGAGTGGTCTGACACTTTGCCGGACTTGGAGGAGAGTGGCCTGACACTTTGCCGGACTTGGTGGACTTGCAGGAGCGGGAGTCTGCGGACTCGGTGGCGGACTTCGACGAGGAGTCGGCTGACGCGGTGTCGGTGGCCTTCGAAAGATGATGCAATCCTTTTTGCATAGGATGATACGATGTTTGGCCTCTCCGAGAAAGTGCTCGTTGTCACCTCCAGGAATGTCAAGCTGTAGCTCCGAATATGGGTCCACCACCTCATCAACCAAGACACGAGCATAGCCCGCTGGAATCGGGTTGCAATGGAAGGTTGCCTCGGGGGGATTTGTAAAAGCAACAGCGTCCGCCACCTTCATGGATATGTTCTTCATTTTGACGTGTAGCTCGCAGTTAGTGTTCTCCGTGATGTCATCCACGGGGTATCTATCCAGCATTGCGTCGGCCGGGGCGGAACCCACGCTGCTTCTCGGCATGGATGGGGCGGTGCTATCCAATGTTGGATCATCCGCTAGCTACTGCAGCTGCTGAGACCTCCTTTGCTGGGTAAGTGAGTGGATATGCTCCTGCTGCCGCTGGAATTTGACTGCCAATTCCGCTTGACTTGCTTCTAGGCCTTGAAGGCGTTCATAGTCCCGCTTCCTCTGCTCCTCCTCCATCTTCCTCTTCTTCTCCTCCACAATCTTCTTTCTCGCACGGGTTCTGTAGTCGGTGTTCCAGTCTGAAAACCCCTCATACCACGGAATAGCGCCCTTGCCTCGTGTTCTTCCCGGGTGTTCACGATTTCCCAGGGCACGCATAAGCTCGTCGTTCTCTCTGTTGGGCTGGAACACCCCCGATCGTGCCTCTTCTATTGCAACAAGTATCGCATCGTCGGCTCCCTTCAGACTTGCCTTCGTCGAAACATTGCCTGTCTTCGGGTCCAACTCCCCCCCATGCGCATAGAACCAAGTCCTGCACCTAGGGGGGCAGCTCTTAGTAACCGGAGTGACACCTGCATCCTCCATCTCTTTCTCAGACTTATCCCACTTAGGCATTGCCACCGCATGGCCACCTGGCCCCAGCTTATGGAACTTATCCTTTTTTTCGACATTCTTCTTGTTTATTCTCGACCGTTCCTTAGCTAATTCCGAATCCTTGAATTTCACGAAATCGTCCCAATGAGCACGTTGGTTCTCTAGTGTTCCCTCGAATACTGGAGTCTTCCTTCCTCCCTTGACGTACTTGTCCGATTCACGATTCTTGTGGTTCTTGAATGCAACCGCCATCTTCCTAAGAGCAGCGTCCTTGACTTTCTGCACATCTGCTTCTGTGAAATGATCTGGTAGGGTGAAATGTTCCATGAGAGTATCCCAAAGCAGACCTTTTTGTCTGTTGTCGACAAAAGTAACATCTCGACGTGGCTTTGCTGGCTCTCTCCATTCTTGAAGGGAGATCGGGAGTTGGTCCTTCACAAGAACTCCGCACTGACGAACGAACTTGTCCGCAATCTTCTTAGGCGCTAATTGTTCGCCATTAGGTCTGATTGCCTCGATATTGTACTTTACGCCCTCCTTCAACTTTTTGTTCGGGCCTCGTTTCGTCCTTTTGCCTGAAGATTTGCTCGATCCGGATGGCTGAAAGAACAAAGATCGATTCGTTAATATATCTTCAAGTCATTTAAAACATGTGATGATCACCAGATGCCTGCTTATATAAATATATATACCTCGCCGGTCTTTGTTGTTTCAAGATCAACATTTTCTTCGTCATCATCATAATCATAGTTCATGACTTCATCAATTCGATCGTCGTGATCGAATATCATATCACCCTCTCCGGTGTTGTTTAGGAGCCGTCATAATCTTCTTCATTCTGATCATCATCTGGCCCGTGAGGATGGCGTATCATATCGAACATGGCACGTCATAATCTTCTCCAAAATATAGATTTCTTCTTCCACATGGGTGCGCATCCGTCAGCGTCCTTCGGAACAGGTTGTCCGCCAGGACCCTTTCCAAATATCACCTTCAAATCCTTGACCATATCATGTACATCAGCACCAGTACGGTGGCGAGGCTTCGTCCGGTAATCCGCCTCACCTTTGAAATGCTTGCCTTTCTTTCTTACGGGATGCATGCTCAGAAGAAATCGACGATGTCCCAGGTACACATTCTTCTTACAACTATTCAAATATATACTGTCGGTATCATCCAAACAGTGCGTGCATCCGCGGTATCCCTTGTTTGTCTGTCCTGAAAGGTTACTGAGAGCAGGCCAATCATTGATGGTCATGAACAGCAACGCCTTTAGGTCAAATTCTTCCCCCATGTGCTCATCCCATGCACGTACACCTGTTCCATTCCACAGTTGTAAGAGTTCTTCAACTAATGGCCTTAGGTACACATCAATGTCATTCCCGGGTTGCTTAGGGCCTTGGATGAGCACTGGCATCATAATGAACTTCCGCTTCATGCACAACCAAGGAGGAAGGTTATACAAACATAGAGTCACATGCCAGGTGCTATGGTTGCTGCTCTGCTCCCCAAAAGGATTAATGCCATCTGCGCTTAGACCAAACCATACGCTCCTTGCGTCATCTGCAAACTCCTTCCCGTACTTTCTTTCGATTTTTCTCCACTGCGACCCGTCAGCGGGTACTCTCAACTTTCCGTCTTTATTACGGTCTTCTCTGTGCCATCGCATCGCCTTGGCATACTCTTTGTTTTGGAACAAACGTTTCAACCGTGGTATTATAGGAGAATACCACATCACCTTGGCAGGAATCTTCTTCCTGGGGCACTCGCCCTCAACATCACCAGGGTCATCGCGGCTGATCTTATAGCGCAATGCACCACATACCGGGCAAGCGTTCAAATCCTCGTACTCACCGCGGTAGAGGATGCAATCATTAGGGCATGCATGTATCTTCTGCACCTCTAACCCTAGAGGGTAGACAGCCTTCTTTGCTTCGTACGTAGTCTCGGGCAATTCGTTGTCCTTTGGAAGCATATCCTTTATCATTACCAGCAACGTTCCAAATCCCTTGTCAGATACACCATTCTCTGCCTTCCATTGCAGCAATTCCAGTGTGGCGCCCAGCTTTTTCTTGTCACCTACGCAATTCGGGTACAACAATTTTTTGTGATCCTCTAACATGCGCTGCAACTTCTTCTTCTCCAAATCACTTGCGCAGTTTCTCTTTGCATCGGCAATGGCCCAACCTAGATCATCAACGAGCTCATCTGATGCCTCTTCTTTAGCTTCTTCCTGCATTGCCGGCTCAGCTTCTTCCCGCATTACCGGCTCAGCTTCTTCCCCCATTGTTGTATCATCGTATTCAGGGAAACCATGGCCAGGATAGCTGTCCTCATCCTCTTCTTCTTCATTGTCTTCCATCATAACCCCCCTTTCTCCGTGCTTAGTCCAAACATTATAGTGGGGCATGAAACCGGACTCAAACAGGTGGACGTGAATGGTTCTTGACGTAGAATAATTGTGACCATTCTTACAGCCAGCACATGGACAAGGCATAAAACCATCCGCCCGCTTGTTTGCCTCAGCCGCAAGCAGAAAAGTATGCACGCCCTCAACGAACTGGGGAGAGCATCGGTCATCGTACATCCATTGCCGGCTCATCTTCAATACACAACACCGAATAGACCAAATTAATACAAGTTCATACATAAAGTTCATACAACACTTAAATGCAACAAACAAATAACTCTCTAGCTAAAGCATTTAAATGCAACAACAAATGCAATCAAGATCTCAACTAAGGTAACAATTGATCCAACAGCATAATGATACCAAGCCTCACTATAGATGGCATATTTTCTAATCTTTCTAATCTTCAAGCGCATTTTCTCCATCTTGATCTTGTGATCATCGACGACATCGGCAACATGCAACTCCAATTCCATCTTCTCCCCCTCAATTCTTTTCAATTTTTCTTTCAAGTACTCATTTTCTCTTTCAACTAAATTTAACCTCTCGACAATAGGGTTGGTTGGAATTTCCGGTTCACATACCTCCTAGATAAAAATATCTATGTCAACTTGATGGGCATAATTTGTCATAAACACGAAATGCAACAAATAGCTTTAAAAGAGAATATACCACATCCGAATCATAACAAGGACGAGGGCCGACGGGGACAGATATCAAAACCATGGCACTATGTATAACAAACAATGTACAGGTAAGATAATTATACGAGTAACTATATATCCAAATCACACAAACATCAATTTTTTATATAAAATTTCATGAACAAGAGGCTCACCACAAGGTAGTGCCGGTGACGGGACGGTGCGGGCGATCGATGGTGGTTACGACGGAGATTTAGAAGGCACTAAGTAAACCACACCTACATATGCAAACTAAGTGTTATTTTGACCTAAAATTGCATATAAATCAAATACTACCACATATAATTCCTCCCAAATTACTAAAACCCACAATTAATCACTATATAAACCAATGCAAGAGCTAATCTAGCAATGAGAGATGAAAGGACAAAGTTGCTAACCTTGGTGATCATTTGAATGGATGGGGGCCTGCAAATCTTGACAAATTTGTGGCAAATTTTCTGATGAACTCGAGAGGAAGAAGGGAAGGACAGAGGAGAGGGAGAGGGGAAAGGGGGAAGAACAGAGTCCGGGTGGACGAAGGGTTTATATAGGACGACCTTTAGTACCGGTTCGTGCCACGAACCGGTGGCATGAACCGGTACTAAAGGTGCTGGAAGGGCCCCACTCTGAGAACATCCTGCCACCACTTTCTTTAGTACCGGTTCGTGGCACGAACCGGTACTAAAGAGCTCCTCCGCCTAGCCATTGGAACCGACACTAATGGACACATTAGTGCCGGTTCTGTTACAAACCGGGACTAATGTGTCTCACATTTGACCCTTTTTCTACTAGTGCAAGTAAGAAAATGAAGGGAACCATTGAGTACAGAAGTTCGTCATGCATACAGAGAGAAGTGCTCGATCGACCTCTCCTTCTCCGAGAGATTGGTCGAACAACAAGTTTTCGTATCATGTATCCGGCGCTACTGGCTACATACATGTACAATATGTAAGATCTCTTAATTACAATCCCCTAGCAATTGAAATCAACTTCCACATGGTATTCTCCGACTTTATTGATGACATGGTCAAGAAAGAATCCCGCCAATTCCTCTTGAATTGCTTTCATGCGATCTGGTTCTAGGAGTTCATTCCGCATCTGCCACGTCTAATTTGAAGAAGGGGGTTAATTAATACATATATATGAATGAAACTCAACAGAAATGATGGTGTAATAAAATGAAATTGTGAATATTATTGCTTAAGCACTTCAAATTGTCTTTTAGAGTAGCCCCGCTTATTTTTCAAAGTCGCGTTGTGGATGAACTCGCACACGTATGATCCACAGAAATCATTCCCTTGTTCCTGCCACAAGCACTTTACGAGAAATAAAGGTCAATCAAACTGATAATGAAGCATTATAAATGGCATTGATGAAAGTATAGCTATAGAATCAACGGGAGATGCATGCAACTAGCTAGCCAGTAGTACTTACTTTCGTGTATGTATATCGCAGCTCCTTCGGTAGTCCTGGAGCTTCTGCGGTGAACTGTTTCCAAACACTACAAGACAAAGAAAATGATTATTATTACTTGAGATATCAGGAAATGAACAAAAAGTTGCCGATATGGTGCGATAATGATCGATTGAACTTACTTGTTGAGCAATTCAGTCATGGCCGCATAGGTTTCAGGATCTTTCCATCTCGAGTCTAAGACGGTTACTAGTCCCCGCTCAATTTTAATCTCCAGAAGAACATAGTGGAAGCCACACACGCATGCATAACTCGTCAATTACATTACTCTAATTAACCTCGCTCGAGTAATAAGGGAAACCGAATATGCACACGACAGTAACACTCACTCGCCGTTGTAAGGAAAGAGTATGGTATCTTTGTTTTGATTTTTGATCAACGATTGTAGCAAGTTGGCCTCGGCCTCTTCGACATGCTTTAATATCTGATTATCATCTATGATATTTGTGTTAATGAACCCAATATCATAGATTTCTTGTTTTCTGCACTCGACGATCTTTAATCTGCATAATATAGTGAGGACAATAGATTATAAATACATGCAATGAAAGAGCCGAGCTATATATAGAGACTTAATGACAGAAATAGTACTTACAAACAGTAGAAAAAGACCGTTAATTTATCGAGGGCCTTTTGATTTAAGAACGCGAAGAACTCCTCAAATGGAACACACAACAGATCAGTTCCAACGAGGTCGTGCTCCTCTTTAATGTACAGATACAAACTATTCGTCCCCCCAGACTCTCTGCAGGTTTTCATGTACCAATGATGGAATGTTCGCATCATCGTTGTTAGAGATTTTTCATCTTTGACGAGAGGCTTCCCGTACTCGTATCTGTGTACGTCCACCTCCATGAAATCAGGAAGTGCATCGTCAGGCAGGTAATCTTGTAGATTGCCATAACCGGGCACCATCCCCGGAGCATTAGCGACGATGTTGCCGCTAGACACATTGAGCGGGGGGCACGATTGATTTGCTTGTTCACCGAGCTAGGCAACTTTTTTCGCAGCTGCTCGTTCTCTTGACCTTTGATGTCTGACAGTACTTCTCGACCGCTACGCTTGGAGATATGTCTGTTCAGTAATGCGGTCATAGTTGCTCCTCGGCGGAGACTTTGACGGTTTCCTCAGGGCATCGAAAGTGCACTTTGCTTCCACCGGATCTACCTTCTCCTCCGGAGGTGGATGTCTCTTTGCTTTCACCCCTTCAAAGAACTCCTTCACGTGGGTCCGCATGATCGTATCGTTTTTTCCTCCTCGGTCCTCTCGTACGGTAACTTCTCTAGAGGCTTGAGAGGTGGACCGTATATGTATTGCCTCCCGCCTCTGGTTATGCTGCTAGACGCTGGAGCAGACGGAGCGGCTGCAGCGTATGTCTTCTTTCATGCTTGCTTACGAGGCGGAGGAGAAGGACTATGACGCGCCGGAGCAGCCGGGGTGGCGGCGGGTCTCTTCCGCCCTTGCTGGCGAGGCGGAGAAGGAGGAGGCTTCTGGCTGCTCGGGCGCGCTGGCGCAGGCGGAGAAGGAGGCGGAGTGCCGCCACGCGCCGGAGAAGGAGGCCCAGTGCCCTGATCATCACTCGCTGTAGGAGGAGGCGATGGAGGAGGCGAAGTGCCCTGACTCGCCGGAGGAGGAGGAGGAGGCGGAGGCGTCCAGTTCGGAAGGTTGATGAGCTCCTTCCAACAAAGGCATGGAGTCTTTAGAGCAGAACCCAGCCTAGTCTCCCCTACACCAGTAGGGTGGTCAAGCTGGAGGTCCTCAAATCCCTCCGTTATTTCATCCACCATCACCCTAGCATATCCTTCTGGAATCGGCCGGCGGTGATAAGTTGCACCGGGTCCAGTAGGATAAACAGAGCCAACAGCCGCCTTCACCTTCAGATTCATCCATCGCGTCATAATGTGGCAATTTTGAGACTCCGTGATAGCATCCACGGGATAGCTAGCAGGAGCCATCAAGACATGCTCCGGCTGAAGCAGCTCGGTGGAAGCCACGCTGCTTCTCCGCTGAGATGGCGGGCTAGCTTCGGGGGAAGCTTCGGCAGGTCGTTTGCTGCGATCTGCTGCTTCTCATTCCTCTTCTCGTTCCTATAGCCCCATTACCCTTTCGTGCAGCGCCTGTAGTTGGCCCTGCTCCAGTTTCTTCCTCCTCTCGTGGGTTTTGTAACCCCATGCGTCCGGAAAACCAACCTTCCATGGAATGGAGCCTGGCGTGCCTCGTGTCCGTCCAGGGTGCTCAGGATTCCCGAGGGCCATTGTGAGCTCGTCCTTCTCCCTGTCTGGAACGAACGTCCCTCGCTACGCTGCATTGATATAGTGTCGAAGGTTCTTGACTTGTATTTGCAGTTGCTCGTCCGTCCAATGGCACTTCCCTGATACAGGGTCCAAGGTTCCGCCAGCCCCGAAGAACCAAGTCCGGCAACGATCTGGCCAGTACATTCTCTCTGGTTCGATCCCTTTTTCAAGCAGATCATTCTCATCCTTGGACCACTTAGGACGGGCTTTGAGGTAGCCACCTGACCCCATGCGATGGTGAAGCTTCTTCTTCACAGGATTTTGCTTGTTTGTCGCTGACATTTTCTTACTCTTTTCCGATGTCTTGTGGGCCACAAATGCGGGCCAGTGATCTTTGATCTTCTCATATTTGCCGATGAATTCTGGTGTCTCTTTTTTGTCGACAAACTTGTTCAGCTCTTTCCTCCACCTCCTGAATAGGGTTGCCATCTTCTTAAGAGCACAAGACTTGATTAATTGCTCTTTAACCGGCTTCTCCGGATCCTCCTCTGGCGGTAGGGTGAAATTTGCCTTCAGCTGAGTCCAAAGATCTTCTTTCTGCATATCATTGACATAAGACACCTTAGGGTCTTCCTCCTTAGGCTTATACCATTGCTGGATGCTGATCGGGATCTTGTCCCTAACAAGAACCCCGCACTAAGCAGAAAATGCGTTCTTTGTCCGTATGGGTTCAATCGGTTCGCCGTCGGGCACGATTTCTATGATCTCAAACCTTTCATTCGAGCTCAACTTTTTCTTCGGGCCTCGTCTCCTTACCGAAGTTGTGCTCGATCCGGAGGGCTAGAAAAAGGAAGAAAGATGAGAGTTAATTAATATGTGTACATATACCAAAACAATGAATGCATCAATTAACTAGTCAGGACGGGCTTAACTAATATATATATATATATATATATATATATATACCTGGCCGGACTCGATTCGGTCACCGGAGCAGTCAGCACGGTCTCCTTCTTGTAACTCCATTGGGTCACCGGAGCCATCATGAACATAGCCCTCTTCTTGTACCGGCATTAATGGGTCGGAGCCATCATGAACATAGCCCTCTTCTTCACCCAGTTCTTCCTGACCATCGGTGTCGTTGAGAAATGACGCAACGACATCACTTCCTTGTGCGATTATGTCCCCCAACATCGCTTCTGTTTCTTCGTCTCGGGAGTGCTCCATAGTTTCTGCAAATATTTACAACATGTCAATTATTATCCAAACATGGTACAGATGGATATATATATATATATATATATATATATATATATATATATATATATATATATATATATATATATATATATATATTGGTGGCAAACGTAGAACTAGCTAGCTAATCACAATAAGGAATCATGTTAGTGGCCTCGACACTGCTTCTCTAGGGTTTGGGGTCGCCTCGACACAGCGCTTCAAGGGTTTGGGGTGGCCTCGACGACAACGCTCTTTTAACTTGGTAAATTTGGGTGGCCTCGAGAGAGTTAATTTGTCGGGCAGGGGCGCGGCGGGAGGGGGTAGGAGACCAACATTGTTTTCTCTCTAGGGTTTGGGTTTCCTCGAGAGTTTTGGTCGAGCAAGAGGGCCGAGGGGGGTGCTCCCGTTGTATAAGTTATCACGGTCGAGAGGGGGTATATATATCGACCGCCCTCATGTCGAAGTTATCTCGAGGGGGTTATATCGACAACGACGCGACATACATATACATGGGAAAATAATGTTATCGGGGAGGGGGTATCGGTTTTCTTCTTTCTCCTCTATTCCTTTCTTCTTCTTCTCCTCTTCTTTTTCTTCTTCTCCCTCAAGAAAGCAAAATAAGGAAAAGGAAGAAAAGAGGAAGAAGGAAGAAGAAGAAGAAAAAAAAGAGAAGAAGAAAGGAATAGAGGAGAAGAAGAAAAAATAGAATTTTTTTTCTATTTTTTCTTCTTCTCCTCTATTCCTTTCTTCTCCTCCTCTTCTTTTTCTTCTTTTTTCCTCTTCTTATTTATTTCTCCTCTTCTTCCTCTCCTCTTCTTCTCCTTTCTTCCTCTTCTTATTTTCCTTTTTCCTTTCATTCGTTTTCTTCTTCTTCTTCCTTCTTCCTTCTTCCTCTTTTCTTCCTTTTCCTTATTTTACTTTTTCCTCTACACTAACCTAATTAAAATGCACTAACCTAAAATCGATATCTACTAACAACCTAAATAAAAAATTAATACATATATGAAAAAACATATATAAACAAAAAAATGCTATGAACATTATAGTCATACACACATAGCCACATCCATTCATCATATAGCTACCACATACATATATACATTAATTATATATATGAAAAAAATGCAATGAACAAAAAATACACATGTATGTATGAAAAAAAAGCACTGAACACAGAACCTCGACGGCGGCGGCTCACAACGGGGGCGGCCGGCGAGGGCGACGGCGGCGGCGGCGAGGGTGTCAGCGACGACCACGGCGGGCCGGGGCAGGGGCGTGGCCGGCGACGACGACGACGGTGGGGGGCGGGGCGTGGGGCAGGGGCGCGACCGAGCGCACTCGGGGGTGACGGCGATGGCAACGACAGGCGCGGGCGACGATGACGGCGTCGGCGGGGGCGGCCGGCGGGCGGCGTTGGGGCAGCGCCTGGCGGCGACGGGGCAAGGGCAACGACGGGGGCGCACGGACGGCGTCGGGGCGGTGCGCGGATGGCGTCTGGGCGGCGGGCGGCGTCGGGGCAGCGGACGGCGTCGATCTGGGCAGCCTGGAGGCGTCGATGAGCTCGGCGTCGTCGGGCGGGCCGGGGAGCAACTGGCGATGTATTCGTCAAATTTTCCTATGTGCTGTATATATACCAAGAGCATTGGTCCCGGTTCGTGAAACCAACCGGGACTAATGCCCCCTTTTGTCCCGGTTGGTGCCATGAACCAGGACCAAAGGGTTGCATTGGTCCCGGTTCGTGGCACCAACCGGGACCAATGGCCTTGCACAGCGGCCTGGTGGTGGGAGTTTAGTCCCACCTCGCTAGTTGATAGCGCCCCGCACACCGCTGCCTCTTCCCACTCGAACTCCTCTGAACTGCAGGCCAATGGGCCTAATCTGACACTGCTTTGCTTGTGGGCCTACTGGGCCTTCTGCGGGCCTGAATCCTGGCCCACGGTAGGGTTTCTAGTCGTATTCAGGCCGTGGGGGCCCAGTAGGAGGCATTTTTTTTGTTTTTTTTGTTTTGTTTACTTATTGTTGCTATTTTTCAATTTTTTTTCCCTGTTTTTTTTTCTGCATTATTTATTTTCTTTTGTTTTTTGCTTTATTTTTTTTAATTTATTTTGCTTTTAGTTTTAGGAAAATTATAAACTTTCTGTTAGTGCCATTTGTTTTCAAATTTGAAAACACTTTTTTTGTTTTTTTGTTTTCTTTCTTTATTTATTTATTTTATTTTGTTTCTACTTACAACAAAATACTTATTGTTGCTATTTTTAATTATTTTCTAGTTTTTTGTTTTGTTTTCTGCACTATTTATTTTCTTTTGTTTTTTGCTTTATTTTTTAATTCTTTTTTGCTTTTAGTTTTAGAAAAATTATAAACTTTCTGTTACTGCCATTAGTTTTCAAATTTGAAAACACTTTTTTTGTTTTTTTGTTTTTTTCTTGCTTTATTTATTTTATTTTGTTTCTACTTACAACAAAATACTTATTGTTGCTATTTTTATTTTGTTTTCTGCATTATTTGTTTTCTTTTGTTTTTTGCTTTATTTTTAATTCTTTTTTCTTTTAGGTCAGCAAAATTATAAACTTTCTGTTAGTGCCATTAGTTTTCAAATTTGTATAGTTAAAATTTGAATTCTTTGAAATTTGTGTGAATCACAAGTTTGTGATTAACTTTACTAAAAAGTGAACATAGATGCGCCTATAGAGTGTTCTTGGTGAAAACATAGTTGACAAGGAGCGAAACGGGATTAATGGTATTACGAGGGCCGAACCATAAGACATTAAAGCATTTCAAATGAACTCTGAAAAAGTTGAAAGTTGGCATGGTATCATAAATTCACCAACATAGCATGTGCATGTACGAAACGGACAATGGTATCATACTCGTCTATTACAAAGTTGGCATGGTATCATCATAATAGTTGCGGGAGAAAGTCTTCACTTTTTCTTCACTTGTGTCATTTGCTTATTGCGCCGTAACCATGGATAATCTTCATCGTTTATCAGGATGCTTGGGTCAGCCTTGACTTTGAAGGGAGGAATTTCATGAAACTTTTCATAATCTTCAGACATGTCTGTCTTGTCCTCCACTCCCACGATGTCCCTTTTTCCTGAAAGAACTATGTGGCGCTTTGGCTCATCGTATGATGTATTCACTTCCTTATTTCTTTTTCTCGGTCTGGTAGAAATGTCCTTCACATAGATAACCTGTGCCACATTATTGGCTAGGACGAACGGTTCGCCAGTGTACCCAAGATTTTTCAGATCCACTGTTGTCATTCCGTACTGTGGGTCTACCTGTACCCCGCCTCCTAACAGATTGACCCATTTGCACTTAAACAAAGGGACCTTAAAATCATGTCCGTAGTCAAGTTCCCATATGTCCACTATGTAACCATAATATGTGTCCTTTCCCCTCTCGGTTGTTGCATCAAAGCGGACACCGCTGTTTTGGTTGGTGCTCTTTTGATCTTGGTCAATCGTGTAAAATGTATTCCCATTTATCTCGTATCCTTTCCAAATCAATACAGTCAAAGATGGTCCCCTGGACAACAAGTACAGCTCATCACAAACAGTGTTGTGACCTCTGAGACGTGTTTCCAACCAACTGCTGAAAGTCCTGATGTGTTCACATGTAATCCAATCGTCGCACTGCTCCGGGTGTTTGGAGCGCAGACTGTTCTTGTGTTCATCGACATACGGGGTCACCAAGGTAGAGTTCTGTAGAACTGTGTAGTGTGCTTGAGACCAAGAATATCCGTCCCTGCATATTATTGAGTCCCTTCCAAGCGTGCCTTTTCCAGTCAGTCTCCCCTCATACCGCGATTTAGGGAGACCTATCTTCTTCAGGCCAGGAATGACGTCAACACAAAACCCGATGACATCCTCTGTTTGATGGCCCATGGAGATGCTTCCTTCTGGCCTAGCGCGGTTACGAACATATTTCTTTAGGACTCCCATGAACCTCTCAAAGGGGTACATATTGTGTAGAAATACGGGGCCCAGAATGACAATCTCGTCAACTAGATGAACTAGGACGTGCGTCATGATATTGAAGAAGGATGGTGGGAACACCAGCTCGAAACTGACAAGACATTGCACCACATCCACTACAAGAAATATGTCAACTTGTGACCACCACTATTGGTCACTGAAAGGTCACAAATTTCCATTTACGACCTTTTTGTGACCAAAAACAGAAGGTCAAAAGCTGGCCTCGTAAACTGACTATAGCGACCTTTCTTCTGGAATGGTCAAAGACGTTTACGACCAAAATATTCCTACTGTGGCGTTTTGGTCACTAGCAACCTCCCCCAGGCCACGTAGGCATCCAGCATGGCAAGCTGATGTGGCACAAGATTCAGCCTGGTCCGATTCGGTTTTCTACATGGGCCTAGCCCATTAATTCAGCCTTTTAATATTTATTTTTTTTCTGTAAGTTACACGGGCCAAGCCCATTTCAGCCTTTTATTTATTTCTGGGCCGGGTCTTTTAACATTGTTTGGGCCATTATATTTTGGAGCTGGTCCCACTTGTCATCTTCTCACACATTAGGCCCACTTGACAGAAAATTCAAAATTGCTTAGATTATTTTCATAAGTGAATCCCACAAGTTAGGTTTCCATTCCACACGTTTTCAAATCACGTACATAATCAATATTTCAAACAGAACAGTACAAATGTAGTTCATCAAATAAAACTAACTAAGTCTACTACAATCTATACATAGTTATTACAACCCAGATATGCCTACTATTACAATATTACAATATTTACATTCTATTACAATCAAATAGAAGAGACGACTCTTTGCTGAGTAGAGCTATATGGTTTCGAACTTCATTTTGTAGACCTGGAGCTCCTGAACACAAAGACAAACATCATTAGAGATTAGAGTGTACACATGCTAGGTCTAGCATTGGTTAAAAATAACTAATAATCACATGACGAATCTGAATGCAGCATATAAAAAGGACTAGTTCATTTCATCAGTATGAGATCTAACTGTTTGCCACTCGGTAGATAACCTACCAGGGAGGCCTTGATATAAACAAGGGTACGTGTAAATATATGTGTTCACAGGCTTGAATACATCACCAGGAACTGTAAGTACAGAACATGTAACATGGTGGCTACATAAACAGAACGAGATGTGGCATGCTTAAAAGTCCGAGCCCATGCTATGCCTATATATAATCAGGTGCAGCTTAAATATACGTGGGCACATACTGAAAGGAACAAGATAGCATGATGATATCCGATCGCTTAGATTTGGGAGAAACCTGATCGAGCCAACACAAAAAAGAAATAGAGCAAGATTTGAGCTGTACCTGCAGTGTGTTACTTATGGTGGAACTGGAAGGAGACTTGCTCGGATTTAGTCAACACGAATTGTAAGTGTAAAGCAGATCATCTTGGCTGTTACACATGAAAAGAAAAGACAGTGTGTTTTTTAGACTGCACAGTCAACAACAACAACAAATGTACAGAATGTTTAGGTACACAAGCATGTGTAGCAAGCATTAAAAGTTCAATCTGTTTGGTAGAAGGAAAACTAGAGTTGAACTACCCAGCCTCATACATACATACATACAGGAGCAAAATTTTATTACACAAACAGCATTCTTTAGCACCTAATTATCAGCAACAAACAGATGGTTTCAGCCACATCCTAATAAACCTAATAAACAGGTTTAGGAAAACTAAAGTTCAATTAGAATGTGACAAGTATTGATAGCAAGTCCACGAAGGACATCCGATGGTTTTAGCCACATCCTAATAAACCTGCAGCATTCTTTAGCACCTAATTATCAGCAACAAATCAATGGCCAGATGAGCACCACCACAACAAATCGACACTAACACTTCGTCCAAGCAAGGAATCAGCTCACACACGCAAGATGATGATTGCATACATACAAATCATGTGCTGGCAGAAAAAAATCCAAGCAGGAGCTCATCTTCTCTCTTTGTTTGGTAACTAACAACCTAAATGAAATAAAATAAAAACATTACTTGTTCATACAGATCCCTCTAAAATTCCTTGGCACAAGTGCATCACATATTCATCAACTTAGCAGCAGAAGTAGTGAGCACATGAAGAGGGGAAGGGAGATGGAGGAGCTACCTGCCGCGGTCGCAATGGAAGCAGAGGAGCAGACCCCTCTTCCCCCCCCCCCTCAAGCAGGACAGGGCTGCCGGCTGGGTGCACCCCTACTCCTCGAGCAGGAGACCCCCTTCCCCTGATGCTGCTTGGCATGCTGCATCACTAGTCACCCTGCACACAGCAAGTTTCAGATGTTCAGAACAGATCAACATGTTGAGCAGTTACGAAATCATGAGAAAGAAGTGGGAGGGTGGATCACGATGGTCTCACCTCATTACCGTCGTCCTCATCCAACCCCGGCGACCAAGTACACATCCAAGCCAGTTCACGAATCCATGGGTGCTAGCTTGCCTACCAGCTCCAGCATTGTGCCCCTGGATGCCACAAAAACAACCTAACTTATAGGCATAGATAGAGAAGACCAAAAGCAAAACAACACATTAATGCTACAGTGCCTCGGGGTATAATTTTAATATAGCCAGCAACACTTAAAAGAAATAATATCTATAGATGATTCCATACAAAGTAGAATAGTTGTACTTGGCAATGCACACTAGCTAACAGAATGTCCACAATAAATATTTTGGCTAAACTACTTTCCTTGAGAGCTTTACAAATTACAACAATGATTCATCTCACTATTTCTAGAGGTTGCAAGGAATCTACCCAACCCCTGTTGCGTGGAACTAAACCCCGAGCTCCTTCCTTATTTAACAACCTGAAGTGCAGACTCGAGACTGACAATATATATCCATGATAGTAATGCGTAGGTGTTCCACATCAGAAACCTACAGAAGTGCAGACTCGAGACTGACAATATATATCCACACTTGAAATTTTAGGCGTGCAAAGGTCCAGTGGATTCTAATGAACATGCACATCAAAAATCTACAGGAACAGTCAACACGTATATATCCAGTCAATATGCATGAGTTCTACAGATGTATCAACTACAGGAACAGTCACCATCGATCACTAGTCATGCACAGAGCACAGTTCTACAGATGTGGACATGCTTTCACATCAGAATTCAGAAACATCAAAGGAGCAGAGCACAGATCACATTGCATCTCTGAATTAAACCGATCTAACAGATCCAATAATAATGCAAGCAGCAGACCTAGATCTCTTTGGGCTACAGGCTCTCGAGTTATGAAGTTTCGATTTGTAATATCTTATAGGCTCTCTGCTGGAAATTCGAATTGCTTGAAAGATTAAATGCAAGTGTTGTTGTGGCATCACGCAAGGGCAGTATAAAGAGTGCACGACAGCCAGCCACCTTGCCTTCCACCTTTGTTGTCTAATTCAAAAAAAAATCACAGAGTAATCAAGAAGCACAAGATTCAGGCTATACCTTGTCCTTGCCGGAGCTGATTATCTTTCTCAAGATCGTCTTCTTGGCCTTCGGCAATCTAGCCTACTCGACAGAAACCAAGAAACGCTTAGTCGAACTCGAATAACTCAAAAGGGAACACATCAGGTCGTGACATCTCAAGCGCAAGAGATGCGCCATTACCTGCTCCCCGGCGCGCGCAGCAGCGGAGCTCGATCCCCCGGCTTCGAAGATTTGGCTCCCGATCTGCACATCAACGGGCGGAGCAGAGGGATGCGGTGGCGAGGAGATCGATTCGCCGGCTTTGCGGCTTCCGCCCCCGGCCTGGTCATCGACGGGCGGAGGAGAGTGAGGTGGTGGCGACGAGACACCGGAGCCCGCCTGCGCTGCCCCAAAGCTGGGTGCCCCAGTGGGGGAGGCGGCGCTGGCGTCGTCGCGTTGCCCGTGCACACCGCGCGTTGGGGACGCTGTTGGGGACGGCGACGCCGAGGGCTGAGAGGTCGACGGAGTCCTTGCCGTCGCTCATGGCCACTGGAGCCTCGGGCTCCTTCCTCCTGCGCGGGCGACGGCGAGGGAAGGCTGGGTGAGAAACCCTAGCGGCGGGGCCATGGCCATGGCCGCGGGGTAGGGGTTAGGCCTGAGTAGGGGCGGCGAGGTTGGTCGAGGACGAGGGAGACGAGGGGAGAGTGAGGGCGGCGGCGCAGGTGGGTGGCGGCGAGGTTCTGAGGGGGACGAGGGGTGGCTGGCGGCGACGAGGGGGACGAGGGGGATCTGCATCGGGGGAGAGGGGAGAGGATCTGAGGGGGCGGGAGAGAAAGAAATAAAGAATGGAGGTGGGGGGTGGGTGGAAAATGTCCATGAGGACAGACCTAGGGTTTCGGCTCGGGTGGGTTTGGGTCGTTGGATCCGGAAGCATCCGACGGTGGTTGATGCGTGATCCGCGTGATATGCTCATGGCCCAATCAGAACGCAGCAAACCATTTGATGACCTTATGACCATATAAACTGGTCGTGATCGATTCAAGATAAAAAATTTATTCCATTTTTCAGTGCTCAAAATGAGTGTTTTTGTGAAAGTCCTATCAAATATTTGTTCAAATGATATCATATTTTGCACAAGTTTACATCATGGATTTGCAAACAATATTGACAAAGGGATTTTTTATTTCCTTTGCACGAAAAATCAAATTTCCATTTTTCGAGTGCCCAAAATAAGTTTTTTGGTGAAGGTCCTATAATATATTTGTTGCGGAATTGGACCAAATCATTTTTCTAAAATATTAGGCCATATATAATGCACAATTGACAAAATGGTTGGGTGAAAAAAGTTTTGATCCACCTCTGGTGAAAAAGACAAATTGCCGTCGATTCAACTGGAAACGGGTCAAATTTGAACTGCAGCTGCCTCATATGTTGCTCTTTATTTTTTCCAAAAATCATTTCTAGGTAAATAAGTATCTATTTAATCAGAGAAACACCAAAAAAATTCCAAGATTCAACCACTAGATAGGAACGGTCAAGCCCGCCGTTTTGACCGCATTTTGAAACGGGCATAAAAAATTCAAAAAAAATCAAAAAATTGGAAAACCTTTGCATTGTGTCATTATATGTGACCAAGTTTCCAGGGAAAATAATAAACTTGTAATACGGTAATTATTTTAAAAAAGTGTTCTCATAAATGAGCTATCATGCGTGAAGATTCATGTCTTTCAAGCCAAATGATCAATCTTATGGCCACATTCATGGCATAGTTTGTTCAAATGATCTCATATTGTGCACAAGGGTACATCTTGGAATTCCAACAAATGTTGCCTAAGGAAGTTTTCATTTTCTTTGTACGGAAAATTCATTTTTCATTTTTCGAGTGCCCAAAAGGAGGTTTTTTTGTGAAGGAACTACCAAATAATTGTTGCAAAAATGTACCAAATCGATTTTCTAAAATACTAGGCCATATATAATGCACAATTGATAAAATGGTTGGGTGAAAAAAGTTTTGATCCACCTCTGGTGAAAAAGACAAATTGCCGTCGATTCAGTTGGAAACGGGTCAAATTTGAACTGCAGCTGCCTCATATTTTGCTCTTTATTTTTTCCAAAAATCATTTCTAGGTAAATAAGTATCTATTTAATCAGAGAAACACCAAAAAAATTCCAAGATTCAACCGCTAGATAGGAACGGTCAAGCCCGCCGTTTTGACCGCATTTTGAAACGGGCATAAAAATTCAAAAAAAAATTGGAAAACCTTTGCATTGTGTCATTATATGTGACCAAGTTTCCAGGAAAAATAATAAACTTGTAATACGGTAATTATTTTAAAAAGTGTTCTCATAAATGAGCTACCATGCGTGAAGATTCATGTCTTTCAAGCCAAATGATCAATCTTATGGCCACATTCATGGCATAGTTTGTTCAAATGATCTCATATTGTGCACAAGGGTACATCTTGGAATTCCAAACAATGTTGCCTAAGGAAGTTTTCATTTTCTTTGTACGGAAAATTCATTTTTCATTTTCCGAGTGCCCAAAAGGAGGTTTTTTTGTGAAGGAACTACCAAATAATTGTTGCAAAAATGTACCAAATCAATTTTCTAAACCATATATAATGCACAATTGATAAAATGGTTGGGTGAAAAAAGTTTTGATCCACCTCTGGTGAAAAAGACAAATTGTCGTCGATTCAGTTGGAAACGGGTCAAATTTGAACTGCAGCTGCCTCATATTTTGCTCTTTATTTTTTCCAAAAATCATTTCTAGGTAAATAAGTATCTATTTAATCAGAGAAACACCAAAAAAATTCCAAGATTCAACCACTAGATAGGAACGGTCAAGCCCGCCGTTTTGACCGCATTTTGAAACGGGCATAAAAAATTCAAAAAAAACAAAAAATTGGAAAACCTTTGCATTGTGTCATTATATGTGACCAAGTTTCCAGGAAAAATAATAAACTTGTAATACGGTAATTATTTTAAAAAGGTGTTCTCATAAATGAGCTATCATGCGTGAAGATTCATGTCTTTCAAGCCAAGTGATCAATCTTATGGCCACATTCATGGCATAGTTTGTTCAAATGATCTCATATTGTGCACAAGGGTACATCTTGGAATTCCAAACAATGTTGCCTAAGGAAGTTTTCATTTTCTTTGTACGGAAAATTCATTTTTCATTTTCCGAGTGCCCAAAAGGAGGTTTTTTTGTGAAGGAACTACCAAATAATTGTTGCAAAAATGTACCAAATCAATTTTATAAAATACTAGGCCATATATAATGCACAATTGATAAAATGGTTGGGTGAAAAGAGTTTTGATCCACCTCTCGTGAAAAAGACAAATTGCCGTCGATTCAGTTCAAAACGGGTCAAATTTGAACTGCAGCTGCCTCATATTTTGCTCTTTATTTTTTCCAAAAATCATTTCTAGGTAAATAAGTATCTATTTAATCAGAGAAACACCAAAAAAATTCCAAGATTCAACCGCTAGATAGGAACGGTCAAGCCCGCCGTTTTGACCGCATTTTGAAACGGGCATAAAAAATTCAAAAAAAAACAAAAAATTGGAAAACCTTTGCATTGTGTCATTATATGTGACCAACTTTCCAGGAAAAATAATAAACTTGTAATACGGTAATTCTTTTAAAAAAGTGTTCTCATAAATGAGCTATCATGTGTGGAGATCAATGGCTTTCAAGCCAAATGATCAATCTTATGGCCACATTCATGGCATAGTTTGTTCAAATGATCTCATATTGTGCACAAGGGTACATCTTGGAATTCCAAACAATCTTGCCTAAGGAAGTTTTCATTTTCTTTGTACGGAAAATTCATTTTTCATTTTCCGAGTGCCCAAAAGGAGGTTTTTTTGTGAAGGAACTACCAAATAATTGTTGCAAAATTGGACCTAATCAATTTTATAAAATACTAGGCCATATATAATGCACAATTGATAAAATGGTTGGGTGAAAAAAGTTTTGATCCACCTCTGGTGAAAAAGACAAATTGTCGTCGATTCAGTTGGAAACGGGTCAAATTTGAACTGCAGCTGCCTCATATTTTGCTCTTTATTTTTTCCAAAAATCATTTCTAGGTAAATAAGTATCTATTTAATCAGAGAAACACCAAAAAAATTCCAAGATTCAACCACTAGATAGGAACGGTCAAGCCCGCCGTTTTGACCGCATTTTGAAACGGGCATAAAAAATTCAAAAAAAATCAAAAAATTGGAAAACCTTTGCATTGTGTCATTATATGTGACCAAGTTTCCAGGAAAAATAATAAACTTGTAATACGGTAATTATTTTAAAAAAGTGTTCTCATAAATGAGCTATCATGCGTGAAGATTCGTGTCTTTCAAGCCAAATGATCAATCTTATGGCCACATTCATGGCATAGTTTGTTCAAATGATCTCATATTATGCACAAGGGTACATCTTGGAATTCCAAACAATGTTGCCTAAGGAAGTTTTCATTTTCTTTGTACGGAAAATTCATTTTTCATTTTCCGAGTGCCCAAAAGGAGGTTTTTTTGTGAAGGAACTACCAAATAATTGTTGCAAAAATGTACCAAATAAATTTTATAAAATACTAGGCCATATATAATGCACAATTGATAAAATGGTTGGGTGAAAAAAGTTTTGATCCACCTCTGGTGAAAAAGACAAATTGCCGTCGATTCAGCTGGAAACGGTCAAATTTGAACTGAAGTTGCCTCATATTTTGCTCTTTATTTTTTCCAAAAATCATTTCTAGGTAAATAAGTATCTATTTAATCAGAGAAACACCAAAAAAATTCCAAGATTCAACCACTAGATAGGAACGGTCAAGCCCGCTGTTTTGACCGCATTTTGAAACGGGCATAAAAAATTCAAAAAAAATCAAAAAATTGGAAAACCTTTGCATTGTGTCATTATATGTGACCAAGTTTCCAGGGAAATAATAAACTTGTAATACGGTAATTATTTTAAAAAAGTGTTCTCATAAATGAGCTATCATGCGTGAAGATTCATGTCTTTCAAGCCAAATGATCAATCTTATGGCCACATTCATGGCATAGTTTGTTCAAATGATCTCATATTGTGCACAATGGTACATCTTGGAATTCCAAACAATGTTGCCTAAGGAAGTTTTCATTTTCTTTGTACGGAAAATTCATTTTTCATTTTCCGAGTGCCCAAAAGGAGGTTTTTTTGTAAAGGAACTACCAAATAATTGTTGCAAAATTGGACCTAATCAATTTTATAAAATACTAGGCCATATATAATGCACAATTGATAAAATGGTTGGGTGAAAAAAGTTTTGATCCACCTCTGGTGAAAAAGACAAATTGCCGTCGATTCAGTTGGAAACGGGTCAAATTTGAACTGCAGCTACCTCATATTTTGCTCTTTATTTTTTCCAAAAATCATTTCTAGGTAAATAAGTATCTATTTAATCAGAGAAACACCAAAAAAATTACAAGATTCAACGGCTAGATAGGAACGGTCAAGCCCGCCGTTTTGACCGCATTTTGAAACGGGCATAAAAAATTCAAAAAAAATCAAAAAATGGAAAACCTTTGCATTGTGTCATTATATGTGACCAAGTTTCCAGGGAAATAATAAACTTGTAATAAGGTAATTATTTTAAAAAAGTGTTCTCATAAATGAGCTATCATGCGTGAAGATTCATGTCTTTCAAGCCAAAATGATCAATCTTATGGCCACATTCATGGCATAGTTTGTTCAAATGATCTCATAATGTGCACAATGGTACATCTTGGAATTCCAAACAATGTTGCCTAAGGAAGTTTTCATTTTCTTTGTACGGAAAATTCATTTTTCATTTTCCGAGTGCCCAAAAGGAGGTTTTTTTGTAAAGGAACTACCAAATAATTGTTGCAAAATTGGACCTAATCAATTTTATAAAATACTAGGCCATATATAATGCACAATTGATAAAATGGTTGGGTGAAAAAAGTTTTGATCCACCTCTGGTGAAAAAGACAAATTGCCGTCGATTCAGTTGGAAACGGGTCAAATTTGAACTGCAGCTACCTCATATTTTGCTCTTTATTTTTTCCAAAAGTCATTTCTAGGTAAATAAGTATCTATTTAATCAGAGAAACACCAAAAAAATTCCAAGATTCAACCGCTAGATAGGAACGGTCAAGCCCGCCGTTTTGACCGCATTTTGAAATGGGCATAAAAAATTCAAAAAAAAATCAAAAAATTGGAAAACCTTTGCATTGTGTCATTATATGTGACCAAGTTTCCAGGGAAATAATAAACTTGTAATACGGTAATTATTTTAAAAAAGTGTTCTCATAAATGAGCTATCATGCGTGAAGATTCATGTCTTTCAAGCCAAATGATCAATCTTATGGCCACATTCATGGCATAGTTTGTTCAAATGATCTCATATTGTGCACAATGGTACATCTTGGAATTCCAAACAATGTTGCCTAAGGAAGTTTTCATTTTCTTTGTACGGAAAATTCATTTTTCATTTTCCGAGTGCCCAAAAGGAGGTTTTTTTTGTAAAGGAACTACCAAATAATTGTTGCAAAATTGGACCTAATCAATTTTATAAAATACTAGGCCATATATAATGCACAATTGATAAAATGGTTGGGTGAAAAATGTTTTGATCCACCTCTGGTGAAAAAGACAAATTGCCGTCGATTCAGTTGGAAACGGGTCAAATTTGAACTGCAGCTACCTCATATTTTGCTCTTTATTTTTTCCAAAAATCATTTCTAGGTAAATAAGTATCTATTTAATCAGAGAAACACCAAAAAAATTCCAAGATTCAACCGCTAGATAGGAACGGTCAAGCCCGCCGTTTTGACCGCATTTTGAAACGGGCATAAAAAATTCAAAAAAAATCAAAAAATTGGAAAACCTTTGCATTGTGTCATTATATGTGACCAAGTTTCCAGGGAAATAATAAACTTGTAATACGGTAATTATTTTAAAAAAGTGTTCTCATAAATGAGCTATCATGCGTGAAGATTCATGTCTTTCAAGCCAAAATGATCAATCTTATGGCCACATTCATGGCATAGTTTGTTCAAATGGTCTCATATTGTGCACAAGGGTACATCTTGGAATTCCAAACAATGTTGCCTAAGGAAGTTTTCATTTTCTTTGTACGGAAAATTCATTTTTCATTTTCCGAGTGCCCAAAAGGAGGTTTTTTTGTGAAGGAACTACCAAATAATTGTTGCAAAAATGTACCAAATCAATTTTCTAAACCATATATAATGCACAATTGATAAAATGGTTGTGTGAAAAAAGTTTTGATCCACCTCTGGTGAAAAAGACAAATTGCCGTCGATTCAGTTGGAAACGGGTCAAATTTGAACTGCAGCTGCCTCATATTTTGCTCTTTATTTTTTCCAGAAATCATTTCTAGGTAAATAAGTATCTATTTAATCGAGAAACACCAAAAAAAATCCAAGATTCAACCACTAGATAGGAACGGTCAAGCCCGCCGTTTTGACCGCATTTTGAAACGGGCATAAAAAATTCAAAAAAAAACAAAAAATTGGAAAACCTTTGCATTGTGTCATTATATGTGACCAAGTTTCCAGGAAAAATAATAAACTTGTAATACGGTAATTATTTTAAAAAGGTGTTCTCATAAATGAGCTATCATGCGTGAAGATTCATGTCTTTCAAGCCAAGTGATCAATCTTATGGCCACATTCATGGCATAGTTTGTTCAAATGATCTCATATTGTGCACAAGGGTACATCTTGGAATTCCAAACAATGTTGCCTAAGGAAGTTTTCATTTTCTTTGTACGGAAAATTCATTTTTCATTTTCCGAGTGCCCAAAAGGAGGTTTTTTTGTGAAGGAACTACCAAATAATTGTTGCAAAAATGTACCAAATCAATTTTATAAAATACTAGGCCATATATAATGCACAATTGATAAAATGGTTGGGTGAAAAAAGTTTTGATCCACCTCTCGTGAAAAAGACAAATTGTCGTCGATTCAGTTGGAAACGGGTCAAATTTGAACTGCAGCTGCCTCATATTTTGCTCTTTATTTTTTCCAAAAATCATTTCTAGGTAAATAAGTATCTACTTAATCAGATAAACACCAAAAAAATTCCAAGATTCAACCGCTAGATAGGAACGGTCAAGCTCGCCGTTTTGACCGCATTTTGAAACGGGCATAAAAAATTCAAAAAAAATCAAAAAATTGGAAAACCTTTGCATTGTGTCATTATATGTGACCAATTTTCCAGGAAAAATAATAAACTTGTAATACGGTAATTATTTTAAAAAAGTGTTCTCATAAATGAGCTATCATGTGTGGAGATCAATGGCTTACAAGCCAAATGATCAATCTTATGGCCACATTCATGGCATAGTTTGTTCAAATGATCTCATATTGTGCACAAGGGTACATATTGGAATTCCAAACAATCTTGCCTAAGGAAGTTTTCATTTTCTTTGTACGGAAAATTCATTTTTCATTTTCCGAGTGCCCAAAAGGAGGTTTTTTTGTGAAGGAACTACCAAATAATTGTTGCCAAATTGGACCTAATCAATTTTATAAAATACTAGGCCATATATAATGCAAAATTGATAAAATGGTTGGGTGAAAAAAGTTTTGATCCACCTCTGGTGAAAAAGACAAATTGCCGTCGATTCAGTTGGAAACGGGTCAAATTTGAACTGCAGCTGCCTCATATTTTGCTCTTTATTTTTTCCAAAAATCATTTCTAGGTAAATAAGTATCTATTTAATCAGAGAAACACCAAAAAAATTCCAAGATTCAACCACTAGATAGGAACGGTCAAGCCCGCCGTTTTGACCGCATTTTGAAACGGGCATAAAAAATTCAAAAAAAATCAAAAAATTGGAAAACCTTTGCATTGTGTCATTATATGTGACCAAGTTTCCAGGGAAAATAATAAACTTGTAATACGGTAATTATTTTAAAAAAGTGTTCTCATAAATGAGCTATCATGCGTGAAGATTCGTGTCTTTCAAGCCAAATGATCAATCTTATGGCCACATTCATGGCATAGTTTGTTCAAATGATCTCATATTATGCACAAGGGTACATCTTGGAATTCCAAACAATGTTGCCTAAGGAAGTTTTCATTTTCTTTGTACGGAAAATTCATTTTTCATTTTCCGAGTGCCCAAAAGGAGGTTTTTTTGTGAAGGAACTACCAAATAATTGTTGCAAAAATGTACCAAATAAATTTTATAAAATACTAGGCCATATATAATGCACAATTGATAAAATGGTTGGGTGAAAAAAGTTTTGATCCACCTCTGGTGAAAAAGACAAATTGCCGTCGATTCAGTTGGAAACGGTCAAATTTGAACTGCAGCTGCCTCATATTTTGCTCTTTATTTTTTCCAAAAATCATTTCTAGGTAAATAAGTATCTATTTAATCACAGAAACACCAAAAAAATTCCAAGATTCAACCACTAGATAGGAACGGTCAAGCCCGCCGTTTTGACCGCATTTTGAAACGGGCATAAAAAATTCAAAAAAATCAAAAAATTGGAAAACCTTTGCATTGTGTCATTATATGTGACCAAGTTTCTAGGGAAATAATAAACTTGTAATACGGTAATTATTTTAAAAAAGTGTTCTCATAAATGAGCTATCATGCGTGAAGATTCATGTCTTTCAAGCCAAATGATCAATCTTATGGCCACATTCATGGCATAGTTTGTTCAAATGATCTCATATTGTGCACAATGGTACATCTTGGAATTCCAAACAATGTTGCCTAAGGAAGTTTTCATTTTCTTTGTACGGAAAATTCATTTTTCATTTTCCGAGTGCCCAAAAGGAGGTTTTTTTGTAAAGGAACTACCAAATAATTGTTGCAAAATTGGACCTAATCAATTTTATAAAATACTAGGCCATATATAATGCACAATTGATAAAATGGTTGGGTGAAAAAAGTTTTGATCCACCTCTGGTGAAAAAGACAAATTGCCGTCGATTCAGTTGGAAACGGGTCAAATTTGAACTGCAGCTACCTCATATTTTGCTCTTTATTTTTTCCAAAAATCATTTCTAGGTAAATAAGTATCTATTTAATCAGAGAAACACCAAAAAAATTCCAAGATTCAACCGCTAGATAGGAACGGTCAAGCCCGCCGTTTTGACCGCATTTTGAAACGGGCATAAAAAATTCAAAAAAAATCAAAAAATTGGAAAACCTTTGCATTGTGTCATTATATGTGACCAAGTTTCCAGGGAAATAATAAACTTGTAATACGGTAATTATTTTAAAAAAGTGTTCTCATAAATGAGCTATCATGCGTGAAGATTCATGTCTTTCAAGCCAAAATGATCAATCTTATGGCCACATTCATGGCATAGTTTGTTCAAATGGTCTCATATTGTGCACAAGGGTACATCTTGGAATTCCAAACAATGTTGCCTAAGGAAGTTTTCATTTTCTTTGTACGGAAAATTCATTTTTCATTTTCCGAGTGCCCAAAAGGAGGTTTTTTTGTGAAGGAACTACCAAATAATTGTTGCAAAAATGTACCAAATCAATTTTATAAACCATATATAATGCACAATTGATAAAATGGTTGGGTGAAAAAAGTTTTGATCCACCTCTGGTGAAAAAGACAAATTGCCGTCGATTCAGTTGGAAACGGGTCAAATTTGAACTGCAGCTGCCTCATATTTTGCTCTTTATTTTTTCCAAAAATCATTTCTAGGTAAATAAGTATCTATTTAATCAGAGAAACACCAAAAAAAATCCAAGATTCAACCACTAGATAGGAACGGTCAAGCCCGCCGTTTTGACCGCATTTTGAAACGGGCATAAAAAATTCAAAAAAAACAAAAAATTGGAAAACCTTTGCATTGTGTCATTATATGTGACCAAGTTTCCAGGAAAAATAATAAACTTGTAATACGGTAATTATTTTAAAAAGGTGTTCTCATAAATGAGCTATCATGCGTGAAGATTCATGTCTTTCAAGCCAAGTGATCAATCTTATGGCCACATTCATGGCATAGTTTGTTCAAATGATCTCATATTGTGCACAAGGGTACATCTTGGAATTCCAAACAATGTTGCCTAAGGAAGTTTTCATTTTCTTTTTACGGAAAATTCATTTTTCATTTTCCGAGTGCCCAAAAGGAGGTTTTTTTGTGAAGGAACTACCAAATAATTGTTGCAAAAATGTACCAAATCAATTTTATAAAATACTAGGCCATATATAATGCACAATTGATAAAATGGTTGGGTGAAAAAAGTTTTGATCCACCTCTCGTGAAAAAGACAAATTGTCATCGATTCAGTTGGAAACGGGTCAAATTTGAACTGCAGCTGCCTCATATTTTGCTCTTTATTTTTTCCAAAAATCATTTCTAGGTAAATAAGTATCTACTTAATCAGATAAACACCAAAAAAATTCCAAGATTCAACCGCTAGATAGGAACGGTCAAGCTCGCCGTTTTGACCGCATTTTGAAACGGGCATAAAAAATTCAAAAAAAATCAAAAAATTGGAAAACCTTTGCATTGTGTCATTATATGTGACCAATTTTCCAGGAAAAATAATAAACTTGTAATACGGTAATTATTTTAAAAAAGTGTTCTCATAAATGAGCTATCATGTGTGGAGATCAATGGCTTTCAAGCCAAATGATCAATCTTATGGCCACATTCATGGCATAGTTTGTTCAAATGATCTCATATTGTGCACAAGGGTACATCTTGGAATTCCAAACAATGTTGCCTAAGGAAGTTTTCATTTTCTTTGTACGGAAAATTCATTTTTCATTTTCCGAGTGCCCAAAAGGAGGTTTTTTTGTGAAGGAACTACCAAATAATTGTTGCCAAATTGGACCTAATCAATTTTATAAAATACTAGGCCATATATAATGCACAATTGATAAAATGGTTGGGTGAAAAAAGTTTTGATCCACCTCTGGTGAAAAAGACAAATTGCCGTCGATTCAGTTGGAAACGGGTCAAATTTGAACTGCAGCTGCCTCATATTTTGCTCTTTATTTTTTCCAAAAATCATTTCTAGGTAAATAAGTATCTATTTAATCAGAGAAACACCAAAAAAATTCCAAGATTCAACCACTAGATAGGAACGGTCAAGCCCGCCGTTTTGACCGCATTTTGAAACGGGCATAAAAAATTCAAAAAAAATCAAAAAATTGGAAAACCTTTGCATTGTGTCATTATATGTGACCAAGTTTCCAGGGAAAATAATAAACTTGTAATACGGTAATTATTTTAAAAAAGTGTTCTCATAAATGAGCTATCATGCGTGAAGATTCGTGTCTTTCAAGCCAAATGATCAATCTTATGGCCACATTCATGGCATAGTTTGTTCAAATGATCTCATATTATGCACAAGGGTACATCTTGGAATTCCAAACAATGTTTCCTAAGGAAGTTTTCATTTTCTTTGTACGGAAAATTCATTTTTCATTTTCCGAGTGCCCAAAAGGAGGTTTTTTTGTGAAGGAACTACCAAATAATTGTTGCAAAAATGTACCAAATAAATTTTATAAAATACTAGGCCATATATAATGCACAATTGATAAAATGGTTGGGTGAAAAAGTTTTGATCCACCTCTGGTGAAAAAGACAAATTGTCGTTGATTCAGCTGGAAACGGTCAAATTTGAACTGCAGCTGCCTCATATTTTGCTCTTTATTTTTTCCAAAAATCATTTCTAGGTAAATAAGTATCTATTTAATCACAGAAACACCAAAAAAATTCCAAGATTCAACCACTAGATAGGAACGGTCAAGCCCGCCGTTTTGACCGCATTTTGAAACGGGCATAAAAAATTCAAAAAAAATCAAAAAATTGGAAAACCTTTGCATTGTGTCATTATATGTGACCAACTTTCCAGGGAAATAATAAACTTGTAATACGGTAATTATTTTAAAAAAGTGTTCTCATAAATGAGCTATCATGCGTGAAGATTCATGTCTTTCAAGCCAAATGATCAATCTTATGGCCACATTCATGGCATAGTTTGTTCAAATGATCTCATATTGTGCACAATGGTACATCTTGGAATTCCAAACAATGTTGCCTAAGGAAGTTTTCATTTTCTTTGTACGGAAAATTCATTTTTCATTTTCCGAGTGCCCAAAAGGAGGTTTTTTTGTAAAGGAACTACCAAATAATTGTTGCAAAATTGGACCTAATCAATTTTATAAAATACTAGGCCATATATAATGCACAATTGATAAAATGGTTGGGTGAAAAAAGTTTTGATCCACCTCTGGTGAAAAAGACAAATTGCTGTCGATTCAGTTGGAAACGGGTCAAATTTGAACTGCAGCTACCTCATATTTTGCTCTTTATTTTTTCCAAAAATCATTTCTAGGTAAATAAGTATCTATTTAATCAGAGAAACACCAAAAAATTCCAAGATTCAACCGATAGATAGGAACGGTCAAGCCCGCCGTTTTGACCGCATTTTGAAACGGGCATAAAAAATTCAAAAAAAATCAAAAAATTGGAAAACCTTTGCATTGTGTCATTATATGTGACCAAGTTTCCAGGGAAATAATAAACTTGTAATAAGGTAATTATTTTAAAAAAGTGTTCTCATAAATGAGCTATCATGCGTGAAGATTCATGTCTTTCAAGCCAAAATGATCAATCTTATGGCCACATTCATGGCATAGTTTGTTCAAATGATCTCATATTGTGCACAATGGTACATCTTGGAATTCCAAACAATGTTGCCTAAGGAAGTTTTCATTTTCTTTGTACGGAAAATTCATTTTTCATTTTCCGAGTCCCCAAAAGGAGGTTTTTTTGTAAAGGAACTACCAAATAATTGTTGCAAAATTGGACCTAATCAATTTTATAAAATACTAGGCCATATATAATGCACAATTGATAAAATGGTTGGGTGAAAAAAGTTTTGATCCACCTCTGGTGAAAAAGACAAATTGCCGTCGATTCAGTTGGAAACAGGTCAAATTTGAACTGCAGCTACCTCCTATTTTGCTCTTTATTTTTTCCAAAAATCATTTCTAGGTAAATAAGTATCTATTTAATCAGAGAAAACCAAAAAAATTCCAAGATTCAACCACTAGATAGGAACGGTCAAGCCCGCCGTTTTGACCGCATTTTGAAACGGGCATAAAAAATTCAAAAAAAATCTAAAAATTGGAAAACCTTTTCATTGTGTCATTATATGTGACCAAGTTTCCAGGGAAAATAATAAACTTGTAATACGGTAATTATTTTAAAAAAGTGTTCTCAGAAATGAGCTATCATGCGTGAAGATTCATGTCTTTCAAGCCAAATGATCAGTCTTATGGCCACATTCATGGCATAGTTTTTTCAAATGATCTCATATTGTGCACAAGGGTACATCTTGGAATTCCAAACAATGTTGCCTAAGGAAGTTTTCATTTTCTTTGCACGGAAAATTCATTTTTCATTTTCCGAGTGCCCGAAAGGAGGTTTTTTTGTGAAGGAACTACCAAATAATTGTTGCAAAATTGGACCTAATCAATTTTATAAAATACTAGGCCATATATAATGCACAATTGATAAAATGGTTGGGTGAAAAAAGTTTTGATCCACCTCTGGTGAAAAAGACAAATTGCCGTCGATTCAGATGGAAACGGGTCAAATTTGAACTGCAGCTACCTCCTATTTTGCTCTTTATTTTTTCCAAAAATCATTTCTAGGTAAATAAGTATCTATTTAATCAGAGAAACACCAAAAAAATTCCAAGATTCAACCACTAGATAGGAACGGTCAAGCCCGCCGTTTTGACCGCATTTTGAAACGGGCATAAAAAATTCAAAAAAAATCAAAAAATTGGAAAACCTTTTCATTGTGTCATTATATGTGACCAAGTTTCCAGGGAAAATAATAAACTTGTAATACGGTAATTATTTTAAAAAAGTGTTCTCAGAAATGAGCTATCATGCGTGAAGATTCATGTCTTTCAAGCCAAATGATCAGTCTTATGGCCACATTCATGGCATAGTTTTTTCAAATGATCTCATATTGTGCACAAGGGTACATCTTGGAATTCCAAACAATGTTGCCTAAGGAAGTTTTCATTTTCTTTGCACGGAAAATTCATTTTTCATTTTCCGAGTGCCCGAAAGGAGGTTTTTTTGTGAAGGAACTACCAAATAATTGTTGCAAAATTGGACCTAATCAATTTTATAAAATACTAGGCCATATATAATGCACAATTGACAAAATGGTTGGGTGTAAAAATTTTTGATCCACCTCTGGTGAAAAAGACAAATTCCCGTCGATTCAGCTGGAAGCGGGTCAAATTTGAACTGCAGCTGCCTCATAGTTTGCTCTTTCTTTTTTCCAAAAAATCATTTCTAGGTAAATAAGTATCTATTTAATCATAGAAAAACCAAAAAATTCCAAGATTCAACCACTAGCTAGGAACGGTCATTCCCGTCGTTTTGACCGCATTTTGAAACGGTCATAAAAAATTCAAAAAAAATCAAAAAATTGGAAAACCTTCGCATTGTGTCATTATATGTGACCAAGTTTCCAGGAAAAATAATAAACTTGTAATATGGTAATTATTTTAAAAAAGTGTTCTCATAAATGAGCTATCAAGTGTGAAGATTCATGGCTTTCAAGCCAAATGATCAATCTTATGGCCACATTCATGGCATAGTTTGTTCAAATGATCTCATATTGTGCACAAGGGTGCATATTGGAATATCAAACAATGTTGCCTAAGGAAGTTTTCATTTTCGTTGGACGAAAAAACCATTTTTCATTTTTCGAGTGCCCGAAAGGAGGGTTTTTTGTGAACGAACTACCAAATAATTGTTGCAAAATTGGACCAAATCATTTTTATAAAATACTAGGCCATATTTAATGCACAATTGACAAAATGATCTGGTGTAAAAAAAATTGATCCACCTCTCGTGAAAAAGACGAATTTCTGCCGATTCAGCTGGAAGCGGGTCAAATTTGAACTACAGCTGCCTCATAGTTTGCTATTTATTTTTTCCAAAAATCATTTCTAGTTACATAAGGACCTATTTAATCATAAATACATGGTTTGGTGGCGATACGTCGAGGTTTGGGCGGTGGCCGAGGGCCCCAACTCTAGAGCGCGTAAACTCGCATGCCCACCGCGTGGTCACCGCGTGACCGTGGTGTTGCCATGTGTTCTGGGCGGCCTAGGCATGTCTAGTGGGTTGGGCACTCCCCAGGTTGGTGCTAGGAAGAAAATTACAACATAATATTCTCACGAGGAGACCAATCGATGCTCAAACATGAATTAGCAGCCAAGTGTTTGATTTGCGGTACGGGAAATGTACATGGCTAATGGGCGTGAGTTTTGGCTGAGGATGATCAGTTACTAAGAAGACCGTTTTCACAAATTTTCAGCTCAAAAGGAGGAGCCTAGGTGGTACTTGCTTTGCAAACCACCACACTGGACATAAATACGAATGTTGAAGCTCGGCTCAAAATAATGAATGGATTGAGCTGGCATTTGGTGGAGGATGGTTATTTGGGCATAGGAAAGCACTGTAGAAAATGGATACTATTTGTACATGCCAAAGTGATACTTCCTTCACAAACTGTTACTCTGAACAGAATAGGAAAATGAATATTTTTGAATTATTTTGAACTAGGCAAGGAAGGTTTTTACATATTTGATGAAGATATGACCCAAAGAATTTATGAGATTTTTTGGGAATTTTGGGAATGACAGAAATATAGGTTGCTTCACAACCTAGGGCAAAAACTGCCACATGGACATGACACATAGGCAAAACTGATGAGGTGGCGCCTAGTCATAGCAACCCACCACAATTTACAAGGCTATGACCATCTATATTGGTCGTTAACAACTAGAAATAAGGCAGCGGACTAGCGCTGTTAGCTTTATGACCATTTCATGTAAGGAAATTATGACCTTTCTGACCAAAATGGTCACAATGGTTTAGGGTTTGGAGCCCCTCGAACAGCTTTTGACCAATTGGTCTCAAATGGTCATAAATCTATGACCAATTCTTCCAGGGTCACTCACAGAAGGTCATAAGTTGACATATTTCTTGTAGTGATCACTCCTTAGCCTTGGTATGATTTCTGGATCGATCACCTTCTAAGAGATTGCATTGAGGAATGCACATAGCTTCACAATGGCTAATCGGACGTTTTCCGGTAGAAGCCCCCTCAATGCAACCGGAAGTAGTTGCGTCATAATCACATGGCAGTCATGATACTTTAGGTTCTGAAACTTTTTCTCTGCCATATTTATTATTCCTTTTATATTCGACGAGAAGCCAGTCGGGACCTTCATACTAAGCAGGCATTCAAAGAAGATTTCCTTCTCTTCTTTGGTAAGAGCATAGCTGGCAGGACCTTCATACTGCTTTGGAGGCATGCCGTCTTTTTAGTGCAAACGTTGCAGGTCCTCCCGTGCCTCAATTGTATCTTTTGTCTTCCCATACACGCCTAAGAAGCCTAGTAGGTTCACGCAAAGGTTCTTCGTCACGTGCATCACGTCGATCAAAGAGCGGACCTCTAGGTCTTTCCAGTAGGGTAGGTCCCAAAATATAGATTTCTTCTTCCACATGGGTGCGTGTGCCCCAGCGTCACTCGGAACAGCTAGTCCGTCGGGACCCTTTCCAAAGATTACGTGTAAATCATTGACCATAGCAAGTACGTGATCACCAGTACGCATGGCGGGCTTCTTCCGGTGATCTGCCTCGCCTTTGAAATTCTTGCCTTTCTTTCGACATTGATGGTTGGTCGGAAGAAATCGACGATGGCCCAGGTACACATTCTTCCTGCAGCTTCCCAGGTATATACTATCGGTGTCAAGTAAACAGTGTGTGCATGCGTGGTATCCCTTGTTTGTCTGTCCTGAAAGGTTACTGAGAGCGGGCCAATCGTTGATGGTCACGAACAGCAACGCCTTTAGGTCAAATTCCTCCTGTTTGTGATCATCCCACGTACGTACACCGTTTCCATTCCACAGCTGTAAAAGTTCTTCAACTAATGGCCTTAGGTACACATCAATGTCGTTGCCGGGTTGCTTGGGGCCTTGGATGAGAACTGTTGGGGAACGTTGCAGAAAATTAAAAAATTTCCTACGGTTTCACCAAGATCCATCTATGAGTTCATCTAAGCAACGAGTCAAGGGAGTGAGTTTGCATCTACATACCACTTGTAGATCACGTGCGGAAGCTTGGAAGGGGATGGTGATGATGGAGTCGTACTCGACGTGATTCAGATCACCGATGTCCAAGTGCTGAACGGACAGCACCTCCGCGTTCAACACACGTACGGGACGGGAGACGTCTCCTCCTTCTTGATCCAGCAAGGGGGAAGGAGAGGTTGATGATGATCCAGCAGCAGGACGGCGTGGTGGTGGATGCAGCAGAACTCCAGCAGGGCTTCGCCAAGCGTCTATGGGAGGAGGACGAGGTGTAGCAGGGGGAGGGAGGCGCCAAGGCAATGGGTGCGGCTGCCCTCCCCCCTGCCCTCCTTTATATAGGACCCCAGGGGGGCGCCGGCCCTGGGAGATCCAATCTCCCAAGGGGGCGGCGGCCTAGGGGGGAGGAGTGCCCCCCAAGGCATGTGGTGCGCCCCCCCACCCTAGGGTTTCAACCCTAGGCGCAGGGGGTGGGCCTAGGGGGTGCACCATCCCACTATGGGCTGGCTCCCCTCCCATGTCAGCCCATGGGGCCCTCCGAGATAGGTGGCCCCACCCGGTGGACCCCCGGGACCCTTCAGGTGGTCCCGGTACAATACTGGTTGACCCCGAAACTTTCCCGATGGCCGAAATACCACTTCCTATATATTATTCTTTACCTCTGGACCATTCCGAAACTCCTCGTGACGTCCGGGATCTCATCCGGGACGCCGAACAACATTCGGTATGCTGCATACTCATATTCATACAACCCTAGCGTCACCGAACCTTAAGTGTGTAGACCCTACTGGTTCGGGAGACACGCAGACATGACCGAGACGACTCTCGGGCAATAACCAACAGCGGGATCTGGATACCCATGTTGGCTCCCACATGCTCCTCGATGATTTCATCGGTTGAACCACGATGTCGAGGATTCGATCAAATCCCGTATACAATTCCCTTTGTCAATCGGTACGTTACTTGCCCGAGACTCCATCGTCGGTATCCCGATACCTTGTTCAGTCTCGTTACCGGCAAGTCACTTTACTCGTACCGTAATGCATGATCCCGTGGCCAACACCTTGGTCACCTTGAGCTCATTATGATGATGCATTACCGAGTGGGCCCAGAGATACCTCTCCGTCATACGGAGTGACAAATCCCAGTCTCGATCCGTGTCAACCCAACAGATACTTTCGGAGATACCTGTAATGCACCTTTATAGTCACCCAGTTACGTTGTGACGTTTGATACACCCAAGGCACTCCTACGGTATCCAGGAGTTACACGATATCATGGTCGAAGGAAGAGATACTTGACATTGGCAAAGCTCTAGCAAACGAACTACACGATCTTTGTGCTATGCTTAGGATTGGGTCTTGTCCATCACATCATTCTCCTAATGATGTGATCCCGTTATCAACGACATCCAATGTCCATAGCCAGGAAACCATGACTATCTGTTGATCACAACGAGCTAGTCAACTAGAGGCTCACTAGGGACATATTGGGGTCTAAGTATTCACACGTGTATTACGATTTCCGGATAATACAATTATAGCATGAATAAAAGACAATTATCATGAACAATGAAATATAATAATACTTTTATTATTGCCTCTAGGGCATATTTCCAACAAGAACTGGCATCATAATGAACTTCCGCTTCATGCACATCCAACAAGGAAGGTTATACATACATAGAGTCACGGGCCAGGTGCTGTGATTGCTGCTCTGCTCCCCGAAAGGATTAATGACATCCGCGCTTAAAGCAAACCATACGTTCCTTGGGTCACTTGCAAACTCATCCCAGTACTTTCTCTCGATTTTTCTCCACCGCGACCCGTCAGCGGGTGCTCTCAACTTCCCGTCTTTCTTACGGTCCTCACTGTGCCATCACATCAACTTGGCATGCTCTTCGTTTATGAACAACATTTCAACCGTGGTATTATAGGAGCATACCACATCACCTTCGCAGGAACCCTCTTCCTGGGGGGCTCGCCGTCAACATCACCAGGGTCATCTTGTCTGATCTTATACCGTAATGCACCACATACCGGGCATGCGTTCAGATCCTTGTACGCACCGCGGTAGAGGATGCAGTCATTAGGGCATGCATGTATCTTCCGCACCTCCAATCCTAGAGGGCATACGACCTTCTTTGATGCGTATGTATTGTCGGGCAATTCGTTATCCTTTGGAAGCTTCTTCTTCAATATTTTTAGTAGCTTCTCAAATCCTTTGTCAGGCACATCATTCTCTGCCTTCCACTGCAGCAATTCCAGTACGGTACCGAGCTTTGTGTTGCCATCTTCGCAATTGCGGTACAACCCTTTTTTGGTCCTCTAACTTGCGATCGAACTTCAGCTTCTCCTTTTGACTTTCGCATTGCGTCCTTGCATCGACAATGACCCGGCGGAGATCATCATCATCGGGCACATCGTCTGGTTCCTCTTGATCTTCAGCAGCTTCGCCCGTTGCAGCATCATCGTGCACATCGTCTGGTTTCTCTTGATGTTCAGTAGCATCACCGTATTCAGGGGGGCACATAGTTGTCATCATACTCTTCTTCTTCGCCGTGTTCCATCATAATCCCTATTTCTCCGTACCTCATACAAACATTATAGTGTGGCATGAAACCCTTGTAAAGCAAGTGGGTGTGAAGGATTTTCCGGTCAGAGTAAGACTTCGTATTCCCACATATAGGGCATGGACAACACATAAAACCATTCTTGTTTGCCTCAGCCACTTCGAGAAAATCATGCACGCCCTTAATGTACTCGGAGGTGTGTCTTGAACCGTACATCCATTGCCGGTTCATCTGCGTGCATTATATATAATTAAGTGTGTCAAAAATCATTACAGAACATCATGAATAGATAATTAAGTGACCAAATTAATAGAAGTTCATCATCACATTAAAACCAAAGTACATACATAGTTCTCATCTAACAACATAAAGCTCTGCAGAGCATCTAAATTAATTAAACCATACATTGAAACTATGTAAAACATTTCAATGCGAAAACAAATGTGATCATAATCGCAACCAATGTAACAACTGATCCAACGGCATAATGATACCAAGCCTCGGTATGAATAGCATATTTTCTAATCTTTCTAATCTTCAAGCGCATTGCATCCATCTTGATCTTGTGATCATCGACGACATCCGCAACATGCAACTCCAATATCATCTTCTCCTTCTCAATTTTTCTAATTTTTTCCTTCAAGAAATGGTTTTCTTCTTCAACTAAATTTAACCTCTTGACAATAGGGTCGGTTGGAATTTCCGGTTCAACAACCTCCTAGATAAATAAAATCTATGTCACGTTGGTCGGCATAATTGTCATAAACAATAAATGAACCAATAGTTATGAAAAGATAATATATACCACATCCGAATCAAAGACATGACGAGGGCCGACTGGGGCGGATACCAAAACCATCGCACTATATAAGATGCAATAATAAAAATAAGAAAATTATACAAGTATCTATATAAACATACAAGTAAGAATTTTTTTTCCTTTCAGAAAGAATATAAGAACAAGAGGCTCACCACGGTGGTGCCGGCGACGAGATCGGCACGGGCGATCGACGGCGGTGAAGACGGGGATGGGACGTGACGGACCGCTAAACCTAGACAAATATTGAGGAAAATGGAGCTTGGAGAGGAGAAAGCTTAAGTAGTGTGGCTCTGGCATTCCATCGAACACCTCGTGTGCATAGGAGGTGAGCTAGAGCACCACAAAGCTCTCTCCTCGCCGGCCATGAAAAACAGAGCAGTGGGAGTGCTCTGCCGCGGGTGAGGGGTATATATAGGCAACTCATTGGTCCCGGTTCGTGGCAAGAATCGGGACTAAAGGGCAGCCTTTGGTCCCGGTTCAGGCCACGAACCGGGACCAATGGTGGTGGGCCAGGAGCGAGGCACATTGGTCCCGGTTCGTCCCTCCAACCTGGACCAAAAGGTCCAAACGAACCGGGACCAATGGCCCACGTGGCCCGGCCGGCCCCCGGGGCTCACGAACCGGGTCCAATGCCCCCATGGGTCCCGGTTCTGGATTGAACCGGGACTAATGGGCCGACCTGGCCTGGACCATTGCCCCCTTTTCTACTAGTGAATGCCTGAAAACCATGAAACTTAGCATGGTTTCATGATATGACCCATAGAGGTTGTGATAATGTTTTGATAATGTTGCAAAAGTAGTCACGTAGGCTGCTTACAAACCAAAGCATCTCCGAGGAAGAAAGTAGGTTTTGAGAGATAACGGGATAGGTGTGCATGTGAAGCAACCACTGCTTCGCCGGTTGGTCTTTAAAAGATTTCCACACTCAACAAATGCCATTACATGTACCATGTAAAGTTTTACATTTTTCGGGGTTTGATTGGTATATTTAAGCTACTTAAGAAAGTACGTTTGAAGAAGGAACAGACTAGGTTTGCAAATGAAGCGATGACTGCTTCTTTGGGTGGCCTTGAACTTTCTCCATACTCAACAGACACCATTCAATTTGACATGTCAAAACTTGGCATTTTTTCAGCTTTGTTTGCTATATGTAAGCCATGAAGTACATTTACCTCTATGAGATGCATAAAAATCCATTCAATATCTAAAAAACAACAGATTAATCCTAAAGTGCCATACTATAACATAGGACTTCAATGATGTCCCTTTAATGTAGAAAAAAATTGGAGCATAATCATCAAAATAAGACAATAATAACCCTAACTTTATAAGAAAATGGCAAAACAAATACCAGCGGCGGGCACTAATAATTACCCGCCACTTCTGCATACCACCCACGAGTATATCAACCCGACACAACTAGTGGCGGGAACATACTCCAGTACCAATGGCGAGCAGAAATATATGCAAACCACTAATACTTTGGCGCAAAATAAACCATAGAGCCAAAAAATACCAATGGAGAGCACAAATATGTGCCTTCCACTAGTAACTCAACTAACAACTACAACATATGCCCACCACTATTAATTTTAACCCATAGCTAATCTGAGCAGATGTTACCAGCGGCGGGGCAAAGTGGTGCCCATCGCTGGTACGCAAACACCAATGGTGGGCATTACTTTGTGCCTGTGACTGTAGTTTCCAAATTATCAGTGGGCTAGAGTGCGCCTGTCACTAATTTGACTCCACCTATAAGCGTTGTCCTAGTAGTGTCGTAGGGAAAAATAAATGGTCGAAGTGATAAGTTTTGTAGAATGAGAACAAATTGGCCAAAATCGAAGCGGGAGTGCTCGATCGGTATTGCGGGAAGTGAGGATGCATGCGAGCGAAATCGGTATTGAATATTGTTTTCATCATTTATTTCAGAGTACATACAAACAACATAATTGACAAACAACTAGAATGAGGCAGGGGAACACCAAACCCAAATTTAGCCTTGACGTTGTCGACATACAAATCCAGGGCAAGAGAATTCATTAAAATTCTTAGTTATTGGAGTTACCCTCCTTTTCTTGGACTTCGGATCCAAAGCTTGTATCTGTAAGACTACTCACAGTGGGGAGTAACTTCGACTAGTGATACGTCTCCAATGTATCTATAATTTTTTATTGTTCCATTCTATTATATTATCTATCTTGGATGTTTTATATGCTATTTTATATGATTTTTAGGACTAACCTATTAACCTAGAGCCCAATGCCAGTTTTTGTTTTTTCCTTGTTTTTGAGTTTTGTAGAAAAGGAATACCAAACGGAGTCCAAATGAGCTGAAAATTTATGGTAATTTTTTATGGAAAAGAAGAAGCCCTCGAAGCAAAAGAGTTGGGCCAAAAGAGTCCCAAGCCAACCACAAGATCGGAGGGCGTGCCCTACCCCCTCGAAGGGTGCTCCGGTCTTGTCGTTGAGTCGTGGACCCCCCCTGACGTGAAACCATCGCCAAAAATTCCTATCAATACAGAAACCCCCGAAAAGAAACCTAGATCGGGAGTTCTGCCGCCGCAAGCCTCTGTAGCCACGAAAATCAATCTAGGCCCTCTCCGGCACCCTGCCAGAGGGGGCCATCATCACCGGAGGCCATGGAGGAGGATCCCGAAGGGGGCCATCATCACCATGGAGGCCAAGGACCAGAGGGAGAACCTCTCCCCATCTAGGGGGAGGCCATGGAGGAGGAAGAACAAGGGGGAGACTCTCTCCCCCACTCTCTCAGTAGCGCCGGAGTGCCGCCGAGAGAACCATCGCCGCGGTGATCATCTTCATCAACATCACAATCTTCATCACCTTCCTCATCTCTTTTACGCGGTCCACTCTCCCACACCCCGCTATAGTCACCTACTTGAACATGGTGCTTTATGCCACATATTATGATCCAATGATGTGTTGCCATCCTATGATGTTTTGAGTAGATTTCCTTTGTCTTTTGGGTTGATTATTGATGATCTAGATTGGTTTGAGTTGTATGTTTTATTTTGGTGCTGTCCTATGGTGCCTTCCGTGCCACGCACGCGTGAAGGATTCCCGTTGTAGGGTGTTGCAATACGTTCATGATTCGCTTATAGTGGGTTGCTTGAGTGACAGAAGCATAAACCCGAGTAAGGGGGTTGTTGCGTATGGGATAAAAGGGACTTGATACTTTAATGCTATGGTTGGGTTTTACCTTAATGATCTTTAGTAGCTGCAGATGCTTGCTAGAGTTCCAATCATAAGTGCATATGATCCAAGAAGAGAAAGTATATTAGCTTATGCCTCTCCCTCATATGAAATTGCAATGACGACTACCGATCTTTTTAACAATTGCCTAGGATAATTCCGCACACCGACCCATCATTATTCCACACTCACTATCTATAATATATAGTAATATATTATAACTTCATGATAACAGAACCTATTTTTATATTTTAGTTCTCCGATATCATGCAAAGTTATCCTCTTCATACCCACATCGTAGTTTTATTTCCTGTTTCTAGATGGAAGCAAACGTTCGGTGTACGTAGAGTCGTATCAGTAGCAGATAGGAATTGAGAGAATATTGATCTTACCTTTAGCTCCTTGTGGGCTCAACACTCCATACTTATCACTTCCACCTTTGGAAATTGCTATGATGATTCCTTGCACTTGGGGATTATCAAGCTCTTTTCTGGCACCGTTGCCGGGGACAATAGCGTGGGGTTGATATTCTCGTGTGTGCTTGTTTGCTTTCTTCACTAAGTGGATTTTTGTTTTCTTTAGTTGTGTGTGAAACAAACAAAAAAAATTAAAAATTCAAATTGCAAAAAAAAATTACTTGCCTCTTATGCCTAAAAAACTTTTTCAAAAAGAGAAGTGATTGGAAGGTTATGCATTGGAGAAATGAGGGTCGACCCTGAACACTTGCGTTCATGCTCATGGAAACGATGTAGAGTTTTTCATGTAAGTTTCTCAAAAATAATTATCTCCTTGTATATATTAATTTTATTATAAAAATAATGTGCCAAGTTTTGGTTTTAGGATGATTAGATTACTTGTTTGCTATGAGCAGTGGAAAAACAGAAACTTTGGCTTTAGTGCGTGAATTTACATTTTTTACTGGTGTCAAAAGCTTCTGAAACTTTTTGCACAGTACTATTATACAAATTGTTTAGATTTTACTAATATGTTAGAATGTTTGGAGTTATGGAAGTATAAGAAGTTTCCAGATTACTACAGACTATCCTGTTTTTGACAGATTTTGTTTTCTAGGTATTGTTCGCTTATTTTGATGAATCTATGGGTAGTTTCAGGGGGTATGAACCATAGTGAAGTTGGAATACAGTAGATATAATGCTAATATGAAATTTTAATGAGTTTACAACATTACCTAAAGGTAGTGATTTGCTTTATTATACTAACAGATCTCACAAGATTTTTTGTTAAGTTTAGTGTGGATGAAGTGTTCGAAGATCGATGAGTTATCGATATGAGAAGAATAAGGAGAGTCAAGAGTTCAAGATTGGGGATTCCCAAAGCACCCCAAGTAAATATTTCAAGGATAATCAAGCATCTAAGCTTGGGGATGCCCCGGTTGGCATCCCATCTTTATTCCTCAACAATTATCGGTATACCTTGGTTTTTGTTTTGTTCACATGATATGTGTCCTTTGTGTTTTTCTTTTTATTTATGCACCATGCTAGTATGAGATGGTCCTTCATTGATTTATGGAATGCTTCATGTGCTTAACTTAAATATTTTGATTATGACTTTATAGAATGCTCTTTGTGCTTCACTTAAATCTTTTGAGTATTGTTTTATAGAATGCTCTTTGTGCTTCACTTAAATCTTTTGAGTATTGTTTTATAGAATGCTTCATGTGCTTTGCTTATATATTTTGAGCTTGGATATTAGTTAATATATATTAATTGTAGAATGGTCCATGAACTTAACTTATATCTTTTGAGTATGAATAAGACTACCATCGGAATTGGGCTTGGAAGAGTATCATTATAATAACATGCCTAGCTAAAAAGGCATTAGAGAAAAGCGCTTGTTGGGAGACAACCCAATATTTATCCTTACTGTTTTTGTGTGTTCACATGATTAAGCTAATGTAGTAATCATGTTTTATAGCTTTTGTTTCAATAAAGTGCCAAGTAAGACCTTTGGGATGGCTTACGGTGATAGTTGATTTGATCTTGTTGAAAAACAGAAACGTTTGCGCTCATTGCCAGAATTTTACCAATTCACAGAAGCGTGATTTTGATATGAATTTTTTACACAAGATTGATATACAAATTTCCTAGGTTGTCCTAATGTTTCAGAATTGTTGGAGTAGCAGAAGTATGGTTGTTGTTTAGATCATTACAGACTGTTCTGTTTCTGGCAGATTTTGTTTTCAATGCATAGTTTGCTTGTTTTCTAGTTTCTATGGCTTATATTGCTCAATATAAATTGTAGAAATGATATGGTACAGTAGTCATTGTGTGAGAACAATTATGAATCTTGTCTTGACATTACCAAAGTGAATGATTTGCTCTTTATCATACTAACCCATCTCACGAAGTTCCGTTAAGTTTTATGTGATTGAAGTTTTCTAGTTTTGGGTGAGATATCGATATGAGGAGAATAAGGAGTGGAAATACCCTAAGATTGGGGATGCACAAGGCACCCCAAGGTAATATTCAAGGTAGACTCAAGCGCCTAAGCTTGGGGATGCCTTCGTCTTCAAAATCATTGTTATAACTTACTCGGAGCTATATTTTTATTCATCACATGATATGTGTTTTTCTTGGAGCGTATTTTCATTTTACTTGTTGTTTGAATAAAATAATTGGATCTGAAATCTTGAATGAGAGAGAGTCCTCCCATGACTAGTTAATTACTTGACTACTCAGTATTCTTCACTTATATCTTTTTGGGGTAGCTTGTCATTTACTCACGTGCTTCACTCATATCCTATGAGTAAATGGTTGAATGAATTGAATATCATAAATCTGAATTTATATATGTTTCATATGCTTATACCATGGGGAGTAACGAATTCACATATAGTAAGTATATGTGGTAAATTTATTGAAAGTTAGCAAACTCAACATTGGTCCTTGAACAATTCATGAAAGAATATTGAAGGAAGAGAGATTTCACATATAAATATACTATCTTGGACATCTCCTATGATTGTGAACCCCATCAATTATTTTCAAACTTGATCAAATTAGTTGAAGTTGGACAAGGAAGACAAATTAATGAGTTATGTTTGGGTATATTTGTATAGAAGTTATATTGTTTTGGATCCCCTAACATGTGGTGCTTGCTTAGGATCCTTTGCTAGCCAAAATTTTGTACTAAGTAGAGATACTACTTGTGCATCCAAAACCCCTAAACCCAGTTTCATGCCATGAGTGTCCACCATATCTACCTATGGATTGAATAAGATCCTTCAAGTGAGTTGTCATCGGTGCAAAAAAAGCAATAAAAATTGTTCCTAAATATGTATGATCTTTTATTGTAAGGGAAAATAAGCGTTGTACGAACTTGTGGTGGTAAAGAAATAAAAGCGACAGACTGCATAATAAAGGTTGCTATCACAAAGGGCAATACAATGTGACGTTCCTTTGCATTAATGGTTTGCACATTCAACATTTAAAAGCGCATGACAACCTCTGCTTCCCTCTGCGAAGGTCCTATCTTTTACTTTCATGTATTTATTTTTATGCAAGAGTCAATAGTATCCCTTCCTATTTCAACCTCAATTATTCTTTAGTTGGCAAGCATCATGTGGTGGGGAAAGATCCAAGCATATATGGCCATTCAAATATAGTTCATCATGAATTATTATTGTTGACAATTATCTACATGATAAGTAAGTTGGGAGGCGAAACATTAAGCCCCTATCTTTCTCTGTGTTCAATGTATGCTATTTGTTCTAAAAATATGCTTTGAGAGGTAGCAATCATGGAAGATATGATAGTTGACTATGTGGGATTTGCTAAACCAAAGCTCTTACATAGAACCTTCCTAAAAATAAGATGAATTGCAATTGTTTGATGACTGAGAACATAGTTTGTTAGTTTCAAGAAAGTTTATGGTATATGCTTTAACATGTGAATAGCTTGTTACTTGATCATGAGAAGCTTTATGGTATGAGCTACTGTTATGATATATAATGATGCTAGAAAAAGTGATTGAAATTATCATTGATCAAACTTGTGCACTTGCTAACATTCCACATCAAAAATTATGTTTTTATCAATTACCTACTCGTGGACAAAAAGAAATTAAGCTTGGGGATGCCTGATACGTCTCCAACATATCTATAATTTTTTATTGTTCCATGCTATTATATTATCTATCTTGGATGTTTTATATGCATTTATATGCTATTTTATATGATTTTTGGGACTAACCTATTAACCTAGAGCCGAGTGCTAGTTTCTGTTTTTTCCTTGTTTTTGAGTTTTGCAGAAAAGGAATATCAAACGGAGTCCAAATGAGCTGAATATTTATGGTGATTTTTTATGGACCAAAAGAAGCCCCCGAGGAAAAAGAGTTGGTCCATAAAAATCCCGAGCCAATCACAAGACCGGAGAGCGTGCCCTAACCCCCTGGGAGGGTGCTCCGGTCTTGTCGTTGACTCGTGGACCCCCCTGACGTGAAACCGACGCCAAAAATTCCTATAAATACAGAAACCCCCAAAAAGAAACCTAGATCGGGAGTTCCGCCGCCGCAAGCCTCTTTAACCACGAAAAATCAATCTAGGCCCTCTCCGTCACCCTGCCGGCGGGGGCCATCATCACCGGAGGCCATGGAGGAGGATCCCGGAGGGGGCCATCATCACCATGGAGGCCAAGGACCAGAGAGAGAACCTCTTCCCATCTAGGGGGGAGGCCACGGAGGAGGAAGAAAAAGGTAAGACTCTCTCCCCCTCTCTCTTGGTGGCGCCGGAGTGCCGCCGAGGGAACCATCGCTGCGGTGATCGTCTCCATCAACATCACCATCTTCATCACCTTGCTCATCTCCTTTACGCGGTCCACTCTCCCACACCGTGCTGTAGTCACCTACTTGAACATGGTGCTTTATGCCACATATTATGATCTAATGATGTGTTGCCATCCTATGATGTTTTGAGTAGATTTCCTTTGACTTTTGGGTTGATTGATGATCTAAATTGGTTTGAGTTGTATGTTTAATTCTGGTGCTGTCCTATGGTGCCTTTCGTGCCACGCACACGTGAAGGATTCCCGTTGTAGGGTGTTGCAATACGTTCATGATTCGCTTATAGTAGGTTGCTTGAGTAATAGAAGCATAAAACCGAGTAAGGGGGTTGTTGCGTGTGGGATAAAGGGGACTTGATACGTTAATGCTATGGTTGGGTTTGACCTTAATGATCTCTAGTAGTTGCGGACGCTTGCTAGAGTTCCAATCATAAGTGCATATAATCCAAGAAAAAAGGTATGTCAGCTTATGCCTCTCCCTCATATGAAATTTCAATGACGACTACCGATCTTGTTAACAATTTCCTAGGATAATTCCGCACACCGACCCATCATTATTTCACACTCGCTATCTATAATATATAATAATATATTCTAAATTTATGATAATAGCACCTATTTTATAATTTAGTTCTTCGATATCCTGCAAAGTTATCCTCTTTGTACCCACATCATAGTTTTAACTCTTGTTTCTAGATGGAAGAAAACGTTCGGTGTACGTAGAGTCATATCAGTGGCATATAGGACTTGAGAGAATATTCATCTTACCTTTACCTCATTGTGGGTTCGACACTCCATACTTATCACTTCCACCTTTGAAAATTGCTACGATAATTCCTTGCACTTGGGGATGATCAACTAGTAACATGCATATGTTACTAGTCTATGTTACTACCTCCATAGTGGAAAGTAACATCTGTGTGGTATCATGCAACACTTTATTTATTAGTTTGTGGACTCATCTTGCCTTGGTATGTGTGATTTTACTCATAGTATGAGTAACAGGCTATGTTACTCAATTCATCCCTCCTCTCATTAAATCATTGCCACATAAGAAAATTTGTTTGGTTGGACCTTATGTTACCGATGAAGTTACTCCCACTATGGTTAGTCTAAACTCGACTATGGATAAAGTTACACGTGTTTCTAAGAGCAACTCTAACAGTTCCCCTACAAATCTTTTCGTAAAACCAATTTTTTGGATTCCTGTAACTTTTAGGGATGTTGGTATGGGAGCAACTTTGGTCAGTTCTAGTAAACATCTTCCCCTAATTTTTTTATTTTTTATTAAAAAAATAGATAAATAACCTAGGGACCGCCAGTCAGTGAAACCCGTGACGACCACGGGGGGCAGCGGCGTGAGACTGTGCGATGCCCAACCGGCGGGCTGCGACGCAGCCGCGTGGTGGCTGCCAGCAAGGGGCTACATGTGGCAACATGGCCATGGGCGGTGGCACATTGGCAGCGACGGCACGGGCGGCAGGCGGCACGAGCAGCGCGCGGCGACGGCATGAGCATCGGGTGGTGATGCGACCGACAGCGCGTCGGTGTCCCGGCGCGGTGGTGTTCGAGCACTGGAGTCGGCGGTGTTCCGGCAAGGTACCGGTGGGGCAGCGATGTTCCAGTGGGCCGCGCGCAAAAGTTCCAGATAGTTACAATCCCGCAAGAAAGACACGGGCAAGATGAAAATAATCTCCAACTTCGACTTGTCAATTTTATTTCGCATGTAAATAGCAAGTTAACTCATAGAATTTATAACGTAAATAGTCAATTTGTTAGAACTTGCTTTGTATTGTATTGGGAACAAGAAGAAGAAAAATGGATGGTGCTTCCCTTGTTGAGGTAAGAGCAAATGATCTTATTTGCTATTTCCTAAGAATTGAGTTAGTCAAGTCTACAGCGCCCACCAATTTTTTGGTCCTGTTGCTATAGATATAATACGCTTCATCATGCTTACATAGTACCAGAGATAAAGGGTGTTTCCATTGCTTCGGGTTTTTCTTTTCTCCGTTTGTCTAGAAACAACTTTAGTCTAGTATGACATTACGTTTTGCAGGCGTGACCGCTTGTGTTTATGTGTGTGTGTTATATTGACTGTGTGCATCCTGATTAGACATTGGGTCGGTCCTTCCTTGCAGCATCGCCATGGGGTCGGTCCTACACAAGGTGGCCTTTGTCTCATGTCTCCTTGTTAGACCGTAGGCGCTGGCGGTTTGTGTTCTTGGTGGCCCTGGAGCTAGCGTGTGGAAAGTCCCGGGAAGGCCTCGACCTCGCGTCGCCCTTTGACATAGTGACGCCACACCGGTGTCACGGGGTCTCATCTACGCTATGTCCTTCAACCTCACCAATAGCACACCGGTGCCCTCACCCTGCCCTGCCCCGACGTGCCGCCCCATGCCCTTGGCCTGACGCTGCCCCCGCCCTGCCCCAACAATGCCACCCCTCCTCCCCGTTCGGTCCGGCCGGCCCCTTTCCTCCCTGTCCCCTGTTTTTTTGATGATATATAGATGATAGATGATATATGATAGTTAGATGATGATGTTGATGATAGATAATGTATGCTATTTTTTTGTTCGTATAATTTTTTTTCATATGATAATTTTTTTTGTTCATAGAATATTTTTTGTTCATAGCTGATACGTCTACGTCGTATCTATAATTTTTGATTATCCATACCAATATTCTACAACTTTTACATACTTTTGGCAATTTTTTATACTATTTTCTTGGACTAACATATTGATCCAGTGCCTAGTGTCAGTTCCTGTTTGTTGCATGTTTTTTGTTTCGCAGAAAATCAATATCAAATAAAGTCCAAACTCAATAAAAACTTACGGAGATTTTTTGGAATATATGTGAATTTTGGGAATTGGAATCAACGCGAGACGATGCCCGTAAGACATGTTGATTTTTACAAGAGTTGTAAGAGTCCGTAAATTAGACTCTTACAGCTCAATTTACGGACTCTTACAACTCTTGTAAAAATTAACATGTGCTAAATTGGCGCACTGACTGTAGATGGTTAATTTTATTGGATTAATTAGGATCGTAATGTAAGAAAAGAAGAGTATAATAAAGTTGTAAACGAATGCAGATGGATTTACAGATCCATAAAATATAGTGTCCGAACAATTTTCTTATACATTAGTGATTCTTGCTAATACATATTCTGAATATAATGTTGAACAACAAGAAAACTTAAAACTTGCACAATGTTCATTCCAAAGAAGCTTTTCAAAATTGAAAAAATATATTATTTTGATGTTCATATTTAGAGGCCCTAGGTTGTCGTTTTGCCCCGGGCCCCCAAAATCTCAGAACTGGCCCTGACGTCAATGTCAATTTTTGAACCAGTTCAACGTATTTTTCAAGTTCAGGCACTAAAGCGAACATCCACGACAAGTTCAAGGACCTCTGGTGTTACTACCTCCAATATAAATTACTGCTTTTGCCGTTTGGCTAAGAGAAATGTTCAGGTGTGCTGTTTGCATAATTTTGTTCTCTATTTTTTGTGAGCATGCTTTACACTTAGGGGTTGGTCATCATGTCTTGTTAGGCTAACCTGGTGATCTTTTGTTCGTCCCTGTAAAGTAAACATTATGAAGGTTCAATAAGCTTCGCGAGATTGTTTAGAAAAGAGGTGGGCAGTTTGTCTCCGTGAGCTTTTAGAAAAGAAAAAACACTACATGACACATGCATTACTCGATGCCGAAGGCAGGGGACTAACTGTTTCGTAAATGAGAACTCCATGACATTTGGCTAAGGGACATTCTATCTGGTACGAAAGACGTTGAACTGGTTCTAAAACTTGACATTGACGTCAAACCAGAATTGCAAGCAGATGCATCGTTGGCATCTCTCATATACCCCCTCCGTTTCTTTTGTCTGCATATAAGTTTTCGTCCGTAGTGAAAGTATCTCTACTTTGACCAAACTTATAGAAAAAAATATCAACATTCACAATGTCAAATCAATATTGTTAGATTCTTTGTGAAATGAGGTTTCATAGTATATATATTTTATGTTGTAGATGTTGATATGTTTTCATGTTTGACTTGACAAAAATCAAATATGCAGAGTAAAAAGGACCGGAGGAAGTATTTGGGAAAAAGATTTGTGGTACACAAGTGCGGGGGCACCGTCTCTCGCCCGTTTTTTTCCTTTTGGCTTTCGATTTTTAAACATTTATATCTTTTGGTTAAAAAGTTTAAATTAAGTTCTGTTTTCATATTCGTATTTCTCGTGGCGAGGCTTTTCAATAAGATTCATTTTGATGAATTTTAAAATTAAATGTTAAGTTTTAACTCTTGAAACTTAATACGTGCAAACGATAAAATCACGATTTTTGTTCCTACGACTGACAAAAAAAATATCTTAAAATTTTATCTATGAAACTTTGTAAAAGCAAGCGATAAAATCACAAGCTTCAGGTAAAAATCATAAGTTTCAAGGACTGAAAACTAAAATTTACTGTGCCCTCTTGCGGAATCAACTACTTCACGAATCGCAAGTCAATCGAGCGGCCGGACAGGTCTTGGAAGATGCATGCCCCCGCAATAATTCATTTTCTTCGGACAACCTGTTAGGGCAGTTGAGTTGCTGTGACCTCAGACGTGAGTATATAACTGAAGAATGTATTCTGTATGCAGAGAGTCACTGGGAGCCAACCTGTTAGGGCAGTTGAGTTGCTGTGACCTCAGACGTGAGTATATAACTGAAGAATGTATTCTGTATGCGGAGAGTCACTGTGAGCCAATTGGCCTAGTGGCATCGTAAAAAATATTTTTTTTTTGCAAGAAAAATGTTGCCAAGTGGCATCCCGGTTGCAGCAGCTACACTCCTATTGACTAGCAACTAACACTGAACAACCCCCATCGTGGTTAGTCGATCAAGGTATGTCGTTGTAACCGAACATATGCCTCCATGGCCAATGAGCTAGTAGTTTCATGGATGCCAAGCGATGTTCCACCACATCCTTCGGACGGTGGTAACGTCCGTAAAACATACCACACCTAGTTGGGACGGCACGAGAAGTGGTCTAATGGCCAACTGACATGATCCCAATTAAAAAGATCCCCAATTAACATTAGATTAACTCGCGTTGACATTCTAGTCTCAGAAAGAAACTTGTAATGACAGAGTTGGTTTTGCGCCAACCTGGACACAGGGAAACCAAACAAGACGAGACGGGTGGTCGGCTCTGGCACTGGATCGACGCAAGCCCAATGATTTTCCCCTGCAATGCTCGTCAACAGAGTCAAAGCTGTCTGGTCGCCTGCGCGTGTGGCTGACTGTTTGGCATCGACCGACACAAGTCTTGACGCTGGTTCGCGGCGAGGGCATCTTCGGTGGTTGTCGATGGTGGAGTCGGAGTTGCCCTCGTGGATGCGTGACGACGATGACACCAGGCTGCAACCTCGACGACGTGTGTGCGTTCTTGTGTGGGTTGCCAGGTTGCCCAGTGTGCCTTGTTTTTGCGGGCGTGATGTGACCGTTTTTGTTCGATTTTTCGTTAATTAAACAGACAATTTTCTTCAACCTTTTTTAGTGAATCGGGCTCTAATGAACCGTGTTTAAAAAAAACAACAGTGTTGTTTGGGCCCCTGTTTGGTTAATGCTGATATGGCATGTTTGAAAGTCACACACACACAGCAGGCTAATACGAGCATTATGTGACTAATAATCTGACGATGCTTTTTTTTGAACAAATGACATTTTTATTCAGTCTATATCAAGCTGATACAACCGCACTAACTGGTGTGGGTCATTTTTCAACTAAACAACTATCCATGATACGTGTATTTTTCTAGAGTAAACAAACATATCCACGATAAATAAAGTTGGCACAGGAGAACAACTTAAATAAGTCAAGGAGTCAACAGAGTCAACACCCAAAATGTGATTCCGGGACTCACATTTAGCACTGGCAAGCAAATATGGTCCAAATTCCCCTTGGGTACAACCCCCTCACTAATCTATATCTTTACCTATTAATAAAAGAAATATGTATTCTTAGTGTGTCATGCTATTTTGTAGAAAACTCCCTGATCTTTCTGACATTAAACCCGCAGTACATATCAAATGTTTTTAAAATACTCATATCTTTTAAACTCATATCTTTTAAACCGTAACTCCAAATTTAACAAATTATATATGAAGTTTGATTAGAAAAATATGTACAATTTAAATATGATGTTATTTTCCCTGTTAACAATTTTAAAAAAATACTATCTAGGCTGTAATATTAATCATCCGTCCTTTTTCATATCGGTACTGATTCAGACTGGGGATGAACACCTCAGCAAAATCAGGATTGGACATCAAATTGAAGATAAATTTGTTAGAGACACCAATAAATAAGTAGATACATGACAAGAAATAAAAGGACCAGATAAAGATGGGATGTCCGCTATAAAATAAATAAAAGAGAAAATGCAGAGGAGATGCATGACAAAAAGTAAAACAAAAGACAAGTTTGATAAAAAAAAATAGTGATGAAACAGGGACCAATACCTATGACATGTATGGCAAGAAATAGTGATGAAATAGGGGCGCAAGTACCTGCATCAACATGAGACATAAAAGAATGTTCTTTTCCAGACAAAAAAAAAATCTCTTTTTATGATTAAAAAATCCTATATATTTTTAAGAACCTTTTTAACTCTTCATGTATTTAAGAAGTAGCTACAAATTCTTAGATTATAGAATATATATTTTTACCTGCATCAACGCACCAGCCTTTTTGCTAGTCATATAAAAGGCAATATGGATCTTTGGGAAATCGTCCCCACTTTGTATGTATGGTGGACCACGCACCTCACTATTTCATTCCAACCATAGTAACCAACTAGGAAAGCCCATCGGTCGCAGAGTCCGTTGTACTCAATTGTAGCACGTCGTCTGACCTGTCGCAGCATCCGTTGTTTTCGGTTGTATCATGTCGTCGCAACAGTTACAGCATCCGCCCTCGTCACGAGGCCCTCACAATATGTCGTACTACCGCTTGCAACATGTCGTCCAACCGGTTGCAGCGTCCGCCGTTGCTAGTTCTAGCATGTCATCACAATGGTCACAACTTCTACCCGCATCACTCGTAGCACGTAGTCCCGCTAGTTGTAGCATCTGCCATTGCCGCATGCAACATACAGTCCCACTAGTTGCAGCATCTGTCTTGTTGTTAGCAACATGTTTTGCAACATGCATTGTTGCAATTCGCAGCATGTCCTCACCACTCGTAGCAAAATTTGTGCATGATATCACTTAGATGCGACTTAGCTATGTCACATCTAGATGCGCCATAGACATACGCATATTTAACTTAATAGTTTACAACAAAATTACAGCTGTGAAACTACCTGAACAAATAACCATGCAATTCACACGACAAGCAAAACAAAAGAGAAAAGGAGAAAAGTGGAACGTGTTTTAATGGCGTTGCCTACGATGCACCGGCACCAAAGATAGCCAAGCAAATGCAGCATAGAGGACCAGCCTACTGCCAACAGGAGGATTATGTTGATCTGCTCCGCACAATTGAAAGAAACCGTATCAGTACTCTCAGGGGCTATCTCAACCCACTTTGTAGGCTTTTTTGTGTTGCTATTTGTTCTTTTACACTTGTACATTTCAACTTTCAAAAATCAATAAAAATATATGCATTAGAGTCTCTGTAGTTTCCCTAAAAAACAAAGCAAAATCGTTCTCTAACGCCAAAGAGGTATCTAGCCCCCTCGCCTTGGTTGGAAAGACGGCGCACCGTTAGGCTATAGAGGAATTCACCTGAGTGTCGAGGAAGATGTCGGTCTCACGACAAATATTGAAACAACACTGAGCAGAACCACCTCAACATGGGAGGCACACCATATCAGTGGCACCAGGAGTCCACAACACTCAAGTGCATAGGGAAAACTCATGGAGAAAATTGAAGAAGATGAGAACTACAGAAATACCATAATAGATCGAGGGACGTCGAGCACAAACCAAATGATCGCATTTGAGAAATCAGGCATCGACGACTGTCGTCATATTATAGCCACTAGAAAGGGGAACTGTATTCCCTTCCACTCAGGATCGAGGGCGCCAAACTACTGGGACACAACCATGGACGCCACTGCCGGAAAATACCACTAGAAGGATCATGGGAGCTCACATGTACGTAGTTGTTGCTCCGACAGGGATGTCAACCATTAAACGGATTAGATGGGTATGAAGTTTCGCTGGCATTTGCAGCCTTTCTTGTTTCATAGACACATGTCTACTTGCCTTTCAAATCAATTAACAACAGAACGAGCTTAAATATTCTCCCGTCCTTGTCTTTCAAAGTGCATTGGCTTTATCTAAAAAGGAAACGTTGCATCTCAATCAAACATGTGGTGATGTTCTGTGAGGAGACGGTCACAGGGATGTCATTAGTTTAAGATGGTGTAGTGCATATCTACTTGAAATGACCACCAAAGATATTGTCAAAGAAATGGAGAGAGACTCCTGAAGACTTCTCTAAATCATATTAGAGCTTTTTCATTTGAACGGTATGCGGTATTCTACTATACATCGTATGCCCTTCCAAAATATCACCTACCTAAATGAAATTAAGTCATCCCATGTTTCTTCTGGAACTTTACGTATCTTCTCTATGCACAATAGGATTCTCAACCATATATGACTATAATAAATGAAATAACTACATGTCTCAACAGTTGGAACATGGGCATAGTTCAGCATCTTAACATAGACTCTTCAAATTATTCCGCACCATACCACACTTCTTATAAAAGTAGAGTTTTTGGTGTTGCCTATTTCTCTAGAATTGTAATTGTACACTCTCATAACATTACTCAAGCGCGTCGACTAAAAAATTGTAGGCCGATAGGAATGGTAGGCAACATGAGGACTAACACGGGCATGTGCTATGCACACGGATCAGTGACTTGCCACTGGCAAGTCACAATGTACCTAAGCCTTCTGTATCCAACCAATCTTGCATATCGGACGGTCAAGATGGATAATGACATATATAGGCTTGGCAGTTCTTGACAACTGGTCCCGTACTTCATCGTCGTCAACATGATACTCAGTGTGACACCTTGCTGGCTCGATGGGAGGCGGATAGCCTTGTAATGCTGCAGCTTGAGAGCGGCACCATCCTCGCGTGACGTACGTCACACATAGCACCTCCCAGTGCAACATCCTTTGCTCCACCCTCTCACGCTCCTCATAGCGGCACACTCGGGCGACATGATCATGTCAACCGTCGATGACACTTGTACCCCCAGCGCAACGGTAGCAACAACACCTCGCCTTGCTTGCCGGTGTAGAGCTTCATAAGCTATATTGATGTGCTAAACTTACAGACACTGACGCCGCTCTTGCCTACTCAAGCTCCTTCACGTCGCCGCTTTCAAGGCCTCATATGCTACTTAGCCATAAACTACGCAACACAATGCTGGCGGTCAGGCAAGACGGCGCCCTGTCCTATCAGTGAAAGGAGATAGATTGATGGATAATCAAGTGACATCGTATTCTAGAACGCAAATTCCAACGCGCTATTCCCATATGTGGGTAAGAAATAGTTTGGGGATAAAAGGCAAGTTCACTAGTCCAATCTCATCGCTAGTTACTTCTCCAAGTTACCATGCCCCCCATCTATTGCCTGCCAAACGTGAGAAGGGAGGAAAAAGAAAGAAGTCTGAGGCTAACAAGTGGCCCTAGCAATTATTTAGCCTCCAAAGTAATGTTGTCTGGTCTGGACTCAGGAGTGCAGAATAACTATCGGATAGCTATTGGAAGGCTAAGATGAATGAGTAGGCTATGTTATAATTTAAAGTTCACAAAGCTTATCCTAATGGTGATGCCCACAACACATCGGCACCAGAGGTAGCCACAAACGCTGGCAGGGATGTCATACATCCAAAGGATTAGTTGGAAAAAGAAATTTGGCCGACATCCTAAGCCTTTCTTGTATGACATGCACATGGCCATTGGCCACCCAGATTGATTGAAAACAAAATTGAGCTTAAATTCTCCCATCCTTGTCTTCCCAAATGCATTGGCTCTGTCGAAAGGGCAAACAATGTATCTCAAATCAAATGGGTGGCGTTGTTTTGGGAGGAGACAATCATGAGGAATCGATTATTGTAAGATGGTGTGGTGCATATTTACTTGGGACAATATTTCAATGAATTGACTTCTGATGGCACTATCAATGAAAGGGATAGAGACTTCCAAAGACTTCTCTAAATTATGTTAGAGCTTTTCCTTTTGAATTGTGCATGGTATTGCGCTAGACATCTTAAGTGCATGTGCTTTCAAAATCTCTTTTATGTAAATGGAATTCATTCATCCCATCTTTCTTCGAGAACTTTCTTACGTACCTTCTCTATTCAACATTAAGTTCAAGTTCTTAACCAAACATGCCCGCAATAAATGAAATAATGCGCCAACTCTCGGACATGGCCAGAGTTCAGCCTCTTCACATAGAGTCTGTATTGTTCTCTACCATACTATTAGATAAATAGAGTTTTTGGTGTTGCCTCTTTCTCTAGAATGGTAATTGTACACTCTAATAACATTGCTCGAGGGCATTGACTAGGAAAATTGTAGGGCGATAGGAATGGTAGGCAACGGGACCACGGGCACGGGGTTACGCTATGCACATAGATTCAATGGCTTGCTGCTAGCAAGTAACACCCTTATGCATCCTTTGTCGACTGCATATTGATATTGGGCGTTCAAGATGAACCAGAAGATTACCAGGATGTGCAGCTCTTGATGACTGGATCCAACACGCCTTCACAATCTGCTCGATGCTCAAAGACACACCATCCTCGGTCGATTGCAGGCGAAGCACCTAGTAGTGTGGATCCAACACACCGTCACAATCTGCTGCAGCTAGATGGCGACAGCTTGCTCGCTCCACATGTGGTGCGCACCTTTTAGGCCTTGTTTGGCCGCAAGGGGCGATGTTCCCTGGAAAGAGTTTCCCTAGATGGAATATTTAGTCACAGAACACGCAACACCAGGCCAGCAGCCTGTCACACAGCAGCAGCAGGCGAGCACGATGCACCATATTCTGCGCAGTAGATTTCAAAAGAGATAAATTGATGGGTAATTAAGTGATATCGTACTCTGATGCTCTGTTTCTAGACACAAATTACAAATTGTTACGCACATGCATAAGCAAGAGTTTGGGAATAAAACAGAAATCCCTAGTCTGATCCCATCACTTATTCCTTCTCTAAATTCCAATGCCCCCTTCCACGGAATGAGTGAATGAAGAAGAAAAGAAGTTTGAGTACCCTATGAGATAGTACCGGGCAAAAAAGAGTGTTTCTTTGGTTTGGGGTGAAGAACAACCATCGGATAGGGTACACACGCCACAAGGAACATCCAAGCAATCCTGCATATGACGTGCTGGTGTACATATTAACATTCATGTCCTTGTTTCCAAATGTGGAAGTAAAACCTTTTATATAAGTAATACAATATTGTTGTTGTTGGATTTTGTTTTTGCCAAAACTAACATGCATTCAGTGTTGCTATGCAAATTTTTTAAAATGTTTTGCAGAGTTGCAAAAGAAAAATGTAGCTTGGGTGTTTAGAGTATCTCCATGCATGATTTTTTTTTGTTGGCCGATCAATTTGCATGACATGAAAAATAAGTGAGTTGGAGAACTATCCCTTGAAGCCTTGATGCATTAGATGGACCAAACAACTCCTTTAGCATCATCATCGAAGAGACCTTCGTGTTGGAAATTCTGCATCCCCGTTAGAATTGAGAGGTGTAGTTTCGCTAGGAGGTGAATAGTGTGAAGTATACCTCACCATGGGATACCCGGCCCGACTGGCCTGACCCGACCCAGTATGAAAAAGCCCGACCCGACCCGGTTCGGTCTTGCCAGCGAGCCGGACCTGGGCCTGAGTTTTGATCGCGAAGCACACATCAGGTCGGGCCTGGGCTTGGCATTTTCGTGTTTTAGGGAAGTGACCCAACCCAAGGCCGGAGGCCCGGCGGGCTTTATCACTGTCGGGCCAGGTTTGGACCTAAAAAACAGGACCAACGGCCGGGATGAGTTGGGCTCGGGCCTAGGCTTTCTGCCTCGGGCTTTGTTAGGCCCGGCCCGTAGCCCGCCCGACGGGACAGATGGCCAGGTATACTGTGAAGAGAGGGGCATTTCCTATTTAGCGCTGCAGGCGCCCATTTGTGTGCATTTTCGCAAACTGGCGCCTGCAGCGCTCCGTGATGGGCCGGCCCATGTAGGGCTGCGTGAGGGTTTTTTTTTCTATGTCTTTAGAAAGCAAAAAAAGAAGGACAACGCTAACGCCCACACGTGTGGTGAGAGCCAAACCCGCCCACACGCCCTATAACACACAGACTGCGTCACGTCACCGCATGCATGCATTTGGGAATCTTTTTGGATTTTCTGTTTTTAAAATGTTTTATCTCTTAAATGAAAAATCCGATTAAAGATTTATTTTCACCATTAAATCCCTCGCAGCGAGATCTTCGAAACTAGATCTCATATCAATATATTTCGACGATTTTTTTTTGGTTAAAAGTTGTCATGTCTATTGCACATGAATTGCCATGATGTTTACACTGAAGTTGCCATGATATATTTGAGATGTAGGTGTCTGCGGCTGGTGGAGGATCTTGGTCGTCAGAGGAGGTGGAGCTGCCATCGGAGTCGAAGTCGGAGAAGGACAAGACTACCAGCCCCTTCATCCCGCGGACGGTCTTGTCCTGCTGCCGCTTCAGCTTGGCGAGCCGAGCCGCTGCCTCTTTCGCCCCCCCCCCCCCCCCCTCTGACTGTTCTATGGCTAGTCGGAGGGCCGTTGCATTCTTCCACCAGAGGTGGCGAGCGTCCGTCTCCGCCGTCGTGAGTGACTAAACATAGACCTGGGCGAGGAGCCGCTCCTCCTCGTTGGGCTCCGCCGGCATCCCGCGCCGACGGCTCACGACCCGCTCTGCCATTTCCCTCTCCCTTGCCTGCAGCCTCTCGCGACGGTCAGTGCGCACCTCTGATTCCGGAGTGCGCATGCGAGCCGGCGGCGCTGGCATTAGCACCCACCGCTGCCCGCGCGGTGGAGCGGCCGACGGGGGAAGGGGACGGCGCGGGGACGTTGCAGAATGCGCTGTCCTGCCGGAGGTCAGCGCGGGCCGGGAGGGTCCAGCTCCAGCGTCCGCGCTGCATCGGCGCGGGAGCTGCGGCGACGCTGTAGATCCGGAGCAGCCTTTGGTGTCCATCTTGAAACGCTCAAAGCCAATGAGGAGGGCCAGCTCCTCGTCTACGTCGAGGTCGGATCCGGAGTCGCTACCGAAGCTGGACATTGGGCCGGGGTGAATCAGAATCGGAGAGGTGAGAGGAGAGGACGGAGCGACGAAGGGGAGTGAGTGAGCTAGGGTTCTGAGCGAGGAGACGGATGTGGTTTTTTCTGGGGCAACCGTGGGGTAATTGGTGGGCCGGGCCTCTCAGCTCCGACGTGGCGGACGCGCCTGGCCGCCCCATAGCCGCCCCATATTTTTTGCTGGATATGAGGGATGCCGGACGGCCCGAGCGTTTGAGACCGGTTTGAGTCGTCAGTCTGGGTCATTATTTCATGACGGGTCAGTGATCGGGCGGGCCGGCCGAGCGGTTGAACCTGGTTTGAGGCGTCTGGCTGTAGATGCTCTAACAAAGAAATTAAGAGTACAAGCATCACCGTGTCTCCCTCATAAGGCTCAGCTAGCCTTCATTTAAGAATTTGAGACATCCATAAAAAAACACGTAAAAGGTCGAAAAAGGAATCATTGCCGCAGGGCCCTTTAATGTAAGTTTTTAAAAGTCATTTCAAACGTAGTACTAGTACTCGTCTTTTTAGACGTTGCCCATTAAATTGAGAGTACAAGCATCACCGTGTCTCCCTCATATGGCCAACGTTCTTTTCTCACAGAGTCTGCTTCCTATATAGTTTTTTCTTCTACACACACTTTAATACCCAGCCACCCATATACATATTCTGCCAGTACAACTTCTTTATTTCTTTATGATTTTGTTCTACACTTGTTCGAATACTGGATAACCAAGTGTATATATATGAGGAAAGTAGGCAACACAGAGTTTCCATGATACGATGAAACAGTGCTTACGAATATTGGCCGGATAACATTCATGGGTTTCGGCTCAACAAATTCAAGGAAAGATGCATGGAAAAGGGGGTGTCTTGTTTTTTGCGGAAAAAAGGTGTGTAGTTTCAACATAGGATTGTGAGGAATCAGAACACCATGTCGAGTAAGTGCCTGTTTTTTGGAGAGGTCGATGTTGCGGTGGAGTAAGTTAACGCGATAATGTAGTGACTTCAACGAACTTCCTAGTATGGCCAGCACAACAGCTTTGTTTTCGAAGAAGTAAAACCTCTCGGCCTCCACATCTGCACATGCACATGTTCATGCATGTAGACAAGATGGCTATGCTTGTGTCATGCACTTCTTTTGTGAGTTGTACCCAGTGTCAATGTACTACATGCCCTAGGGAGAGTAGATTACAACTTATTGTGATCAAGTCAAGTGTGTTTTTTAGCAAATATCAAGTCAATGTGGGTGCTTCTTCGGGTTGTGTTGCGTCGTCGACAAAAATGAAGTGGACGTGGCCGTCGGCCACCGCAGCACCGCCGGATCTCCAGATTTGGTCGCCTTCCCTGACGAGTTCGCCACATGACCCAACAGTCCACCACGCTCTCGTCTCATCCGGGCTCGGGCCGGTCCGTCTCCACTTCCGCGCGTCCGGTCACTTCCACTCCCCCACTCTCCCATACTTCACCGCCGCGTCGGGCCGCTGAGAAAACACTTGCGCCTCCACAGTCCCCGCCCGGCCACCCTACCTAGCCCCGCAGCGCAGCGCGGCCGTACCACCGTCCACCCTTGGCACAGACAAATAGCTATTGCGGTCTGCTATGGACGAGACACGGTAGGACTGTGGATAGGCTATGAACTTCGCATTAAGGACAATATAACCGCACCTAAAGCGAGCCCTCTCACGCATCCTTCATTTTTGGCCGTTCATTTTAGAGATTAGGGCGTTTCTCGCCGTTGGATGTGCTGTGTCTGTCAATCTCCAGCGCAGTAGACAATTCCTGGCCCAACTGTCCAATGGGCTGCTGCTCCAGGAGAAAAAACGGAGCCCTCTCGTTAACTGGGCTGCTTGCACAGCCCAACTAGCTACCGCCGTGGTCCAGAGCGATCTGTCGCGGTTGAGGGTATTTCCTATTTGACGCATTCTGCGTCAAAATGGCGGAGGTTCGCAGAAGGGAGCGACGCGAAGAGGTCAGTGGGCCGCGGCCCATTTAGCGGTTAGCGTGGCTATTGCGGGCGGTTTTCTCCCGGTTTTGGGAACCTTCTAGAAGGTTCCTCGAACCGGTTTTCTTTTTCCTGTTGTTTTTCGAGGCTGGTTTTCTTTGAGTTTTTTCTGTTTCGGTTTTCCTCTGTTTTTTTTTTGTTTTTATCTTTTTTGTCTCTTTTTCTTTTTTCTTTCTTTGTCTTTTTTGAAAAATTCTAAAATTTATAAAATGTTTAGAATACAAAATTGTTCCCAAATATGAAAATATTTTTGGGGTTTTCAAACAAATACATGTTTTCAAACAAATGTTCACAAATTCTAGGAAATGTTCATGTTTAAAAAAATGTTCCGTATTCAAATTGTTCGTAAAGTTAAAAAATGTTCCCAAATTTGAAAAAAATGTTTCCATATTCAAAATTTTAGTAAAGTTAAAAAATGTTCGCAAATTTTGAAAAATGTTTCCATATTCAAAATGTTGGCAAAGTCAAAAAATATCACGTTTTCAAAAAATGTTCTTAACTTTCGTAACAAATTCATGTTTTTCAAGATAATGTTCGCAATTTGGAAAATGTTCATCTTTTTGAAAAATGTTCGCGCTTTCAAAACAATGTTCATCTTTGTGAAAAATGTTCGCACTTTCAAAAAAATGTTCGTCTTTTCTGAAAAATTCTCATGCAATCAAAACAATGTTTGAAATTTCCAAAAAATAAAAAAAATGTTCGCGCAATTCAAAAAATGTTTAAATTGTTTTAGAAAAATCATGTTTATAAAAATTTTCCAAAAATTTGAAAAAGTTTCTGTATTCAAAATGTTTGTAAAGTTGAAAAATGTCACATTTTCAAAAGATGTTTGTAAATTTCAAAACAAATTTACGTTTTTCAAGATAATGTTCACAATTTGGAAAATGTTTGTCTTTTTGAAAAATGTTCACGCATTCAAAACAACATTCGTCTTTGTGAAAAATGTTCGCACTTTCAAAATAATGTTCATCCTTTCTGAAAAATGTTTGTGCAAACAAAACTACGTTTGCAATTTTCAAAAATGTTCACACAATACAAATTCAGAATAATTTCCGATTTTTCAATTTTGTTCACATATTAAAAAAATCTGGGAATTTTAGAAAATGTTCCTGTTTCCAATTTTTTTCACCAATTCAGTAAATGTTCATTTTTTGAGAATTGTTCACAAATTATGATATGTTTGGGAATTTCAGGGATGTTCCAATTTCCAAAAAAAAAATTCAGAAATTCAGAAAAGTGCCTGTTTTTGAAAATGTTTTCATTTGTCAAAACTCTTTGACAAAGTTGAGAAGTGTTGTTGTTTCATAAAACATTCAGGGTTTATTCAAAAAAAGCGTTCGGAATTCTTATAATATGTCGGATCTGGGCGTATGTTGCTTCTTAAAGGTTTACGTTGCTTTATGTTCAATAACCCATAGTAGCTCAGCCGGTTGTATTTTGCGGTCTGTTCGTTGAGATCTCGTGTTCGATACCTGATTCGCTTCCGATCGTTTTCTTCATGGGCCGGCCCAGGCAGCGACCCGACTATGCGAAGCTGCGACTGTTTGACTGTTTGCTCCCTCAAAAAAAAAAAAAAAAGCTGCGACTGTTTGCCGCAAAATGCGGCGCATAGGACATCCCTCGCGGTCGAGAGTCGATCTCCGAAAAAAAGAGCGCTCCATAGAGGAGGTGCGGATTTGTCGGCCCTAGATACAGAGGAGCGGACTGGTCATTGCTGTCAGAGGGGGTCGATCGTGGCGCGTTCGATGCAGGCGATGCGGTCGACCGGTCCAGCCGACGCTGGTGATCGTTTGCGAGGGGATCGAGTCGCCACGCAAGAGGGGATCCAGCCGACGGCGTCGATCAGGCTTCGAGGGAGAAAGCGAGGGGACGCAGGGATGAAGGCCGACGTTTCAGGTGATCAAAACTACTCCAATGAGACTTGATAGACGCAATCATACTTGAGTTTCTGAGCCAGTATTCATGGTGGGTGATATGTCGGCTCTTTCCTCTACCGATGGGTACATGACATGTACGTCTATATATGCTTCCTCCCCCTGCCAGCCTTCGCTAACCCTGTCCTCTCGGTAGCACATCTTCCAGCATGATGCTCGGGTAGGTTTCCTCTTTCAGTCCATGTATGATTCATTGTTCTTCCATGCAATTACGTTATCCTGATTTCCTCTCATACCAATACTTCTACGTACATGTGATGTTCATGCTGGCTGTACTCACTGGTTTGGGCACATCCTGGAGCTTGGTACTAGGAATATTTTTGTTCAACAGTTCATAATCTGAAATCGCGTTTACTCCTTATCCTTACACATTTTACCATCCATGGTTTTAGGCTGCACGGTTGCTGTGATGATTGCACGCGATGGGGATTGCTCGATCCATATCCAGTATTGAGCACCCGGCGTCAGGGAAGTTTTGGTTGGGGATCTCTGTTAAGACGTGTTGAGGGCGTAAGTCGCTTTTGCCACGTAGGTTCTTTCACCTGCACACTTCTACATCTCAGGAAATCTGAACCGGAAGTTTCCAAACTTGAGTAACTGAATTTCGATAAGCCAACTGAGTATTTTGTCAGTTGTACATATTTTCTGTGATTTTCTTACCCAATTCTCTATACAGTCATCATGGACTATTATGGAGAAAATATACTCTATTGTTGCTTACACTCTTAAAGCTAGCATCAGGAGGTTGTGAATGTCATCAAAACGTGCAACAAGAATCCCAGCCCAACAGAAATCATTTTTGTTTGCATTGAACCAAAGTGCAACTACACTGGAGGTATGCAGATTATTTCTCTCATACACCAGTGCTTCATCTGTCAGTTATCTCCTAAAGATATGGCTTCACCGGGTACAAAGTTCGTCTTATTAGTGTTTGCTCCCTCTTTTATTCTCTACGGAAGCCTCTCCTTAATTAAGACATGGTAACCTTTGAAAAAAATGCAAGACATGGTAGATTGAGTTAGTGTTCTTTGTGGAAGTATCATGAAAAATGGTAGGGAAAAATACATAATTGCATCATGTAGACAAGAACATCTTATAGGAATCCTAACATTCTGCAATCTAATTATCTCTGAAATACCAATATGGTTATTTTTATCAATTTGACTGTTCCAACGACATTGTAGTTTTACTTTCACAAACGTGTGTTGTGATGCATTTCTATTTACTTCATGCTTATTTCCCTTATTCCCTATTCGTAGGAATCAATAATAAGTTCAATGGCAAGAAAACAGAGCATGCACTATTATTCAGAATGAAGGTCCCCTTGACCCTTAAAGTCTTTAGATGAGTGTTTTGCCAATATTTTCCGGGCCTTTCATTTCTAGAATGTTCTTTTTCTTACATTACATTTTAGAATAAACAGTTGTTACTTTTCCTTGGGATTCTGTAATACTTCCATTCCAATATCCATGTCATTTTGGCTAGCTGAAAGCTGATAGTGTATGCTCCGTGGAGAAGTTCCTAAAGCTTTTTTGGATCAAGAGACACCATTAACTAATTGCATTCTTTTTAATAGCTTGCTATTGATTAGACTCAGTTCGAGTACTTTATGCAAGTTTTATATATGAGAGTTAAGATGTTGGCTGACTTATTTTTGGCATCTCTGCACGTATTGAAATTAGTGTATCGAAGCTGGAGTATGAATGTATTAATTAGCAAGTACTGCCTAACATGCACTGCGTTATATGTAAATTGGTTGCATACCTTGTTGAGGACTTGCTTTCTTGGTTCAGGATTTCTTTCCTGGTTCTTTCTCAAGGATAAAACTATTGAGATCCAGTCATGTCACTTTGCCTCTAATATTTCTACCATGCTTTCATCAAGATGGATGCACGCCGCAATACACATCTTTATTTTCTCTACCTACATGCTCTTGTTCTGTGTGACTAGATGTCCAAAACATTTGTCGTCTCAGTTCTGACCAAGGAAATTCAGATCGTTGTATTAAATCACCTTTATTTCCTCTAATGCTGAATTGCAGGGTTCAAGGATTCCCGAGAAGTGACCAAAGTCAATGTTCAGTGAAACTGTTGTATGTTCTCGAGGAAAGTGATGCTGAAAACCAAGTGTCTTGCTCAATCATGAGCCATTAATTATATTGACCATGTTTAAATCATTATATGTTTTCTGATTTCTTAGGCCAAAAGGTCATCGATTGCTGAATGTGTCTTCTATGCTACACTGCTTTAAGATATGTAATTCTATATATCAATAAATACAGACAAAAGAATTCCACAACCCTGGTTTCTTTTAGCAGTACAACTATGGGCTTGGGACCTATAGTCAGAGTGACAAAGTATGTGGCATCATCCATAAGGGTACTCACCTTGAGCTTTCTCAACTAGATGCTATTAGTAACGGATATTCGTCTCTTTCACTACATAAAAAAAATATACAACTATCTGTGTAAATTCCTGCCATTTTGTTGTCAAACGGACGGGCGCGGCAACGCGCGCCATCAATGATCTAGTGATCTATTAAATTAGGAGATCTATGGATTTTGATTGGGGCGTTCTAACCTGTGGCTTGAATGTCCCAACAAGCAAGCGTACATTAGTTTGCCTAGTTTGTTTAATGCTATTCCGCAAAAAAAATATTAATGCTTATGCATCAGATTATCTATGCCTGGCCTTGCAAAATTGTCATGACTGATTGATTATAACTGTAAGTATGCTTGAAATTTTTGGGGGGGGGGGGGGGGGGGGGACAAGATGTTTTCAGTTATGCTGAAGTCAGAACATGAGTTCAGGTTGTAGCTTTATTTCGTTCTGTTGTGGATCAGACACGATACAAATGTCATGACAAATGTTCTGTAGGGGGGCTCTAACCTGTGACTTGAATATCCTAACAAGCATGCATACATTAGCTTGCTCTCTTTGTTTGATCGGTATGCATCAGATTTTCTGTGCCATGGCTGATTGATCATAACTGTAAGTATGCTTGAAATTTTGGGGCGAGGAAAAAAATGGTTTCAGTTATTCAGAAATCAAAACATTCGTTCAGGTTGTACCCTCTGACCTGTGATTTGATGTCCTAACAAGCGTACATAGAATAGCTTGCTTTGTTTATTCAATGCTTATGCATCATATTTTCAGTTTTTCAGAAGTCAGAACATGGGCTCAAGTTCTAGCTTTATACTGGGAGTCTGGGAATAATTACTTATGGTCACTGAACAATATGGAGTTGGATGTATAAGATGCTTTGGCACCAAAAGGTCGATGCCTATCTTGTCTATACAGAGAATTCAAGTTCTCAACCAAACATGCCCATAATAAACGAAATAACTGCTTCTGCCAACACTTGGAATATTGGTAGAGTTCAACCTCTTACATACTCTTTGTATTCTTGTCTACCACACCACTCATCTTATATATGTAGGTTACTTGGTACTGTCTCTCAACAATTGTAATTGTACACTCCAGTAATATTGCCCGAGCACGTTGACTGGAAAATAGTGCGGTGATGGGAATGATAGGCAACGGGAGCATTGGCAACATTGTTTGCTAGGTATAGAGGCAGAGGTCAAGGGTGTCCAGCACCTTGAAGCTTCTTGTGGAGAACTCGCGATATTTATTCAGGAGTTCGCATATCAACTCTCCATATGCTAGATGGACCAAACAAGTTAACAACTATGTGCAGTGATCTAGTGCGATGGAATGGCATGCTTGTTATTCTATTCCCCTCTTTGATCAGGCGTGGGGGTCGACAAAGTTAAGAAGGAATTGAGCATAGCAGCAGCATTTCAGTTCGTTCACAGTGGACGGCCTGTGCCATCAACTTCTAATCACCAACAGGTTCTGTCCACCAATCCCTGCTACTGCTATACCTGCTGAATGCGCTGGTGCACGCCATGTCCTGCGATTCCTCATCACCCAGCGTGTTGCAGCTCCTGTTCTCTGAAAGAAAATCCCCATTAATGTAAATCTGTAATAGGCTAGATCGTTGCTTTCCTGTGCGTCGCTATCGTCCTGATACTAGCCATGATGTACTCTGTTTAGTCAGTAATTTAACTAAGAAAGCTCAGTTATTTTTCTCCATATTTACAGGTAGTCTTGATTTGGATATGATGGTACCTCTGAAATATCTTAATTCTTAAACAAATAAACATGGTAAATTTCCTTGTCCACCTCTTAGGTCAGTAAGCATTAGCGCCGAAAATGATCACGAGTCATGGCCAGATTACATTCATAGGTCTCAGCAGAATGAATTCAAGATACCTAATTATTTTTTTAGTTTTAACTTAGGATTAGGAGGCATCAGAACAAGAGTAAGTGTCCGTGTTTTGGGGAGTGTGATATTCGACGGTCAATGGTTTGAACTCCGAAGTGGTGACTTCAACAAACTTGTATTATGGCCTCTAGAACCTATTCGTTTTTTAAAAGAAGCAAAATCCTGTCATCCTCCGTATCAACTTGTCCATCCCTTTTTGAAAGGAGGAAAAAACCCGGTCTCTGCATCAAGTGATGCACACAGCCATCTGTTAACATGTAATATAACCTGTGTATATCATTGCACACGTACTTTTACTTCCATGTATATGTTATAACATTGTGTAATCAATCAGCACAAAGAGCAATTCTATCCGCTAGCTTGGTATCAGCTTCCAGGTTCCCCTATGGCTGAGAAATCCTCCTCCTCCTCCTCCTCCTTGGCCACTAGCGCCACCAACTCCCTGGCCACCAGCACCGCCACCTCGCCGTGATCCTTACCCAGCATGGGTACTACCGCCGGCGCCTCTCCCTCTGCTGTTGTTGGCTCCTCGCCAACCTTCATCTCCGGCGGCACATCTGCCCCCTCCAGCTCACAGTTCGCGCCCCTCTTTTCCTCTACCGCGCCACCACCGCCATCCCCTTCGGCTCTCCCTGCTCACTACCCCATCTTCAATGACCACATCACCAACCACATCAAATTTCTCCTCAACCCCGATGACCACAACTACCACAAGTACTTCATGGTCTTGATCTGGTACGGCATCACACACACTTTATTGAGCAGCCTACCACAAGCTCGATGCCCACCTTGTCTTTTGGATCTATGCAACGCTCGCTGACCCCCTCGTCGACCACCTCATAGGTGCCACCTCCACCTAGATCTCTAGACAAGGATCCGTGACTACTTCCTCGCCAATCGCGCGTTTTGGTACATGATGCTCAACCGGCAGTGCCGCAATCTCAAGCAGGGGTTCTCCCGGTCGCCGAATACACTCACGGTATGAAGCTCCTCACCGTCGGGCTTGCGGACATAGACCATGTTGTCACCAAGGTGGATCTCACCACCCAGTTCCTCCACGACCTCGCCACCATCCGCGTCATCTTGGGGGGACACCGTTCCTCTGCCGTTGTTCGTGATGGTGTTCTCCCGCGTCAAGCTAGCCGAGGAGAATCTGGTCCAACGCCCCACCGATGAGAGTGCCACCATTCTCACTTTCACCGAGGGCGCTGCCTCCTCTAGGAGCTTGTCTGGCTAGACCGGACCATCCGTCGCACGCCAGGGTGATCGTGGGGATCGCTCCACTGAGCGCGACAATGACCATGGACACAGGCGGCAACAAGGCTGCTGCTATGGCAACCTCCAGGAGAATGGTGACCATGGACACGAGCGTGGCCGCGGATGTGGTGATCAAGGCAACCGCATCAACGACACTTCTCAACGCCACATATCAAGCCCTGCATGGGCTTCTTCACCACCTATGGCATGGACTTACCCTTCGCGTGTCCCGGCTGGATCCCCCAGAACTCCGTCGGTGTCCTAGGCCCATGCCCGGGCTCCCATGCACAGGCTTACACAATGCAATTCTCGGGCTACCCTGCACCGCCACAACACCAATAGCCATCATGGGACACTCTCAAGATTTCCCAAACAACGACAACATGTCGAACGAGTGGTATCTCGACAGTGGCGCCTGCACTACAAAAAGAACACATCCATGATGATACGCTTTGTCATAGTAGGTCACGTTTTCTATCACGCATGTACATCCGTGACGATTTTATGACATAATCAAGATAGTCATACATGTGTTGCCGCATTCCATGACAATAATCCATTTGTCATCACGGAAGTGTCCACTTCTGTGATGATAATTGGCGCGTCCTGGAAGTGTTTTCGTCAAGGGTAACCGACACATGGAAGCCACCGTAACGGGTCATCGTTAAGCTATCGGGCGCGGGTTTTGGATCCGATACCCGTTAACAGCCACAACCAATGACAATTTCCACGTGTCAATTTCTCATGTTATTGTTGATATTGATCGTGTAGGACCTCACCACTTGTAGTGTGCAAAATGTTAGGATATGTGTATTGGAGTGACGTAATCAAAATTCTGAATTCTAGCTACAAATCTTGGATCCATGTTTGTAAACGGCAAAATAACAAAAATTAGTTAGCTGATTCGTCAATTGTTTGGCAGGGTTCTTGTATATATACTAAGTCCCTAAGTTTTTGGTCGAATGTTCAAGCCATCAATCAATACATTAATATCAATAAGATTAAGGCCAAGTATTTTGTAGCATGAGGATTTAGACAGTATTAGAAAAAATCAATTAAAAGGAAACATGTAGGTAGTTGGTATTCTTCTAAAGATTCAGATGGAATTTGAATGTATGTTAAGATTAGGTCAACACGATGACAACCCTAGTCTTTGATAAGTGTTGTGCGTGTGTTGTGGTGGTATTCCTGCGCATCGAAATTAGCAATCTGCTCCTAGCTTATGCCAATGGTCCACGACAAGCGAGGGAAATATCTTGTGGTATAATTAATATAAAAGTTTTTTAAAAAATAGCATACATATAGTCCATGCTATGTTGCTCATAGCACAGCAGATATCGTAGCACATTCTCCATATCTCGAATGGGAAAGTATCGAGCAGACAGTTCCATTGCTAGTACCCTTAGAAGGCCGTAGTTGAAAATCCTAAGTTTTTGAAATAAAGTTGGAATCCTAGGTCACTTGTACATGAAATAATTTCGACATGTAAATTTTGTTGATGATATGAGATGCAAGTACACTAAACTATACTCCAACCCAAAACCTCATGCATTCTGGAACAAAGGAAGTTTTATATTTATGGACGACACTTGAATATCTATGAAAAAACACCCCGTATGTTATTCCATTGACCCATAACTATACCAATAAATTGATGTAACCTTGATCGTGTGCAAAATAATATCAAGACTGGTCACATTCACAATGGCATTAGAGACATATAACTTGACAAAAAATCATAATCATGTTATTTTCTTTTGATAGTAACATATATTCATAAATCAAATAATAGCTTTCAAGGTGAGACCATATATACAAAGAAGTTCTTGTATATTTTATTAAAATAATAAGTACTTTGTGAATGGGATTTATGGACGGCTCTCGGCAACATAAAATAGCACATAATGATCCAGTAATTCCTAAGTAATCCATCAAAGTTCTCGCTAAACTTGATTGAATGCATAAAAATATTGTGATTTCTCAAAGTAAATAGCATTAGATAATATTTCATAATGTGTCGAGTTGCATCCTGGAGACTACCTATATTGAAAAAATAATGTGCTCTCGAACAAACAAATTATATTTAGGTATGACTCTGAACAACATGAAATAACTGGAGATGATACCCGCACGTTGCAATGGGATCAGATGCAGTAATTTCAATGAGATTTGGCGGTATGAAACTTTAGTATTCTGATAAGCATTATGAAAACTGAAACTCAAACACATATAATTTAATATATTCAATTATTAAATAGCTAGAAAAATTATTGAACATAAGTAACATGTATGATGCATGTTAAGGTGAGTTTTTTTATGCATAGTGGCATAGTTACAGGTAGAGTGAATTAAATTTAGCGGTGCATGCATGATGTCATGATGAGTTGGCATAGTTGCATGTCAAGATAATTGAGCTACTTGGGGATCAACTGTTTAGGTATATTAGGATATCTATATCCATACCTACTAATAAAGCAAGGTGCGTTTCTCCGATTTTTTAATCCATTCACCATCCAAAAGATTTTTTCTATTCGAGGTGGTACTAAATTTTTGTCCGTTCATCTATTAGAAAAGCAAAAATGCCAGGATTTCGTACATGGGCCTCCCACAGTGTGGCCCAGCAAAGCCAGCCCATTTATTTACGTGCCCACGCATGTGCCTTATTTATTGCATCGAGTGTGAAATGGTCACGAATTCACACAGGGCGGTAAAGCTGGGCTAAACCGTTTTCCTTCTTTTGTTCTGTGTTATGTTTTCATTTTTTTATTTGTCCGTTTGTTTCTCTTTTCTTTCTTGTTTCTTTTTTTCAAGTTTATATTTCTTTCTCCTTTTTCTTGTAAACTCAAAATTTTCAAAAAAAATTGTAATTTCAGAAAATTTTATTTTTTGTAAAATGTTCAGAATTTTTTAAAATATTCCCTTTTCAAATATGTTAAGAAAATTAAATCTTTCATCCCATTCCAAAATAAGTTCAGAATTTTAAAAAATGTTCCTTTGTTCTTTGTGTTTTTCAAAGTTCTTGGAGATTTTCCAACAAACATTGCATTTTTAAAACGTTCCTAATACAAATATTCTTGTTTTGGTGAAATGCTCGCATATTCAGAATAATTTCCGAGTTTAAAGAAACACATTTTCAAAAATTGTTCTGAATATTCAAAATATGTTTCCTTTTTATATAAAATAAAAAAATTAAAAATGTTCATGTTATTATAAATGGTTCATGTTTTCAAATAAAATTTTGAATTTGGAACATTTCGAACTTTGTTGTGTATTTCTGAAAATGTAAAGAATTTCAATTTTTTGGGGGAGTTTCTAAATTATTCATGTTTCTATATATATATATATATATATATATATATATATATATATATATATATATATAAAGTTCAAAAAACAAAAATTGTTTCTAGTCTAACATTGGAGATGTTCTTAAAGGTTTAGGCTGGCCATTGGTTGGTAAGACTCGTTTCTTCGCGTGGCTAGCAGCACGTAGTCGGGTCTTTAAGGGCATGATTTCGATCCTTCAACTCATCATTTTTTGGAAAAATTTCACGCGTTACAAACACAGGTCGTCTTGGAGCCTACCAGTGTGCTGGCCCATACACGACCTAATGTGCATCCCACGCGCTATTTTACGCAGCTAGCGTCATATAGTAGTCCCCATGCAGTTGGCCCAAGAAAATTTGTTGCTCTATTGCGCAGGCAGTATTGGGCCTCAGCCGCACTCCCATATTGGGTTGTCCGAGGGAGCAATTTTTTCTTGGGCCAATAAAGAGATAGTTTGGCTCGAATAAAAAAATTGTGGGCACACGAGCGCTAAAATAATAAAAGAGAATAAACTTTAATAAAGAATGGACATTGATGTCTGTTTATGCGCTAAATATGCTAATGAAACGGGATTTATGCTCTACGATTAGTAATCCATTCGGTTATGCCGTCGTAAGAGAGAGTGGTCGAAGCAACCGTGCCCCGAAGGTCGCCACATAGCTACCAAATGAAGAGGCGGACACAACCCCGAGACATAGGCGGACCCGGAGAAAAAAAAAGCACAAGTTGGACGGTTGCCGCCACGCCGACTAACCCCACCACTATCAACATCTTGGGGACAAACATGATGCGCGAGAAGATCACAACTCCCCTCTCAATCGCACCTCAATGGAAATCGTTTTTGGTGGACATGTCAATTATCTCTCCCATTGCTTCTCGCAAAGAAATATCTCTCCAGTTGCAACGCACAGGCATATGTGCTAGTGATAGTAATACTAGCAAACGAGAGTATTGGAAACATCAAAATTTTACAAATTTAGATGTTTGGTTCAGATCAATACAGAAAAAGGGTATCACAGAGCAATATCAAAGTCAACTCACATGAGAAAATACATTATGATGTAATTATGCCACTAAAGATCTTGTTCTTGTAATTTTTTTGTAGAAATTCTAAAAAGAGGCCCATGGGGATTTTAAATTCTTGACTTCTCATATGAACCAATTAAAACTTGGCCAGCGCTAGGCAACGACCGGCCAGCTCAAATTTCGGTCTGCCGCATGCTGTGGACTTCGTCTCTCTCGTCTCACCCGTAAAAATCCGAGAAGAAAAAACAAAGGGAGACATGGCGGGTGCCTCCTCCTTCGCGTCGCGCAGCGCGCGACCATCCATTTGTTGTCGACAGTAGCCACCGACGCTCGCCTGTCACCGGTGCTTCCTATCCCCCCTTGCCCCTCCCTCCCCCCCTCCCCCCAGAATCAATGGTGACGACTCCATGGGTCGTAGCCAACAGCAGTGGTAGCAAAAAATGAAGGTGATTCCAGCAAATCGAAACGCGAGTGGTAGCAAAAATGCAAAATTAGGTGTTGTTCCACGAAGCCCAAAATGCCCGTGGTAACAAAAACTGAAGCTGGTTTCAGGAAATCGAAACACCAGTGGTAGGAAAAATTTAAAAATTTGACGCCGGATCCAACCAAACCAAACCGCGTGGTAGCAAAATTATGTGCTTGTTCCAGCAAACCAAAAAAATAGTGGTAGAACAAATTAAACCCATTAAGCGTCGCGTGAAGGGCGGCCAACCAACTATGCCACATGGCGCAAGCTGGTTGGCCGCGGTGAGAAATCTTTAGAATCTTTTAGATGAAGGTGAGGATTATTTTTTAAATGTATTTTTTCTTTTTAGATGGAGGTGAGGACCTTTGGTATTTTTTAAATGGAGGATTATGCGAAGTGGCGCTCGCTGGTAGGTTGCGGTGGTAAATTTTTTTTCTTTTTTAGATGAAGGTGAGGATTTCTTTTCTTCTGAGATTTTTTTAGGACTCTATGTCTTTTTAAATAAAAACATGAGCACAACTTCCTCTCAAGCGGCGCCACAGGGTGGCGTCCCAACCACTAGTGTGTCCATAAAATGTCAGGGCCGCCGCCGCCATCACCGCCAAGCACCAAAAGAAGTTGCTGGTTGCGGCAAAACTGAAAGGTGGTTCCAGCAAAAAAAATCAAATGAAGCAAAAACGCCGCGGCCAACCTCGTCGCCGCCCAGGACCATCCCTGCCGGTTGGAGCAAAATTGAAAGTTGGTTCAAGCATTGTCGCTTGAGGTTGTAGCACTTCGGGTGGCTGATCCCAGCATCTCAGGCGGCCGATTTCAGCGCACCGAGAAAGCTGACTTCAGCATCGCAACTACGTGGTGTGCAGGTGGTAGCCAGCACATCGGCACTTCGGCGCGTGTGTGCGGCTTGCCGCATACTCGCGATGCTGCCTCGCGAGGTCTGAAACGACAGGCGGCCGTGCACGGGGGAGATTGGCGAGGGGTGGACGATAGCCACCAGCACGACGGTCGGTTGCGCAACAAAATTATGGATTCAACCTCATGCAGTTGGGGGAGAAAGCTGCATTTGCAGCAGCGTTGGGTGGAAGAAAGAAGACGAGAGAGGAGATGAGCGGAAAGATCAGGGGAAAAAGGAGTAGTGGAGATCACGGAAGAGAGCATAAGGTTAAACCCTATGAACCAAAGATCTGGGCGGGTGCTCACATTTTAAACATTGCACATTAAATTGTGTATGTAGTATACAACCAACCATCTCTGTTCACGGATTCTGCTCTCTTAAAATCTTCTCTCACTCACACATTTCAACACCCAACCCTTGATAAATTACTCGATACCCATGTGTGTGTGTGTGTGTGTGTGTGTGTGTGTGTGTGTGTGACAAGAGAAGACAAAGACAACAAGAGAATTCCAAGAATACGTAACATCTTCGAGCTTGACAAAATTCGAGAGAAATGCATGTGAAACGTGTGTAGGTTCGACTTAGGATTGGGAGGCATAGAGACAACCTATCGAGTAAGTATCCATTATTTTAGAAGCTTGGCAGTCGGAGCCCGTAGGTCTACGGGACAGGGCCGTGATTTCGATGAACTTCTAACATGTTCTCAGAATCTTTTCATTTCTAAAAAGAAAGCAAAAACCACCCCAGTATCGCCGGATCTCTAGATTTGGTCACCACCCTCCCTCACAGGCATAGTTTCAAAAAGCTAACCGGCAATCGGGCCGGTGAGGCAGTCGGTTCACGCACCGGGTGGACCACCGATTCATTGGTTCATCGACGACAAAAAACAGAATATTTAACCTAGTTTTCCAAAATATTGACCTCAAGTCAAATTATACTACACATAATATTGGATGCAACTCATTAATAATCGAAAGGTGTTGCTAGCGTTTGTTCTTCGCGAGCGTGCCGAACCCACCCACCAGGCCACCACCCTCAAGAGACCGGGCCGGTCCGACTCCACTTCCGCCCATCCGGTCCGTGCCCACTCACTCGCTCCCGCTCCCACTCCCCCTCTTTACCCCCCCCCCACGCCGCCGCGCCGAGCCACCGACGACGCACGCCATCCCAGTCCCCACCCCACCACCTCGCCCCGCAGCGCAGCGCGGCCGTGCCACCATCCGCCCTCGGCGCGGAGGCAATGGCGGGAGGGTCATCGTCGTCGTCGTCGTCATCGTGGGGCCCGAGCCCCGCGGCGGTGAAGGCGCTCGTGGCGCTGCTCGGGCTCGGCGTCGCCGCCTACATCGTCGGCCCGCCGCTCTACTGGCACGTCGCCGAGGCGCTCGGCCGCTCGGCCGGGGCCTGCCCCGCCTGCGCCTGTGACTGCGACGCGCTCCCGCTGCTCCAGCTCCCCGAAGGTACCCCCTTGCTGTCGGTGCTCGGCCTACCCGCCCAGATCTCCCTGCTCCACACCCGTTGGACATGGCCATTATTTCTGTGCCATGGCCGTGCAATCTTCCGTGCAGAGGGAGCAATGCGTTTGTAGCCTCTGGCTATTGCATTATGATATGGACGAGACACTGGGGATAGGCTGCAAACTTGGCATGATTAGGATATCTGTAGATTTTTTGGGGGGGCTCTAACCTGTGACTTGAATGTCCTAGTAAGCATCCATAGATTAGCCTGCTCAGTTTCTTCAATGCTTATGCATCAGATTTCGGAGCCTGACCATGCCATGACTGATTGATTATAATTTAAGTATGCTTGAAATTTGGGGGTGAGGACAAGATGTCTTCAGTTATTCAGAAGTTAGAACATCGGTTCAGGTTGTAGCCAAGTAATTACGTATGGTCGCTGAACAAGATAGAGTTGAATGTATAACATGCCATGGCACTGAAAAGTTTGTGCCTATCCTGTCTTTGTGCTATCACATATGAGCATCGCAATATTTGTTCTTTTTTTGGGGAATGGCAATATTTCTTGTTTGATTGTTATGTTCAACCTGCGATGCCTTCCTTTGTACTTAGTCTAAAATATGTCTACTGCTCTAGTTGCTATGTGTGAAACTGTGAATATTTTCTTATGTTTATTTTCTCTCCGGACTACATTGTTAGTTTGTATCCATGATTTACTACTCTGTTTCGTCAGTGGTTTAAGTAAATAAACTCAGTTATTGTAGCCATATTTACAGCTAGTCTTCATTTGGATATTATGCTACCTCTGAAATATATTAGTAACTCTTAAGCAAATAAACATGGTAAATTGCCAGTCTACCTCTGAAGTAATAATCATACTATGCAGTATCATTATAAAACCAGTCCATAAGCTCTATGTCTAAAGTCATACTTATTTTCTTTGCAATAACTCTATAGTAATTTTGAAGCATTGCCTTGTCTGTAAACATGGACACTTTGTTATGTATATGTCCTTATCATAAGCAATTAAACATGTCAAACGAAGCACCCAAGGTCACTTATATTCCATAGCATATTTGCAATTATCTTGTGACTGGTTTAACTGGTTATTATTGCTTCTGATGTTTCCAGACTGTGCCAAGCAATTCAAAGAGGTCAAGAGTCGTGCTTCCGGTGAAGAAACAGAGAAGAGTATCACAGAGATGCTGATTGAAGAGCTAAAGCAGAGAGAGGAGGAAGCAACAGAAGCTCAGCAACAAGCCGATGTAAAGTTGCTTGAGGCTAAAAAACTAGCTTCGCAGTATCAAAAGGAGGCTGACAAATGCAGTTCAGGCATGGATACATGTGAAGAAGCTAGGGAGAAGTCAGCAGAGTCGCTGCTCGGTCAAAGGAAATTAAATGCTTTGTGGGAGGAAAGGGCTCGGGAACTCGGATGGAAACCCAGGAATGACAAACCACACCAGAATCAGTAATGAACACCACTGGAGGATGGTGATGGATACAGCATGCCAACCAATAAAGATCCCATTACAAACACCCTTCCATGGGGATATAGGTAAAGAAAAAGGATTCCAATTCTGGTGACCTTGTTTCACTTTGCACCATGATGGGCTCTGTTTGTCCATAGTTAATTTATACTGGGTTTGTAGTATATGTCCATAGCTGTTTGTCAGCATTATGTTAAGATGGCCATAGAATGGCACTCGTCACCTGTAAGTCTTGAAAGGGTGATCAGTTTCTTAGTTGTTGTTTATGAATGGTGGTAGTGAAGAAGGAATTGCTCTACAGACATGTGGATTGGATAGTTGTTTGATGAGTTGTGAGATCCCTTTTTTTTAACCCCAAATTCTCATGGTACTGCCGAGAAGAAAGGAAGATGGTGTAGTATATATTTATATGAGATGATATTTTGGTCAGGTGACTACTTTAGAGACTGTCAAAGAAAGGGAGAGTGACTCCCACAGACTTCTCCAAACCTGTCAGTACTTTACCATTTGAACTGTGCATAGTATTGTGATAGACAAATTATATGCTTGTGTTTTTTTTTTCTTCTAGAACTTCCGTACGTTCCTTTTATGCTCTTGACAGAGAATTCAAGTTTTCAACCTAAAATGCCCACAATAAATGAAATATCTGCCAGGTTCATGTTCTTCTCTACCATGTCGCACGTCTTATATAAGTAGAATTTGAACTCTTACATAAGCTCTTAATGTTCTTCTTTACCATGTCACGCGTCTTATATAAGTAGAGGTTTTGGTGCTACGTCTTCCTCCAGGAATTGTAATTGTATGTTCTAATAATGTTGCTCAAGCGTGTTGAGCGGAAAATGGTAAAGATTGTTAGGAATGATATGTGTTTTTTTTTTGAAAGATCCAGCAGTTGCTGGCGTTTCATTGATCATAGCAGAAAGCAGCGGGAAACAATCAAGGTGGTGAGGATCCTAGGATCAGAGTTTGAGGGTTTTGAAAGTGCCATGCACGGCCAAAACCCTAGGTACAATTAAGCTAATATTCTCTCAATGGGGGTCCCCGAAGGGGCTCTCTAGGCATGCTGCGCCTGTGGTTCTCCACAGCTCGATGCTATCTCGTATGCGCTTGATGATCGCCGGCATACATGGTGGTTGCTGCCTGAAGGTGCTGTTGTTTCTCTCTTGCCAGATTTCCCAGCAAGCCAGCCAGCATATCGTTCGCACGCCCTTTCGCCATTGTTGTGGCGTTTGCTCGATAATGCCCTGTGTCACCGTTGTGGAGCTGTCGTGCTTCCAGTTCTCGGCGGGGGTCAGTGCAGAGCAGCCTTGCCACGATCCTAGCTCGGTCCACACCCGTCCGGATTCCTGGCAGTCCCAGAAGAGGTGGCGCGAGGATTCCAGGTTGCGGACGCAGAGCTGGCAGAAGTAAGCATTTGGCCACCCGCGCTGTTGAAGTCTGTCGTTGCACCAGAGCCTGTCTTGCAGCAGCAGCCAGACGAAGATTTTGATTTTGCTCGGTGCCCATACCTTCCAAATCATCCTGTCGAAATCAGTTGCCCTTCTCCCCTGGAACTGCGTGAGGTAGGCCGAGTGGGCCGTGTACTTGCCAGAGGCCGCTCTATTCCATCGCAAAACATCCGGCACGCCATGCTGCAGCTGCGCGACCGTCCCCTGGAGCAGGCGATGGAGGGCAAGGACGTCTGGCAGCAGGTGGCTGTTGTTGCCGTGTGCAAGATCACGGATCCAAGTGTCCTCCTGGAGAGCCTCCCGCACCGATCTGTTCTTGCGCCTTGAGAAGGCAAACATCGTAGGAAACTGCTGCGAGAGGCAGCCCTGGCCAAGCCATGGGGAGAGCCAGAAGGATGCCTTGGCTCCGTCGCCGATCGCCACCCTGGTCGATGCCGCGAAGAGTGCCTTGTCCGCACCATCGCAAGGTGGCTCGGTGCCCACCCACGGTCGCTCCGGGTGGTGCCAGGCAGCCCAGAGCCAGCGCAGCCGAAGAGCCCTGCCGAAACGTTGAAGATCCGGGATGCCCAGACCACCTTGCTCCGTCGGCGCACAAACCGTCGACCAGCTTACTTTGCAGCTGGCGCCTGTGATCTTGTCGTCGTGGCGCCAAAGGAAGCGGCGCCTACACTTGTCGACTTCTCTGATGATCCTCTGCGGGACGCGTAGGACGGTTAAGGTGAAGGTTGGCATAGCACTCAAGACGCATCGCACGAGGACGCGGCGGCCGGCCATCGGCAGCAGCTTGCCCTTCCAGCCCGCGAGTCGAGCCTTTTATCCTATCGATGATGAACTGGAAGTGCACCAGACGTAGGCGTCCCGTGGAGATAGGCAACCCTAGATATTTGATTGGGAATGGGGCGATGGAGCCGGCAAAGCCCTGGAGCACGTCGTCAATGTCGATGCTCTCGCAACGGATCAGCGACACCGTTGATTTGCACGGGTTGACACATAGCCCCGTAGCATTGCCGAAATCGTTGAGGATATTCATCAAGGATTCTATCTCGTCGCATCTAGGGTTTATGAAAATCACTGCGTCGTCCGCGTAGAGACTAACACGAAGCGCCAGGTCCCTCCCAGGCAACCGATGAAGCAGCTGCTGATCCACCGCCGCCGCGATGAGGTGGTGCAGTGGGTCAATGGCCAGAATGAAGAGGAACGGGGAGAGCGGGTCTCCCTGGCGCAGGCCACGGCGATGCAGAATGTTAAGCCCGACGGCGCCGTTGAGGGAGACCGCCGAGGAGGCTGATGCCAGCAGCCTAGCCACCCAGTCTCGCCAACGCGCACTAAACCCTAGTTTCTGGAGCAGCTCGAGCAGGTATTCCCAGGAGACCGTGTCGAAAGCTTTTGCTATGTCTAATTTAACCAGCAGGCCTGGCACTTTGCGACGATGAAGGGCGCGGACGGAGTTCTGCACGAAAAGGAAGCTGTCGTGTATGCACTTGGACTTCATGAAAGCCGTCTGCGCCGGTGAGATGATGGAGCCAATGACTGACGCGAGCCTGATCGACAGAACCTTGGAGATGAGCTTGGCTACAGAATGGATCAAACTAATGGGTCTGAAGTGGGTCATCTCCGTTGCACCATCCTTTTTTGGCAGGAGGATGATTGTGGCGTTGTTGATTTCCGACATGTCGCCGCCGGCCAGATTGTAGAACTGGTGGAAAACGGCCATGATGTCCGCCTTGATTATGGGCCAACATGAGCGGAAGAAGGTGCCGTTGAATCCGTCGGGCCCCGGGGCCTTCTCTTGCGGCGATTTGCAGATTGCCGCCCAAACCTCGTCTTCGGTGAATGGGTTGTCGAGGCCAGCTGCCGGCAGGGGTGTAAGCTGAATGGCCTCCCAGTTGATGGTGCGGCTGCGAGGGCGTTTAGCGCCCAGTGATGAGTAGAAGTGCTCGTGGATGATCCGCTCTTTGTCGCCGTGGGAGGTGGCGATGGAGTCCGTTGTGTGGATGGCCTGGATGAAGTTTTTTTGGCGGCGCGAGTTGATCTTCGCCTGAAAGAACGCCATCTTGGCGTCTCCTGCCCGTAGCCAAGACACGCGCGAGGCCTGTCTTTTGCGCGCCCTCTCGATGGCGGCAAGTCCTAGCACACGCATCTTAAGGTTCTTCCGCAGCTGTAGTTCATCTGATGACAATAGCCTACTCTCCTGAGCTATGTCGAGGCGTAGCACGATCTCGTTTGCGATGTGCATCTGAAGCTTCGTCGCACTGAAGAAGCCTTTCGCCCAGATCTTCAGGTCTCCTGCCACCCGTGCTAGCTTGATGCTGATACGCTTGAAGGCGCAGCTGGAGGCAATCGGACGATCCCACGCCCTCTGCACCGTAGTGTGGAAACGAGGGAACCTTGGCCAGAAGGACTCGAAACGGAAGCGGGCTGCGCGGCGAGGGGCCGCTGCCTCCGACAGCAGCAGCGGGCAATGATCCGAGCACGAGGTCGAAGCGGCGTGGAGCAGATAGTCGGGGAACATGGAAGCCCAAGGCATGGTGCAGAAGAATTTGTCAATGCTCAGTAAGGTTGGGGAAGCGCGCTCGTTGCTCCACGTGAACCTTCTGTTCTTACACTTAATCTCCTTGAGACCTGCCGCGTCGATCGCCGCTCGAAATTTTCCCATGATCCTGCGGTTTATGTTGGTGTTGTTTTTGTCACGCGCTTCGTAGATCAGGTTGAAGTCCCCGTTGATGAGCCAAGGGGCGTCGGATGGGGGAGCCGCCCGTGCTATTTCTGCCAGGAACTCGTCTTTTCTACCGTCGTGTATTGGAAACTTAATTTGTGTATCAATGTGTATCAGCGTCATCAAAATAAAATTTTGGAGTGGAGAGCTCCTCAATTGAAAAGGAAGCTATTTTGTACGATAGTACTATTTATGGTTGCGGGCTTTATTTTTGAGAAAACTGATGTGCATTTAGTGTTACTGTCAGTAAAAAAATAACAGTTTTGCTAGAACTCATCTAGATGAGATATAATTTGGTCTCATTCACCTTTTATAGCCATTGGATGTGATGCTATAAGTTGTCGTGTATTAACGTGAGTTGTATTTGTTCTTGTTTTCAAAGTGAATGAGACCAAATTATATCTCATCTAGATGAGTTCTAGGTACTCCCAGAAAATAAAAGTATTCATAGTTGGTTGCATAAGAAAGACATGTCTTGAGAATTTAGAGTATCTCCACGTGTGAAATTTTTGTGTGTAAATCTGCTCCATCTTCTTTCCATGGCCCGTCGGCACAGCACAATGAGGAAGATTGCACGGAATGATGATGATGAAAAGAAAATGCTTGTTTCTACCAACTTATTGATGGGATAGTTATTTGATGAGTTGTGAAATTCCTTTTCCCCAAATTTGATAATTCACTAGGTATTTGAAAAGGTTTTTTTTTTCCTCCATCGTCTCATTATTTGATATTGGTTAGGTATAAACCTTGCTAATTTTGTGTTTATTAAAAAAAAGAAATTAGAGCCTAGATCGATTTGTACACCAAGATGTCGATCCAAATCAAGGAAATACATTTGAACCATCTCCCAAACCAAAATCTACTGAGTATCATTCAACGGCGGAGCGGTAGCTGTCGTGGGTGTGTAGTTGCAGCTCCAACTAGGAGGTCATCCGTCCCAAGGATTAGATAGGAAAGAAATTTTGCCGATATCTAAAGTTTTCTTCTTTGACACACACGTGTCCACTGGCATTTGGACTGATTGATAATAAAAACGAGCTCGAATTGGTCTTCCCTTGTATTCCAAAGTGCATTGGTTCTATCTAAAAGGAAAATGTTGCATCTCCAATCAAACTGGTGGTCCTAGTGTGAGAGGAAACAGACACGGGAATCCATTAGTTTAAGATGGTGTAGTACATATTTAATGAAGATGATATTTTTAATAAAGTGACTATGAAGACACTGTAAGAAAAAACCAAAGATACCCTTGGAGACTTCTTCAATTCATGTTAGTACTTTTATTTGAACTGTGCATGGTATTGTGCTAGACATCTTATGTGCTTGTGCTTTCAAAATATCATCTATATTCATTCATCCCATCTTTCTTCCAGAACTTACTTATGTACGTTTTTAAAATAATCTTATGTACATTTTCTGCTCAACATAGAATTCAAGTTTTCAATCAAACATGCCCACAATAAGTGAAATAATTCCATGTGCCAACTCTCCTAATATAGGCACAGTTCACCCTATTTACATAGACTCTTCACATTATTCTCTACCATACCACACTTCTTATATGAGTAGAGTTTTCGGTGCTACCACTTTCTCTAGAATTGTAATTGTACACTCAATAACATGGCTTGAGTGCATCAGTGGAAAATTGTAAGGCGATAGGGAATGGTAGGCAACAGAAGCATCAACACAGGAGTGTGCTATGCACATGGATTTTGTGACTTGCCGCTGGCAAACAACGTAACTAAACCTTTCGTATCCTTCATAGGCTGCATACCGGATGGTCAAGATGATTCAGAAGATATCCATGCTTGGTATCTCTCGACGACTGGATCCAACATGACTTCATAGTCTTCTTGTTGCTCAGTTGGAGGCGGAGCACCTGGTAGTGCTGCAGCTTGCGGGAGGTAGCATCCTAGCTGTACAGGTGAAGTCGTAGCGCGTAATGTTGTAGAATTCGCTTTGCCTGCTACATCTCCTCGTTGCGGTGCAACCACATGATGTTGTTTCAGTCGAGCCATGGCGGGTGTGTGGCCTTGACTCCTTTGTGAGCGGCCTTCATTAATGTGGTGTGCACCGCCGGTGAAGTTGGAAGCAATGACACACGTGCTAGACTCCCCGACGAGGTGCTTCGTAAGCTATATTAATCCGCTCAGCTTACCCCCTACTCAGGCTCCTCTATAACGCCGTATTCAAGGCAAAGCCCTACCCTATTTAGTCATACAACATGCAACACCTAGCCAACAACCCACTACAAAGCATCAAGGCACCCTACCATGCGTGACAGATTGCAAGGAGATATATATTTTCAGAGAAAAGGAGCATCCGTCTTTATAAATAAAGCAAACCGACGAGTCATCTGACAAATGATGCACTTCTGCACTTTTGCACATTCATGTAGAGGAGAGCCACCTCTTCTGCACGTTTGCACATTCATGTAGAGGAGACCCACCTTGGACACGGTGTAAGGGTGCGCTAAAGGCAAGAAGTGCGTGAACTTTGTTCATTTGTCGACGATCACTAGTAGGTAGTTGTACTTGCCGGATTTGAGGAGGCCGTCGATGAAGTCCATCGTGATCATCACCCACAAAACGAATGGTATTGGTAGTGGTTGAAGGAGCCCTGGGCTGGCAGCTCGATCCGGCTTTTCCTGCTGACAGATTTGACAGCAACGCATGTTGTTGTGGACGTGTATCTTCATCTTTGGCCATGCAAACAGAAGACGGACACGGCGGTAAGTTGCTGGGATCCCATAGTGCCCTCCCATTGGGTTGTCATGGAAAGCTGCAATGATGCGCTGTTGCAGGGACGTTGAGCCTCCCAACCAAATGTGTCTGCAGAAACTAGAGCATGCTCTAGGTGATTGTGAAGTGCCCTTTCGGATCTGGTCGGACTGCTAGCTGCTCAAGCAGTTTTTGTGCCTGGGGGTTTGAATTGTAACTGGCCAAGATATCGTCCAACCGCGCCGGCTGATACGAGGTGACTGCAATGAGTACTTAACGAAAAAGCTGCAGTGAGTACTTCATCTGGTTCACCGTGCGACAGAGCTTCCATTGCATTGTTTTCAGCCCCCCTTTTGTATTCGACCGAGTATCGTAGCCCTAGGAATTTCGTGAACGCCTTCTGATGCCGCGGTGTCGATAACTGTTGATCAGTGAATACGATGAATTCTCCATGCTGAAGGTACGACCACCACTGGTCCACAATTATGATCACTGTGAGTCACTCCTTATCGTATGTTGACAAGCCTTGGTATCAAGGCGACAAATGCTTTGCTCATAAACGCGATCGCGTGCCCTCTGAGGGAGTCCTGGACTAAGGGGTCCTCGGACGACCGGACTATTAACACGGGCCAGACTGATGGGCTATGAAGATACAAGATAGAAGACTTCTTCCCGTGTCCGGATGGGACTCTCCTTGGCGTTCGGATATGTAGATTCCTTTCTCTGTAACCGACTTTGTACAACCCTTGTCCCCTCCGGTGTCTATATAAACCGGAGGGTTTAGTCCGTAGAGGCAAGGACAATCATAATCATATAGGCTAGACTTCTAGGGTTTTAGCTATTACGATCTCGTGGTAGATCAACTCTTGTAATACTCATATTCATCAAGATCAATCAAGCAGGAAGTAGGGTATTACCTGCGTAGAGAGGGCCCGAACCTAGGTAAACATCGTGTCCCCTGCCTCCTGTTACCATCGACCTTAGACGCATAGTTCGGGACCCCCTACCCGAGATCCGCCAGTTTTGACACCGACATTGGTGCTTTCATTGAGAGTTCCACTGCGTCGTCACCAAAAGGTTTGATGGCTCTGTCAATCATCTACAACAATGCGGTCCAGGGGGGAGGTTTTTCTCACCGGACAGATCTTCGTATTCGGCGGCTTCGCACTGCGGGCCAACTCGCTTGGCCATCTAGAGCAGATCGACAGCTATGCCCCTGGCCATCAGGTCAGGTTTGGAAGCTTGGATTATGTTGCCGATATCCGCGGAGACTTGATCTTCGCCGGATTCGAGCCCACGACAGCTGCTCCCACTACAAAAAAATACACTTCCGTGACGACACAAAAGCGCTAATTATTTATCCCCACAACATCTCAATCTTAAACTTTGAATGATGTTCGTTTCTCATCTTGCTTTATTGCTGTTCGTTCCTCTGAGCGTCGTGCCGGAGAAGTGCTGAAGGGTTCGTGGTCCTTCCAGATTGAACTCCCACATGCGGAGAGGTCGTCGCTGGCACGGTAGGACCTGACGGACTAGCATTACTTGGATTACATTGATGAGACCGGTGTCCTTTTCAATGAGGCTCCGAATGCGGCTTTGCAGCGTCTTCACTTCATCAATAGATCCCCAGCCCAACCCCTTATTAATCCATGATGCAAGCTGTAATGGAGGGCCAGATCGGAATGCAGGTGTAGTTGCCCACTTGGTACCACGGGGTTCGGTGATGTAAAACCACTCCCGCTGCCACAGGTCGGAAGTTTCTGTCAAGGAGCCCTTTGGCCAAGTAGTATTGGCGAGTTTCCTCACCGCAGCACCACCACACTCCGCTATTTCCCATCGACTACCTTCGGCTTCACATTGTAGGTCTTGAGCCACAAACCGAAGTTTGGGGGAATACGGAGGAAGGCCTCGCACGTGATAATGAACGCCGAGATGTGAAGGAAGGAGTCCGGAGCTAGATCGTGAAAATCTAGCCCATAATAGAACATGATCCCTCGAATGAAAGGATGAAGAGCGAACCCTAGCCCTCAGAGGAAGTGGGAGATGAATACGACCCTCTCGCCAGATTTGGGGGTAGGAATAACCTGCCCTTGAGCACGAAGCCTGTGGAGGATTTCCGCGGTCAGTTATCTTGCCTCCCGGAGCTTCGCGATATCCTCCTCTGTGACAGAGGAAGCCGCCCACCGGCCTTGAGGGCTGGGTCCGGACATGATTGGGAAGCGCGAAGCGATTAACTTGAACCTTGGGTGCTAGAACTCGAGGTGAGAGAGGTTGAGAAAGGGGTTGGCGTAAAGGAGAAAAGACGGGTCTTAGCCCCTTTATAAAGGCGATGAATATCAAACGCCCCTCCTAGGCCTTAAAACATGCCTATTCCCAAGGAATCATGCCAACAGAACGGCTGGGTTATCCACGCCCGTATTGATGAGGATCCCGCAATAAGGGGACACGATCTCTGCTTTGACAAGACGTGCCAATGAAATCGCATCTCGAAATATGGAGCGGCAGGTTAAAAACGGTTCGAATAATGGCCGGGTGTGACGTGATGTCACGCTACAAAAAGTTATCAGCGGATTGGACTCGTGAAATATTATACTCTCTATGGTTGTGTGTGGGATTTGTTTTGCAGAGCCGGACACGTTTTCTGTGTTCGAATACTATTTTGGAGTATTCCGAGAAGGAACCCACCTTGCAATGCCGAAAACAATCTACGCACCGGACACCTCATCATTGAAGCCTGGTTCAGGGACTATTGAGGGAGTCCTGGACTAAGGGGTCCTCGGACGGACGGACTATTAACATGGGTCGGACTGATGGGCTATGAATATACAAGACAGAAGACTTCTTCCCGTGTCCGGATGGGACTCTCCTTGGCGTGGAAGGCAAGCTTGGCGTTCGGATATGTAGATTTCTTTCTCTGTAACTGACTTTGTACAACCCTAGTCCCCTCTGGTGTCTATATAAACCGGAGGGTTTAGTACGTAGAGGCAAGGACAATCATAATCATATAGGCTAGACTTCTAGGGTTTTAGCCATTACGATCTCGTGGTAGATCAACTCTTGTAATACTCATATTCATCAAGATCAATCAAGCAGGAAGTAGGGTATTACCTCCGTAGAGAGGGCCCGAACCTGGGTAAACATCGTGTCCCCCGCCTCCTGTTACCATCGATCTTAGACGCACAGTTCGGGACCCCCTACCCGAGATCCGCCGGTTTTGACACCGACACCCTCCTTGTTGCAGGACAACACCAATGCCGTGCTCTATGGCATTCGTCTCGACGCAGAAAGGTTAGAGAAGTCCGGTAGCGCAAGCACCGGCGTAGTGATTAGTCGTGTCTTGAGCAGCTGGAAGGCTATCTCAGTGGTGTGTGTCCAAACAAAGGGCACCCCCTTTTTGAGAAGATTGAACAGTGGGTGTGCTATTACTCCAAAGTTTCGCACGAAGCGCTGGTAGTAACCAGTGAGCCCCAGGAAGCTGTGTATGGCCTTGACGTTTGTTGGAGTTTTCTAGTAAGAGATGGCTTGGATCTTGGCCGGCTCGGTTACGACTTCGTCTGCGCTGACCACGTGCCCCGGGTACGATAGCTGTTTCTAATCGAACGAGCACTTGCTGAGCTTGACTTCCTAGTGGTCCCAATGGAGGATTTCGAGCACTTGGCGCAAGTGATCGATGTGATCTTGCAGGGTGCGTCTGAAGACGAGGATGTCATCGAAGAAGAGCAGCATGCAGCGTCATAGGAGGGGGTGGAGCGTGTGAGTCATGGCGCCGTTGAATGTTGTCGGACGCCCACAAGCCCAAAGGAGACCACCTTGTACTCGAAGTGGCCGGAATGGGTCTAGAACGCCGTCTAGCTTGAATTCCTCCCCTTTCGCGAGCCTCTGGTGGTAGCCTGCGCGCAGGTCCAGCTTGGAAAACCAGTGCACCTCGTCGAGCAGTTCTTCAATGATCGGTACCAGAAACTTGCCAGTCCGTGGTGAAGAAAGGAACCATAGAAAAATATCTCCAGCGAAGGGATGTGTTGCTAAACATGATGGAAAAAAATAAAGATGCCATTGCTGATGCGGCATATGAGATGAGGTGGATAGACTGCATGTGAAGAAAAATTAAGGGAGAGGGAGAGGGATTGGTTGCTCTTTACAAACTGAATGCTGACGGGGTCAACTTTTTAAGAATGTAAGATGTGATAGTACTGATCTTGTTTAGTATTGGAACATTAAATTGTCCACGTGTGCCACGTGACCAACCATCCCTCTGCTTCTCACGAATTCTGCTTCTTATATAAACTAATCTTCTCTTCTCACGGAATCTAAATCCAGACACTCATATGCATATTCATTCACATCTTTGCTCCTTTGTTCGTGATTTGGTTCTACACGTGGTCCAGTACCCAAGTAGCCTAGCTAGTGCACATATGTAATGAGAGAGGACAAGGAATAGGTTCCAAGAATACAACGTAGCAATGCTTCAAATTACAGTTGGGCCATACATGCATGTTTTAGTTTAGGCTCGCATATTCAAGGGAAGATGCGTATATTTTTCGTTCTCGCGGAGCGGAAGGTGCCTAGATTTGGGGTTGGAAGGCATCAGAAATACCTATCCGAGCATCTTTGAGGTCTGCCGAGGGGTCTGAATCCACTCAAGGCCAGGTCGTCGCGAAGGTAGAGCAAGGAACATCGCACGAGCCAACCAGTGAAGGCCTAGCCACCAAACTGAAAGCCCTCCGATCCACATTTGTGCTAGGATGATCCTGAGAAGCCTGTGTGCTTACTTTGTGAGACCGAACTGCGGACTGGCAGCTAAGTCTAGAAGTAACATTTGATCAATTTGTAGTACAGGACCAGTGTTGGGAATAATCAACATTACGCGCACATGCAAAGTTGCTCTTCCGTGTAACCGCTTTCAACGACTCTTTTTCCTAGTAGAGAGAGCACATATATACATGCATGCAAGATTCCCCCACATCATGTTGACATTATCACGTTAAGTTTTTTTAAATGAATTACCTCACAACGTTAATCTGATTAGCGATGCGGCTTTATTAGTGAGTTCGTCTCAAGGGCGCTTCAAGATAAGATCCCATGTTGTCACCCTTCAACTAAAAAATCGTCGCCACTAGTTGTCACATCATGTCAACATAGTCGATAGTTTTGTATGTGTTTTTATATTGCAATGTACGCATAGCGAAAAAGTGAGTATTGAAGTGTTAACAAAAGAGTGGCATCAACCCACACAAGTACCACGAAGCAAGTTCTACAGTGTATATTGAAGTTTTAGTACCCTGGCAGTGGCAGGTACTTGCAACTAAGTGACTTCCACGGACTCTTTGGAATCCAATGCCTCATGTTTCCTGTAATTTGTAGTTTTTTATTTTTATTTTCTTTGTTTCCTTTTCTTTTATGTACATTATATTTAAAATTAATAAGTCTTATTGTTTCCTGTCAGAAAAAAATGTTGTCAAAACATGCTAACATCGGATAAGCCAATAGTGAAAACGAATCATCAATCTAGATATGTGAAAAATACCTTGAGTGTTGGTCTAACTTTCAGCAAGTCATCATCCACCCTTGTTAATGCCTTTTCTGACTTTGATTGGCTCGGATGTTTAGATGATAGATGATCAACAAGTGGCTTTGCGGTATTTTTGGACCCAACTTAATCTTGTGGTGTGCAAGAAAACAGGCTACAGTTTCAAGGTCAAGCACATAAACAGAATACAAAGCATTGGCCAATGCAACATCAGAAATTATCTGGGTTAAGTTCATACTAGAGGAACTTGGGATACGTAAACACCATGTCTTTGGTGTGACAATCTTGGTGCAACATATTTATCAGCTAATCATGGTTTTCATGCAAGGACCAATCACATTGAAATAGACTATCATTATTTAAGGAAAAGAGTTGCCAACAAGGAATTAGATATTTGGTTTGTGGATTCAAAAGATCAAGTTACAGATGGCTTTACCAAAGCATTGTCTACAAGACCATTTGAAGAATTCAAGCATAATCAGAGCTTGGCGAAGTTCTGATAAAGGGAGGGTGTTAAACATTATATTGTGTATAGCATTAGGAGTTGTTAGATAGGTTGTTAGGCAGGATATTTGTTTTAACGTTTCCTTATTCCTCTCACTCTCTCTCTCTCTCTCTCTCTCTCTCTCTCTCTCTCTCTCTCTGAACTGTCCTTATGTGAGGTTCACGATCGATGTATGCGCCCACGGCATGTGCGCCCTGATCTATCAATATATATCACACGCGTGCCTCCTAATTCAAAGTGGTAAACATGTGCTCGTGCTTTCAAAATCTCACGGTTTGTGTGTATATGTATGTAACGGACTCCACACACCCAATCTTTCTTCGAGAACCTTCATCCATACAATTTTTGCTAGACAGAGAATTCAAGTCTTCAACCAAACATGCGGACAATGAATGACATAATTACATGGGCCAACTCTCGAAACATGGAGAGAGCTCAACCTCTTACATATATAGACTACTCATGTTCTTTTCTGCTATGCAGTAGTTCTCATATAAGTATTTTTGTACATTGCTAGCTCTTTGTCGGGAGTTTAAATCAAACGCTGGAGGAATACTGCCAAAGCGTGTTGACGTATAGAGTGTTCGGATTTAGGAATGTCAGGCAACGGGAGCATCAGCATGAGTCATCTCAGAGACTATTGTTTGTGCAAAATGGAATCCATATCGCAGTTATAGCTCCATGTAATCACAATACTAGTACCATCTGGGTAGAAGATAAGAAAGTCCACTGGAGCCGGCAGTTTTCTGAGTAGCAAGACAAAATCGATGAGATGATTGGAGCACCGAGCCAGCTCACAACTAACCAGCTATAGGAAATAAGCATAGGCCATCGGTTTTGCTTGGACGTTTGTTTGGTCTACAGACGTTCCTAGTAGATTCTTTTGCATTGCGTTGGCCAGCTGCACGCCTACACCAACCTGTCATATGATCAACAAGGTCAATGTCCAAACATGCACATGCCAGTAGGAACTTCCAAGCAGTCTTGTTCAAAGCATTGTCGTGGTGTAGAAATTATAGTTATGTCCTCATTTCGAAAATCATGGACTGAAAATATGAGTAATCCCAAAATGAATTTATGTATCGTTATGTATCGATTTCATGGGAATAAAATTGCGAGTGACGAGCCCCTCGAATTGGGGGAAAATATGTCTTCTGCTACGTTTTTGCGGTTGAAGAACTTTGTCTGTGAAAACCGATATGCCCTCACGGTTACTATCAGGAAAAAGAACGTCTTCAGAGTTAGGCGTAGGAGAGAAAAAATTGCTCCTGAGTATATAGAACTATCTCTACACGTGGATTTTTACTTTTTTGTAAAATGTGCCCGATATTTTTAGCACGGCACGACATGAGAAGGAACATATAAGTGAAATAGCAAAATGTCTTTCGCTATGCTAGATGGACCAAATAACTTGCTGCAATGATCTAGATGGGTGCTGAACAGGTATGCATGTTATTGTTTTCCTCCCTGGTCATACAATTGGGTTCACAACGTTAACAAGAAAAATCAAGCATACAACACTATCTTTTGAAAACCTTAATGCCAGCAAACAAATGTAATAAAAAGTATTTCACAACCACACATTAAGCCGAGCTCAGCACCAACCACCCGATGTACGTTGTTAGAAACGTAGTACTCATCGTGTTAAATGTTGCACATTAAATTGTCCGTGTACTATACTACCATCTCTTTTCATGGATTCCGCCTTCATATATATCTTATCATCTCACACACTCTAATACCCTGCCAGCAGCATTGCGTCTTGCTTTGTGATACAGTTCTATACTAGATCCGGTGTATATATGATAAGAGAAGACGATGAAAAGTTCCAGGTAGATAATAGAAACAGTGGTTCAAAAAAAAACAAGCTTAGGCTCAACACATTCAGGGCAAGATACATCGGCCTTTTTCTTTTCAAGTAGGGAAGATGTGTACACTTAGGGTTGGCAGGTGTTGGAAAGGCCCATCAAGTATCAAGCGAGAATCTTTCAAGCAAAGTAAGATCCATCATCAATGGCCTGATAGTGATGCCTCCCTTACCTGTGAGACCTGGTATGTTAGTGACAATGGCGGACAATGAGGTCCTAGTCCCGGAAGACACTGATAGAAGCGTGGTGACTCAAGTCTGGAGGGGTCCCCCGTCCACATGTCAAGAGGAAGAACCTATGGAGTGAGCCGTGAGATGGGTGTAGGTGTGCGTGGTCTATGGGCCAAGGGACCTTCTTGTAAATGTGTGAGCGTGGGATTACAAGAGACTGGATTCCGTCCCAGTAGCTTATCGAGGAAATGAGAATTATCTGAGCTCTCATCTGCCCTCTCTGTATCCCATCCTTTCTTCTACGTTCCTCCCCTTCTCCGATCTCAAGTTACCTTCCGATCTGTGATTTCCCCTAGTTCTACTCCATAGGTTCTAACTGTTGATGTTTAATGGGAAAAGTATATTTTTCGTCCTTCAACTATTTCAGAAGTATAGAAATGATCCCCCAACTTCAAAACCAGCAAATCTCAGTCCCTCAACTTTCAAAACCAGATAAGTTTAGTCCGTCGTGCCTCTTGGGGCGGTTTCGTGCTGGCATGGACACGGTTTTGACTAAACGAGACACGTCAAGTAGTTTTGACCGCCACGTCAACAATATCCATGAACTTGCCGTGACCGCTGTCATCGAGCCACGACTCCTGCAGGACTCGCGGTAACGGGCGTCCGCCGGAAGTCGTCGTGCCGCCGCAGCAGCAACACCTCCTCGACAGCTCGTCTCAGTAGCAACACGCCTGAGCACCGCCGGCAACACCGAGGTGTAGCTAACTTGTCTCTTCTTCTTTGCAATGGTAGCTAGCTCGTCTCGGTAGCAGTACTTTCCGTCGAGATTGCGTATGTACGTTGTACATTGATGATGGGGTTGTCATAGTCACCGTCGCAGTCATCCGGCACACCCTCTTGCCCGGAGATGAGCCCCTGCCTCAGCGGTGTACGCTTGCAGGTCGAGAAGCACCCGATTCATTTTTCGTGCGTTGTGTCTGTCCATGTCCTTGGGCACCTCGACAGTGTGGAGCGGGGAGATGGACTGCCGGAGTCGATCCCGGATGTGGATTCGCCCAGCAGCAGCCGGTAGGGTCGTGCACGAGGTCACCGATGGTCATCCTCCACTAGCGCCCGGGCACATCGGTGGGTGACCCTCGAGTTCGCGACAGGCCGCAGCCCGCGTGCTGTACAACAGCTACTACTCCCAGCGCGGTGGGGTGTGTAACCGAGCGCAGTGGTGCTGGCCTGTTGAACGATGACTAGGCGACGGCGCATACGTACGGTAGTGTACGTGGTGAGACAGGAGGCCACGGACTGCGACCTCGTGGCGAGGGCAGGGAGCAGCGCTTGGAAGAGCAGGGCAGGAGCGAAGGCAGGGTGCTGGGCATGGCCTCAACGTCGACGAAAGGCACGCCGTTGACCTGCTGTGCGGCCCTCGACACCACCGGCCGAAAATGTGCCACGCGCACGACAGGTGTTCGATAAAATGCCAACTAGAGTCATGCTAGATCATCAACAAAACCACTTCAAGCGTACGAGGTACTAAAATTATCCGGTTTAGAAAGTTGAGGGACTACGATTTATTGGTTTTAGAGTTGAGGGACAATTTCTATACTTTCGAGAGAATTGAAGGACGAAAAATATACTTATCCCATGTGAAATCTTGTTGTCCGGCGTGTTTCCTCTGTTTTCTCTCACTGTGACTGCCTTTTCCTTTGTTTTCATCTACCTTCAGGGCCTCTTTGATTCACAGGATTGCAAAAACACTGGAATAGGAAAAATATAGGAGAACTATAGAATTGCAGGTCTAAAACAGAGGATTGAAAAACAGTGGAAAAGTAAAGGAATGTGAAACAAATGGAATGTTTAAAATGCTGGAACTCAAATCGATGGAATGCATTATTGAGTAGAGAAACCATGCACCACTCCAAACTGGGCTAGACACAAGCCATGCACCAAACTCACACATGCTCTGTACTTGCACGGGCCTTTTCACTAGAACGCCCTCACGGAAAGCATTGGTTGAGTAACGAGAGGAACTTGGTATGCAGCCATGTCCCTCTTGCCTCGGTCTTTGTGTAAAAAAGAGGTATGACTCAATGTTTCACTTCCTGCAAAATCACAGGAAACCAACAGTGTTACTGTGTCTCGCAATAGTATTCCTGCGGACTGGTTCATGCAAATCAAACGGCGCTACAGTAGCAAATCCTATGGAATGGGCATTCATGCGTTTTTTCTATGAAAAATCCTTCAAATCAAAGGAGGCCTCAGTGTGTGTCGTTCCTTCAGAGAAAAATTCAGATAGAGAGAGCTAGAGTTCAGATCACCCCTGATTTCCAACACTAACAAACTCTAACTAACACCAACCACCAAACTGAAGTATTGACTGATGCGAAACCACTTGCTGAGAGTGCACCACCATGAACAGGCTCTAAGAAGTAGCTACCTGCAGTGATCTAGCTTGTACGTTGAACAGGCATGTGTTCATGTTATTAATTTGTTTCCCTCTCTTATCATACATCTGGAACGATTACTATGCTAAGCTGTTGGGTTTTGACAAAACAAAAAAGACGGTGAAAGGCACCTGGTGAGAGTAGCTACTGCTGTTGTGCTACCTCCAATTATGAACAAAGTAAACAAAAAAATTGAGCATAGCAACGGCTGCGGAGCTATTGCGCCTCTCACTCGATCGTGAGGTTAAAATGAAAAAATAATAATCAAAGCCACCCATTAAGCCGAGCTCAGCAACAACCACCACCCGATGCAATTTATTTCTAGTGTGGTACTCATTATGTGAAATGTTGTGCATTAAACTATCTGTGTACTACACGACCGTCTCTTTTCATGGATTGTGCTTCACATATATCTTCTCTTCTCACACATTCTAATACATGGGCACCCCCTATATATATCCAATTGTCGCTTCTTTCCATGTGATACAATTCTACACTTGACCCAATGTATATATGATACGAGAATATGATGAAGAGTTCCAAGGCAAGATGGGTACTTAGGGTTGGAAGGCATCGGAAAGATATGTCGTGGAAGTCATATTCAAATGAGTAAGATCAACCACCAATGGCCTGATTGCAAGCCTCGGTCACCTATGAGCATCGCTATGTCAATGATGAACACCGAGATGTAGAAGGGTCCCCATTAAGAATCGACGGAGTGAGCCCCAAGAGTTGGGTTTAGGTGTGTGTAGTTTATGAACCATGGGTCCCACTTGTGAACTCTCACCTGGCCTCTCTGTATCACATCCTTCCTTTTTTGTTCCTCCCCTTATCCAATCCAAGTTACATTCCAATCTATGATTTCCCTTTGTTCTACTAGCAGGCCATCACACCAATCTAGGATTTTCACCACCATGAACAGGTTCTAACAAACTCTAAATAACACCAACCACCAAACTTATGTATTGAGTGATTCCACCCCACTTGCTGAGAGTGCACCACCATGCTGATCTGCACAACCACATGTATGTTGGTTGCAACGCATTTACGCTCACGTGAAGAACTTGTATGCTTGTAACAAACACATTAATTTTCCTACGTGTCGATTCCTCAACTCCAAATGGTATCAGTGCTACAAAGCAGTCCACAACGCAACATCTTGGCAACTACCAACATTTGTTACTGTGTTAAGGCAACTAAAGCGAAACATCCACTGCAAAACGGTGGCAACTAAGCAAAATTCTCTGAGCGACTAATAGTTAATCATAAGCGGAGAACTTTTAATTCCTTCCCCACTTGGTTGCGCGACGGCAAAGCATCCAGTATTCTCTAATGCCAATATGCATCCAGGGCAGTGGAGAAGACGGCAGATGCAGCGTTGTAGGTATCCTGGCATAACGAAGAAGATAGTGTCACGAATGCCATAATAAGGAATAAACCTAAACAACAAGATAAGTAGCAACCTTGTGCCCCTAAGGATTCCATGTGCCAGTTGTTTGCAGAAGGGGAGAGCGATCCCGTTGAAAACTTTCTGGTAATGTGGCCCAATCACTTGTCCTGCATTTAGAATCATTTATGTTGAAAAAAAACTCAGCTGATAGAAATTGCAAGTGTTAGAAAAAATAACAACACAACAGGCCTGGCGCCGACACAGGTTCAGAAGGAAATGGTTACTAAAAGTAATTGAACAAAAAATAGAACAGATAGTGCTAACTTCTATAGTAATACTACACCAACAAATAAGTAGGGTATGAGCATAAGATGAAAATGTAACGAGACAGCTTACCGAGGGTGTTATAGTTACAGTTAAGTTCTGAAACTAGTGGTACTGAATGTACATGGATGGGTTCATCTGTTTTCCTTTCGCCAGATAAACGGGTTGAATGATATTCAACTGATAGAGCATCATCATCAGTAGATACAGATGATGATGACATAGGAAGGAACATTAATCCAGCAGGAAACCTTTGCCTCCTTGTCACCCATAGAATTACCGCAGCGTAAGGAGTAGAGTGGATTATACAAATTGCAGTTTCCAACACTATACACAAACAGATGATTGTGCTGCTCAAGATAGAGAAAAATATGTAGAATATAGAAGCTGTGGGTAGAAGAAGCAAGACTGGTGTAAACAACAGTGAACCAACCACATGTTGTTCAACCGTGTAGTCATAGCTATCTAATCTCTGCCTAAGAGGATTCCACTTGCGCCCTCTGTTAATAATACAAGCACATATCAGTAAGTCTACACGAAATTTACAGCAAAAAAATTCAATGAAGAAACAAAAGAAATTGGGAGTTTAGTTGCCAATTGCCACACATTCATTTATATTTCCAAAATTGATTAATTCATAGCATTAACTTTCATCAAAATAACAACAGCAATAAAGCAAGATGAGAAACGAACATCATTCAAAGTTTAAGATTGAGATGTTGTGGGGATAAATAATTAGCGCTTTTGTGTCGTCTCTAAAAGAGTTTGGCTCCCCAACATATTTCTAAATGCTAGATTTCCACCATAAGATTAATCAACTTGCTATTAGCTTCTACTCTCCATCTACAAGGGACCTGGCTCCATAACTTGCTTCTAAACATTAGATATCTGACAATCCGACTACTGTAATAACTTACAACAAAATATGGTAATTACAGATTATTAGTTAACTAATTATCTGACACTAGTCATTCAACACCACGATCAAGTTTATGTTGCAAACAAGCTATTTTTATACTTCAAAAATGTCATATGAATGAAGGAAGCAGAATCGGTGCAGTTTTCATGATCACATGAACCCATCACTAAAATAGTACACATGCACAATTTTAAAAAATAAGCAAAATATTCATAGTAAAATAACAGTTAAGCACATATACATGTAAAATTTGGTACAAAACCATGATGATGATGTCACTGTACAAAATACATAAATGTATGACTAATCTGTTGTGCTACAAGTGTGATTTGTTGTCTTCTGTGGACGATGCACATATATGATCATATTTTTGCAGAATTTTTACATGCACAACACATGTAGTTCTACTGCCATCAATTCTTTTCGAGATTTCTTATATTGTAAAGTAATTAAACACAAAAACTTCATATGATCATAGGTGCATTTACCCATCAACAACCAACATTTTTACCTGAAAAGACGCCACAATGATGTCACTGTCTGAATCTGCCTTGAATATATTAAGGAGATTAACCACTGAAGCATGGTAACATGCAACGTCGCAAGCTGGATAATGTCAATGAAGATTGAAACAGGAACCGTGAAGCCTAAAAGAATTCCAGAAAATGCAAGGCCTTGAATTATATGCCTAAGGAAGCCTCCCACCATGAACCAAAGGGTAGAATATATTTGGATTGCATTCAGAGAAATCATGCCTAGAAGCTCTGCTAACTCAGTATTCAGCTTAAAGCCTGCTGGAACACCCATCAGCCACACACAACCAGATCTCAAGACAGCATCTGTCATGTAGTGAAGAAGAGCAAAAATCCAAGAGCAAATAGTCTCCATGTTCAACAATAGTGCTGCTCCAAGGATGAAACCCATCAGAAGATCCATGATAATATTTGACCATAAAGCATGCTTCTGGATTGCAGCTCTGTGTGCATATTCGACATTAACAGAGGAGCTGCAGAGTATAAGCAGAAACATACTCAAATAATGTACCAAGGATAGCTCAATAAAAGCTTATTGTTAACAATAATTTATTTTATCATCACTATTAACAGCTAATATATCTAATCTCAACTTTTAATATTGGGGAAGCACAAAGGTTCCTTACATCAAGGTTAAATGAATCAAGAAAATGAAATAAAAAACAGTCATCAGCTATCATAAAGCAAGGAAACCAAGTGAGTTTGGCAACACCATTTGACATCTCTAGAAAAGATAACTAGTCAATGGTAACTTAAGTTATAATGGTAAAATTAAGCAGCACCATAGGCATCCCAAGTTTACCTTAGGGAAGTATCTTGGAGGAAAATCGGCCAATAGAGAATTTGGGAACAACGGAGATGCATGTTTTTCCATGAGTGTCTGAAAACCTTTTGTAATATAAAGTGCTCAGAGACATGGCTCAAACATTTTCGGAACAGTTGAATGAAGATGTAGATAATAGTCGATACTGAAGCTAAAATTATTCCTGTGAAATGTTGTACCACTTGAACTAAGGCATCAAACCTGAATAAACAATCAGCAGTCAGGACAAAGGAAGAAAAAGAAAACAGTGTCCATCAGAGAAAATCGATAAAAGATGATGCTTACACAGTTGCAAACAAGAAATGAGCCGCAGAACTGTTATTAGTAGTTTTCCAAGCAACTGACAGTCTAGCTGAATTTGAACAATTAAGCGCCAACACAATCGGATCCTTCAAACATAACGTGGACCACATTATCTAGTTGTTCAAAATAAACTGTAATAACATGTAAAAGTATCAAGGCGCATACCAAATCAAGAAATGGTCTTCTCTTTTGCAGATTATTTATCCAATTTGGCTTTTTGAAGGGAGACTTAATCCTATAAGGTGCATCCTCACCCAGCGAGAAATGGTTTCTACCAGCAACAGGAATATCATAGAGTATGACCTACATAAATTGAAGAGAATTGAAGTAACTGATCACAGTAAAACAATTGAACAGCACTGAAGGAAATAAATTAAAATGATTCAAACTATGATTGCCACAAGGATGTCAGAAGTGAGAGTTGACTTACATACGTGGCAATGATTAATTTCAGCCTTCTGGTCATCAAGATGCAAATGATGAAGCACTGGAATTTGATTCAGATTGCATTTCAAGCTCTTGTCAAGCTTACAGCAGAAGTGCACCCAGTCACCACCTTTCACTACTGACTTCTTGTAAGTATCCAGAAAACCGTCTAATACACTACAATCACATTCCGATTTTCCATTACTCTCACTTCGGTCTTGATCTTCAATTCCCAATGGTCCATTAAATGCAATAGAACAGTCTTGCTTTGTGTCAGAATGCTGTGTCTGAACAACTTGAGCCCGCAACGGCTGATATTTTTGCTTAACACAGCAGCCTTCAAAATCTCTTGGAAGATGTACAACACAATCCCCAAGAATGGTAAATGCTGCAGATTCTTGTAGCACTGTTGGCATCCTTTTATTTGAGGAAAAGATAGCAGTCTACCAAGAGAGAAAACATTCAGCAATGCAGCCATCAATACAAAAACTAAAAACAGTTATTCATAATCAAGCAATCGTCCTGGTATCAAGCATGTGATGCATACTCATAATGTATGTCTATTTTTTATAGTATCTGAATGGAAGATTGCAGTAATCAAGGAACAGTCTTGGTATCAAACATGTGACATTGCGATAAGAATCTAAGTAAAATATAAGATTAAAGGTTATAAAATAGCCCGCCACAAAAGGCTAATCAGTACTTGTAAAGGGAAAGCTAGCATATTTTATAAATAGTATAGGGATGTGCAGAAAACATCCAGCATATTTGTCCTCAACATTTCCAAGTCAGCTGTTTGGAATAAAAAAATATTTGGTTCAAATATTCAGAGCCTTTCATCAGACATATAAAGTTCATTCAGGACGATGGAGGTGTTACAAGAAACACATTCAACCGCCTGACCATAACATGTATATGGTCATTACCTCTTCATGGGTTGTTTAGTTTATGGAACACACATATACTAGATTCAGCTAATAATGCCATCTACAGATTTCAAGGGATGGAAGAGGGTCATATTAAAATCTTTGTGAAACATCCCCAATCAACAAGTCCCGCTAATATCTTGCCTCAGGCACATGCAGGAAGATTCTATCACTTTAGTCCCCGAATGAGCTCATTCCGTTTTGCTAACCAGACACAAACTTGTTGGATTAGGTAATGCATTTCAACTAGTGAAACACAAACCAGCAGGATCAGGTGACTCCAGGATAAGGCCATCCCTGCAAAAAGTGCCCCTTTGGTTCCTGAGGATTTTAACTCAGTAAACTCCTATACCGAAGTCTTAGCTGTTATAGAAGCATGTGTATACATCACTAGTTAATAAATAGCAATTCGGGGACTGGTTCAGCCTGCTTAAACATGAAGCAGCACACAGCTCCAGCATATTTTTTTAACTGCGAAGGGGCTTCAAATAAAGAAGCCATGTGTGTATCTCATTGACTCTAACAGTGTAACAGTGCAGCTAAAAGTCAACAATGTAACAAAATCAATTATGCTTTACAACAAACAAACAAAATAGGTCTAGTTTGGTTGCCTACTACACTTCTGCCAAGCGCGGCATGCCATACACTTTTCTGCATCATAGTTTATTATGCTACAATAAACGGGCAGAACCACCTAAAATTGTTTGCCTTCTTAAGTGACCCATTACACATTAAATTCGGTTAGTTCGCCCTAAAAGAATAAAGCTCTTCATAGAAATAAAAAATGAATCGCACTGGCCACTGTCACACCCTCCATATAAATGGAATAAGATAGCAAAGTACATTTAACAGCACCATTTATACTATTTGCTGCCATAACTGACCTGGAAGGTGTCGAGGTTGGGGAAAGACCGCAAGATCTCTCCCTCGGAGACGAACGCTGCAACAACAATGTCGACTGATCCCGCATGGGGAAAGAGCCATCCGAACAGGAGATATCTGGTAGAGACGGACTCCAATTCAGACTGATGTTGCTGGCGCGGCCACCAGATCCTGCACCGGTCCATGCAGGAAAATACTACACGTGGGGCATAGGGAGTTCAGCTGGACCCAGAAGGCTCTGGAATTGCACCCGCACCACAGAATCACAGGCACAAATTCCTATTTGCTCAACCGAGGTTGATCTTCTGTGGCCTGTGCTGAAGAAGAACCGGATCAAACAATGTCTGGAATAGTTTAGTAGGGTATCTGTACTAGCAAATAACTCCGCAACTAACTGAATGGAGATAAAAAAAAATCAAATTTGGTATCAAACACTCATCAGATGAGAGAATGGATGATTTGATTATATGCCCTTTGGTCCAATGTAATGGATCTTTTACCCTTTCCTTCCTTCATATGCGAAGGGTTAAATTGCCCTATCTCTCCTATTAATCAGCTTCTATTCGAAACAGCAAATTTCCCTAAATGAATAGACCTCGGTACCACTATTAACTATTCTGACATGGTAGAGAACTATTTGCAAGCAGACTCGCATTCCCACATAAGTATTCATCTGCCAACCACTCAGGAGAAATAACAAATAAGTTGAAGATTTTACAAGTTCAAGTCACAAATACTGGCGTAATATCTCACATGCTCGCATAGGAACCAAAACTGAAGGAGCCATAATTAGAGAAAACCCCGGGCCATAACTAAACGCCTATAACGAAAGCATAAAAAATAAGGCTCGATTCTACAATAAGATACTACTAGTATGGAGATACAAAAGAGTATCAAATCTTTCATCTTCCATTTCTGCAACATGAAATGAAACTGATAACAAAATACATCAACTTGAGTAAATCCAACGCGTATGCATAATTTCAATCCAAACGCCCAACGCACTATATGCATCCTTGATTTAGAACGTCACGCGTCAGTTTACAGAACCTAGAAATTAGAAATTACCCTGTAGGGGGTACGGCTGCGGGCTTCCCCTGTCCAAATCCGAGCAGTTTGCAGCAGCCAGCAGCTCATGCGCTGAGCCTGCGCGAGTCAGCGAGACCGGCAGCGGGGCGGCAGCGACCCGGCGGCTGGGTGGAGGCCGCAGGGGGGAGGCCGGCAGGGAGTACTGCTGCGCGCAGTAGGGGAACGGCGCGGTCGAGCTCGCGCACGCTCGGAGGCGGGCGCGCGAAGCAGCCGGACAGCGAGAGGCGGCAGCCGGGAGCGAGACCGGAGTGGGCGGCGGGCGGCGGGCGGCGGGGGCAGAGGCGGTCGCGCGACCTCCGGAGATGCGTGGGTGGGGCGGAGGGATCGACTGGGGTGCTGCTGTGTATCCCTCGCATCGCTGGCTGCTACATGGGCCTGGCCCAGGACGTTGGTCTTCCAGTGTGTGGGAGCGTACGGTGAGTTTCTTTTCCTTTTTTTCGTCTTTTCACTTCTTTCTTTCATTTTTATTTTGAGTGCTTTTCTTTTAATTTAAATAAAAGTAATGGATTTTAAAAACGTGCATAAATTTAATAATTCCAGACAAGATGGAAAGTTTTCAAAATTTATAAATTGGTTTTAAAAACTGTTCATGCATTTCAAAAAAAGTTTGCATTTCAAAAAATGTTTGCCAGCTCAAAAAATGTTCACGAATTTGGAAAATATCCATGAATTCAAAAAATATTAAATAAATTCAAACCTAATTGTGAATTGAAAAAATGTTCGTGAAATACAAAATATGTTCATCAATTTGAAAAAAAGTTCATGAATTATAAAAAAATGCTAATTCAAAACATATTCGCGGATTCAAAAAAATCCATTGATACAAAAAGTGTTCAATAATTCATAAAATGTTTGCGCATTTGGAAAAAGTTCCTGAATAAAAGAGTAAAAGACTGTTCATGTATTTAAAAAACTTCATGAATTACAAATTTGTTCATGAATTTTAAAAACGTTTATGAATTTTAAAAAATTCACATATTTGGAAAAAAATCACCAATTCATATAATGTTCACATAATTTTTTTTAAAAATCACAGAATTGGAAAATCACAGGTTTGAAAAAAGGTTCACCAATCCAGATAATGTTCCATATTATAAAAGTGTTCACTAATTTGGAAATATGTTCGAGAATTTGAGAAGTGTTCAAAATTCCAAAAAATGTACATGAATACAAAATTTAGAAAATGTTCTTGAATTTTATCAAACTTCAAGGATGCAAAAAATATTTGTGACTTTAAAAAAGGTAATGAAAAAGAAGAAAAGAGAATGAAAAGAAAAGGTAAGAGAAAAACCAATCAGAAAACCAGGAAAATAAACACAAAGAAGAAGAAAAAACATATGAAGGCTTTCCAAAACTAGATGGAATCTTCCCAAACCGGAAGACACAAGCTTCATGGTGCGTTTGGTAGCCTACAGGAGGCCCAGCAGTCCCTCATAGTGCAAAAACCAGGTGTTTGGTTTGTTGGGTTGCATGCGATTCCACGGTTGCATGAATCTTAAAGTACTCATGGACCAGGCTGAGGGAGGAACAGCTGAATTGGCCGTTTTTTCCAAGCCAGGTTCGTGAGAGCCACGCGTGCCTCTTGCCAGCATGTGCTGGTAACAGTAAGAGACGGCAGGGCATCTCATAACTCTATAACTCTATCCCCTCTCTTCTGTTACCGCCCACTGTCCATTCACACAACACTCCTTCTCTCTCGCTCTATCACTGCCCCTATGATTTTTCTGATGGCCGACCCTCAACTGCGCCGCCCCACTCCTATCCTCATTAGCAGCTAGTCACGGAGATAGGCCCCAGGCCGAGAGGGCCTAGGCCCGGGGCGTGTGGATGTATTCCTTTATTGACTGTAGTGTTTTTACACTGTTTCACATTGTTGAACATTGTAGCAGTGAAGCAGACCGGGGCCCAGGCAACAAAGGTTGAACATTGTTTAGTGGCATTCCTATGATGCACTCATCAGTAGCATTGCTATGGTGCCATGAGTGGCATTGCTCAGGTTACTTACTATCATCCTCTAAACTGACAAGGTTGTTAAAACGGAGTGGGACACCATTGGTTAGGGGGTCCACGTCATTGCTGGTGCGGAGGACGCTAAGGACATGGTTGTGCACAACAGGATTGCCGAGATGGTCAAGCCTATGCATGGGGATTGGCCGCATGCGAGGACTCAGGTTCTACATGACCATCAAGGACGCCGAAGACATTGCCATGCTCATCATCCTCAAGGCCTTCTGGTCCGGGATGAAGAAGTGGCTCATCATCAAACCTCCATGTGTCGTCAACCTTTATGCAAACAAGTGTGCGAGTTCGTGGTCCAGGTGTAGATGTTATTATAGACTTATAGGAGGAGATGGTGTTGGCGAGGGGTTGGGACTACTTCTGCAAGAAGCACTAGATCATCTTCGGTGACCTGCTCATCTTGAAGCTATCGAGCATCGGCTTCAAGGTTGAGTTCTACAGTGCCGACACCTCAACCATATGTCGAGTCAGATGCATTAAGCACTACTATGTCAAGGTGGCCAGGCCTCGTGCGCTCTAGTCCCGCTACATGTCATGTGTCATGTTATCTAAATTTTTCATTGTGTTTCTGGTGAACTGTATATTTTGCACAAAGATCAACACCCTGACGTTTCGCAGGGACACGGGATGCACCTGATGTCTTAAAACTTCAATTTTAGTTGTAGTGCACACTACTAATTGCCTGGTAATGTGTAGGACTACTATTAATTGTGTTCATGTTGATATGTGGTGTGTTGATGTGAAGTGTGGTGCAATTAGGTGGTAAGTTCACTAGATCTTGAACGGGTGAGTAGAATAGCACACTGCACGTAGCCAAACAATTATGATTTGCATCTGCCACCACTGAAAGCACAAATTCAGGTGAGCAAGCAGTATGCATCATCTGCTCACTGGTGCAATGTAGGCTACAAACCATGTGCACAACATGGTTTTCAACCTGCATTGGCTTGGACTGTCCAAGGTGAGCGACATATGCAAAGAGGCAAAAAAGGTGCAGTCTACCGAACACATCCCATAAAACCGTTGGGATTGCTAGCGCTTAGTGGGCTAACCTGCTTGGTGATACGTCCATTTTGCATCATGCTTTTATATCAATGTTTATTGCATTATGGGCTGTTATTACACATTATATCTCAATACTTATGGCTATTCTCTCTTATTTTATAAGGTTTACCATGAAGAGGGGGAATGCCGGCAGCTGGAATTCTAGCTGGAAAAGGAGCAAACGTTGGAAACCTATTCTGCACAACTCCAAAAGACCTGAGACTCCACGAAACAACTTTTTGGATTTAATAAGAATTTATGGACAAAAGAAATAGGCCAGGGGGCCCACACCCTGTCCAGGAGACAGGGGGCGCCCCCCCTAGGGCGCGGCCCCCTATCTCCTGGGCCCCCTGGTGGGCTTCTGGCGTCCATCTTCTGCTATATCATCACTTTCCCTCTGGAAAAAATCGTGGGCAAGCTTACGGGACGAAACTCCACCGCCACGAGGCGGAACCTTGGTGGAATCAATCTAGGGCTCTGGCGGAGCTGTTCTGCCGGGAACACTTCCCTCCGGGAGGGGGAAATCGTCACCAACGTCATCACCAACGATCCTCTCATCGAGAGGGGGTCAATCTCCATCAACATCTTCACCAGCACCATATCTTCTCAAAACCCTAGTTCATCTCTTGTATCCAATCTTGTATCAAAACCACAAATTAGTACATGTGGGTTGCTAGTAGTGTTGATTACTCCTTGTAGTTGATGCTATTTGGTTTACTTGGTGGAAGATCATATGTTCGGATCCTTTATGCATATTATTACCCCTCTGATTATGAACATGAATATGCTTTGTGAGTAGTTACGTTTGTTCCTGAGGACATGGGTGAAGTCTTGCTATTAGTAGTCATGTGAATTTGGTATTCGTTCGATATTTTGATGAGATGTATGTTGTCTTTCCTCTAGTGGTGTTATGTGAACGTCGACTACATGACACTTCACTATTATTTGGGCCTAGAGGAAGGCATAGGTAAGTAATAAGTAGATGATGGGTTGCTAGAGTGACAGAAGCTTAAACCCTAGTTTATGCGTTGCTTCGTTAGGGGTTGATATGGACCCATATGTTTAATGTTGTGGTTAGGTTTACCTTAATACTCCTTTTTGTAGTTGCGGATGCTTGCAATAGGGGTTAATCATAAGTGGGATGCTTGTCCATGTTAGGGCAGTACCCAAGTGTCGGTCTACCCACATATCAAATTATCAAAGTACCGAACGCGAATCTTACGAATGTGATGAAAACTAGCTTGACGATAATTCCCAATGTGTCCTCGGGAGCTCCTTCTTCATTATTAGAAATTGTCCAGGCTTATCCTTTGCTACATAAAGGATTGGGCCACCTTGCTGCACTTTATTTACTTTATTTACTTTTTGCTCGTTACTATTTGTCTTATCACAAAACTATCTATCACCTACTATTTCAGTGCTTGCAGAGAAAACCTACTAAAAACCGCTTATCATTTCCTTCTGCTCCTCGTTGGGTTCGACACTCTTACTTATCGAAAGGACTACGATAGATCCCCTATACTTGTGGGTCATCAAGACTCTTTTCTGGCGCCGTTGCCGGGGAGCGTAGCGCTCTTGGTGAGTGGAACTTGGTAAGGAAACATTTATATAGTGTGCGGAAATTTTCTGTTACTTGTCACTATGGAAACTAATCCTCTGAGGGGCTTGTTTGGGGTATCTTCACCCCAACCAGAAGAGCAAAGAGCTGCTCCTCAACCTACTGAAACCTTATGAAAATATTGTTGGGGAACATAGCAGAAATCAAAAAAATTCTACGCATCACCAAGATCAATCTATGGAGTAATCTAGCAACGAAGGGAAGGAGAGTGCATCTACATACCCTTGTAGATCGCTAAGCGGAAGCGTTCAAGTGAACGAGGTTGATGGAGTCGTACTCGTCGTGATCCAAATCACTGATGATCTTAGTGCCGAACGGACGGCACCTCCGCGTTCAACACACATGCAGCCCGGTGACGTCTCCCATGCCTTGATCCAGCAAGGAGAGAGGAGAGGTTGAGGAAGACTCTGTCCAGCAGCAGCACGACGGCGTGGTGGTGGTGGAGCGTGGCAATCCTGCAGGGCTTCGCCAAGCACCGCAAGAGACGAGTAGGGAGAGAGGTAGGGCTGCGCCAAGAGGGAGAGAAACTCATGTGTTGGGCAACCCCTAGACCTCAACTATATATAGGGGGAGGGAAGGGGGCTGCGCTCCCTCTAGGGTTCCCACCCCAAGGGGTGCGGCAGCCCCAGATCCCATTTAGGGTGGCGACCAAAGGGGGGAGAGGGGGAGGCGCACCTGGGGTGGGCCTTAGGGCCCATCTGCCCTAGGGTTTGCCCCCTCCCACTCTTCCCTGCGCCTTGGGCCTTGGTGGGGGGGCGCACCAGCCCACCTGGTGCTGGTCCCCTCCCACACTTGGCCCACGCAGCCTTCTGGGGCTGGTGGCCCCACCTGGTGGACCCCGGGACCCTCCCGGTGGTCCCGGTACATTACCGATATCACCCGAAACTTTCCCGGTAACCAAAGTAGGACTTCCCATATATAAATCTTTACCTCCGGACCATTCCGGAACTCCCCGTGACGTCCGGGATCTCATCCGGGACTCCGAACAACATTCGGTAACCACGTACATCTATTCCCTATAACCCTAGCGTCATCGAACCTTAAGTGTGTAGACCCTACGGGTTCAGGAGACACGTAGGCATGACCAAGACAACTCTCCAGCCAATAACCAACAGCGGGATCTGGATACCCATGTTGGCTCCCACATGTTCCATGATGATCTCATCGGATAAACCACAATGTCGAGGATTCAATCAATCCCGTATTCAATTCCCTTTGTCTAGCGGTATAGTACTTGCCCGAGATTCGATCGTCGGTATCCCGATATCTTGTTCAATCTCGTTACCGGAAAGTCTCTTTACTCGTTCCGTAACACATCATCCCGTGATCAACCCCTTGGTCACATTGTGCACATTATGATGATGTCCTATCGAGTGGGCCCAGAGATACCTCTCCGTCACACGGAGTGACAAATCCCAGTCTCGATTCGTGCCAACCCAACAGACACTTTCGGAGATACCCGTAGTGTACCTTTATAGCCACCCAGTTACATTGTGACATTTGGTACACCCAAAGCATTCCTACGGTATCCGGGAGTTGCACAATCTCATGGTCTAAGGAAATGATACTTGACATTAGAAAAGCTTTAGCATACGAACTACACGATCTTTGTGCTAGGCTTAGGATTGGGTCTTGTCCATCACATCATTCTCCTAATGATGTGATCCCGTTATCAACGACATCCTATGTCCATGGTCAGGAAACAGTAACCATCTATTGATCAACGAGCTAGTCAACTAGAGGCTTACTAGGGACATGGTGTTGTCTATGTATCCACACATGTATCTGAGTTTCCTATCAATACAATTATAGCATGGATAATAAACGATTATCATGAACAAGGAAATATAATAATAACCAATTTATTATTGCCTCTAGGGCATATTTCCAACAGTCTCCCACTTGCACTAGAGTCAATAATCCAGTTCACATCGCCATGTGATTAACACTCACAGGTCACATCGCCATGTGACCAACATCCAAAGAGTTCACTAGTGTCACTAAACTAGTTCACATCATCATGTGATTAAGACTCAATGAGTTCTGGGGTTTGATGTTTTGCTTGTGAGAGAGGTTTTAGTCAACGGGTCTGCAACATTCAGATCCGTATGTACTTCGCAAATCTCTAGGTCATATTGTAAATGCTGCTTCCACGCTCCACTTGGAGCTATTCCAAATGGTTGCTCCACCATACGTATCTGGTTTGCTACTCAGAGTCATTCGGATAGGTGTTAAAGCTTGCATCAACGTAACCCTTTACGCCGAACTCTTTATCACCTCCATAATCGAGAAACATGTCCTTATTACTCCAAGGACAATTTTGACCGCTATCTGGTGATCCAGTCCTTGATCACCTTTGTACCCTCTTGCCAGACATGTGGCAAGGCACACATCAGGTGCGGTACAAAGCATGACATACTGTATAGAGCCTATGGCTAAGGCATAGGGGATGACATCCGTCCTTTCTCTCTCTTCTGTCGTGGTCGAGCTTTAAGTCTTAACTTCATACCTTACAACTCAGGCAAGAACTCCTTCTTTGACTGATCCATCTTGAACACCTTCAAGATCGTGTCAAGGTATGTGCTCATTCGAAAGTACCATTAAGCATTTTGATCTATCCTCATAGATCTTGATGCACAATGTTCAAGCAGCTTAATCCAGGTTTTCTATTGAAAACACTTTTCAAATAACCCTATATGCTTTCTAGAAATTCTACATCATTTCTGATCAACAATATGTTTACAACATATACTTATCAGAAATTCTATAGTGCTCCCACTCACTTCTTTGGAAATACAAGTTTCTCATAAACTTTGTATAAACCCAAAATCTTTGATCATCTCATCAAAGTGTACATTCTGACTCCGAGATGCTTGCTCTAGTCCATGGAAGGATCGCTGGAGCTAGCATACCTTTTAGCTTCCTTAGGATCGACAAAACCTTTCTGATTTGTATCACATACAACCTTTCCTTATGAAAACTGGTAAGGAAACTCGTTTTGACATCCATCTGCCAGATTTCATAAATGCAGCTAATGCTAACATGATTCCGACGGACTTAAGCATCGCTACGGATGAGAAAATCTCATCGTAGTCAACTCCTTGAACTTGTCGGAAAACATCTTAACGACAAGTCGAGCTTTCTTAATGGTGATACTTACCATCATTGTCCGTCTTCCTTTTAAAATCCATCTGTACCCAATAGCCTTACGACCATCAAGTAGTTCTTCCAAAGTCTATGCTTTGTTTTACACATGGATCCTCTCGGATTTTATGGCCTCGAGCCATTCGTCGGAATCCGGGCCCACCATCGCTTCTCCATAGCTCGTAGGTTCATTGTTGACTAGCAACATGACCTCCAAGACAGGATTAAGTACCACTCTTAAGTAGTACGCATCCTTGTTGACCTATGAGGTTTGGTAGTGACTTGATCTGAAGTTTCATGATCACTATCATTAGCTTCCACTTCAATTGGTGTAAGCGTCATAGGAACAACTTCCTGTGCCCTACTACACACTAGTTGAAGTGATGGTTCAATAACCTCATCAAGTCTCCACCATCCTCCCACTCAATTCTTTCAAGAGAAACTTTTCCTCGAGAAAGGACCCGATTCTAGAAACAATCCCTTTTGCTTCCAGAACTAAGACAGGAGGTATACTCAACTGTTTTTGGGTGTCCTATGAAGATGCATTTATCCGCTTTGGGTTCGAGCTTATCAACCTGAAACCTTTTTCACATAAGCGTCGCAGCCCCAAACTTTTAAGAAACGACAACTTTGGTTTCTCCAAACCATAGTTCAAACGGTGTCGTCTCAACGGAATTACGTGGTGCCCTATTAAAGTGAGTGCGGTTGTCTCTAATGCCTAACCCATGAACGATAGTGGTAATTTGATAAGAGACATCATGGTATGCACCATATCCAATAGGGTGCAACTATGATGTTTGGACACACCATCACACTATGGTGTTCCAGGCGGTATTAATTGTGAAACAATTTTCACAATGTCTTAATTGCGTGCCAAAGCTCATAACTCAGATACTCATCTCTATGATCATATCATAGACATTTTATCCTCTTGTCACGATGATCTTCAACTTCACTCTGAAATTACTTGAACCATTCAATAATTCAGACTTGTGTTTCATCAAGTAAATATACTCAGTATCTACTCAAGTCATCCGTGAAGTAAGAACATAACGATATCGACTGTGTGCCTCAGCACTCATTGAACTGCACACATCAAAATGTTTTACTTCCAACAAGTTGCTTTCTTGTTCCATTTCACTGAAACCGAGGCTTTCAGTCATCTTGCCCATATGGTATGATTTGCATGTCTCAAGTGATTCAGAATCAAGTGAGTCCAAACTGTCCATCTGCATGGAGTTTCTTCATGCGTATATACCAATAGACATGGTTCACATGTCTCAATCTTTTTCAAAAATGAGTGTCCAAAGATCCATCAACATGGAGCTTCTTCGTGCATTTTATACCAATATGACTTACATGGCAGTGCCACAAGTAGGTGGTACTATCATTACTATCTTATATCTTTTGGCATGAACATGTGTATCACTACGACCGAGATTCAATAAACCATTCATTTTGGGTGCAAGACCATTGAAGGTATTATTCAAATAAACAGAGTAACCACTATTCTCCTTAAATGAATAACCGTATTGCGATGGACATAATCCAATCATGTCTATGCTCAACGCAAACACCAAATAACAATTATTTAGGTTTAACACCAATCTCAATGGTAGAGGGAGCGTGCGATGCTTGATCACATCAAGATTGGAAAACACTTCCAACACATATCATCAGCTCACCTTTAGCTAGTCTCCTTTATTCCGTAGCCTTTTATTTCGAGTTACTAACACTTAGCAACCGAACCGGTATCTAATACCCTGGTGCTACTAGGAGTACTAGTAAAGTACACATTAACATAATGTATATCCAATATACTTCTATCGACCTTGTCAGCCTTCTCATCTACTAAGTATCTAGGGTAATTCTGCTCCAGTGGCTGTTCCCCTTATTATAGAAGCACTTAGTCTCGGGTTTGGGTTCAACCTTGGGTATCTTCACTAGATCAGCAACTGATTTGCCGTTTCATGAAGTATCCTTTCTTGCCCTTGCCCTTCTTGAAACTAGTGGTTTCACTAACCATCAACAATTGATGCTCCTTCTTGATTTCTACTTTCGCGGTGTCAAACATCGCGAATATCTCAAGGATCATCATATCTATCCCTGATATGTTATAGTTCATCATGAAGCTCTAAGCTTGGTGGCAATGGCTTTGGAGAAACATCACTATCTCATCTGGAAGATCAACTCCCACTCGATTCAAGTGATTGTTGTACTCAGACAATCTGAGCACAAGCTCAACGATTGAGCTTTTCTCCCTTAGTTTGCAGGCTAAGAAAATCATCGGAGGTCTTATACCTCTTGACGTGGGCACGAGCCTGAAATCGCAATTTCAGCCCTCGAAACATCCCATATGTTTCACGACATTTCGAAATCGTCTTTGGTGCCTCAACTCTAAACCGTTTAACCGAACTATCACGTAGTTATCAAAACGTGTATGTTAGATGTTCGCAACATCCACAGACGACGTTCGAGGTTCAGCACACTGAGCGGTGCATTAAGGACATAATCCTTCTATGAAGCAACGAGGACAATCCTCAGTTTACGGACCTAGTCCACATAATCGCTACTATCAACTTTCAACTAAATTTTTCTCTAGGAACATATCTAAAACAGTAGAACTAAAGCGCGAGCATTACGACATAATTTGCAAAGACATTTTGACTATGTTCAGGATAATTGAGTCCATATTATGAACTCCCACTCAGATAGACATCCCTCTAGTCATCTAAGCGATTACATGATCCGAGTCAACTAGGCCGTGTCCGATCATCATGTGAGACGGTTGTCGGTGAACATCTTCATGTTGATCGTATCTTCTATATGACTCATGCTCGACCTTTTGGTCTTCAGTGTTCCGAGGCCATGTCTGTACATGCTAGGCTCGTCAAGTTAACCTAAGTGTATTGCGTGTGTAAATATGGCTTACACCCATTGTATTCGAACGTTAGAATCTATCACACCCGATCATCACGTGGTGCTTCGAAACAACGAACCTTCGCAACGGTGCACAGTTAGGGGGAACACTTTTCTTGAAATTATTGCGAGGGATCATCTTATTTAAGCTACCGTCGTTCTAAGCAAATAAGATGCATAAACATGATAAACATCACATGCAATCAAAAGTGACATGATATGGCCAATATCATTTTGCTCCGTTTGATCTCCATCTTCGGGGCTCCATGATCATCATCGTCACCGGCATGACACCATGATCTCCATCATCATGATCTCCATCATCGTGTCTGCATGAAGTTGTCTCGCCAACTATTACTTCTACTACTATGGCTAACGGTTTAGCAATAAAGTAAAGTAATTACATGGTGTTGTTCATTGACACGCAGGTCATACAATAAATTAAAACAACTCCTATGGCTCCTGCCGGTTGTCATACTCATCGACATGCAAGTCGTGATTCCTATTACAAGAACATGATCAATCTCATACATCACATATCATTCATCATATTCTTTTTGGCCATATCACATCACATAGCATACCCTGCAAAAACAAGTTAGACGTCCTCTAATTGTTGTTTGCATGTTTTACGTGGCTGCTATGGGTTTCTAGCAAGAATGTTTCTTACCTACGCAAAACCACAACGTGATATGTCAATTGCTATTTACCCTTCATAAGGACCCTTTTCATCGAATCCGATCCGACTAAAGTGGGAGAGACTGGCACCCGCTAGCCACCTTATGCAACAAGTGCATGTTAGTCGGTGGAACCTGTCTCACGTAAGTGTACGTGTAAGGTCGGTCCGAGCCGCTTCATCCCACAATACCGTCGAAACAAGATTGGACTAGTAACGGTAAGCATATTGAACAAAATCAACGCCCACAACAACTTGTGTTCTACTCGTGCATAGAAACTACGCACAGACCTAGCTCGGATACCACTATTGGGGAATGTAGCAGAAATCAAAAAAATTCTACGCATCACCAAGATCAATCTATGGAGTAATCTAGCAACGAAGGGAAGGAGAGTGCATCTACATACCCTTGTAGATCGCTAAGCGGAAGCGTTCAAGTGAACGGGGTTGATGGAGTCATACTCGTCGTGATCCAAATCACCGATGATCTTAGTGCCGAACGGACGGCACCTCCGCGTTCAACACACATGCAGCCCGGTGACGTCTCCCATGCCTTGATCCAGCAAGGAGAAAGGGAGAGGTTGAGGAAGACTCCGTCCAGCAGCAGCACGACGGCGTGGTGGTGGTGGAGGAGCGTGGTAATCCTGCAGGGCTTCGCCAAGCACCGCAAGAGACGAGGAGGGAGAGAGGTAGGGCTGCGCCAAGAGGGAGAGAAACTCATGTGTTGGGCAGCCCCTAGACCTCAACTATATATAGGGGGAGGGAAGGGGGCTGCGCCCCCTCTAGGGTTCCCACCCCAAGGGGTGCGGCCCCCAGATCCCATCTAGGGTCGCGGCCAAAGGGGGGAGAGGGGGAGGCGCACCTGGGGTGGGCCTTAGGGCCCATCTGCCCTAGGGTTTGCCCCCTCCCACTCTTCCCTGCGCCTTGGGCCTTGGTGGGGGGCGCACCAGCCCACCTGGAGCTGGTCCCCTCCCACACTTGGCCCACGCAGCCTTCTGGGGCTGGTGGCCCCACCTAGTGGACCCCCGGGACCCTCCCGGTGGTCCCGGTACATTACCGATATCACCCGAAACTTTCCCGGTAACCAAAGTAGGACTTCCCATATATAAATCTTTACCTCCGGACCATTCCGGAACTCCCCGTGACGTCCGGGATCTCATCCGGGACTCCGAACAACATTCGGTAACCACGTACATCTATTCCCTATAACCCTAGCGTCATCGAACCTTAAGTGTGTAGACCCTACGGGTTCAGGAGACACGTAGGCATGACCAAGACAACTCTTCAGCCAATAACCAACAGCGGGATCTGGATACCCATGTTGGCTCCCACATGTTCCATGATGATCTCATCGGATAAACCACAATGTCGAGGATTCAATCAATCCCGTATTCAATTCCCTTTGTCTAGCGGTATAGTACTTGCCCGAGATTCGATCGTCGGTATCCCGATACCTTGTTCAATCTCGTTACCGGAAAGTCTCTTTACTCGTTCCGTAACACATCATCCCGTGATCAACCCCTTGGTCACATTGTGCACATTATGATGATGTCCTATCGAGTGGGCCCAGAGATACCTCTCCGTCACACGGAGTGACAAATCCCAGTCTCGATTCGTGCCAACCCAACAGACACTTTCGGAGATACCCGTAGTGTACCTTTATAGCCACCCAGTTACATTGTGACATTTGGTACACCCAAAGCATTCCTACGGTATCCGGGAGTTGCACAATCTCATGGTCTAAGGAAATGTTACTTGACATTAGAAAAGCTTTAGCATACGAACTACACGATCTTTGTGCTAGGCTTAGGATTGGGTCTTGTCCATCACATCATTCTCCTAATGATGTGATCCCGTTATCAACGACATCCTATGTCCATGGTCAGGAAACAGTAACCATCTATTGATCAACGAGCTAGTCAACTAGAGGCTTACTAGGGACATGGTGTTGTCTATGTATCCACACATGTATCTGAGTTTCCTATCAATACAATTATAGCATGGATAATAAACGATTATCATGAACAAGGAAATATAATAATAACCAATTTATTATTGCCTCTAGGGCATATTTCCAACAAATATTCACTTTGAGATTCCTTCGGGTATGATGGAAAAACTGCTAGCTAATCCTTTTGCAGGAGACGGAACATTGCATCTCGACTTACACCTTATCTTTGTGGATGAAGTTTGTGGATTATTTAAGCTTGCAGGTATTCCCGATGATGTTGTCAAAAGGAAGGTCTTCCCTTTATCTTTGAAGGGAGATGCAATGACATGGTATAGGCTATGTGATGATACGAGATATTGGAATTATAAGCGATTGAAGTTGGAATTTCACCAGAAGTTCTATCCTATGCGTCGTGTTCATCGTGATCGTAATTACATATATAATTCCTGGCCTCGCGAAGGAGAAAGCATCGCTCAAGCTTGGGGGAGGCTTAAGTCAATGTTGTATTCATGCCCCAATCGTGAGCTCTCTCGGGAAATGATTATTCAGAATTTTTATGCTCGGCTTTCTCTTGATAATCGCAACTTGCTCGATACTTCCTGTGCTGGTTCCTATATGCTGAAGACTATTGATTTCAAATGGGACTTATTGGAAAGAATTAAACGCAACTCTGTAGATTGGGGTTCCGACGATGGTAAGAAGTCAGGTATGACACCTAAGTTTGATTGTGTTAAATCCTTTATGGATACCGATGCTTTCCGTGGATTTAGCTCTAAGTATGGACTTGACTCTGAGATAGTAGCAAATTTTTGTGAAACTTTTGATACTCACATTGATCTCCCTAAAGAGAAGTGGTTTAAATATAATCCTCCTGTTGAAGTTGAAGTAGTTGCACCTACTACAGTCGAAGAAAAGACTATTACATATAGTGATCCCATTATTCCTACTTCTTATGTTGAAAAACCTCCTTTTCCTGTTAGGATAAAAGATCATGTTAAAGCTTTGACTGTTGTTCGTAAGAGTAATACTAGGACCTATACACCTCCTGAGCAAATTAATGTTGAACACGGTATTGCTATGATTAAAGATCTTTTGGATGAGGACTTAGATGGGCATGTTATCTCTTTCTTGGGTGAAACTGCTAATATTGCTAGACCCAATACTAAGACACATAGGCCTTTTGTAGGTACGCCCGTTATTTCTGTTAAAATAGGAGATCATTGTTACCATGGTTTATGTGATATGGGCGCTAGTGCTAATGCGATACCTTATGATCTTTATAAAGAAATTATGCACGATATTGCACCTGTTGAATTAGAAGACATTGATGTTACTATTAAGCTTGCTAATAGGGACACCATTAAACCTATTGGGATTGTTAGAGATGTTGAAGTCTTGTGTGGGAAGATTAAATACCCTGCTGATTTTCTTGTTCTTGGTTCCCCACAAGATGATTTTTGTCCCATTATTTTTGGTAGACCCTTCCTGAATACTGCTAGTGCTAAGATTAATTGTGAAAAGAATATTGTCACTGTTGGCATAGATGGTATGTCTCATGAGTTTAATTTTTCCAAGTTTAGTAGACAACCTCGTTAAAGGGAACCACCTAGTAAGGATGAAATTATTGGTCTTGCTTCCATTGTTGTTCCTCCAACTGATCCATTAGAACAATATTTGTTAGACCATGAAAATGATATGTTTATGAAGGAAAGGGAAGAAATAGATGAAGTGCTCCTTAAACAAGAACCTATGCTGAAACATAACCTTCCCGTTGAAATTCTTTGGGATCCCCCTCCACCCAAGGGTGATCCCGTGTTTGAACTCAAACCATTACCTGATAATCTTAAGTATGCTTATCTTGATGAAAAAGAAATATATCCTGTTATTATTAGTGCTAACCTTTCAGAGAAAGAAGAAAAAAGATTATTGAAAACTCTGAAGAAGCACCGAGCTGCTATTGGATATACTCTGGATGATCTTAAGGGCATTAGTCCCACATTATGTCAACACAAAATCTCAGTGGAGAAAGATGCTAAACTAGTTAGAGATCCTCAAAGACGATTAAATCCCAAAATGAAGGAAGTGGTAAGAAAGGAGATACTAAAGCTCCTTGAGGCAGGTATTATTTATCCCGTTGCTGATAGTGAATGGGTAAGCCCTGTCCATTGTGTCCCTAAAAAGGGAGGTATTACCGTTGTTCCTAATGATAAAGATGAATTGACCCCGCAAAGATTTATTACAGGCTATAGGATGGTAATTGATTTTCGTAAGTTAAATAAAGCTACTAAGAAAGATCATTACCCTTTACCTTTTATTGATCAAATGATAGAAAGGCTATCCAAACACACACATTTTTGCTTTCTAGATGGTTATTCCGGCTTCTCTCAGATACCTGTATCAGCGGGGGATCAATCTAAAACTACTTTTACTTGCCCTTTTGGTACTTTTTCTTATAGACGCATGCCTTTTGGTTTATGTAATGCACCTGCTACCTTTCAAAGATGCATGATGGATATATTTTCTGATTTTTATGAAAAGATTTGTGAGGTATTCATGGATGACTTCTCCGTCTATGGATCCTCTTTTGATGATTGTTTGAGCAACCTTGATCGAGTTTTGCAGAGATGCGAAGACACTAGTCTCGTCCTAAATTGGGAAAAGTGTCACTTTATGGTTAATGAAGGCATTGTCTTGGGGCACAAGATCTCCGAGAGAGGTATTGAAGTTGATAAAGCCAAAGTTGATGCTATTGAAAAGATGCCATGTCCCAAGGACATAAAAGGTATAAGAAGTTTCCTTGGTCATGCCGGCTTTTATAGGAGGTTCATTAAGGACTTTTCTAAAATCTCTACGCCTCTAACTAATTTATTGCAAAAAAGATATTCCTTTTGTCTTTGATGATGATTGTTTAGAAGCATTTGAAACACTCAAGAAAGCTTTGATCACTGCACCTATTGTTCAGCCACCTAATTGGAATTTACCTTTTGAAATTATGTGCGATGCTAGCGATTACATTGTGAAGTGAAAGTGTAAAATCTACGGGAATGAGCGTTCATTATATAGGCCTAAGATGTGATCCAAGCAACAGGATAAGGAAGAACAGTAAGCATGCCAGTTTGTATGTTTTTTCTTCTCATCTTCTCAATCTCAGTTGATCTTCCTTTTCTTGGTCCATTTAATGTTTCATCCATGGAAACATGAGTGCCTCCTAATCATATATGCCTTGAAATGATGGGACAGTGTACATATTTTCCACATTCCCTACCTTTTTGTTTGTGTTTTTGTTTTCACCTTTTTCCTTCCCACACCTGAAAGACTCTGGCCGACTTGTGCAATGAGAAAAGGGCGCGAAGGTAGAGGTAAAATGAGAAGGAAGGGAGAAGACGATGAAGAGGGGAAAGCAAGGAGGAAGACGGAGGGGGTGACCGGCGCAAGACTTAGAAGAGTTCTTGATTAGGGATCGGTAATGGCACTCAAATATGGATGGGGAGAGCTAACGAGGGCATAACACATTGATGTGAGGCACCATTGGATTTCATATGTTGCAAGTTCCAAGTTGCTACAACTTGAAAAGATTCATACCGACAACAATGGTTCAGATCGGATGACGAAGATATTAGGAAATGAGAAGCTACACACTTGCTACAAGGGAGCTGGCATGGTGGTGCCCGTTTCATGAGTCAGAGGGGGTGGGATATTTTGGGATGTACTCCTTGTGTGGGTTGTGACGAGATGAATGTTTGAAGCCTTCTAAGCAGCCAAAAGGTGTTCAAGGGCCTACTACCCATTAGGGTTCTGACATAAGGTCATTACGGGCTTTTACACACAAGGGAAGGGGATGTTTAGCCTCCCAACCGGCAACCAACAAGCAGGGGGCAAATTTGAGTTCAACCTCCATTTGAGTAGAAAGAGATAACTAAGAGAGAGACTGAATGAGATGAAGATTGAAGGGAGAAGCTTGCCATCAAGCAAAGGGATCCCATCATCAAGGTTATGAAGATTAGATCAACCATCTTGTCTTCTACAAGCTGTGGTTCCCCCATCTTTGGTGAGATTGTTTCCTTCCATGTTGAGTAATGATCCCTAAATTAGCGCATGATGTGGCACTAAGATTACTTTGTTTTTGTTGCAGTTTTAGAACATAAATGTGTGCTAATTCCCAACAAACGACAACCACAGCCACCACAGTAGCATCTAATCTTTGCACAAGAGAGGTTGCAGGCTGAGGAGCCTGGCCAGAACCCAGTGAAAGAGAGAGGCTCAGACTTGGTAATGTTGCAACACACTTCTTCTCCAACCGGTCAGCCGCCATGGCCACACAAGGTTTAGGCCACACAAGGTTTAACAAAGAAGTAGCCCAAATTCTAAATTTGAATAGTTATTTGGCATAACACCATATTCCAACGAGGAAATCCTCATAATATTGTCTTAGACAGATATAAAAAGAGGAGGAGACTAATCTCCACGCCCGTTCCACTCCAGGTGATCGAGGTGGCAAAGGAGGAGGGGAGAGCAGGCGGCAGGAACAAGGAAGTTGATGGATAGCTCAGAAGGCGAGAGAGGAAAAGATAGGGGGAGTCTTTGAGTGGTAAAAGTTGGACAATGGGTATGTAGATCTTACCTTGGCTTTTGTCTATGAGCTATTTTCTTAGCTTATGGCTTCTTGGGGCCAAAAGATACATCTTTTTCATGTATGCGGATTCTAGCACTACCACTCTCATCATCAACGTAGAGGATGCCAAATAGAGTCTTCAACATGAGTGGAAGTTGTCATGGGTACTTCAATTTCACGTTGGATGCATGGGGCAAGATCTCAGGTGACCCAGACATGCTCGGTCACATTTGCTTGTGCAACTTGGCGTTCATTGACCCCAGGTCCAACGCATGCAATCCTTAGCCGGAGAACTTTGCAAAAAGAGACTATTCTTCGATGACCCAGTTGGGAAAAACATCGTAACTAGTCTCGTGGGTGGAAGTGGGGGCATATCTTGGTGTTAGGTCCTTGCCCTTGCATGGGAGGACGTGACACTGTCAACAACCTGTGATTGTGAATCCAATTGCCATGTGGGGGCATATGTCGTCTTGTGTGGAATCACTCTCTCTTGAAATGACCATCTATAACATGGGCATTGCAGAGAAAGCTAGCAAAATTTACGAGAAAGTTAGAACTAAACGCCCTTATATTTCTTTTCGGAGGGAGTACTAACCGTCATCCCTGACTAAGAGCAACTCTAGCAGACCCCGCATCCCGCCCCGACCCGCAAAATAACCGCCAAATTGCGGGTCAGGGCCGGAAAAGTAGCCCGAGCAGACCCCGCATCCCGCCCCGGCCCGCAAATTTTTTTGCGGGGCGCGGCAAATATTCTCCCCCAACCTCTATCTTCACGGGCTGGGAGGCCGATCCGAGCTGAACCCCTACCCGGTGCGAGATTTGGCTGGAGGGACATTTCCGCGCGCCCTTTCCCTCTCCCAGCACCCTCTGCCACCATTGACCCCCCTCCTCAAGCTCCGGTTCCTCCTCCACGGCCGTTCCTCGTCGCCATGGACGCCCCCTGCTATCTGCTACGTCTTGAGCTTGTGTTGGTTTTCCTTGAAGAGGAAAGTGTGATGCAGCAATAGTAGTGTAAGTATTTCCCTCAGTTTTTGAGAACCAAGGTATCAATCCAGTAGGAGGCTCCTCAAAAGTCCCACGCACCTACACAAACAAACAAAGAACTCGCAACCAACGCAAAAAAGGGGTTGTCAATCCCTTCACGGCCACTTGCGAAAGTGAGATTTGATAGAGATAGTATGATAAGATAAATATATTTTTGGTATTTTATAATATAGATTGGAAAAGTAAATATGCAAATAAAAGTAGATTGAAAGCTTATATGATAAAAGATAGACCCGGGGGCCATAGGTTTCACTAGTGGCTTCTCTCAAGACAACATAAGTATTACGGTGGGTGAACAAATTACTGTCGAGCAATTGATAGAAAAGCGAATAATTATGAGATTATCTAGGCATGATCATGTATATAGGCATCACGTCCGCGACAAGTAGACCGACTCCTGCCTGCATCTACTACTATTACTCCACACATCGACCGCTATCCAGCATGCATCTAGAGTATTAAGTTCATAAGAACAGAGTAACGCATTAAGAAAGATGACATGATGTAGAGGGATAAACTCAAGCAATATGATATAAACCCCATTTTTTATCCTCAATGGCAACAATACAATACGTGCCTTGCTGCCGCTGTTGTCACTGGGAAAGGACACCGCAAGATTGAACCCAAAGCTAAGCACTTCTCCCATGGCAAGAAAGATCAATCTAGTAGGCCAAACCAAACTAATAATTCGAAGAGACTTGCAAAGATAACTCAATCATACATAAAAGAATTCAGAGGAGATTCAAATTTCTCATAGATAAACTTGATCATAAGCCCACAATTCATCGGATCTCGACAAACACACCGCAAAAAGAGTTACATCGAATAGATCTCCACAAGAGAGGGGGAGAACATGGTATTGAAATCCAAAAAGAGAGAAGAAGCCATCTAGCTAATAACTATGGACCTGAAGGTCTGTGGTAAACTACTCACAACTCATCGGAGGGGCTATGGTGTTGATGTAGAAGCCCCCCGTGGTCGATTCCCCCTGATGCGGAGCGTCGGCGAAGGCTCCAAGATGGGATCTCGCGGATACAGAAGGTTACGGTGGTGGAAATTGTTTTTTGTTGGCTCCCTGGATGTTTTCGGGGTACGTGGGTATATATAGGAGGAAGAAGTACGTCAGTGGACGCCCAAGGGGCCCACGAGACAAGGGGTGCGCCCTCCACCCTCGTGGCCGCCTCGGCTGCTTCTTGGCTTGCACTCCAAGTCCTCTAGATCACGTTCGTTCCAAAAATCACGCTTCCGAAGGTTTCATTACGTTTGGACTCCGTTTGATATTTCTTTTCTTCGAAATACTGAAATAGGCAAAAAAACAGCAATACGGGCTGGGCCTCCGGTTAGTAGGTTAGTCCCAAAAATGATATAAATGTGTAAAATAAAGCCCATAAACACCCAAAAGGGGTAATATAATAGCATGGAACAATCAAAAATTATAGATACGTTAGAGACATATCAAGCATCCCCAAGCTTAATTCCTGCTCGTCCTCGAGTAGGTAAATGATAAAAGCAGATTTTTTGATGTGGAATGCTACCTAGCATAATTCTCAATGTAATTTTCTTTATTGTGGCATGAATGTTCAGATCCAAATGATTCAAAAATAAAAGTTCATATTGACATAAGAAATAGTAATACTTCAAGCATACTAATCAAAGCAATCGTGTCTTCTCAAAATAACATGGCTAAAGAAAGTTCATCCCTACAAAATCATATAGTTAAGCTATGCTTCATTTTCGTCACACAAAAATGTTCCCAAATTCTACACCCCCGATGACAAGCCAAGCAATTGTTTCGTACTTAAATATCTCAAACCTTTTCAACTTTCACACAATACATGAGCGTGAGCCATGGATATAGCACTATGGGTGGAATAGAATATGATGATGGGGATTGTGTGGAGGAGACAAAAAAGAAGAAAGGTTCACATTGACGAGGATAATCAACGGGATACGGAGATGCCCATCAATTGATGTCAACATGAGGAGTAGGGATTGCCATGCAACGGATGCACTAGAGCTATAAATGAATGAAAGCTCAACAAAAGAAAACTAGTGGGTGTGCATCCAACTTGCTTGCTCACGAAGACCTAGGGCATTTTAGGAAGCCCATCGTAGGAATATACTCCCTCCGTTCCCAAATAATTGTCTTTCTAGCCATCTCAAATGGACTACAACATACGGATGTACGTAGACATGTTTTAGAGTGTAGATTCACTCATTTTGCTCCGTATGTAGTCACTTGTTGAAATCTCTAGAAAGACAATTATTTGGGAACGGAGGGAGTACAATCCAAGTTCTATAATGAAAAATTCCCACTAGTATATGAAAGTGACAACATATGAGACTCTCTATATGAAGAACATGGTGCTATTTTGAAGCACAATATATAAGACTCGCTATATGAAGAACATGGTGCTACTTTGAAGCACAAGTGTGGAAAAAGAGATAGTAACATTGCCCCTTTTTATTTATTTTTTTCTTTTTTTCTTTCCTTTTTTCCTTTTTCTTTTTTTTGGGCCTTTCTTTTTTTTCTTTTGGCCTTTCTTTTCTTTTTCTTTTTTTCTTTTTGGGGACAATGCTCTAATAATGATGATCATCACACTTTTATTGATTACAACACATGAATTACAACTCGAAACTAGATCAAGATATGACTCTATATGAATGCCTCCGGCGGTGTACCGGGATGGTGCAATGAATCAAGAGTGAAATGTATGAAAAATTATGCATGATGGCTTTGCCACAAATACGATGTCAACTACATGATCATGCAATGGCAATATGACAAAAGTAATGTGTGTCATGATGATAAACGGAACGGTGGAAAGTTGCATGGCAATATATCTCAGAATGGCTATGGAAATGCCATAATAGGTAGGTATGGTTGTTGTTTTGAGGAAGATATAAGGAGGTTTACGTGTGATAGAGCGTATCGTATCACAGGGTTTGGATGCACCGATGAAGTTTGCACCAACTCTCAAGGTGAGAAAGGGCAATGCACGGTACCGAAGATATAAGGAGTTGATGTTGTTGAAGTCGTTGGAGATTAAGAAAGAGTTGGCCGAGAAGAAGACAAAAGAGAAGCAAGAAAAGTGGCAAATGCTCAAGGAAGAGGGGCTCCGCAAAGCTGCCATTGAGGAGAGAAAAGCACGCGCCTCCGAGAACAAATCGATGTCATTGTTGCTCGCCGAAGAGAACAAGATTATGTCAATGAATCGCAATGACATGGACGACCTCACCAAAACATGGCATGATATGGCAAGGAGAGAGATCTTGAAGAGAAGAATGGTAGCTTCGGCCGTCCCGTGTTCAAGTTCCGGTGATGTTTTCTCTGCTCCATATGGTGGCAATGTGGATGATTTCGGTGCAGGAGTTGGAACAAGCGAGGGAGGTGGATTCGGTGGCGCCGATGAACTTCAATTTGGTGGAGGTGGATTCCATGACGCAGAGTGCAGATCGACCCCCAAGATGATGTCGGACATGGGCACAAACCTTTTGCATGCCCTCTTTTGCGTTATGAACTTCGCTTTTATTTGCGTGCAAACTATTTATGTGGTTCGAATTTGAACTTGTTTGCCAAATCTATGTCAAATGCGAGATTTGCAGTTTTTATTGTTTGCGGGTCTTCGCGGTGGTGCCCGAGCAGAACCCGCAGAAGCCGACCCGTAAAAAGACATATTCCGCGAATATACTTTTTTATGGATCCGTTTGGGGGGTCTGCATCTGTGCCAGCCCGCGTCGGCTTGCAAAAGTGGTTTTGCGCGAACTGCAAATGAGTTTTGCGGGACGGCGGGATGCGGGGTCTGCTAGAGTTGCTCTAACCCAAGAAGCACGGGAGATGTGATAGAACAAGTAGTATGACTAGTAGACTGCCCATGCGTTGCCACGGGCCAACAAATGAATTTATAAACAATACTCATTTTATTCCCATGAACAAGCACATTGCACGCAATGTTCAACCACAACACAAACACAAGTATCTTCCTCTCTATTCCAACATAAATTACCCTCTCAATCTATTGCCCCTTCTCAGCATGTGGCTTCTATGTCGGTGTTTTGTTGTCTCACTCTACTACATGTGTAACGTGGAACACCACCAACAAATGATGAGATATAATGCACCTCACCTTAGTACAAATAATAAGAAAAGGGGGCATATGGACATGGAAACATTCTCCCCACCACATGTTCATTCACAAACTAACTACGAATAATGCTCTATTTTCCCCGGGTTCTCCTTCCATCTCCACCTAAGATGTGTCTCCATCACTTTACCTAATAGGGTGACGACAGAGCATCAATATACAACAATCACACAACAAAGTTGCATCGTTGTCATTCCATATCTTCTTCCACAAGCCCTTCCACTTAAACTCTTTTGGCCATTGTTGCTCCATCGTCACCCCATTCTAAATCTGCCTATGTTACCGTCCTGGTCCAAATACACCCAATTTTTTCTCCAAGTCTATCATTTTTTTCTTATCAAGTTTGTACTTTCGACCTCAGAATTTTCATTGTTTGGAATGAGGAGGGTTTTCAGAGTTCACTTCTCTTAAAGAGAACACAAAACATATTGATACAGATTCATGATGAACAAGACTCGGTGTTATCTATAACAATGAATACCAACACAAGGTAAGTTATTCAATGGAGTAGCTACATTTCTGTCTTTGTCAAAAAAAGTTCTAAGAGCATCTCAAAAGCGGACTACTGATGTTTCAAACTCTAGAAAACAAGAACTTCTTCCTACAATGTTGAAGCAGTCACTAAACTCTGCAATATGAGCATTGAAACATATGTAAAACATGCCTTCTTTCATATTTGTTGTCACAAAGAAAGCAAGTGACTGATTACTGTTTTTATTGAACCTTCCAACTGCTGACCACAAGAACTTCCTACAATGTTGAAGCAGTTGCTAATTGCTGAAATATGGGCACCAAAACATAAACAAAGGACAAATAAAAATGCAGAGTAAAGGCAAAGTATATACGTCGCACATGCGTACCATCTGATGATTTGGTACATGGATTGAGAGACCATTCGGTGAAACTGGAAGCAAGATGAGTACCCAGTCTGAACTATGATAAATGATTTGGGAAATAGTAAATGGAAGAGGAATGCAATCTTACTTTGCATTGATCCCATTCATGTGACCACAATAAGAAATAGATGGGAAATTGATTTTGTCCCAGTAGCATATGCGCATCAATGGTTCCTTGCATCCAAATGCACCCAGAAATAATTATAGGAAATTAGCACGAATATATCAGGACCAAATTTATGTACATATAGTTATAGTGCTGCCACAAGCAAGGTCCATCTACGTACAGTAGTCCATTATGATTCTCCCCAACCTTGAAATTTGATACCAAAAAAACCAGCGAGGTGACACCAAAAAAGACCTGGAACGGAGACTACCAACTGCTCCATTAGGAATAGAGATAATGCATGTTAAATTTCACACGTAGAGACAACATAACATAGACACAATTGCTTAATAATTGAAGTCCACCTCACTTGCAATGTAAATTGATAACAAAAAGATAATGATGCAAAATTAACCATATCTTGCTGTAGATAAGAATTAACATGTTGTACGATGTGACGATATTTTGATGGGTCTATGTCTTTTTCCCTGCCTTCTTTTATCTGGCCAGATACGCACATGCTAATAATATGTACCTTTTCACCCACCCTGTCTCGTAGATGGTCATGGTAGTGAGAAAACAGGCAATATATCGTAAGCATTTATCACCTGTAATTCTATGTTTAGAATATTTTTATGTTATGTGGTATTATATATTGTTTATATTATTAATGAGCCAAGTTTGTTAAATATAAAAGGCAATATGACAAAGTAAGAGTCGATAATAACATTAAAAAAACCTTGTGCGCTAACATTTAAATTGGCATCTTTTTTGTTTTTTATGAGATATCATCGGTTCATTATGTTGTAAAACACTCTATGACTATTCGGCCCCTTTCAGCGACGTCGGTTCAAAAATGGGTTCTTTTTTAACATCTCCACAAACAATATCTATCTCTCCTATATTTTGAAAAAATGCACCTTTTGTATTATCATGTATAACTGAAAGTGCAACTATCCCTAGGTGGTTTTGGTAATTCATAACAACATATAGCTCATTGAGCTAATGCTATTCCAAGACTATTATTTCAGGAAATCTCAATGAATGGCATGGCATGGATGATGAAAGTGGATCCCTCAAAATACTAAGGACAAAGGATTGGCTCAAGCTCAAAAGCTCAAGACTCTTCATTTTATATTTTAGTGATCCAAGATCACATTGAGTCTATAGGAAAAGCCAATACTATCAAGGAGGGATGAGGTGTTGCTTAATGAGCGTCTTGCCTCATGTGCTTAGTGATATGCTCCAAAACCCTCAACTACTTTCCCACATCCACAAATGACCTATACCCAAAGCCAAAATCGGTCACACCGAAACTTCCTATCCAGCGCCACCGATTCCAAAAGTCATAGCCACTGCCACAAACCCTAAGCAAATCGGTCTTACCGATAGGGATCTCGGTCTCACCGAGATGGGGTTGCAATCTCTCTGTTTCCCTTCGTAACGTTTCAGTCTAACCGAAGTGAGCGATCGGTCCCACCGAGATTGCAATGTAAACTCCCTGTTTCCTTTTTGTAACATTTCGGTCTCACCGAAAAGAGCAAATCGGTCCCACCGAGTTTACCTAACCAACTCTCTGGAAAGCTTATTACCAAATCGGTCTCACCGAGTTTGTGTAACTGGTCTTACCGAGATTACGTTATGCCCTAACCCTAACCGAATCAGTCTCACCGAGATGCATGTCAGTCCCACCGAAAATCACTAATGGTCACTAGGTTTACTAAATCGGTCCGACCGAGTTTAACAATTCGGTCCCATCGAGTTTGGTAAATTGTGTGTAACGGTTAGATTTTGTGTGGAGGCTATATATACCCCTCCACCTCCTCTTCATTCGTGGAGAGAGCCATCAGAATGAACCTACACTTCCAACTTACCATTTCTGAGAGAGAACCACCTACTCATGTGTTGAGGCCAAGATATTCCATTCCTACCATATGAATCTTGATCTCTAGCCTTCCCCAAGTTGCTTTCCACTCAAATCTTCTTTCCACCAGATTCAAAACCTATGAGAGAGAGTTGAGTGTTGGGGAGACTATCATTTGAAGCACAAGAGCAAGGAGTTCATCATCAATGCACCATTTGTTACTTCTTGGAGAGTGTGGTGTCTCCTAGATTGGCTAGGTGTCACTTGGGAGCCTCCGACAAGATTGTGGAGTTGAACCAAGGAGTTTGTAAGGGCAAGGAGATCGCCTACTTCGTGAAGATCTACCGCTAGTGAGGCAAGTCCTTCGTGGGCGACGACCATGGTGGGATAGACAAGGTTGCTTCTTTGTGGACCCTTCGTGGGTGGAGCCCTCCGTGGACTCGCGCAGCCGTTACCCTTCGTGGGTTGAAGTCTCCATCAACGTGGATGTACGATAGCACCACCTATCGGAACCACGCCAAAAACATCCGTGTCTCCAATTGCGTTTGAATCCTCGAAACCCTTCCCTTTACTTTCTTGAAAGTTGCATGCTTTAATTTCCGCTACCTATATACTCTTTGCATGCTTGCTTGAATTGTGTGATGATTGCTTGACTTGTCCTAAAATAGCTAAAATCTGCCAAACTCTAAAATTGGGAAAAGGTTAAGTTTTTATTGGTCAAGTAGTCTAATCACCCCCCCTCTAGACATACTTCAAGGTCCTACAAGTGGTATCAGAGCTTTGGTCTCCATTTGCTTTGATTTCCATAGCTTTTGGTGGTCATAGCCTTGGTTTCACAACCTAGGAGAGTATGGCGTCTAGCGAGGGAAATTATCACCGTAGAGGTCCTTATTTTGAGGGTACTAATTTTGCTAGTTGGAAGCATAAGATGAAAATGCATATTCTTGGATATAACCCCGCCGTTTGGGCAATTATTTGTATTGGCTTGTGTCAGTGTCAAAACCGGCGGATCTCGGGTAGGGGGTCCCGAACTGTGCGTCTAGGCGGATGGTAACAGGAGACAAGGGACACGATGCTTTTACCCAGGTTCGGGCCCTCTCGATGGAGGTAAAACCGTACTCCTGCTTGATTAATATTGATGATATGGGTAGTACAAGAGTGGATCTACCACGAGATCAAGGAGGCTAAACCCTAGAAGCTAGCCTATGGTATGATTGTTGTAATGGTTGTTCGTCCTACGGACTAAAACCCTCCGGTTTATATAGACACCGGAGAGGGATAGGGTTACACAGAGTCGGTTAAAATGGTAGGAGATCTACATATCCGTATTGCCAAGCTTGCCTTCCACGCCAAGGAAAGTCCCCTTCGGACACGGGACGAAGTCTTCAATCTTGTATCTTCATAGTCTTGGAGTCCGACCGATGATGATAGTTCGGCTATCCGGACACCCCCTAGTCCAGGACTCCCTCAGTGGCCCCTGAACCAGGCTTCAATGACGACGAGTCCGGCGCGCATATTGTCTTCGGCATTGCAAGGTGGGTTCCTCCTCCGAATAATTCATAGAAGATTGTGAACGCCAGGATAGTGTCCAGCTCTACAAAATGAATTCCACGTACCACCATAGAGAGAATAATATTTACACAAGTTCAATCTGCTGACATACTTTGTGGCATGACGTCACACCACTACCAAGCCTTTACTTGAATCGTTTTTTATTATACCACCTCAGCGCATTTAGCGAAGCGGTTTCCTTGGCACGTCTTGTCGAAGCAGAGATCGTGTTCCCCTTATTCCGGGATTCCCATCAATACGGACGTGGGTAACCCAACCGCGCCATTGATTGCGGCGCTTGGGAGATAAGCGAGTTTTACCAGGCTAGTAGGGACGCATAGTTTCATCCGCCCATATATAAGGGGATAAGGATCCACCTCCTTTACCTACGCCTTCTTCCTCCTTTGCTTATCCATCTCCGCGCACTCGAGCTCCAGCGCCCAAGTCCGCACATCTCACCTCGACCCTTTCCAGCCATGGACGGAGCGGGAGGCAAGTGGATGGCCTCCTCCGTTACGGAGGGGCACATCGAGAAGCTACGCAGCGCCTGATATCTGTCCAGCGACATCGTGCACCGGCTGCCCGATGAGGGGCAGCTCATCCCCACCCCCAGGCCCCATGAGAGGGTCATATTACTTCCCCACTTCCTCCGCGGACTGGGCTTCCCACTTCACCCCTTTGTCCGGGGGCTCATGTACTACTACGGCTTGGACTTCCATGATCTGGCCCGAAACTTCATCCTCAACATTTCGGCGTTTATCGTCGTGTGCGAGGCCTTCCTCTGCATCCAGCCCCACTTCGGCTTGTGGCTAAAGACCTTCAATGTCAAGCCGAAGGTTGTGAAGGGCAGCCAAGCGGAGTGCGGAGGCGCCATGGTGGGCAAAATGCCCAACGTTACTTGGCTTGAGGGTGCCTTCGTGGAATCCATCAAAGGGTGACAATCGGGGTGGTTCTACATCACCGAGCCGCGTGACCCTAAATGGGCAGCAGCCCCCGAGTTCAGATCTGGCATCCCCATGCAGCTCACCTCCTGGAAAGAGAAGGGCTTGCTATGGGGTAGTTCGGAGGAGCTGACCGGACTCCAGTCCTGTCTCCAGACCCTGGTGAACAAGAAGCTTAAGCTTGTCAACGTGATCCAGGTCATGCTCGTCCGCCGGATTCTCCCCTGCCAGCAACGGGCTTTCAATTTGTGGGAGTTCGATCCGGCACAGCAGCGGACCTTGAACGTACGAAGCTGCCTGGAGGGTGCTGTTCAAGGGCGCCGAAGCTCCTGCATCCGCAACCGAAGATCGCGGATTCAGCATGCAGCGCCCGGCCGACGAGGTAAGCTATGTTATCCTTTATGGGACACTCATTTTTTCTCATAGTTTGACTCTATGTGGGATCTAAACTCCCAATACCTTTAACAGGACTGGCAGAAGACGTCTGGACAGGTTAACTGTCCGGCTCCCCTTCCAGAAGACCCAGTAGACACCCGTTTTGACGGGGCTGGTGGTACCGACACTCTACGTGGTGCCGGAGAAGAAGGCCAAGAAGAAGGCCACGGGAACCCAAAGGAGTTCCCGACGCCAGGTGGTATCGGACTCATCGTCCGATGAATCCGAGGCGGACTCCTCCCCTGAGGATGAGGAGGAGAAGAAAGAAGCCTCTCCCCCAGCGGGGGGAGAGAAGAAGAGGAAGGCCTCCCTGAGGGAGTCCTGGACTAGGGGGTGTCCGGATAGCCGGACTATCATCATCGGCCGGACTCCAAGACTATGAAGATACAAGATTGAAGACTTCGTCCCGTGTCCCGATGGGACTTTCCTTGGCGTGGAAGGCAAGCTTGGCAATACGGATATGTAGATCTCCTACCATTGTAACCGACTCTATGTAACCCTAGCCCTCTCCGGTGTCTATATAAACCGGAGGGTTTTAGTCCGTAGGACGAACAACCATTACAACAATCATACCATAGGCTAGCTTCTAGGGTTTAGCCTCCTTGATCTCGTGGTAGATCCACTCTTGTACTACCCATATCATCAATATTAATCAAGCAGGAGTAGGGTTTTACCTCCATCGAGAGGGCCCGAACCTGGGTAAAAACATCGTGTCCCTTGTCTCCTGTTACCATCCGCCTAGACGCACAGTTCGGGACCCCCTACCCGAGATCCGCTGGTTTTGACACCGACACTCCCCAACAAGGGAGGCCGAAGGGTCCAAAAAGGGAAGGACCCTTCCCCCGGACTGCTCTGCCAATGTTGGCGATGGCAACGAGGAGTGGCCCTCAAGGGCGAAGCCCCTGGCGAGATCGTAAGTATCCGGACTCCTAGATAATTTATAATTTTTCTTTTTGCCACACGGTGTCTTTCTAATGCCGCATACAACCTGTAGTCCGGCCAAGGACAATCTTCCCGCTTCGTCGAGCGGGTCCTTGGACACGTCGGATATGGATTCTCTTCCGACCGCCTCAACTCCCCATGACGCTAACGACGCCGAGGTGGGGTCCTGGGAAGGGACCCGCCAGGAGGAGGAGGCCCCGGAGGTGCCGCAAGGCAACCTCCCGGACTCTGCACCGGACTCCGCACCGGAACCTGCAGTGGTTCCGGAGTCTGGCGAGCGGCCCCTTCGTAAGAAGGGCAATACTGTGACACTGGCAGCCTCTGTCCAACAGGACGCGCCGGATAACTTGCTAGAGGCGCTCAACGACGCTTCCATCGAAGAAGAACACCACACTATCATGAGTGCGGTGATTCAGAAGGTTCAGCTCGCCAAGAGCGGGCTGACCGAAGCCTGCAGCAGCCTTCCAATAGGCTTTGAGGTAAGAATTTTTAAGATATGTAATGTAATACCGCATAGATAGTAGCCCCTGATGCTCGGTTCGGTGTTCGAAAAGAAAAGCCGGACTGAGGATCTAAAAAGATATACGCAGGAGTTGTAAAAATATGTCAGTATGGGATTGCAGGCTGCGCTGCTGACCTCTGCCGCACTGACTGCGGAGGTCGGTGCTTTGAAGCAGAGCCTCGAGCGGTCCGAGAGCGAGCTCGGCCATGCCAAGAAGCAGCTCGAGGACAAGGAAGGTGAGTAACACCATATTAAGTTTGTACCTTACAGAAAAGGATTTGGTTGCAAGAGAAATAACAAGGATAACGTGGGTACTACAGGGGCCACAAACGAGGTGGCGACCCAGAAGGAGGCGGTGTCCGCTGCCGAACGCAATGCGGCCGCGGAACGAGCCAAGCGAGAGAAGCAGGAGGCGCGGGTGGCGGCTGTACAGCAAGAGCTCCAGGCTCTCGCGGAAAAGCACGAGAGTTTGGAGCGTGACTCGAAGACTCGAGAGTCCGAGCTTGCGTCGGCTCTCGAGAGTGCCAAAGCCGCCAAGGCCGAAGCCCACAAGGCCCTTCGGGAAATCAAGGATTTGAAGAAAATAGCGGCGGGTAAGGCATTTTTCATGCAAAGCAAGCATGTGAATGTGAATTACCTATTACTTACCCGAATTCGAAGCTCTCCAGGAGCGTTCGCAGATCTGCCCTGTAGTGTGTCCGATGCTGCCGCTTTCTACCGGGCCGAGGAGGGGAGCTCGACGGAGAAGGTCTTTTGGTCTCAGTATGCTGAGGCCGGACATCCGGTGCCCCTTAGCGACCAGCTGAAGCAGCTGGTCGAGCTCCACAAGGTGGCCGAACAGGCCATGAAGGGCCTCATAGTTCGGCTGTGGCCCAAGGAGGCCATGCCTGGGAGCTAGTTCGGCCTGGTGCGGCGGCTGGTGGATGCGTGTACCTGGGTTGAAGTCGTCAAGCAATCCGCCTGCATTGAAGGTGCCCGTCGGGCCCTTGCCCGTGCAAAGGTGCACTGGGGCAGGATGGACGCTGAGAAGCTTGTGACGGACGCGCCACCGGCGGGCAAGGAGTATCGCACGCCCGAAATGTATTATAAGAGTGTCCTGAAGGGTGCCCGCATGATTGCGGGTGAGTGCTCCAAAGATGTAATATTTGAGTAGACTCGCATTTTGTTATCCTGTGCGCTGAAAACTTTGTTCATATGCACTAATAAACGCTTGTTAATTTAAAATATTACCTTCCGTGTGGCCGTTTATCAAATCTGAGAGATGGCAAGTCGTCGGCTTCAGCCCCCATGCCACTTGTGCTGGGGTGTTCGGGATAAACTTGAGCACTCTTGTTCCCATGTTTGGGTCCATCTCGGGAGGCGCGCAACACAACAAACAAGGCAACCGGACTTATAATGCTTGAACACTCTCACTTAGCCATAGAATTCTGTAATTTTAAATTTCGGCAAAGCCCCTAGTGTTTGGAAGACCGAGTTCGGGGCGCTATCCATGCCTGGGCCGGACAAAGCCGGTTCCTCGCTCTAAGCGGCATAAGTCTTTAGGGACTCGAAAAAACCTCTCGAACAGCGACCAGCTCTCGCCGTATCATGACGGTCAGTTTTAGCTTTCTCCACTGAGGCGCTCGCCCAGCTCAACCGGGGCGCAATCGCAGTAGTTCTCCCAGTGCTACCTTAGCCGATACAACGGAACGTAAGGTACCAAAACATGGGAGCCGGGCAAACCCAACTATTGACCCAAGACATGATTCGGAGCCGATGCATATAATGCTATAAGTTCGGGGTGCCACACTTGTGAAAGTGTTTGGACTTATCACACCATAATGTGGGGAACTTAAGCCCCTGGTGTATTTAGCCGTACCAGAGTGTACGGATGCAACATGTCATAAATGAACATATGTGTAAGAAAGAAATGCAATTATAAGCAAAAAGCGATGCATTGTTTATTCCAGAAATATTGTCGTGAATGCAGAACGATACAAATAGTGCGGTAAGCAAGGGATGGGACTATTAAACATGTCCCCCTCTAGGGGTAGGCTGCGGAATGGTGTATAAAACAGATTTAATGCTCGTAATGGAGACCACCTGAGTATTCGTCGTAGCCTTTCTCCTTCCCTGGCTGTTGCATTGTGAGTTCGGCAGGTCTACTGCCAGATAGGCCCTCTAGTAAGTGGAGTCCTGTGGACAAGAAGGAAAAAAAAGGATGACACACTTGGGAGCCCCTGGTGTGGTTGAGCCGCACTCTGGGCCTGTTGTGGTCGTGCCCCTCCCCCTATGCCCATGGTATCTCCAGAGCGTAATGATGTACGCGAAGGACCAGTCTTGCAATTTTGTGAGGGCTGGGGTTGGGGCCGCATTGCTACGCATGCTCGGAACGTGCCAGGTGGTCTTGTTGTAAGTTACTCCGGGCGCGTTTGGCCGTGTCTGGTCGCTTAACGGCCGGACTCGAAAGTTGCCTTAAGAGGCTACTCTGTACTTCTGCCGCGAGAGCCGCTGTGTGTTCCTCTGTTCGGAGGGAGCGTTTAGTGTTTCCGTTGACCGTAATGACTCCTCGAGGGCCTGGCATCTTGAGCTTGAGGTATGCGTAGTGCGGCACCGCGTTGAACTTTGCAAACGCGGTTCGTTCGAGCAGAGCATGATAGCCGCTACGGAACGAGACTATATCGAAGATTAAATCCTCGCTTCGGAAGTTATCCGGGGATCCGAAGACCACTTCCAGTGTAACTGAGCCTGTACAATTGGCCTCTACACCTGGTATGACGCCTTTGAAGGTCGTCTTTGTGGATTTAATCCTTGAGGGGTCTATGCCCATCTTGCGCACTGTATCCTGATAAAGCAGGTTCAGGCTGCTGCCGCCGTCCATCAGGACTCTAGTGAGGTGAAATCCATCGACGATTGGGTCTAAAACCAATGCGGCGAATCCACCATGGCGGATACTAGTGGGGTGGTCCCTTCGATCAAAAGTGATCGGGCAGGAGGACCATGGGTTGAACTTCGGGGCGACTGGCTCCATCGCGTATACGTCCCTGAGTGCATGCTTCCGCTCCCTCTTGGGTATGTGAGTTGCGTATATCATGTTCACCGTCCGCACTTGTGGGGGGGAAACCCTTCTGTCCTCTATTGTTCGGCGGCCGGGTCTCTTCCTCGTCATCGCTATGCAACCCCTTGTCATTGTTTTCGGCAATTAACTTGCCTGCCTGCTTAAATACCCAACAATCCCTGTTGGTGTGATTAGCTGGTTTTTCGGGGGTGCCATGTATCTGGCAAGAGCGGTCGAGCATTCGATCTAAATTGGACGGACTCGGAGTAGTTCTTTTGAATGGCTTTTTCCGCTGACCGGGTTTAGAGCCTCTGAATCCGGCGTTGACTACCGTATCCTCAGTGTTATCGCCGTTAATGCGGCGTTTCTTTTTGTTGCGACGTGACCTGCCATTGCGGTCCTTGGTATCCGGACTGCCAGAATTTTTGCTGAGGTTGTTACTGCAGGCTAGCCAGCTATCCTCTCCCGTGCAGAAGCGGGTCATATGTGATGTGAGGGCTGCCATGGATTTCGGCTTTTCCTGTCCTAGGTGCCGGGCAAGCCACTCATCGCGGATGTTATGTTTGAAGGCTGCGAGGGCCTCTGCATCCGGACAGTCGACGATTTGATTTTTCTTTGTTAAGAACCGTGTCCAGAACTGTCTGGCCGATTCGTCTGGCTGCTGAATTATGTGGCTTAGGTCATCGGCGTCTGGTGGTCGCACATATGTGCCCTGGAAGTTGTCAAGGAATGCGGCTTCCAGGTCTTCCCAACACCCAATTGATTCTGCTGGAAAGCTGTTAAGCCAATGCCGAGCTAGTCCTTTAAGCTTGAGTGGGAGATATTTGATGGCGTGAAGATCGTCACCGCGGGCCATGTGGATATGAAGGAGATAGTCTTCGATCCAAACCGCGGGGTCTGTTGTGCCATTGTAGGATTCAATGTTCATGGGTTTAAACCATTCGGGGATTTGATGATCCATTACTTCATCTGTGAAGCATAGTGGGTGTGCGGCGCCTCTATATTGGGCTATATCACGACGTAGCTCCAACGAGCTTTGTCTACTGTGTTCGGCCTGACCGGAGTTGCCGTATCCGGCGCGACGGTCCTCGTCGCGCATCATGGGGCGCCCACGCGATCCGTAGATCGATCTTGATTGTCTTGCCTTATCCTCCAATATGTCTCGCAAGTCCGGCGCATTCCCCCGTGGCTTCGTACTTTTCGAGTGATGCCGGGGTATGGTTCTAATGGAGGGCCAAAAGGCCTCTCTGTCGCGGCCACGAGGTGGTCGGTCAGCCGTATTGCGCTCTGGTGATGCAGGTTTATATGCCTCCTCCTCTAATCGGGGGAGCAACTTGCGTTTGGGGTAGCTTTTGGAGGGGCGTTCGAGTTCATACTCTTCGGCCGCAAGGACTTCAGTCCATCTGTCGGCTAGCAGGTCTTGATTAGCTCTAAGCTGTTGCTGCTTTTTCTTTAGGCTGTTCGCCGTGGCCATTAGCCTGCGTTTGAAACGCTCTTGTTCGACGGGATCCTCAGGCATGACGAATTCGTTGTCGTTGAGGCTTGCCTCGTCTCCGGAGGGAGGCATGTAATTATCATCCTCTACCTCTTCGTCTGCCGCTCTCTCATGAGGGCTGGCTTCTCCGTCCTCCTGTGCTGAATCTTGCTGGAGGGGGTTCTCTTCGGCACTCTCTGGGGTGTTGTTATCTCCGGTGCCGGAATCTCCATTCTTGCTGTGGCGGGATTTAGAGCGGCGCCGCTGACGCCAGCGCTTGGGCTATTTCTTGGAGGAGTCTTCCTCCGCTTTTTCCTCACCATTCCCATCCTTTAGGATGTCCACCATATATATGTCGTATCACGAGGTGGTCTTCCAGTGCCCCGTAGGCGCTGGTTCTTGGTCGTCTCCAGCATCGTCGTCCATACCGTCGATGTCTTCGGAGTCTTAGTCTAGCATGTCGGTTAGATCGTCGACAGTGGCTACAAAGTGGGTGGTGGGTGGGCTTTGAATTTCTTCGTCGTCTGCATCCCAACCATCCTGACCGCAATTCGGCCAGGGCTCTCCTGATAGTGAGAGATACTTTAGCGAATTCAGGATGTCGCCAAAAGGTGAGTGTTGAAAGATGTCCGCGGCGGTGAACTCCATGATCAGCGCCCAATCGGATTCGATTGGAGGGGGCGCGGGAGGTTCGGGGTCCGGAGAGGAGTCCGGCACCTCGGAGTCATGAGCCTCACAAGGGACAAAGTCAGTATTCGGCTCCATCGCCGTAGAGGTTGCAGCCCCCGAGGCGGTGCCTAGCCACCCATCCTCGATCTGCGTGGTCGGCTCCGAATTAAGGATCGGAGCAGACTCATGTGCGGCCTCCAGGATACTGTCCGGCAGCAGAGCTAAATCATGCACATCGAGACAGTGCGGCGCGCTCGGCTGTGGCTCGAATCCATCGAAGATCAAGTCTCCGCGGATGTCAGCCGTGAAGTTTAGACTTCCAAATCTGACCTGATGGCCAGGGGCGTAGCTTTCGATCTGCTCCAGATGGCCAAGCGAATTGGCCCGCAGTGCAAAGCCGCCGAATACGAAGATCTGTCCAAGGAGAAAAGTCTCGCCCTGGACTGCGTCGTTGTTGATGATCGAAGGAGCCATCAAGCCTATCGGTGACGACACAGAGGAACTCTCAACGAAAGCACCAATGTCGGTGTCAAAACCGGCGGATCTCGGGTAGGGGGTCCCGAACTGTGCGTCTAGGCGGATGGTAACAGGAGACAAGGGATACGATGTTTTTACCCAGGTTCGGGCCCTCTCGATGGAGGTAAAATCCTACTCCTGCTTGATTGATATTGATGATATGGGTAGTACAAGAGTGGATCTACCACGAGATCAAGGAGGCTAAACCCTAGAAGCTAGCCTATGGTATGATTGGTGTTCATCCTATGGACTAAAACCCTCCGGTTTATATAGACAACGGAGAGGGCTAGGGTTACACAGAGTCAGTTACAATGGTAGGAGATCTACATATCCGTATTACCAAGCTTGCCTTCCACGCCAAGGAAAGTCCCCTCCGGACACGGGACGAAGTCTTCAATCTTGTATCTTCATAGTCTTGGAGTCCGGCCCATGATGATAGTTCGGCTATCCGGACACCCCCTAGTCCAGGACTCCCTCAGCTTGCAAGGTGAATTTTTCGATGGGTGAGAACCAAACTGTGAAGCTAATGCGGAAGAATTGAAGATGCTGCAATACAACGCTCAAGCTTGTGATATCATCTTCAACGGATTGTGCCCCGAAGAATTCAACAAAATCAGCCGTCTTGAGAATGCAAAGGAAATTTCGGATACTTTGATTGATATGCATGAAGGTATCGAGTCCGTCAAGGAATCCAAGTTGGATGTGCTCTAGAGTCAGCTTGACAAGTTCAAAATGAAGGATGGTCAAGGTGTCGCTGAAATGTACTCTAGGCTTGCTCTTATCACAAATGAGATTGCCGGCTTAGGGAGTGAAGAGATGACCAACAAATTCATCATCAAGAAGATTCTAAGAGCATTGGATGGAAAGTATGATACCGTGTGCACATTGATTCAAATGATGCCAAACTACAAAGATCTCAAGCCAATGGAAGTGATTGGAAGAATTGTTGCTCATGAGATGTCACTCAAGGATAAGGAGGAACTTCACAACAAGTCAAGTGGTGCTTACAAAGCCTCAAGTGAAGCCCCCACATCATCAAGTGAGAAACCAACCTTCAATGAAGAATTGAGCTTAATGGTGAAGAACTTCAACAAATTCTACAAGAGTAGAAGCAAAGAAAGAAGCTCAAAGTCAAGGTCTTCCAATGACAAAAGATCTTCTAGTCAAGAGCGCAATTGCTACAATTGTGGGAGACCCGGACACTACTCCAATGAGTGTACGGACACCCTACAAAAGAAGAGAAGATTCTCCAAGAAGAAGGAGCAAAAGAGAAGAATCACCACCAAGAGAGAGGAGGAGTAGAGATGATCGTTATGAACGAAGACCCTCACGGAGAAGCAAGGATTTGGAAAGGAAGGACAAGTCATCAAGGAGCTCACAAAACGAAGACATCAAGCTCATGTTGGTGAATGGGTATCCGGCTCCGACTCCGACAATCACTCCGAGAGAAGCTATCACTCCGACTCCGAATATACTCAAGATGAAGGTGTTGCCGGTCTAGCACTTGTGTCAACCAACTCCTACGACATATTTGACTCACCAAATGAAGGTGTTGGAAGATGCTTCATGGCCAAATGTCCAAAGGTAACACATCCCGAGTATGTTGATTTCAATAGTGATGAAGATGACTTGCTTGTGGATGATGATTTACTTGTTGACAACTCTAGTGATGAATACTATGATGAAACGTCAATTAATCATGCTAAACAAGATAAAATGAATGACAATGATAAGGAGAAGATTGAGCTTCTAAATAAAGAACTAAACTCTCTTAAGTTAGCTCATGAAACTATCTACGAAGATCATCGAGAACTTTTAAGGGCTCATGAGAAGTTACGATTTGAAAAGCTCAATCTTGAGCAAGAGCATGAGTTCTTAAAAGCAATCAATGATGATCTCCGCAAGAAAAGTTCTTCTTACATTGCCAAGCGTTTACTCTTATCTACTTACATGCCTCAAGTCAAGTCTAGTAACAAGTACAAGAAAGATACTTCCTCTAGTAGTAACAATAATATTGTCAAATCCAATATTGTTGCTTCCAGTAGTTCTCTTGATTCCACTAATGATTCTCTTAGCCAAGTTACACTTGAGCAAGAAAATAGCTTATTGAAGGGAATTATAGAGAAAGGTGTTTAGAAGAGCCTTGCCGGGAGTAAGCAATTCGAGGAAATTGTACGCAAGCAAGGAAGGCACCGGAAGAATCAAGGTGTTGGTTTTGAACGAAAGTTCAATGCCAATGGAGTTGAGTGGGAAGAAGATCAATACCCCAAGACGAAGTTTGTTCCTCAACAAGAGAAGTATGATCCTACTTCCTTCAAGGGAACACAAGCTCAAGATGATCTTCCACCACAAGACCACAAGAACAAAGGCAAGGACAAGCTTCAAGAAGAGATTGATGCATTTGAAGAAGCACCTAAAGCCTCGTTCAAGTGGGTCCCCAAGACTACGTCAAGTTCTACTTCATCAAGTACAACTACAGCTCTAAGGATTCCCATCAAGATGATGTGGATCCCGAAGAAGAACTAGAGAGTTCTTGAGGGTGACTCCGCCAACATTCTTCACTCATATCATTTTGGCAAGAACAAGTGCAATCAACTTCCACATCTTGCACTAGTTCAAGGAGTCACAAACCCTCATGTTGGTAAGGCAAGGGACAAGGTAACCTAATGATTTCATGGATATCATCTTGTGTGTGCATCACTCTATGTCTATGGATATTCTTGTTTGTTCCTTATGGGACTAACCCATGTAGGTAAGCTGAAAGTGCAACTCACTCCAAAGGATTGGTCCAAATGATCTACATCAACATTGAGCATCAACATCTTCAACACCTACATGAAGTCATCATCGACAAAACCCAAGGTTAGTTCATCCCTCTAAGGGGGGATCTCACATCTAGGGGGAGCTTAACTCTAAGAATTGAGTCAAAGCAACTCTAATGGTGTGAACACATTAATGCATTATGTAAAAGTGGTAACCCCACTTGAGCTTAAACGATGAGTATGACCTATGATCAAATGTTCTCATTTGACTCCTAAGTCAATATACTCATATATAGATGACCTAGTCATCGCCAATTGTTTGATAGATGCTAGAATTGGTTGTGCATGCTTTGCCACATATTTCATTTGCCATCTTATTGTGTGAGCATGTTGGTGCATATTTTACTCATTCAAGGACATCCACTTGTTGCTTTGATTGTCTGGTTCTTTTCTTTTTGCCAAGTGGATGGAAAAGAATGCCTAAGAACCTTCTTTAGCTATCTATGCTTTTCTCATCTCAAACTCTATTCATGCTACATCACAAAATTTGATCAAGTCGGATTCGAACCACTCTGTGTGAGGAGCACTCGGAGTCCCCGATTCGTCATAGACTTAAACTTCCAAAACCTCTTTGTGATTCTCGGTCAGACCGATTCCTCCATTTTGGTCCTACCAAGATCATCAAGTTGATCCGAGTTTTCAATCTCGGTGCAACCGATTTGAACTTTTCGGTCTCACCGATTTGCTGTAATTGAACACAGTTATGCATCTCGGTGCCACCAAGTTGTTCCACTCGGTCACACCGACAGGGTCGGGCTATATATAGCCACGGGCAAAATTTTGGAAATTCTCCGAAACCCTTCACCCGCGCAATAGCTCGCTCTGCCATCGGTGGTCTCCAGATCGTCTCCTCATCGCCAGCAGCCTCCTGTCGCTGGTCTCCGCCGCCATCAACGGATGTCGTCCCCGCCGTTGCCGCCGTAGCAAGTCCACCGCCAAGTTAGGGTATGGACTTGATCTTTGTGCTATCCACTTCTGATTCCAAGCACATTGTATTTATGTTGAATCTTGCCACGATTGAAACTCTTCTATCTAGCCAAAGTAGTCCATAGATTAGATGCGATTCAAATTTTTAGGGTTAGGTTTCTGCCGAAACCATCTCGGACCCACCGAGTTGAAAAACTCGGTCTCACCGATTTCGCATATGCCATTGCACTAGTGACTCCCGGTCTGACCGAGAATTACTAATCGGTGCGACCGATTTGAGGATTCTGTGAAACCCTAGCAGTCTCGGTGCCACCAAACTGTGACTCGGTCCAACCGAGATCATCAGTTGAGGTTCCAAAACTGCTTCGGTATCACCGAGTTTAAAAATCGGTTGATCCGAAATGCTTTCTGTGGAAAACTAAAACTAAACTTTTGAATCATTCTTTTGCAAAAGTCTCTGCATTTTGTGATGCTCATCTATTCTATCTCATCTATAACTCTTCACAGGGTCAGCAGTCAGATTTTGCAGTATGTCAGATCAAAGTGACAGCCAGAAAAGGTCAGAAGAGCAGATGGACTTGAGTGAGGGCACTAGTCCCTCAACTTCAGATGATGGGAGCAGAAGTACTCCTAGCAATTTGCCTAAGGCTGCTACTAGGCAAAGGAGGAAAAGAACTTCAGATTCTGAGGATGAAGATTACAAAGCTAAGGAAGATGAGGCCACTTCCAAGAAAGTGGTGCTCAAGAAAGAATATGGCTCTGCTTAGAGCACTAAGCCAGGTCTGAAGAGGAAAGTTCCTGCCAAGAGGACACCTATGCCTAAGGCCAGAAAGTCCACTCAAGTGCCAGCTCAGGCTCAACCCAAAGAGGCACCTGCAAGGAAAGATACATCATCCAAACCTCAGAAAGTCCCTGAGGGAGTCCTGGACTAGGGGGTGTCCGGATAGCCGGACTATCATCATCGGCCGGACTCCAATACTATGAAGATACAAGATTGAAGACTTCGTCCCGTGTCCGGATGGGACTTTCCTTGGCGTGGAAGGCAAGCTTGGCGATACAGATATGTAGATCTCCTACCATTGTAACCGACTCTGTGTAACCCTAGCCCTCTCCGGTGTCTATATAAACTGGAGGGTTTTAGTCCGTAGGACAAACAACCATTACAACAATCATACAATAGGTTAGCTTCTAGGGTTTAGCCTCCTTGATCTTGTGGTAGATCCACTCTTGTACTACCCATATCATCAATATTAATCAAGCAGGAGTAGGGTTTTACCTCCATCGAGAGGGCCCGAACCTGGGTAAAAACATCGTGTCCCTTGTCTCCTGTTACCATCTGCCTAGACGCACAGTTCGGGACCCCCTACCCGAGATCCGCTGGTTTTGACACCGACATTGGTGCTTTCATTGAGAGTTCCTCTGTGTCGTCACCGATAGGCTTGATGGCTTCTTCAATCAACAACAACACAGTCCAGGGTGAGACTTTTCTCCCCGGACAGATCTTCGTGTTCGGCGGCTTCACACTGCGGGCTAATTCGCTTGGCCATCTGGAGCAGATCGAAAGCTACGCCCCTGGCCGTCAGGTCAGATTTGGAAGCCTAAACTTCACGGCCGACATTCGCGGAGACTTGATCTTCGATGGATTCGAGCCACAGCCGAGCGCGCCGCACTGTCACGATGGGCATGATTTAGCTCTGCCGCCGGACAGCGCCCTGGAGGCTGCACGTGAGTCCACTCTGACCCCTAGGTCGGAGCCGACCGCGCAGATCGAGGACAGGTGGTTGGACACCGCCTCAGGGGCTGCAATCTCTATGGCGATGGAGCCGAACACTGACCCTGTCCCTTGCAAAGCTCATGACTCCGAGGTGCCGGACTCCTTGCCAGACTCCGAACCTCCTGCGCCCCTGCCAACCGAATCCGATTGGGCGCCGATCATGGAGTTCACCGCTGCGGACATCTTTCAGCACTCACCCTTTGGCGACATCTTGAATTCGCTAAAGCGTCTCTCGTTATCAGGAGAGCCCTGGCCGGACTGCGGTGAGGACGGTTGGGATGCGGATGACGAAGAAATCCAAAACCCACCCACCACCCACTTTGTAGCCACTGTCGACGATCTAACCGACATGCTAGACTACGACTCCGAAGACATCGATGGTATGGACGACGATGCCGGAGACGACCAAGAACCAGCGCCTACGGGGCACTGGAAGACCACCTCGTCATACGACATATACATGGTGGACATCCCAAAAGATGGGAACGGCGAAGAAGCAGCGGAGGCTGATTCCTCTAAGAAACAGCCCAAGCGCCGACGTCAGCGACGCCGCTCTAAATCCCGCCACAGCAAGAATGGAGATTCCGGCACCGGAGACAATAACACCCCAGAGAGTGCCGAAGACAACCCCCTCCAGCAAGATTCAGCACAGGAGGACGGAGAAGCCAACCCTCGAGAGAGAGCGGCAGACGAGGAGATAGAGGATGACAATTACATGCCTCCCTCCGGAGATGAGGCAAGCCTCAACAACGACGAATTCGTCGTGCCCGAGGATCCCGTCGAACAAGAGCGTTTTAAACGCAGGCTAATGGCCATGGCAAACAACCTAAAGAAAAAGCAGCAACAACTTCGAGCTGATCAAGACATGCTGGCCGACAGATGGACCGAGGGCCTCGCGGCCGAAGAGCATGAACTCGAACGCCCCTCCAAAAGCTACCCAAAACGCAAGTTGCTCCCCTGATTAGAGGAGGAGGCATATAAACCTTCATCACCGGCGCTCAATACGGCAGACCGACCACCTCGTGGCCGCGACAGAGAGGCATCTAGGCCCTCCACCAGAACCGTACCCCGGCACCGCTCGAAAAGCGCGAAGCCACGGGGGAATGTGCCGGACTTGCGAGATATATTGGAGGACAAGGCAAGACAATCAAGATCGATCTATGGATCACGTGGGCACCCAACGATGCGAGACGACTTTCGTCACGCCGGATACAGCAACTCCGGCCGGGCCGAACACAGTAGACAAAGCTCTCTTGAGCTGCGTCGCGATATTGCCCAGTATAGAGGCGCCGCACACCCACTATGCTTCACAGATGAAGTAATGGATCATCAAATCCCGGAAGGGTTTAAACCCGTGAACGTTGAATCCTACGATGGCACAACAGACCCCGCGGTTTGGGTCGAAGACTATCTCCTTCACATCCATATGGCCCGTGGTGACGATCTCCACGCCATCAAATATCTCCCACTCAAGCTTAAAGGACCAGCTCGGCATTGGCTTAACAGCTTGCCAGCAGAATCAATTGGGTGTTGGGAGGACCTGGAAGCCGCATTCCTTGACAACTTCCAGGGCACATATGTGCGATCACCAGATGCCGATGACCTAAGCCACATAATTCAGCAGCCAGACGAATCGGCCAGACAATTCTGGACACGGTTCCTCACAAAGAAAAATCAAATCGTCAACTGTCCGGATGCAGAGGCCCTCGCAGCCTTCAAACACAACATCCGCGATGAGTGGCTGGCCCGGCACCTAGGACAGGAAAAGCCGAAATCCATGGCAGCCCTCACATCACTCGTGACCGGCTTCTACGCGGGGGAGGACGGCTGGCTAGCCTGCAGTAACAACCTCAGCAAAAAATGCTGGCAGTCTGGATACTAAGGACCACAATGGCAGGTCGCGTCGAAACAAAAACAAACGCCGCGTTAACGGCGATAACACAAAGGATACGACAGTCAACACCGGATTCAGAGGCTCTAAACCCGGTCAGCGGAAGAAGCCATTCAAAAGAACTACTCTGGGTCCGTCCAATTTGGACCGAATACTCGACCGCTCTTGCCAGATACATGGCACCCCTGAAAAGCTAGCTAATCACACTAACAGGGGTTGTTGGGTATTCAAGTAGGCAAGCAAGTTAATTGCCGAAAACAACGACAAGGGGCTGCATAGCGATGACGAGGAAGAGACCCGGCCGCCGAACAGTAGAGGACAGAAGGGTTTCCCCCCACAAGTGCGGACGGTAAACATGATATACGCAACCCATATACCCAAGAGGGAGCGGAAGCATGCACTTAGGGACGTATATGCGATGGAGCCAGTCGCCCCGAAGTTCAATCCATGGTCCTCTTGCCCGATCACTTTCGATCGAAGGGACCACCCCACCAGTATCCGCCATGGCGGATTCGCCGCATTGGTTTTAGACCCAATCGTCGATGGATTTCACCTCACTAGAGTCCTGATGGACGGCGGCAGCAGCCTGAACCTGCTTTATCAGGATACAGTGCGCAAGATGGGCATAGACCCCTCAAGGATTAGACCTACAAAGACGACCTTCAAAGGCGTCATACCAGGTGTTGAGGCCAATTGTACAGGCTCAGTCACACTGGAAGTGGTCTTCGGATCCCCGGATAATTTCCGAAGCGAGTAGTTAATATTCGACATAGTCCTGTTCCGCAGTGGCTATCACGCTCTGCTTGGACGAACCACGTTTGCAAAGTTCAACGCGGTGCCGCATTATGCATACCTTAAGATCAAAATGCCAGGCCCTCGTGGAGTCATCACGGTCAACGGAAACACTGAACGCTCCCTTCGAACGGAGGAACACATAGCGGCTCTCACGGCAGAAGTACAGAGCAGCCTCTTAAGGCAATTTTTGAGTCTGGCCGTTAAACGACCGGACATGGCCAAACGCGCCCGGAGTAAAATAAATCAAGACCACCTGGCATGTTCCGAGCACGCATAGCAATGCGGCCCCAACCCCAGCCCTTGCATGATTGCAAGACCAGCTCTTCGTGTACATCATTACGCCCTGGAGATACCATGGGCATAGGGGGAGGGGCACGACCACGACAGGCCTAGAGTACGGCTCAACCACACCAGGGGCTCCCAAGTGTGTCGCTCTTTTTCTTTTCCTTTTTTTATTTATCCACAGGACTCCGTTAACCAGAGACCCTGTCCGGCGGTGAATCTGCCGAACTCACGATGCAACAGCCAGGGAAGGTCAAAGTCTACGACGAACACTCAGATGATCTCCATTATGAGCATTAAATTTGTTAATACACCATTTAGCAGCCTACCCCTGGAGGGGGACATGTCTAATAGTCCAATCCCTTGCTTACCGCACTATTTGTATCGTTCTGCACTCATGGCAGAATTCCTTGAATAAACAATGCATCACTTTTCGCTTGTAATTGCATTCCTTTCTTACATATATGTTCATTTATGACATTTTGCATCCGTACACTTTGGTACGGCCGAATACACCAGGGGCTTATGTTCCCCGCATTACGGTGTGATAAGTCCGAACACTTTCACAAGTGCGGCACCCCGAACTTATAGCATTATATGAATCGGCTCCGAATCATGTCTTGGGTCAATAGTTGGGTTTGCCCGGCTCCCATGTTTTGGTACCTTACGTTCCGTTGTATCGGCTAAGGTAGCACTGGGAGAACCACTGCGATTGCGCCCCGGTTGAGCTGGGCGAGCGCCTTAGTGGAGAAAGCTAAAACTGACTGTCATGATAAGGCGAGAGCTGGTCGCTGTTCGAGAGGTCTTTTCGAGTCCCTAAAGACTTATGCCGCTTAGAGCGAGGAACCGGCTTCGTCCGGCCCAGGCGTGGATAGCGCCCCGAACTCGGTCTTCCGAACACTAGGGGCTTCGCCGAAATTTAAAATTATAGAATTCTATGGCTAAGTGAGAGTGTTCAAGCATTATAAGTCCGGTTGCCTTGTTCGTTGTGTTGAGCGCCTCCCAAGATGGACCCAAAAATGGGAACAAGAGCGCTCAAGTTTATCCCGAACACCCCAGCACTCGTGGCATGGGGGCTGAAGCCGACGACTTGCCATCTCTCACATTTGATAAACGGCCGCACAGAAGGTAATATTTTAAATTAATAAGCGCTGCTTAGCGCATATGAACAAAGTTTTCAGCGCACAGGATAACACATTGCGAGTCTACTCAAATATTACATCTTTGGGGCACTCATCCGCAATCTTGCGGGCACCCTTCAGGACACTCTTATAATACATTTCGGGCGTGCGATACTCCTTGCCCGCCGGCGGCGCGTCCGTCAGAAGCTTCTCAGCAACCAGCCTGCCCTAGTGCACCTTTGCGCGGGCAAGGGACCGACGGGCACCTTCAATGCAGGCGGAGCACTTGATGACTTCCACCCAGGGACACGCATCCACCAGCCGCCGCACCATGCCAAAGTAGCTCCCAGGCATGGCCTCTTCAGGCCACAGCCGGACTATGAGGCCCTTCATGGCCTGCTCGGCTACCTTGTGGAGCTCGATCAGCTACTTCAGCTGTTCGCTAAGGGGCACCGGATGTCCGGCCTTAGCATACTGAGACCAGAAGACCTTCTCCATTGAGCTCCCCTCCTCGGCTCGGTAGAATGCGGCAGGATCAGACACGCTGCATGGAAGATCCGCAAAAGCTCCTGGAGAGCTCCGAATTCGGGTAAGTAACAGGTAATTCACTTTCACATGCTTGCTTTGCATGAAAAAAGCCTTACCCGCCGCTATTTTCTTCACCGCCTCAATCTCCTGGAGGGCCTTATGGGCCTCGGCCTTAGCGGCTTTGGCACTCTCAAGAGCCGAGGCAAGCTCGGACTCTCGAGTCTTCGAGTCGCGCTCCAAACTCTCATGCTTTTCCATGAGAGCCTGGAGCTCTTGCCGCACCTCCGCCACCCGCGCCTCCTGCTTCTCTCGCTCCGCTCGTTCCGCGGCCGCATTACGTTCGGCCGTGGACACGGCCTCCTTCAGGGTCGCCACCTCGTTCGTGGCCCCTGCAGTGCCCATGTTATCCTTGTTATTTCTATTGCAACCAAAATCCTTTTCTATAAGGTACAAATTTAGTACGGTGTTACTCACCTTCTTTGTCCTCGAGCTGCTTCTTGGCAAGGCCGAGCTCGTTCTCGGTCTGCTCGAGGTCCTGTTTCAAAGCACCGACCTCCGCAGTCAATGCGGCAGAGGTCAGCAGCGCAGCCTGCAACCCCATATTGACATAATTTTTAGAACTCCTGCGTATATCTTTTTAGATCCTCAGTCCGGCTTTTCTTTCCGAACACCGAACTGAGCATCAGGGGCTACTATCTATGCGGTATTACATTGCATATTTTAAAACTTCTTACCTCAAAGCCTGTTAGAAGGCTGTTGCAGGCTTTGGTCAGCCCGCTCTTGGCGAGCTGAACCTTCTGAATCACCGCACTCATGATAGTGCGGTGTTCTCCCTCGATGGAAGCGCTGTTGAGCACCTCCAACAAGTTGTCCGGTGCCTCCGGTTGGACGGAGGCTGCCGGTGTCACGATCTTGCCCTTCTTATGAAGGGGCCGCCTGCCGGACTCCAAAACCACTGCGGGTTCCGGCATGGAGTCCGGCGCAAAGTCCGGGAGGCTTCCTTGTGGCACCTCCAGAGCCTCCTCCTAATGGGTCCCCTCCTGGGATCCCACCTTGGCGTCGTTAGCATCACGAGGGGTGGAGGCGGTCGGAATGGAATCCACATCCGACGGAGCCAAGGACTCGCTCGATGAAGCGGGAAGATCATCCTCGGCCGGACTGCAGGTAGTGTGCGGCATTAGAAGGACACCATGTGGCACAAAAGAGAAATTATAAATCATTCAGGAATCCGGATACTTATGATCTTGCCGGGGGCTTGGCCCTTGAGGGCCACCCTTCGTCGCCGTCATTGGCGTTGGCGGAGCTGTCCGGAGGAAGGGTCCTTCCCCTCTTGGACCCTTCGGCCTCCCCCGTTGGAGCAGCCTTCCTCTTCCTCTCTCCCCCTCCTGGGGAGAGTCCTCTTTCTCCTCCTTGTCTTCGAGGGAGGAGTCCGCCTCGGAGCCATCAGACGATGAGTCCGATACCACCTGGCGCCGGGAACTCCTTCGGGTTCCCGTGGCTTTCTTCTTGGCCTTCTTCTCCGGCACCACATAAAGTGCCGGGACTAGTAGCCCCGTTAAACGGGTATCCGCTGGGTCTTCGGGGAGGGGAGCCGGACAGTTAACCTGTCCAGACGTCCTCTGCCAGTCCTGTTAAAGGCATTGGGAATTTTAGATCCCACAATAGAGTCAAACTATGAAAGAAATAAATGTCCCATAAAGGATAACATATCTTACCACACCGGCCGGGCGTTTCATGCTGAATCCGCGATCTTCAGTTGCAGATGCGGGGGCTTCTCCGCCCTTGAACGGCACCCTCCAGCAGCTTCGTACGTTATGTCGAAGAGCCCGCTAAGGGTCCGGTGCTGTGCCGGATCAAACTCCCACAGATTGAAGGCCCGTTGTTGGCAGGGGAGAATCAGGTGGACGAGCATGACCTGGATCACGTTGATAAGCTTGAGCTTCTTGTTCACCAGGGTCTGGAGACAGGACTGGAGTCCAGTCAGCTCCTCCGAACTGCCCCATAGCAAGCCCTTCTCTTTCCAGGAGGTGAGCTGCATGGGGGTACCAGATCTGAACTCGTGGGCCGCTGCCCATTTAGGGTCACGCGGCTCGGTGATATAGAACCACCCCGATTGCCACCCTTTGATGGTTTCCATGAAGGCGCCCTCGAGCCAGAGGACGTTGGGCATTTTGCCCACCATGGCGCCTCCGCACTCCGCTTGGACGCCCTTCACTACCTTCGGCTTGACATTGAAGGTTTTTAGCCACAAGCCGAAGTGGGGCTGGATGCAGAGGAAGGCCTCGCACACGACGATAAACGCCGAGATGTTGAGGATGAAGTTTGGCTCCAGATCGTGGAAGTCCAGGCCGTAGTAGTACATGAGCCCCCGGACGAAGGGATGAAGTGGGAAGCCCAGTCCACGGAGGAAGTGGGGAAGGAATACGACCCTCTCATGGGGCCTGGGGGTGGGGATGAGCTGCCCCTTGTCGGGCAGTCGGTGCGCGATGTCGCTGGACAGGTATCCGGCGCTGCACAGTTTTTCGATGTGCCCCTCCGTAACGGAGGAAGCCATCCACTTGCCTCCCGCTCCGGACATGGCTGGAGAAGGTTGAGGCGAGATGTGCGGACTTGGGCGCTGGAGCTCGAGTGCGCGGAGATGGATAAGCAAAGGAGGAAGAAGGCGCAGGTAAAAAAGGAGGATCCTTATCTCCTTATATATGGGCGGACAAAGACTATGCGTCCCCACCGGCCTGGTAAAACTCGCTTATCTCCCAAGCGCCACAATCAGTGGCGCGGTTGGGTTACCCACGTCCGTATTGATGGGAATCCTGGAATAAGAGGAACACGATCTCTACTTCGACACGACGTGCCAAGGAAACCGCTTCTCTAAACGCGCTGAGGTGGTATAATAAAAAACGATTCAAGTAAAGGCTTGGTGGTGGTGTGACATCATGCCACAAAATACGTCAGCAGATTGAACTTGTGTACGTATTATTCTCTCTACGGTGCTATGTGGAATTTATTTTGCAGAGCCGGACACTATCCTGGTGTTCACAATCTTCTATGATTAATTCGGAGGAGGAACCCGCCTTGCAATGCCGAACAATATGCGCGCCGGACTCATCGTCATTGAAGCCTGGTTCAGGGGCTACTAAGGGAGTCCTGGACTAGGGGGTGTCCGGATAGCCGGACTATCATCATCGGCCGGACTCCAAGACTATGAAGATACAAGATTGAAGACTTCGTCCCGTGTCCGGATGGGACTTTCCTTGGCGTGGAAGGCAAGCTTGGCGATACGGATATGTAGATCTCCTACCATTGTAACCGACTCTGTGTAACCCTAGCCCTCTCCTGTGTCTATATAAACCGGAGGGTTTTAGTCCGTAGGACAAACAACCATTACAACAATCATACCATAGGCTAGCTTCTAGGGTTTAGCCTCCTTGATCTCGTGGTAGATCCACTCTTGTACTACCCATATCATCAATATTAATCAAGCAGGAGTAGGGTTTTACCTCCATCGAGAGGGCCCGAACCTGGGTAAAAACATCGTGTCCCTTGTCTCCTGTTACCATCCGCCTAGACGCACAATTCGGGACCCGCTACCCGAGATCCGCCGGTTTTGACACCGACAGTCCCCACTGGTGCAACTATGAAGTTCACAATTGAATCAGAGGATGATGGTGATCAGGACAAGAAAAAGAAGAGAGCAAGAACCACAACTGCCAAGGTCCTTGGAAAGCCCTCAATGAGAGATGCTGCAACAACACCTAAGGCAGCTAAGCTTATGGGAGATGTAATCAGATCAGGGGCTGCAACATCCAAGCCCAAGGAAGCACCCAAAGCTGCCTCCAAGGCCAAGCAAGTTCCAAAGAGGAATACTAGGAGTATTCCAGCTGCTGAAAAGAACAAGGCCCCAGTGCCAAATGTTGCTGAAGAAGAGGATGAGGAAGGACAGGTCCTTAGAAAGCTCAAGCCCAAGATACCAGACCACAATCATGCCCATCCTGTGGCTGAGGACATGAGAATCAGGAAGGATTCAGGGCTGAGACTGTGGAGGATGGAAGATCCATATGCTTCAAGAAGAAGAACTGCTGTTGACTACAGGTTCCATACAAAGGAACAGCAGGAGTTTTATGAGACCATTCTGTTGGACAAGAAGCCTATAGTCTGTGACATGAGGTGGGTCGACTGGACCTACATCAAGGACAATGAAGAGCACTATCCTGGAGTGCAAGACAGCTTTATTGCTTGTGGAGTTGCTGATTTTGTTGGGCAGAAGTTCACCAACTGGAATGATGATCTTATCATGCAGTTCTACTCCACAGCACATTTTTACCCAAATGGTAGAATTGTTTGGATGTCTGAAGGTACAAGGTACCAATCCACTGTTAAAGAATGGGCAAGTCTGATAAATGCCCCCAAGGAAGAAGAGGATGACCTGGACATTTATGCAAAGAAGAAGTTGGGTCACAATTCAATGGCTCACATGTACAAGGAAATCCCAGACAAGGCAATAGAGACTCACAAGTTTGGATCAGTTCACTTTCTGCTGTCAGGGATGCCAACCATAAATTGGATTCTGAGGCACACTTTGTTGCCCAAGTCTGGTGACCATAACATGATCAGAGGGCATGCCATCAACATGCTGCATGTGTTTGATGTGCCCCAGAAATTCAAAGTCATGAGCCTAATAGTTGAAACAATCAAGAGGACTACAGCAGATCAGAAGAGGAGCTATGGATATGCACCTCAGATTCAAGAATTGATAAACTCAAAGATGGGCAGAGGGAAATATCAATTGGATAAGGAACATTTTCCAATTTATCCAGACTTTGAGGACAATGAGGTTGTCATGAATGAAGATGATCCACAATCAGTTCAAGCTCAGGCAAAGAAGGAGAAGGCTTCCAAGATGCCAACTCAAGAGGAGGCATCTTAATATTTCTTGAAAACCAAACAGGAGCAGCTTGGTTACTTGATAGCATCAACTCTGAGGATTGAGAAAGGACTGGCCACCCTCACTCAGAATCAGGAGAGCCTTGAGGGAATCATGGAACAAAAATTCTATGATCTAGATGTTAAAGTGATAGAGATTCAGTCAGTTGTAGAGCAGCTGCAGGATGATATGCAGGAGAGGAAGGGCAAGACTACCACCAATGTGTTTGCCAGAGTGCCCAGAGCCCAGAGGTCAGTTGCAGTGCCAATGATAGACACTAGAGCAACAACTTCAGCACCAGCTACTGCCCCTACAGTTCCAGTGCAACCAGCTCCAGCATCCACTCCAACACCCTCTACTTCAACTGAAGCCTTCGTCCAAGGAGCTATCAGGACACCACCACCAGAAGATCAAGCCTGAGAGTCGATCTAGCACTATGCATTTTCTATGAACTTTTTGGTAACTTGTTGCCAAAGGGGGAGAAAAATGTACAAATCATAGGCTTCGAGAGAGAGAGAGAGTGTTGTGCTTTTATTCTCTCTTGCTTTATTTGGTGGTTTTTCAAACTTTGTTTGCTTTTGGTTGAGATACTATGCCTGTGAGACATTGATGATCATGTGTTTGATCATAAGCTACACTTATGCATGCTTGATATTATCCTATCTATCTTATGTGATCAATCACTATGCTTGGTGATGAGTGCATGTATTCATTGTTTATTATTTTGAGCGCTCCACCAAGATGTATGTGACATGGAAGAGTAACCCATGAGCCTAATTCATTGTGCATTTGCAGTCCAAAGCAAATATTAACCCATGCACAAATTTAGGGGGAGCTCTTGCTTATCACATACTTCTCAACGCGACGATGTTATTCAATCTTATTATCATTTGTCAAAGCTTTGATCTATAGGTTGTCATCAATTACCAAAAAGGGGAGATTGAAAGTGCAACTATCCCTACGTGGTTTTGGTAATTCATAACAACATATAGCTCATTGAGCTAATGCTATTCCAAGACTATTATTTCAGGAAAGCTCAATGAATGGCATGGCATGGATGATGAAAGTGGATCCCTCAAAATACTAAGGACAAAGGATTGGCACAAGCTCAAAAGCTCAAGACTCTTCATTTTATATTTTAGTGATCCAAGATCACATTGAGTCTATAGGAAAAGCCAATACTATCAAGGAGGGATGAGGTGTTGCTTAATGAGCCTCTTGCTTCATGTGCTTAGTGATATGCTCCAAAACCCTCAACTACTTTCCCACATCCACAAATGACCTATACCCAAAGCCAAAATCGGTCACACCGAAACTTCCTATCCGGCGCCACCGATTCCAAAAGTCATAGCCACTGCCACAAACCCTAAGCAAATCGGTCTTACCGATAGGGATCTCGGTCTCACCGAGATGGGGTTGCAATCTCTCTGTTTCCCTTCATAACGTTTCGGTCTAACCGAAGTGAGTGATCGGTCCCACCGAGATTGCAATGTAAACTCCCTGTTTCATTTTTGTAACATTTCAGTCTCACCGAAAAGAGCAAATCGGTACCACCGAGTTTACCTGACCAACTCTTTGGAAAGCTTATTACCAAATCGGTCTCACCGAGTTTGTGTAATCGGTCTTACTGAGATTACGTTATGCCCTAACCCTAACCGAATCGGTCTCACCGAGATGCATGTCAGTCCCACCGAAAATCACTAACGGTCACTAGGTTTACTAAATCGGTCCGACCGAGTTTAACAATTCGGTCCCATCGAGTTTGGTAAATTGTGTGTAACGGTTAGATTTTGTGTGGAGGCTATATAGACCCCTCCACCTCCTCTTCATTTGTGGAGAGAGCCATCAGAATGAACCTACACTTCCAACTTACCATTTCTGAGAGAGAACCACCTACTCATGTGTTGAGGCATAGATATTCCATTCCTACCATATGAATCTTGATCTCTAGCCTTCCCCAAGTTGCTTTCCACTCAAATCTTCTTTCCACCAGATCCAAAACCTATGAGAGAGAGTTGAGTGTTGGGGAGTGTCGGTGTCAAAACCGGTGGATCTCGGGTACGGGGTCCCGAACTGTGCGTCTAGGCGGATGGTAACAGGAGACAAGGGACACGATGTTTTTACCCAGGTTCGGGCCCTCTCGATGGAGGTAAAACCCTACTCTTGCTTGATTGATATTGATGATATGGGTAGTACAAGAGTGGATCTACCACGAGATCAAGGAGGCTAAACCCTAGAAGCTAGCCTATGGTATGATTGTTGTAATGGTTGTGTGTCCTATGGACTAAAACCCTCCGGTTTATATAGACACCGGAGAGGGCTAGGGTTACACAGAGTCAGTTACAATGGTAGGAGATCTACATATCCATATCGCCAAACTTGCCTTCCACGCCAAGGAAAGTCCCATCCGGACACGGGACGAAGTCTTCAATCTTGTATCTTCATAGTCCTGGAGTCCGGCCGATGATGATAGTCCGGCTATCCGGACACCCCCTAGTCCAGGACTCCCACAGTAGCCCCTGAACCAGGCTTCAATGACGATGAGTCCGGCATGCATATTGTTCGGCATTGCAAGGCGGGTTCCTTCTCCGAATAATTCATAGAAGATTTGTGAACACCAGGATAGTGTCTGGCTCTGCAAAATAAATTCCACATTCCACCGTAGAGAGAATAATATGTACACAAGTTCAATCTGCTGACGTATTTTGTGGCATGACGTCACGCCACTACCAAGCCTTTACTTGAATCGTTTTTTATTATACCACCTCAGCGCGTTTAGCGAAGCGGTTTCCTTGGCACATCTTTGTCGAAGCAGAGATCGTGTTCTCCTTATTCCGGGATTCCCATCAATACGGACGTGGGTAACCCAACCGCGCCCGTTGCCACGCCTCCTCTATCGAAGGCGAGTCCCAACCGGTCATGGAGACGGCCCTTGGTATTCTCCCTCTTTATAATGGGACCAAAGCTCGTTTCTTTTCTTCAACCCTCAATCGAATTCTTCCCCTCGCCCTGAGTTCCAACACCCAGAGCCTCAGATTCGAGCGCCTCGGACCTTCAATGATGTCCGGATCCGACCTACAGGGCCGGTGGATGCCCTCCTCCGTCACGGAACAGGACGTGCAAAAGCTGAGAGAAGCTAAGTACTTGACCTACGAGATTTCGCAGAGGCTTCCCGCCAAAGGGCAAGTCATTCCCACTCCCGAGCCTGGCAAAAGCGTCGTGTTCGTGTCCCACCTCCGTCGGGGTTTAGGCTTCCCGATGGATCCTTTTGTGAGAGGGCTCATGTTTTACTATGGGCTGGAATTCCACGACTTGGCTCCGGAGTCCATCCTCCACATCTCGTCATTCATTGTCGTCTGCGAGGCCTTCCTCCGCACTACCCCCCACTTCGGTTTGTGGCTCAAAACCTTTAACGTGGAGCCGAAGGTGATCGAGGGGCGCCAATCAGAGTGCGGCGGGGCGGCCGTAAGCAGGAGGGCCGATGCTCCGTGGCCCGAGGGCTCCTTCCAAGAGGAGCTCAGCTTGTGGCAACAGGAGTGGTTTTATATTACCGCTCCCAGGGGCAGCAGGCAGAAGCCGCCGCCCATCTTCCGCTCGGGACCTCCACGGCGACTGATGTCATGGGTCAACCAGGGGCTCAACTGGGGGCCGTTAAAGGACGTGCCCCTATTGCAGGGCCGGATTCGAGACCTCCAAGCGAGGGAGATCGATCTGGTCGTGGTGATGCAGGTCATGCTGATTAGGCGTCTCCTGCCCTGCAAACGCCGTCCTCTCCGGCTGTGGGAATTTAATCCGGAGGGACCATGAATTCTCCAACACTTCATGGGTACGACACCCGTGGAGATGTACAAATTGTTCTTCGGATCACGAGAGGTGTGTCCGGAATTGACCGAGGACGCCGGCCTAAGCTGCAATCGCCCGGATACACAAGTAGCTCTGTGTCCGGACATACCGTTTGTTTGTCTTTCTACGATTCTCCTTTTAACCAATTGTCCTCTAAACAGGAGTGGATAGCGCAAGCAAAACTGATACGGTGTCCGGCCCCCCTCCAAGAGACCGCGCCGGATCCCGTGCTGGTCAGGATGCTGGAGGTTGCGCCTTCAAAGGAAGGCGAAGGGCAGAACAGAGGAACTACCGCCTCTACCGAGGAGGCTTTTGAGAAGGGGGGATTGAGAATCCCTCCTTCCAAGGGGAGAAGAGGACGGCTTCCGAAAACCCGGAGGCCAAGGCCTCGAAGCGGGGGAAGAGATCCTCACCGGAGGGTCCTGCGTCCGGGGAGGCCCCGGCCGCACTATCTTCTCTACGGAATCAGCCCTCCAGCGAGTCGTAAGTAGAAAAAAGGGAGTTTTGTAATAAGGGAGATCCCTATTTGTGCTTCTGAGGATAACTTAAGTTTTTACCTTGTAGTTCGGATCTCCGTCCTTCTCAGATGAGCTCGTCTTCGGGGGACCTTCGTCCGGAGATGATGGAGAGCGAGACGCCTCCATCTGCCGCGCCATCAGGTGGAGCAGACGACCCTGAGATGTCATCACGGAGGGTATCCCCGAGTCCGGCAGAGCCGAAGAGTTCGGCGCCAACTAGTGTATGGCCGGGGGAGCTGAGGGATCTACTTGAGAGGGCGTCTATCTCAGAAGATCACCATGCATTGATGAGTATGGTGATTGGAAGAATTTCGTCCGCCGAAGGCAGGTTGCATGATGCCGTCAGAAGCTTGCTGGCGGGGTTTGAGGTATGTAAAAATGACATACCTTTTGACAATTTTACACATAAAGTGCGCCCTGTATAGATAGTAGCCCCTGAGACTCGGTAGGTTATCGAGAGCGACAGCGTGCCGAGGATCAAAATCGTAGGTATTGATTTTCGCCTTTCCTATGCAGGTGGCGGATAGTCCGGTGGCCAGCCGGGCTGATGGAGTTGCCGAACTAAAGCGGCAACTCGATGTTGCGGATGCGGACATCGCGCTAGTCAACAAGCGACTTGACGAGTCGCAAGGTAGGTTTCTTCTCCGTGGTCACCTAGTAAGGGAGCCGAAGCCCACTCCTTACAATATGTGTGCTTGATGCAGATGGTCCCGCTGCTGTGGAGGACCTTCGAGCAGAGCTTGCTCGAGCCAAGGAGAAGGCCAGGAGGAGTGATGCGGCTGCCTCGAAGGCGGCCGAAGAGCTAAAAGCTGAAAGGGCTGCTCACTGCCGAAGTAGGGAGGAGATGGCCGAAATGGCCATGAAGCTGAAAGATGTTACCGACCGCTTTGAGGTTCTCGAAAAAGAGCGCCGAGCGGAGCAAGAAAGCCTGAAGAAGGCCACCGCCGAAGCCAAGGATGCCCGTTCTGCAATGAGGGCTATAAAGGAGGAACTGCGTCAGGCCGGAGATATTGCGGCAGGCAAGCCATTTCTGCTGCGCAGGAGGTTTACAGATCCGAAGTATGCTCAGCTTGGCCAGCTGTGGGGTCCAGAGGATCCTTATATGGATTTAGTGGCGAGTGCGGCAGATGCCGTTGTGCACTTCCGAAGTCAGAAGGATCACGAGACGGAAGAGTTGTTTTGGTCTCAATTCCATAGTCCGGAGCGTTCACTTCCGCTGACTGATCGGTTGGCTGAGTGGGCTGAGCTGAATAGGCTGTCCGGACTTGCCATGACAGATATCGTGGCTCATGTCTGGCCGGATAGGCCCAATCCGAAGAGTTATTTTGGCTTATTGCAGCAATTTCTTGGGGCGGTGCCGCATATCAAGGGGATGAAGCGGTCGGCCTGCATAGAGGGTGCACGGATGGCCCTCGCCCGTGTGAAGACATACTGGACGGAGATGGATGCCACCGATGTTGCAACCCAGGGTTCGGAGAGAGCCGGTTACCCGCCGAGCACTATTTTGGGGAAGTTCTTCGTGGTGCTAGTGTAATAGAGTCGCAGTGCTAAAAAAATGTCATGTTCGAATGAACTTTATGGTTTGCAAGACGATATATATAATATAAGCGCTTTTTATACTTGTGCGTTCAAGTATTGAAATATCTCCTGTGCGGCCGTTAATGTATACTTGTGTATAACCTGAAAGATGGCAGTCTTCGGCTTCAGCCCCCACGCACAAGGTGCAGGGGTGTTTCCAAAAATAGCGCATTTTCACACTTAATCCAACGTCTCGGTCCTGTGAAGGAGGTGGTAGCGTAGCAAACGAGGCAACTGGACTATAATGCTTTATCACTTTCACTTAGCCATAGGAGTTCGAGGGTGGGGCTACGACATAGCCCCTAGGGGCACTGCGCTTTCCGAATTCGGGGCGCGTATGTGCCTGACCGGGAAACGGTCCTTCGTCAAAGCGGAGGAATTCTAAACATTCTGGTAGTCGATCGAGTGGTTGACCAGTCTCTCGCTGTATCATGACAGTCAGTTTTCGGCTTTCTCTACTGAGGTGCTCACCCGGCCGAACCGGGGCACAATCGCAGTAGTTCTCCTGGTGCCGCGTTAGCCGATGATACGGAACGTAAGGCAGCAAAACACAGGAGCCGGGCAAACCCAACATTTGACCAAAGACATGATTCGGAGCTGATGCATATAAGGCCTAACTCGAGACGCCGAACACTCCCTAAGGTATTCGGTCTTTATGATAACGGGCAGAACAATGCCCTAAGCCCCTAGTGTCCAGGTACAGGCGAGAATTTCTGGCGCGGCCGATGCCAAAACGCCAGCCTCCTTGCTGGTTATGGTAAAAAAATGTGGGATGTGAATCAACAAGAGACAGTAAGAAAGGTCTACGCAGGGTCTTAATCTGAAAAGAATCCTTGCGACGGGTCCCTGCTGCACGTCTGCGCCTGTGTCTCCGTTGTGCCGTATCCTGGACGGGTGTACACGCTGTCCATCTGTAAAAAGAGAGGAACTTAGTTCGAAAAGAAGTCATGCAAAGAATGTATTAAAAATTGAAATATGAATGAATGAATAGAGCTGAGCTTTTATTAGCTCTTTATTGCTTATACGCACATCCCCTTGTGAAGGGGTGTGCGGCTAGGGAGCCCCTAGTTTGTTTGTGCCGGACTCGTCTAGCCGTGTCCGGGGTCTTGAACGACCTTTTAATGGGATGATGCCGCGTGGACCGGGCATTTTAAGTGTAAGAGACGCGTAGTGCGGTATTGCGTTAAAGCGGACGAAAGCTTCACGTCCCAACAGTGCTTGATGGCTACTTTTAAATGGGGCGATATGGAAGATTAGCTTTTCGCGACGGAAGTTGTCGGGCGACCCGAGCACAACTTCTAGTAGTAAGGAGCCCGTGCACTTGGCGTAAGGGCATGGCATCACTCCTTTGAAGGAAGTGCGGCTATTGTGAATTTTAGTAGGGTCTATCCCCAACTTGCGGATTGTGTCCGGATATAGCAGGTTTAAATCGCTGCCGCCATCCATCAGGACTTGTGTAAATTGTAGTCCGTCGATTATAGGATCCAACATCAGAGCAGTCCATCCTGCATTTCGAATACTTCTGGAATAGTCCAGGTGGTCGAAAGTCATTGGTTTTAACATCCAATCTCGGGGTTCCGCTGGGGTGGACCGTGCGACACGTGCTTTAGCGGGTGCCGCACTATTGTTCCGTATTATCACATGAAGTGAGTTTACTGTTTTGACTTCTTGTGGGAAAGTCTTTTGTTTTCCGGCGCTCTGCTGGTGGGGTTCGTCGTCGTCCTCACTTGGCGCGTTGAGCCCCTTGTGTTCAGCGTTGAGTCGGCCGGACTGTTTGAATACCCAACAATCCCGGTGGGTGTGGTTTGCAGGCTTCCCGGGGGTATTGTGGATTTGATATATTCGATCCAGAATTTTGTTTAGGTTGGATAGCTCATCACTGTTGTCCTTAAGAGGCAGTGTTTTGTTGTTCGGCCGCGAGCTTTTGAATCCGGCGTTGACCGCCGTGTTCTTTGGGCTCTTTTCTTTATTCCGGTGCTGGTCCTTTCTGCGCCGTGATTTTCCATTTCCATCTCTGATCTCGGATGTACTCAGGTCGCTGGTGCTGCATCTTGCTAGCCAGCTATCTTCCTCCGCGCAAAAGCGGGTCATTAGGCTTGTTAGCGCGGCCATTGTTCTTGGCTTTTCCTGGCCGAGGTGTCGGGCGAGCCATTCGTCTCGGACGTTATGTTTGAAAGCTGCTAAGGCTTCGGCGTCCGGACAGTCGACTATTTGGTTCTTTTTGGTGAGGAACCTGTTCCAGAATTTGCGCGCTGACTCTCCGGGCTGTTGGGTTATGTGACTTAGATCGTCTGCATCCGGAGGGCGGACATAAGTCCCCTGAAAATTTGCTCTAAACACGTCCTCGAGCTCTTCCCAACTTCCAATGGTATTTTCTGGGAGGCTTTTGAGCCAGTGCTGAGCTGGCCCTTTGAGCTTGAGGGGTAGATATTTTATGGCGTGGAGATCATCTCCTCTGGCCATGTGTATGTGCAGGATGTAATCCTCAATCCAGACTCCGGGGTCTGTTGTTCCGTCGTATGCCTCTATGTTTACGGGCTTGAACCCCGCTGGGAATTCATGATCCAGCACCTCATCGGTGAAACATAGCGGGTGTGTGGCACCCCTGTATTTAGGTGTGCCGTTGTCTTCGAACGCTCGGTGTGTTGCGTTGCTTCCTGGGGCGCTCTTTTTTGGCCCATAAATGGACCTGACCGGGCCATCTGTTTTGCGAGGATCGTGTGTCGGCTTGTGTGCGGTGCCGCTTGTCGCTTTTGGCCTGTCATCTGGTCGTCTATCCGGCCAGGCGGCCTCTTTGCTTTTTGATTGTGGGGGCTCTACGGCCTCCTCGTCGAATTCGGGCAGCAGCTTGCGCTTCGGGTAGCTCTTTGTTTGGTGGTTGTTGCCATATTTGTCCGCGGTTTTGAGTACTTTGCTCCATCTCATTCTGAGTATGTCTTCCACTGTTTTGAGCTTCCGTTTCTGCTTCTTCAGGCTTCTTGTAGTGGCGACAAGTCTTTTGTGAAGGTTCTTATGCTCCGGTAGCGTGTCCGGCGTGAGATCGTCTGGACTGTTGTTTTCGCCGGGGATGGATTGATTATCCGATTCATCCTGTTCGGATGGTTGCTTGGTTGCGTGTTCGTCGCCCACTGGTTTGCCCTGCTCTATTGCTGGGTCATTAGGAGTGCTGTTGTTGTCGAGGCGGGACTTAGGGCGGCGCCTGCGTCGCTGTTTTGGTTGTTTTTCGGCGGAATTATCCTTTGCCGCGTCCCATTGTTCCTCGTTATCGCTTCCTTTTGGGGTGTCCACCATATATATGTCGTATGACGAGGTGGTCTTCCAGTGCCCTGTAGGCGCTGGTTCTTGGTCGTCTCCGGCATCATCGTCCATACCGTCGATGTCTTCGGAGTCGTAGTCTAGCATGTCGGTTAGATCGTCGACAGTGGCTACAAAGTGGGTGATGGGTGGGTTCTGAATTTCTTCGTCATCCGCATCCCAACCATCCTGACAGCAGTCCGGCCAGGGCTCTCCTGATAACGAGAGATGCTTTAGCGATTTCAAGATGTCGCCAAAGGGTGAGTGCTGAAAGATGTCCGCAGCGGTGAACTCCATGATCGGCGTCCAATCGGATTCGGTTGGCAGGGGCGCAGGAAGTTCGGAGTCCGGCACCTCGGAGTCACGAGCTTCGCAAAGGACAAAGTTAATATCCGGCTCCATCGCCGTGGAAGTTGCAGCCCTCGAGGCGGTGTCCAGCCACCTGTCCTCGATCTGTGCAGTCGGCTCCGTACTAGGGGTCGGAGCGGGCTTATGTGCGGCCTCCAGGGCGCTGTCCGGCGGCAGAGCTAAATCATGCCCATCGTGACAGTGCGGCCCGCTCGGCTGTGGCTCGAGTCCATCGAAGATCAAGTCTCCGCGGATGTCGGCCATGAAGTTTAAGCTTCCAAACCTGACCTGATGGCCAGGGGCGTAACTTTCGATCTGCTCCAGATGGCCAAGCGAATTGGCCCGCAGTGCGAAGCCGCCGAATACGAAGATCTGTCCGGGGAGAAAAGTCTCACCCTGGACTGCGTTGTTGTTGATTGAAGGAGCCATCAAGCCTATCGATGACGAGACAGAGGAACTCTCAATGAAAGCACCAATGTCGGTGTCAAAACCGGCGGATCTCGGGTAGGGGGTCCCAAACTGTGCATCTAGGCGAATGGTAACAGGAGACAAGGAACACGATGTTTTTACCCAGGTTCGGGCCCTCTCGATGGAGGTAAAACCCTACTCCTGCTTGATTGATATTGATGATATGGGTAGTACAAGAGTGGATCTACCACGAGATCAAGGAGGCTAAACCCTAGAAGCTAGCCTATGGTATGATTGTTGTAATGGTTGTGTGTCCTACGGACTAAAACCCTCCGGTTTATATAGACACCGGAGAGGGCTAGGGTTACACAGAGTCGGTTACAATGGTAGGAGATCTACATATCCGTATCGCCAAACTTGACTTCCACGCCAAGGAAGTCCCATCCGGACACGGGACGAAGTCTTCAATCTTGTATCTTCATAGTCTTGGAGTCCAGCCGATGATGATAGTCCGGCTATCCGGACACCCCCTAGTCCAGGACTCCCTCAGGGAGACTATCATTTGAAGCACAAGAGCAAGGAGTTCATCATCAACGCACCATTTGTTACTTCTTGGAGAGTGGTGTCTCCTAGATTGGCTAGGTGTCACTTGGGAGCCTCCGACAAGATTGTGGAGTTGAACCAAGGAGTTTATAAGGGCAAGGAGATCGTCTACTTCGTGAAGATCTACAGCTAGTGAGGCAAGTCCTTCGTGGGCGACGGCCATGGTGGGATAGACAAGGTTGCTTCTTTGTGGACCCTTCGTGGGTGGAGCCCTCCGTGGACTCGCGCAGCCGTTACCCTTCGTGGGTTGAAGTCTCCATCAACGTGGATGTACGATAGCACCACCTATCGGAACCACGCCAAAAACATCCGTGTCTCCAATTGCGTTTGAATCCTCCAAACCCTTCCCTTTACTTTCTTGCAAGTTGCATGCTTTAATTTCCGCTGCCTATATACTCTTTGCATGCTTGCTTGAATTGTGTGATGATTGCTTGACTTGTCCTAAAATAGCTAAAATCTGCCAAACTCTAAAATTGGGAAAAGGTCAAGTTTTTATTGGTCAAGTAGTCTAATCACCCTCCCTCTAGACATACTTCAAGGTCCTACAATAACATAAATACAAAGAACGATTAGCTATATGCACATCTTCTCGTGGTGTTTCAGCCCGGTCTGTCATCGTTACATCAGTGCAGATGTCAGAACTCATTTTGTACTGCATCATATAACAAAAATGAAAGATTTAAAATAGATATATGATAGATTATACTACAATCATATAAACATAAATAATGTATACTATATGATAAAAATAAAAGAACTAACACAACTGTTTCAATAATTTGTAAAAAACGGTTTTTTTCCTTTTCACCTAACCTTTTTTTGAAAGGTTTTCACCTAACCTTATCACTACAGCTAGTCTGCTCCTCTCCCTCTACTCATCTCCCCGCTGCGTCGCCCCCGACCTCCGCCCTCACCCCCACAGCCACCACAAATCGACGACCTCGCCTCCCATGTGCCCCTTCTCATCCCCTCCCCCGGTTCATCGGAGAGGAAAATTGGCAGGTCGAGCGACCAGATCCGCCCACATCTGGCCCCGTTGCAACTGGTGACGACCGCGGTGTTGGCGGGCGGCGCCAACATGCCGCTCTCGGACATGGAGCTGCTCCCGCCGGACCACCCAAACACGTCCATCGCGTGCTTGCCTCCCGCAGCGTCTTCTCCGAACACACAGCCGACGGAGGTACGTGCTTGTGCTGGCGTGGCCGCGGCTCCACGAGGCCGTGCTCGACCCCGCCGGTGCCGAGCCCTTCGCGCGCGCCCACACCGGCCTCCCCGCCTACGCCTACTACGGCCAGGACCGGGAGGCAAATGAGGTGATGCTCCGGGCCGTGACCGGCGTGTCGGAGCCGTTCATGGAGGTGCTGCTGGACGGGTACTGCCCCGGTGGAGGGTTTGAGGGCGTGGCCATGCTCATCGACGTCGGTGGCAGCTCCGGCGCCTTCCTCGCGATGATCATGAGCAGGGTGCCCACCATCCGCCAGGGACTCAACTTCGACCTGCCAGACGTCGTCACCGCCGCGCCTCCCATCTCTGGTGAGACCATCGATCCCCCAATCCGCTGGCGTTCCTGCCCGTTGTTGTTGCCATTGTCCTCTCCCCTGCTGTCTTCTCCTCATGGCAGAGCTTTACCCGTCTGAATTTTTAGTGAAGAAGCTGCAGGCATGTAGCCACGGGAGCACGGGACGGCTTGATCTAAATGGCAAGCTGAAGTGCAGCATTCATGTACTGACAGTAATACTCTAGGTACTAAAGTGCAGTGGTCGTGTGATGTTAGTAATCTTGTACGTACTATACGGTGGGTACTTAACTGCAGCCGTCGTCACCGACAGTAATCTAGTAAGTTGAAGCAGTGATTGAAAGTTGAAGCAGACTAACTAACAAACAAATCGGCAGAACATAGCACCACAATTGACCGTGACAATGCCACGACCAATCGTTACCACCACCACAGGCAGAAAATCTAAAGAAACAGATGTTGTTTTTGGTATCAACATATGCATGAGACGAGTTTGATAATGAGGTTTCAGAGCATACTTGGGGTAAACTATGCATAATGCACTCTTGCTGATACTGGCTTCTGAAAAATTAACCAGTTAAGAGTTCACATGCTAATACTGAAGATATTGTGCCATCCCTGTCCCTACCTAACATGGTAAAAATGAAAGGATAGGCACAATTTTTGCTATATTTTTTGTTAGTTGGTTTTGTAGCACACTTATGGTAAATGCATATGCATTCCTTAGCATCTTTGCTTCAGAATGTTTAACCTGTTCAGAGTTCACGGTGTCAACATCAACAGTAGATGAGTTACAAAAAAAAGCTGAGTTTGATAATGAGTTTTTTTAGGACCGATAATGTGGTTCACATGCTAATATTGAAGATATTGTGTATACTGCAGTTTTATCATAGCTTCTCGCCTGTGTTTTGTTACTCAAGAAACCACAATGAAGAAATCTAAGTCGTACATGGTATTTCTCTGTAAAACTGAACTGCTGCTGCATGAGCCAGAAGCTGATTATGAGCTGAAATCTACCATTTGTGTTGAGGCTTGAGACACACTCATATTGTTAATTGCTTGCCCTAAAAATTGTTTGTCTACTGATTGCCCTCAAAACTTTTTGTCGACTGCTTGCCTACTCAATTTTTTGTACATATGTACATGTGTGTGGTGAACTGGTGGATTCATGCCAGGATTTTGCATTGTGCTTACAAGTCCTTAGAGTCATCTAATGCCAAAAAATCTGCTGGGCAGACACAATTGATTTATGTGAAATAGTAGATGAGTATAAAATTAATTTAGCTAGAGTGTTGGCATGATCTCATTGTGTTCCATGAATTTTGTTGTTCCATATCTAATAATTATTACACATTTATAGATAAGAAAAATATACATAGATGTTCATACCTAGATCCACTTGCTTTAGTTCTTGACTATCCTTGATGATCATTCACTTGTTGATGTTCCTTGGTTATCTGTGATGGACGAGGGGGGAGAAGGGATGCCAGAGGAGGTTCACAATATATAGGACGACAAATTACATGGTATGTTCCTGTATGCAGCCCATCTCTTTCCTTTTTCCCTTATACATTCTTGTAGCAAAGTTATGAACATAATCTGTTGACTATTTTACCCCAGCGTGAAAAAAAATGAAAGATACAAACATGATAGGCTGTCAAATTTTGATTAATGCTTAACTCCAGAAGCACACCTGCCAATAAAGTACAGTAGTAAAGATCTAAAAAATCAGGACTTGCTAAATATTTTATTTAGTGTATTATTTACAATTAGATATTTTATTATCGTTTATACACCAAGATTAGTTAACGCTCAAGGATTATTTATATTGCCTTTAAAGTAGCTGATAGCAAAACATACCGCTTGCTAGTTAAGAAAACTGATAGAAAACTGAAAGAGTAAACAAATTTATATTTGTCCCACGAAGTTGGTTATGATTTATGAATATTTACTGAAATTAGTGTCGTGGTTCTAAGTCTGACAGTAGAATGGGGGGTAGCTATGGAGAGGCAAGATCCCAGCTATGGAGCAGTTGTACAGACAAGAGATGTACGAGTTCATGCCCTTCTCTGAGGAAGTAACAGCCCTATGTCTCAGAGCCCGGAGGCAGTCGACTGGATTATGTGTGTGTGGATTACAAGGGTGCGAACCCCTTACACTCAGGAGGGGGGTGGCTTATATAGTGTCTGCCAGACCCCTCCGGCCCTCAGTTATGCAGGGCTTTAATTACATTAAGGCCTGACGTTACCAGTAACGCCTTACATAAAGTGTCATCATGACCATAAAGACTACTCAATTACAGACCGTTTGGATGCAGAGTGGCTCTTGAGCTCCTGGCCGTCGAGTGAATCTTTATGGTCGAGTCCTTCGAGTCCGTCGAGTGGAGTCTCTCTTGGTCGACTGGAAGGCAGCTTCTTCTGAGGATGTCCTTGGGAAGGGTACTTAGGACAGGCCTGTGACCCTACCCTAGGTACATGATTTCATCATTAGCCCCCGAATGGATCGAGGTTTGAGTGAGGAAGGAGTTGATAGTTTTTCCGACCTGCTTTTGTGTTCTGAACATGTCTTATTTTTGGACCAATAATCTTCTTGATGATGGCAACAACTTTTCTTTCAGTCGCCTTGATCCATTCCTTTCTTCTGTCGAGTGAACTTTTGCACTTAATAAACTTCCGAGCGACGGATCGCAGGAAATCTGCTGTCTGACAGATTGACCTGCTGTTAGCGGATTTTGTGGGATCCGAATTTTGGGAAGCGCGCGAAGCGGGGCGGACCGCGACGCTCGGATGGGATAGGGCATAGGCGCCTCGATTTCCACGCTGCCTTTTTCGCCACGTATCACGCGTGCGCGACTGTTTCGAGATGTGATAGGATCGCCCGGGCCCACTCGTCAGCCACTCGGAAGCATCCTTATAAAAGGCGCCGGGCGAGGGTTTTTGAACAGTACCTCCCCATTTCTCTTTCTGCCCTCTCCATCTCTGCCCGCAGTGCCTGCTCTCGTCCTCGCCCATCCAATCCTCGTGCGCTTCGCCGGCGACAATGGTGAAGGAGAAGACGGTGGCCTTGGAGCGCGCGAAGAAGGCGACGACAATGGGGAAGGCGAAAGGGAGAGCGTCCAGTCGGGGCGGATCCTCGTCAAGGTCCCGCCTGCCGCAAGGTTGGGTCCAAGGGGATTGGATCCGCTCGACCATCACCGAGACGGATCTCAATGACCTGGACAACGAGGGCCTGATCCCCCACGGGGCAGCGAGGCTCCCGGGGACCGAGTGGCAACCGCAGCCGCAGGAGGGTGAGTGTGTTCTTCTAGCCACTCACGTAGACCGTGGGTTCTCCCTGCCTCCGAGTGTTTTCTTCCGTGGGTTCTTTTATTTCTTTGGGGCGCAACTCCACCATTTCAATCCAAATTCCATTGCCTATCTTGCTGCCTTCGTGTCCATGCGCGAGAACTTCCTGGGTTGTCGACCACACTAGGGGTCTCTTTAAGCACATATTCACTTGTCGCTCACAGACAGTGAAAAAGGCGAGTCTGGATGACGATAGGACTAAGGTTATTCAGATGTGCGGGGGTCTTGGGATTCAGATGAGGAGTAAGAGTACTTTTCCGGCCATGACCCTTCCTGAGTCGGTCAGAGGATGGCACTCGACTTGGTTCTACTGCCAAGACGAGTCGACGCCGGGGCAGTCGACTGGTCTCCCTCCGTTTTCCATGGACCGAGTGAACAAGCCCTCTTCTCTGAAGGTGCTCCCTGAGGAGAAAGCCCAAGTAAAAATGTTGATGGAGCGTGTAGTCCAGCTCGTTCGGGATGGAGTGACGGGTATGGACCTTCTGGAGGTCTTCCTTAGACGGCGCATCCAACCACTTCAGTACCGAGGCCACCCGATGTGGCTGTACTGTGGAACCGAGGATGAGACTCGGGTCCATCCAGAAGCAGTCGACGACGCTACGCTCGAGAGGTGGATGACTGCAATTACAGGGAATAAGGACAACCCTCGAGGTGCCAGGAGGATACCGCCACTCGACCATTCCTACACGCCGGACACGGTATGCCCAGTTATCCTCGATTGTAATCTTGCTTTATTCATTCTGCTTTGCTGCAAACTGGTCGACTGACTTTTGTTTTGTTGTCTGTCAGGCCACCACTGAATTATACTCGATGCCCAATGGAGCACAAACGCCGACTGAGGAGGAGGAAGGAAGTGGGGGCGAAAGTCAGGAGGAGTGGGATTCGGATGCTATCGATGATGATGAGGGCGATGACTCCGGTGAGGAGGAAGAGGAGGAGGAGGAGGAGGAGGAAGTTGCGCCTCCCCGCTCGGAAAGACGCTCGAAGCTTGTCCATGATCCTGCGACCGAGCGCGGTAAGGGGGTCGCGACTGTCGCTCAATCGACCAAGCGTCCTCGAACCACTTCTCCGGTGCCGACTGAGAAAGCTCCAAAGCAATCCAGAGTGGCGCCGTCGAAGCCGGCCAAGGTCTTGCCGAAGATGAAGATGGTGATCCCTACTATCTCAGGGTAATGATGTTACTTGAGTTTTTCTGTTCCACATGAACTTATGCTTGGTCGACTCATGAATCAACCGACTGACTTCTGGAACTGCAGCGCTGCTACTTCTGATACCTCGGTCAGGGCTGAAGATCATGAGATGGAGGACGCTGCCACTTCAAAACCTGGTACGACTTTCATAGTTCCGTCTTCAGTCGATTGGCTCTTTGTCTCTAATTTTGATTCTTTTCTGTAGCTCCGTCTAATGTCATTATTAACCTTCCTGACGACGACGACGAGGAACCACTGCGGCAAAGGAGGAGCAGGAAAGCGTCTGCTGGCAAGGCGACTCAGGACGTGCCAGCACCCGAGACACTGGTCGCGGAGGGAGAGAACATTACTCGGCCTACCGTATCTTTTGCGGTGCCGTTGATGAGTGCTCGCCCCTCATCGTCGAGTGCTGCACAGCCGTCACTTTTCTCGACCCACTTCGTCCCAGAGGACCAAGCCAGTGCTGCGAAAGAAGCAATACGCCAGGCGGGAGTCATGATGGAGCAAGTGAAGGCCATCCGAGAAGCCAGCCAGGCCGCCTATGACGCCAGTTCAGCTCTTCAGAGTAATGTTCAGGTCAGTCGGTCACCGCCTGTTCTGTTAGGATATGATATATGAAAATTCTTCTTTCTGAAATTCATAGTGATTGTCCTACACCCACTGGGTGTGTCGATTGGAATTCCGGGTTAGTGGGGGCACGCTGAGTGCACCCACTGGGTGTAGTCCCCAAGGCTATGGTGGACTGCCGGCAGTCGACCATAGTCTTTATATCTTATGTTTTTCCTTCATTCGACTAGGTCGAATGGATTTACAGACTGGTGGGGGCACGCTGAGTGCACCCACTGGGTGTAGTCCCCGAGACTGTGGTCGACTGCTGGCAGTTGACTACAGTCTGAAGAACACTTCCTGTTTTTTTTGTTGGTCGACTGGTCGACTCTAACTTGATAGAACTAGTGGGGGCACGCTGAGTGCATCCACTGGGTGTAGTCCCCGAGACTATGGTCGAATGTTTGTATTCGGCCGTAGTCTTAGAAACGTATGATTTTTCCTTGGTCACTCGGAAGTGAATTGTCTTTGACATCTGTTGATTGGTTCTTCGTAGAAATCCTACGACCTTGCGGCTCGTTATACTGAGTTGGAGAACAAACACATCCAGCTCGAGCTTGACCTGAAGCTGGCCCAGGAGAACTTAACGAAGGCGAAGAAGAAAGCTAAAGGTATGTTTGGTGAGGCCTTCGCCGACTGCCTTTGCCCCTCGTTTGTTTCAGAGTCTGACCTCGTTGTAACTTTGCAGGCAAAGTGAAGGACACCCTGAAGAAGAAAGACCTTGAGCTGGCTGAAATGCAGAAAGCGGCTTTAGAGAAAACCAAGCTCACAGATGAGAAGCTGGCTTCGGTCACCAAGCTTGAAGAAGAAAACACCAATCTGAAAGCTGCTCTTGATGTTGCCAACAAAGAGGTTAGTCGACTGAAAAGTGATAAGATTGCTCTGAGTGACAAGGCCAGCGAGTTGGTGGGAAAGAAGAACGATCTGGAGGCTTATCTAGGCGGACTCGCCAAGAAGCTATTCCTCATGCTTGAAGGTAATCTTTTGTCAAGCAGATATTTTAACTGTTATCTTTCCATCCGACCGTCGTCTTGACTCGGTGGTTGTGCTTGTAGAATTTTGTCAGAACTTTGAAGAGGAGACTGGTCGACTGGAAGTAAACCTGGATCCCATCAACTCTACTATGAAGGATGAAGTCGCCATGAACGTGCTCCGGCTCGAATCTCGGGTTGCTGCCATCGTCGATTATCTCGCAAGGCTGAAGGTCACCACTTCCCGCATCGACACCACACTCTGGCCCAGAGAGACGCTCCAGAATGACCTCGAGTCTCTGATGACTCGACTGAACACGGTCCCAAGTCGAGTGCAGGAGTGGAAGAAGTCCTCCGCCAGGTGTGGCGCAGACGTTGCCCTATGTCTGGCCCGCGTTCACTGCAAGGACGCATGAGAAGACAAGCTGGCGGCCCTCAGGGTGGCTAACACCAAGAAATACGACTTCCAATCTTTCATGGAGACCTTCATCGCCGCTGCCACTCGGATTGCAGACGGAATCGACCTGGATGAGTTCGTTGCGCCTTCCAGCCCTCCACAGGAGGGGTAAAAAACTTTTGAGCTTGATACTTTAAATTTGCCTCGGTATGCCGAGTGATTTTTGTAACCGTCAAACCTTAACAGGCTTAGCGCCTGAGCACTTTCGGTTCTGTTAGGTGTTATCCGAACTTGGATTCGACGTTGAATATGTTTGCATTTTGGTTTCGAGGTGTCTTTTGCAGGCTAAAGCGAGGTGCTTATTGCAATCGACTTGTTCCCCAATACACTTAGGCGGGCACTGGGGTGCGGCTAAGCCCCCGAGTGGGAGGTCTGCTCACCATTCGGTAAGATTTTCAAAACTTAGGCGAGTGCTGGGCTGCAGCTAAGCCCCCGAGTGGGAGGTCTGCTCTCCACTCGGTAGGATTTTCAAAACTTAGGCAAGCGCTGGGCTGCAGCTAAGCCCCCGAGTGGGAGGTCTGCTCTCCACTTGGTAGGATTTTCAAAACTTAGGCGAGCGCTGGGCTGCAGCTAAGCCCCCGAGTGGGAGGTCTGCTCTCCACTCGGTAGGATTTTCAAAACTTAGGCGAGCGCTGGGCTGCAGCTAAGCCCCCGAGTGGGAGGTCTGCTCTCCACTCGGTAGGATTTTCAAAACTTAGGCGAGCGCTGGGCTGCAGCTAAGCCTCCGAGTGGGAGGTCTGCTCTCCACTCGGTAGGATTTTTAAAACTTAGGCGAGCGCTGGGCTGCAGCTAAGCCCCCGAGTGGGAGGTCTGCTCTCCACTCGGTAGGATTTTCAAAACTTAGGCGAGCGCTGGGCTGCAGCTAAGCCCCTGAGTGGGAGGTCTGCTCTCCACTCGGTAGGATTTTCAAAACTTAGGCGAGCGCTGGGCTGCAGCTAAGCCTCCGAGTGGGAGGTCTGCTCTCCACTCAGTAGGATTTTTACGGCGCCTCCGTGAAGAAAAAGGCATTAATCGACCTTGTCTTTCTTATGGAGAGCACATTATACTTGTGGCGTAGCTCGGAAGGAGAGGGTGGCGGCGACCTGCGCCTCGTCCTTCTTGCGGAGCACACATTGTACTTGTGGCGTAGCTTGGAAGAGAGGGTGGCAGTCGGCCTGCACCTCGTCCTCCTTGCGGAGCGCACGTTGTACTTGTGGCGTAGCTCGGAGGAGAGAGTAGTAGTCGACCTGCACCTCGTCCTCCTTGCGGAGCGCACGTTGAATTTGAACTTAGGCGAGTACTTAGACTGCAGCTAAGCCCCCCGAGTGGGAGGCTGGCTCGCCACTCGGTAGGATTTTATTAAAACTTAGGCGAGTACTTGGACTGCAGCTAAGCCCCCGAGTGGGAGACTGGCTCGCCACTCAGTAGGATTTTATTGAAACTTAGGCGAGTACTTGGACTGCAGCTAAGCCCCCGAGTGGGAGACTGACTCGCCACTCGGTAGGATTTTATTGAAACTTAGGCGAAACGGATTCGCAGCTAAGCCCCCGAGTGGGAGTCCGGCTCGCCACTCGGTAAGGAGTTTTTTTTTACAAACTTAGGCGAAACGGATTCGCAGCTAAGCCATCCACTGAGGGGGAATTTTACTGAACAAATAAAAGTGACAACAATCATTGGGGAAATTATGACACTATTATCTTTGCGAAACATGAACTACAGAAGTACTTTTATTACAACTCATCCGAGTGAATACTTAAGTGTAAAAGGGGCGGAGCAACTCCGCATTCCAAGCTCGGGGCTCGTCGATGTTGTGCTCGACGTTGTAGAGACGGTACGCTCCGTTATGGAGAACCTTGGTGACGATGAAGGGGCCTTCCCAAGAAGGAGCAAGCTTGTGTGGTTTCTGCTGATCCACTCGGAGAACCAAATCTCCTTCCTGGAAGGCTCGACTCTTCACGTTTTTGGCGTGGAAGCGACGCAAGTCTTGTTGGTAAATGGTCGATCGAATCAGAGCCATCTCCCTTTCTTCCTCTAATAGATCGACTGCATCCTGCCGTGCTTGTTCTGCTTCTGCTTCGGTGTAGAGCTCGACCCGAGGAGCGTTGTGGAGCAGGTCACTCGGCAAGACCGCTTCAGCTCCGTAGACCAAGAAGAATGGAGTTCTTCCCGTCGACCGGTTAGGCGTGGTCCTTAGACCCCAAAGCACCGAGGGAAGTTCGTCGACCCATGCTCCAGCCGCATGTTTGAGATCACGCATCAGTCGGGGTTTCAACCCTTTGAGAATCAAGCCATTGGCCCGCTCTGCTTGTCCATTCGACTGGGGATGCGCGACTGAAGCATAGTCGACTCGTGTGCCCTGAGATGTACAGAACGCCCTGAATTCTTCCGAATCGAAGTTTGACCCGTTGTCACTGATGATGCTGTGTGGGACTCCATATCTGAATATCAATTCTCTGATGAAGCTGACAGCAGTACCGGCATCAAGGTTCTTGATGGGTTTAGCTTCGATCCACTTAGTGAACTTGTCGACTACTACCAGCACATGTGTGAAACCGCTTCGGCCTGTTCTCAAGGGCCCAACCATATCCAATCCCCATACTGCGAAGGGCCAAACGAGAGGTATGGTCTTCAGAGCTGATGCTGGCTTGTGTGACATGTTGGAGTAAAATTGACAGCCTTCACACTTGTCGACTATCTCCTTTGCCATTTCATTCGCCCTTGGCCAATAAAATCCGGCTCGGTATGCTTTGGCCACGATGGTCCGAGAGGACGTGTGCCCTGAGATGTACAGGCATGATGGCCACAGGTCCCCGAGTGGATGTCATCAAGGATTATCCGGCCTTCTTCTGGCGTTATGCACTTCTGACCAACTCCAGTCGCGCTCTCTCTGTACAGCTGCCCTTTGATCACAGTAAAGGCCTTGGATCGGCGGACGATCTGTCGAGCCTCTTCCTCGTCCTCCGGGAGCTCTTTCCTCAAGATATACGCGATATATGGTACTGTCCAATTGGGAGTGATCACTAAAGCCTCCATGACCAAGTCGACCACTGCTGGAACTTCAACCTCAGTCGGATCTGTGGCACTCTTGGGCTGCGGAGCTTCTTCGGTAAAAGGATCTTCTTTGACTGATGGAGTATGGATATGCTCCAAGAACACATCACTGGGAATGGCTTCTCTCTTGGAACCTATTTTTGCTAAATCATCAGCCACTTGATTTTTCAGTCGGGGTATGTGATGGAGCTCTAACCCTTCAAACTTCTTTTCAAGCTTCCTCACTGCATTGTAGTATCTGGTCATGGCTGGACTTCTAACGTCCCACTCCTTCATCACCTGGTTGACCACCAAATCTGAGTCGCCATAAACCATAAGGCGACGGACGCCGAGTGAAATGGCCATGCGCAACCCATACAAAAGGGCCTCGTATTCTGCTTCATTGTTGGAGGAATCAAAGTGAATCTGGAGCACATATCTGAGCTTATCTCCTCTGGGGGAAACCAAAACTACCCCAGCACCGGAACCATTTAACATCTTGGAGCCATCGAAGAACGTGGTCCAGTTCTCCGAGTGAACTTGAGTCGGCTGCTGCTGTTCAATCCACTCGGCAAGGAAATCTGCTATTGCTTAAGACTTAATGGCTTTCTTTGCCTCAAATTTGATATCAAGGGGAAGGAGTTCAATTGCCCATTTCGCCACTCGACCAGTTGCATCTCTGTTGTGCAGAATCTCTGAAAGTGGGGCGTCGTTGACGACTGTAATGGAATGATCAGAGAAATAATGAGCAACCTTCTTTGTGGTCATGTAGATCCCATACACAAGCTTCTGATAATGAGGATATCTTTGCTTTGACGGAGTCAGAACTTCGGAAAGATAATACACTGGGCGCTGAACTTTGAAGGCTTTCCCTTCTTCTTCCCGCTCGACCGTAAGTACTGTACTGATGACTTGTCCTGTGGCTGCAATATAAAGCAACAGAGGCTCTTTGCTGATTGGAGCAGCAAGCACCGGCTGGGTGGAGAGCAGAGCTTTTAGCTCGGCAAACGCTGCATCAGCTTCTGGAGTCCACTCGAACTTGTCTGCCTTCTTCATCAGTCGGTAAAGAGGCAATGCCTTTTCATCGAGTCGGGAGATGAATCGACTTAATGCGGCCAAGCATCCAGTAAGCTTCTGGACATCGTGCACCCGCACGGGGCGCTTCATTCGGAGTATAGTGCCGACTTTTTCTGGGTTAGCGTCGATTCCTCGTTCGAAAACGAGAAAACCGAGTAGCTTTCCACCAGGAACTCCGAATGTGCACTTTGATGGATTGAGCTTGATATCGTACCTCCTGAGATTGGCAAATGTTTCAGCGAGGTCAGTCAACAGGTCGGAACCCTTTCGCGATTTGACCACAATATCATTCATGTACGCTTCCACATTCCGACTGATTTGAGTGAGTAAACACTTCTGAATCATTCTCATGAACGTGGCTCTGGCATTCTTGAGGCCGAATGGCATGGTGACATAGCAGAAGCACCCGAACGGAGTGATGAAAGCTGTTTTGATCTCATCGGGTCCATACAGACGGATCTGATGGTATCCGGAATAGGCGTCTAAAAAAGACAATCTCTCACACCCCGCGGTCGAGTCGACAATCTGGTCGATGCGAGGGAGAGGAAAATGATCTTTCAGGCAGGCCCGATTGATGTGTTTGAAATCAATGCACATGCGGAGTGACTTGTCCTTCTTGGGAACCATGACGACATTGGCGAGCCACTCGGAGTGGTATATCTCTCGGATAAACTCTGCCGCCAACAGTCGAGCCACCTCCTCGCGAATGGCCTTTCTCTTCTGGACGGCGGACCGTCGAAGATGTTCTTTGATAGGTTTTGTTGTTGAGTCGACTCTAAGGCGATGCTCAGCCAGCCCCCTGGGAACACCCGGCATGTCAGCAGGCTTCCATGCAAAGATGTCCCAGTTCTCACGGAGGAACTGGATGAACGCTTCTTCCTATTTAGGGTCGAGTGTTGTGGAAATATGGGTCGGAGCGGCACTGGGGTCAGTCGGGTGAATGTGGACGGGCTTCGTCTCACCGGACGATTGAAATGCTGATTCTATGGCAGGTTTCTTGGCTCGCAACAAATCACTCGGATCTGCATTTTTCTTGTACCCCTCCAGCTCTACCATTGTTATCTGGGAATCGGCAATTTTCGAGCCTTTCTGAAAACACTCTTCTGCCTTCTTCCGATTACCAGTGATAGTAATCACGCCCTTGGGGCCGAGCATCTTCAATTTGAGGTACACGTAACATGGTCGAGCCATGAACCGTGCGTAAGCTGGTCGCCCCAAAATAGCGTGGTAAGCGCTCTGAAAATCCACGACTTCAAAGGTCAGCCTCTCCTTGCGGAAATGCTTCGAGTCACCGAACACCACGTCCAGAGCTATTTGACCGAGTGACTCGGCCTTCTTTCCAGGTATAACTCCGTGAAAACTCATGTTGCTGGCGCTTAATCTGGACATCGGAATGCCCATTCCCTTCATCGTCTCAGCGTACAATATGTTCAGTCCGCTACCACCATTCATCAGCACCTTCGTCAGTCGGGTGCCTTCAACGACCGGGTCGACCACCAAAGCTTGCCTCCCTGGGGTGGCTATATGAGTCGGGTGATCGGACTGGTCGAATGTGATAGGAGTTTGGGATCATCTCAAAAAACTTGGTGTCGCCGGGGCGACCATGTTCACCTCACGGTTGATAACCTTCAATCGGCTTTTGCTTTCTACATCAGCAAAGATCATCAGAGTGGAATTAACATGAGGATATCCTCCATCACTGTCCTCCTTGTCCTCAGCTTTGTCCGACTCCTTTTCCTTGTCCTTGGGTTGTTTTCCTTGGAACTGCTAGATAAAGAGCCGGCACTGGCGAGTGGTATGCTTCGGGTAGATGAAATTACCCTCTTCGTCTTTCTTTGTGTGGATGTGACACGGCAGATCCATCACGTCATTTCCTTCTTTATCCTTCACCTTCTTGGGGTTCCAGGATCCTTTGGGTTTTCCTTTGAACTTGCCCTGAGTCATGGCCAGAGCCTCTCCAGGATCCGCTGGCTCGGCCTTCCGCTTCTGCTTCCAACTGGAATTTCCTTTCTCCGACTGACTCGGCTTGTACTTGCCGCTCCGGAGTCGGTCCTCCTCTTCACCATTGGCATACTTGGTGGCAATTTCCATCATTCGACTCAGGGTCATATCTCCGGTCCGCCCAAACTTCAAACTTAACTCTTTGTTCTTAACACCATCCTTGAAGGCACAGACTGCCTGATGATCAGACACGTTCTCCATGGTATGATGCAAAGTAATCCATCTCTGAATGTAATCTCTTAAGGTTTCATTCGACTTCTGCACGCAGACTTGCAGCTCTGTCAATCCAGCTGGTCGCTTGCAGGTTCCCTCAAATGTCCTGACGAACACTCGGGAAAGATCTTCCCAAGTGTAAATGCTGCTTGGAGCTAACTGATTCAACCACGCCCTGGCCGAACCTTCCAACATGAGTGGTAAATGCTTCATAGCCACTTCATCATTTCCGCCGCCAATCTGCACCGCCACTCGGTAGTCTTCAAGCCAAGTTTCAGGCTTAGACTCACCGGTGGACTTACTTACTCCAGTCGCCAACCTGAAGTTGGGGGGAATCACCGCGGCTCTGATAACCCTGCTGAAACATTCTGGACCTGAAACATGTACTCGGCTGCTAGTGGGCGCATCTCTGTCGTGGCCACCTCGATGAGCTCTGTTCCGATCGACCAGGCCTTGCACGATGATGGATCACGCGTCAAAGCCTGGTTCCCTGGGGTCGACCGGAGCTCTTCGCCCCACACTGAGCTGGCGCCTGTCATCTGGCTGCCGAGGAGCATAAGACCCACCTCTTGGGGGAGGAGTGGGCACTCGACGCCTATCATCACGATCGTATCGGTCACCATATTGGTCACGTCGACTCTCGCGTCCCTCACGCCGCAGAGGCGATCTAGGGCTGTGAGCCGACTGAACCGTATTTGCAGCGACGGATCGATTGTGAATCCTGTTGCGTGACTGTGATACGGCTGAATTCTGATCTCCCTCTGCTCGGAGCAAATCTCTAATATGCATCAAGCCTCTGCCAGCCTCCGACTGAGAGGGCTGAATTGACTCTGCTATACGGGCTGCAGCTGCTAAATTCTGAATCGGTGTTCGATATACCTGAGTCGGCTGCGGGAAGAGTTGATGTCGACTGGAGTCGGGTACTCGTTGCCGCGCGCGCTCGTCGAGTGCTCGCTGGAGATTCTCGAGTCGAGTGCGTTCGGCCAAGTTGGCCAAACGTGCCTCCTCCAAGGCGCGAGCCTCGGGGGTTTCTCCTGCGATGGGAGTATGCAGGGCATCCATGTTCCTGCGGCGAAGTTCTTCCCTTTGTAGGGAATTAAGTGGCTCGGGTTGATATTCCTCATGAGCCTGAGCAGGCTCGCCTCCACCGTCCATCCCGTCGTCGCGGGGGAAGCCGGGAGGGCTACGAGGCCCATTGACCATCAAGACCTCCGCCGCCGGATCGCTGCTGTCGCACTCGGATGCGGTCTCTACGGAGCCAGTCGACAGATCGAACAGGCCGTAGAGAGATTCGTCGGGCTCGATTGCCGCGACTTGGGTGGTGGCCGACTGGCGAGCCACCGCGTGTCTCACCCACCGCTGGAGCCTCGACCGACCAGAGCGCTTGCGCTGGCGGGAGACAGGGAGGGAGGACGACAGGGGAGTCGACCGATAAGGAGTCGACGGTTGTCGCAGCAGAATGCCGCGGACACACGCCCGAAAATGCGTCGCACCGCGGACGGGGAGCGCGTCAATGTCAAGTGGAGCCTCCTGAAGCCAAGCGGAGTCGTCGGCGATGAAGGTGAGCGCGCCGAGACGGATCTCGCGGCCCTCGACCAAAACTCCACCAGAAACCATGATGAAAGCAATCAGAACAATTGCAACTTCTCCAAAAATCGCTAAGACACCTGCCCCACGGTGGGTGCCAACTGTCGTGGTTCTAAGTCTGACAGTAGAATGAGGGGTAGGTATGGAGAGGCAAGATCCTAGCTATGGAGCAGTTGTACAGACAAGAGATGTACGAGTTCAGGCCCTTCTCTGAGGAAGTAACAGCCCCACGTCTCGGAGCCCGGAGGCAGTCGACTGGATTATGTGTGTCTGGATTACAAGGGTGCGAACCCCTTACACTGAGGAGGGGGGTGGCTTATATAGTGTCTGCCAGACCCCTCCGGCCCTCAGTTATGCAGGGCTTTAAGTACATTAAGGCCTGACGTTACCAGTAACGCCTTACATAAAGTGTCATCATGACCATAAAGACTACTTAATTACAGACCGTTTGGATGCAGAGTGGCTCTTGAGCTCCTGGCGGTCGAGTGAATCTTTATGGTCGAGTCCTTCGTGTCCGTCGAGTGGAGTCTCTCTTGGTCGACTGGAAGGCAGCTTCTTCTGAGGATGTCCTTGGGAAGGGTACTTAGGACAGGCCTGTGACCCTACCCTAGGTACATGACTTCATCAATTAGGTATTCACAAGAACAAAGAAAGACACTAATTTAGGTGTTATCTGAGAAAAAAATCCATATGAAATTACCCGATTAGCATTTAGAAATTGTAAACTGACATGAAAACAATACAAATTTAGATGGTATTTTGATTCAAAATATCAGTTTGTGCTCCCAACATTATTTACTCTTCCCTCGCTCATGCTCCATATCCCCCGATGGCCTGATCCACAACCATTCTCTAAGCCTCTTGTGTGTACATGGGTAAGAAGGTCACATTTATACCATGATGCACCAGTTTGGTCACGATCTGCAATAGAACAAAGCCAAAGACGATAATGAAAATAACATCTTGTAAACAAATTATATCGACCGAGAAGTCCATTGGTAGTACTACTCTAGACAGGAACCAACATTTTTTAAGCTCATATACCATCAATTAGAAAGAGAACAAAGACATATAGGTAGATGCAAGGGGTAGCTATACTTACGAAAGACCAACTAGGGAGAAAACCTGACTTGCCCACCAGCTGCCGTTGCCGCCTCCAATAGCTATACTTATACTTACGTAGATGCATGGGGTAGCTATACTCACAAACAAAAGACATGTACGTAGATGCAAGGAAGATGAGGAGGAAGGATGAATTGTAGGTCAGATGGGGAGTACCTGTACAGATCGAAGCACCGCCGCCGTCGCTTGCTGGTTCTCCTGAGCCGTGGCCGGTCCAAAATTCTAGCCGCCGCGGCCGCCTCCAATTTGTTCGTAAGGGAGAGGGAGAGGGGCCGATGCCATGGTCGCCGTCTTGGGTGTTGGTGGCTGCTACACCACCGTTCGTGGCTTTTGTGCTCGCGAGGTTGAAGGCATGGATGCTTCATTTTAGATATGGAATCATTGATGATTGATTTTGTATATGGACTGATTGATGCTCGCCGTCTTTAATTATTTTTAACTGATAATTGAATAGATTGATCCTTGCCACGGTATGAATAGATATCTTAGGAAAGTTGTAATTGTGAAAGGAAAGAGTGGATAGTGATCGATTGTAGTACGTGAGGGACCCATGATCTCTACAGATAATATTTCATAACAAATTAAGTAGGTACATAATGCTTTCATAATGAGATTTTTTTTTCTATGGTGTATGATGCGTCTTTAAAATCTTTTATTTGTTTCCTTAAAATCTATTATTTGTTTCCTAAAGAAATTTGCAATAATGGGAGGTATCGGTTGATTTGGGTAAGTTAGTAAAGTTAGATCTGTGATTGCGTGTACGTTTCGAAAGTGCTGATTTGCAACGAAAGAGCTGAGGGGTAAATAAACCGGTGATTAAGAAACCAGCGTTGATGGGGAGGTGGGAGGAGGGACGAAAAAAACTCGGACGAAGGTGGGAGGGTAGACGAAATAAAACCAGCGAAAAATAACCAGCGAACTATTCACCAACTGTTTCATTAGGAGTAGAGATTAGTATGAGAAAAATAGCGAGGAATCTCGTTTTTTACCAAATACTAAAAGTCTTCAACCAAAATCCTACCCCATAAATGTAATTAACACTCGTATATATCCCACCACAATCACCCCGGATCCGGCTTGCCTGCTCCCTTCCCATGCTCCCATCCGTGCTCCCACCTCATCCTATGGTTGTCTTTTTTTCCTTTTTTCCTTTCTAATCTAATCATCTCCCCCCTGATTTTAAGAGGATGGGGCCGGACCTTTATTTGTTTCAATCAAATCATGCCACGTATGCGGGAGCACGGATGGACACACACGCGGGGAGCAAGCAAGTCTCGTCCCAATCAACACCCCCCCCCCCCCCCCCCACGGATCCAGCTTGCCTGCTCCCTTTTCATGCTCCCATCCGTGCTCCCACTTCATCCTACGGCTATCCTTTTTCCTTTTTCTTTTCTAATCTAATCATCTCCCCACTGATTTTCAGGAGGGGGGCCGGATCTTATTTTCTTCCAATCAAATAAAACCACCTAGGCGAGAGCACGGATGGGAGCATGGGAAGGGAGCAGGCAAGTCTTGTCCCCAACCCCCCCCACCCCCCACCAAATCTCCCCCTAGAATCGCTCCATTCAAAACAGGAAGGAGACGCCCTCAAAAAGCTCAAAAGGGGCTCGACCCACGCGCACGGGAGCAGAGGAGGGGGGCCCCGCCGGGCCTGCCTCCACCCCACCCCGCTCGCTGACTCCGCCTTCCCCTCCTCCGCTCCGATTTTAAATTTCGAAACCCCCCTCCCTCCTCCCCCGTCCTCCTCCTCCCCTTAAACCTCGCCTCCTCTGCCTGCCTGCCACTGGGCGGACGCAGGCACGCGCACGCGCAATCGGCCCCGCAGCTTCAACACTCGGCGCCCGGCGAGGGGGACGCGGTGAGGAGGCCGAGGAGGAGAGGGGGGCGGGGATGGGGTGCCTGTTCGACTGCTTCCGCGCGGCCGGCGGCGAGCCGCGCGCCGGCCGCGCCCGCGCCCAGCTCGTCTCCTCCTCCGTCGTCCCCAGCCCCAAGGTTTTTTCCCCTCTCCCCCGTCGCGCCCCGCGCGGAGCCCGCGTGTGCCCGTTCCCGGGACACGGATCAGCTAGCTGGGGTGTGTAAATTCCGGCCGCGATTGGTTATTTTTGTTCGTTTTTTGATTCCGCTCCGTGCCGATCAGGTCGGCGAGAGGAGGGCGCCGCCGTCCAGGAACGCGCTGTCGGCCGTGTTCCTGCGCGAAGGTCTGCATTTTTTTCCCCTTTCCATTTTCGCGTTTCTCCTTCTCGAGCCGTTCGATCCTCTGCTTGGTACTGACGCTGCCATGCGCTCCTTTGGTGTACGATTTTTGTGCCGTCGGTGAAGACGAGGGATCGCAGGCCACGAGCTCGGGGTCGGACCGGGACGCCGGGAGCAAGAGGGTGGATCCGGAGCTCATGCACGAGGAGGTATGGCGATCGGTTCTCTGAATCTGGCCCGGTTCAGATCTGCTTCCTTGCTAGTCTATTCTGAGCTGTATCTTGCCACTTGAGTGCTGAATTTTGTCTGGCTAGTGACGCATGTGCATCAGTTTCAGCATTTTCAGTACACAAAGAGGGATTATGTCTTTATATGCATGATGAGTTGATTATTGTGGCGCTAGCGCTGTCCTGATTCACACTCGCACTAACCGCACAAAAATGCAGCATTGCACTGTGAGCTGGCTGTTGTTCATTTGTTTGCTTGCGCTGATACAGGAGACCACTGTATAAAGCCACTGCAACTTCTAAATGTGCTTATGACCACAATCGATCGGTGGCTTGTTCTTTTATGCCTGCATTGCTGTTTGTAGCTAACTGTTAGTCTTGTGCATTGGTCACTCAAGTGAGGATGAGAATTTGTTGCTCATGCATGACTCATTCAAGTGACACAGTTTAGTGAATTCCCCAATGTTAATTATCCCCATATATGTGTGAGCAACTCAGCAACAGACTGACTTTCAACTGTACCAACAGGCCAATTTCCCCCAAAATGGTGGTGCACTGTCGGAAACTCCAAATGAAATCATAAAAGTGCCTGAAAGCACGGATTCAGCTTTTCAGGGTGCAACTCATTCAGCACTGCTAAGTGCCTTGTCTGAAAACATGAATTTCATGGAAGTACCGAAGGCTGGTGAATGCCAAACTCCTTCAGGGTCTCATCAGAGCTCCTATCCACCAGATGCTACAAGGTATGCAGACCTCGTGCTATCTGCTGACATACCAATGCCTTTAGTCTGTTCATTGTTTCTGAAGAGTCTGGGATTTTCTCTTCACTTTAATAAGTGGATAGATTAAATAATGTGGATGTTTTTACTTCTTGATGACAGCTCTACTAGGAATGGTTGCGATGCATCAAAGCAGCATGATACTGAACCTGTGAGCAAGAGCATAGACTCTGATGGTGTGAATAATGAGCCTGTGGTCGACTGTGGGATCAAGTTAACCACCTTGGAGTCATGCTCTGTCACCAGTAATGATGATATCTATCTGGATGGATCCAAGTCTTCACCCTTTTCAACTCCTTTGAAAGTGAATGGTGGGATACATACTCCAGTTAATACTCAGGTACCTGACTTGGAAGAGTTGACAAACGAGAGCTGTACTAGGTCTTGTTCGCATAATTTGCACGAAGGTCTGAATTCCTCTCGGGATCTCGAACATTGTGGAGCGTACAGAGAAGATCCCTGCCAGCCTGATATATCTGATGAGGATCTCAAGGGTGCAAAGAATGACAGTCCGGATTTGGTTGAAACTTCAATATCTGATGAATGTTCCCTGTTCCAGAACTCTGAGGGTTCTGTATCATCTTATAACAAGACAAGTGATAGTACACCTTTTGTGGAGAAATGCCAGGCCACTGATGTAACAGTTCATGCCAGAAGAAATAAGGTGATTACAACAAATAGTGGTTCAGATGTTGAATTCCCAAGCTTGTCCCAGTGGTTGAAGCCTCCAAGTTCGAGTAAGGCGATCAGAGATGAAAGCTATACAAGTGACACATTTAATTCTGCTAAGAGTTCTGATGAGGATAGGCCCATCATTGGAATGGTCGCGGCTCACTGGAAATCCGAAGAGCCAGATAATTTTACTCCTAAATGGTGGGATGGAAATGGCATTCCCAACTCAACAAATAAGTACAAAGAAGTAAAGTCTATTTCTCATTCTCTTACTTTCTGTTACTTAATTATGTAGAAGTGGCTTACCTAGGAATAATCCATTACATGATCAGGATCAGAAGGTTAGTTGGCATGCGATGTCATTCGAGGAGAGGCTTGAAAAGGCTTTATCTGAAGAGAAGCTGCTTTCTCAAAGGTTCAGTATTTTCTTCCGTTTCACATCAAATACGATTTGATCTGGCCAAACATGTTTTAAAATCTTTTGAGTGCATAATCGTTCCTTCTTTCAATGGTGTAATGTGACGTTCTTGTTTGATTTTTGCAGGAAATGCTCCACTGGAAACACATCTCACTTTTCAGGTGTAGAAGGTGAGGAAAGTGATACTGCTGCATCTAACCATCTACGTGTTGCTGCTTTTACATGATGTCTTGGTCTGCGAAGAGTTATGAAGCTTCCAAGTAATTTGGCTTTTTGCTGCCACATTCCTAATGGCTTCTGCACAGTTTTGTTAACCTCTACTATCCTCCAGTATGTAGCTTCTAGAAGCGGTCGTTCTATCGACTGCTTTATATTAAAGGAGTAATGTTCCTAGTTCCAGGACAAATCAACATTGTTGATTTCAAATATAATTGACAGCAAGATTCCTAACTAGTACTCCCTCCGTTCCAAATTACTCGTCGTGGTTTTAGTTCAAATTTGAACTAAAACCACGACGAGTAATTTGGAACGGAGGGAGTACTTCTGAATGTTATGTTCTGGTCTTTGTGTGGTACTTGCTTCTATTCCGTTCATGATATGCAGTTTTAGTTCCTGATACTAGTTGTCTTACCTTTCGTAAGCACGACTGCCACAACCGAGAAATAATCTACAGTATTTTGTAAGCAGCAGAGAAATTATCACTCCTTCCTGTTTACCTTGGAAAAGGATGCGAATAGAACCTGACGTATTGTTTAAAGACTTTTGATGTCTTATCATCACTATTCAATGGTGCCTTTCTTCAACCAGAATTTGCCTTTACATCCTTGTCCGTGACGAATTCTGAAGGTTTTGATTTGACTCTTTCTAGTCCAATGCTGCTTTGCTAGGCATACTATTAGATTCACATTCCGAACGCTAAACATGGAATTGTATGGCCTCTTAGGTCAGACAAGACATCCTGCAATTATCCATATCTGTTTTTTGCAATTATCCAAATGGGCTGATGAATATTTAAGCCGAACAGGTAGTTAACATGAGTAAAATGTTTGACCTGGCTCGATGTGTCCTGCCCATATGATATATATTCAAGCTTTAGGAGTTTATAGACGACAATTTCATGCTCGAGGAAGTCCCATTCAGCCCCCAGATGGTACGTCCTTTTTGTTAACTGTTCATGGCAGTGACCTAAGCAAAGATGTGTTCTCGAGTTTGATTGTTTGACATCATGTAAATTTTTATTCACTCTCATGCTTCAAGTGAGTCAAGAACATTGAATTACAGCATCAACCTGGGAGAAATTCACCAGGGTGCTGATAGAGTCAAATTGGGGGGTCAGCACAAGAAATCTTGAAAATGATGCTTAGATCACCTTTCTATTATTTAACATAATAGAAAATACATTTTCCTTCGGTAAATGACAAAATGTACCCAATCAAATGTTTAGATTGCGCAAGCAAACGAAGATCATGCGCAGCTTTGTATGACTAGGAGGGAGGGGGGGGGGGGGGGTGGGGTTATCAATCTAGGAGCGGCAAAATGGATGCGCGTAAAACTGATTATTTTTGCTCACTTAACTCTGAAAGTGATAAGAAATCTGGTGTGGAAAAGCACTTTTACATTTCGATCTAGGAGCGCCAAAAATGGATGCGTGTAAAACTGATTATTTTTGCTCACTTAGCTCTGAAAGTGATAAGCAATCTGGTGTGGAAAAGCACTTTTACATTTCGATCTAGGAGCGCCAAAAATGGATGCGTGTAAAACTGATTATTTTTGCTCACTTAACTCTGAAATTGATAAGAAACCTGGTGTGGAAAAGCACTTTTACATTTCGATCTAGGAGCGCCAAAATGGTTGCGCGTAAAACTGTTTATTTTTGCTCACTTAACTCTGAAATTGATAAGAAACCTGGTGTGGAAAAGCACTTTTACATTTCGCTGTATTTGGTTCCTTTGTATATATGCTCCTGCTTACCAAGAATACTTTTATGGTCGCCAAAAATATGAAAAAATATTAGACATATACATGTTCTTGTCCTTTTTTTGTTTGAAAAGTTTATGGAAAAAACACAAGTATTCAGGCCTGTGCTAAAACAAGTTGAGCGCCAATTTTTCTTTTACCAAGGAAGATAATTGTTCATTTTTGCATGAAATTTTTCACGAACACACCAAACACTAACAGGAGGAACATGCACACAATTAAAAAAAAAGGCATTTTCTATTCTGTTGTTCATTTGTTTTGATTTTACTGTTCAACCAGTAATATTAAGTTACTTGTGCATATCTGAGTGACCAGAACAAGGTACAAGAATGATCACACATGACTGATTGAATTAAAAAAGATGCCTGGGGCAAATATTTATATGTCACTCTTACTATGTTACACACACAAGTCATACTATATCACACACACACATGGTTTATACACTACTCCCTACGATCCAAAATAAGTGTCGCAGTTTTGAACTGAGGTTGAACTAATCTTAGTTCAAAACTGCGACACTTTTATGGATCGGAGGGAGTAGATCAGATCGAAGAGAAATCAAAATAGAGAAAGCTCTGCTGACTATAGGCCTCAGCTCTCTGTGGTGCGGGCCCTGCATGTCAGTTCCTCACTTGACAGCATCGGTTTTCGCGTGTCGGCGAATTCTGTTTGTCTACCCTGAACAACTCTGAAGACGTGTGAAGCTCGGGCGATCAACCGTATGATCTGTAGTCGTAAAACCCTGTCGGATCGGTGACCTCCATCATCCTCGCGATCTCCTCCAAGTACCCCTCGACCTTGTAGAAATCGTTCGCGGCGACGGCATGGCTGTGGTCATTCTGGTGGAAGGCGACGGCCGTCGACAATGGGCTCTGTAGTTTCTGCTCCAGCACCGGCGCGGCGTTCCATTGCCCCTGGAACTGCTGGTTGTGCATGGTGTCCTCGTAGAAGAAGTTGCCGTTGTCCACCGTGCCCACCTGACTGACGTACTGCTGCTGCTGCTGGGGGATGTATGGAGCGGCGGGTGCCGGAGCCTGCAGGCAGTTCATGTACTCGTCGCCGGCCTCGGACGACTCGAAGCTCCCCGTGTTGGAGTTCGAGTCGGCGGCGGACGGCGCGGGCGCCGGCGTCCACGGCTGCTGCTGCTTCCGGTAGGTGATGGTCCTCCTAAAGATCCTGCAGATGGTCCACACCTCCTGCATTTTCAGGTCACACGTCAGAGGGTCAATCTTACACTCACACCGCACCACACGTGCCCCGGACCGGTCGCCTGTAGGGTAGCCGCACCGTGACTTTGTGTGGAAATGGAATGCACGCGTGGACCACTTACGGCTTCCTGCATGCTCGGGGAGGAGTTGGTGGCCGCCGCGGCGGCCGGTGGGAGGCGGAATTCGTGCATCATCCAGTCGGTCTTGGTGCCCTTGCCGGCGCTGCCGCGGTAGTAGACGAGCGACTTCTTCAGCCCGATGGACACGCCGGAACCGGCGCCGCCGCCGCTGCCGGCGGAGTAGATCGGCCGGTCGATGCCGGTGGCCTTCCAGAAGCCGGAGCCGGTGACCCGGTTGGGCCGGATGCTGTTCCGGTACTTCCTGCCCCTCAGGCAGAAGAAGTACCACTCTTTCTCCCCACCGACCGTGCTCGCCTCTGCAAAATTTGCCACACAAAGTCAGATAAAAAAATTCTTGTTCCAGAAAAGAAACTGTATTTGTTCAAGCCATGGGGCATGATGATGCATGGACATGGAGGGAAGGAACTTACTGGGGAGGTCCCACGGGTCGTGCTTGTAAATGTCCATCTCCCGGATGACCTCGATGCGGAGCGACTTCCTGGCCACCTTGCGGCGGAGGTAGAAGGTGACCAGCTCCTCGTCGGTGGGGTGGAAACGGTACCCCGGCAGCACCACGTCGTCGTCCTCCTCCTCCTCGTCTCCGGCGCCGCCGAGCACCACCTCCCCGTCGCTCATCGCCTTCTCCATCTCCATGGCGCTCATCTCCGCCTTGGCCACCATCGCTGATCTACCAATCTTAGCTAGCTATCAAGCTCCTCTTGCGATCTTTCCTTTCCTTTGCTCTCGTTTGTACTTCTTGCTGGCTGGTTGCTGCTGCTTCTGCGCTTAGTTCTACGGACCCTCTCGATGTAATCTCCTAAGTGTTGCGCATATGCGTTGTATATATAGCAAGCTTGGTGACCTTGGAGTTAAGTAGATGAAGGTGAAAGGTTCACATTCGGGTTCGGGGTTTATAAATGAGGCGGGCGAGAGCTGTGCAACAAGTTAAAGGAGGTGACATAATTCCGGTCTAAGTCGCTTGGTCTGACTTGTCTCGCTACGGCCGATCTTGACGAATCTTCACAGCCGCACCTTCTGGTTTTGCTGGCTATATAGCTGTGCTTGCATGTGTTACCCTGTAAAAGAGTGTTACTTTGTCTGTGCGAATGGCAAAGCATAGGTTAATTAATTGCATGTAAGAACAAATCAAAAGGCATGAGCTCATACATCCTTACATATATAGCCTCTGACCGGGTCCTAGATAATAACAGAGAACGGAATATTTGCGAACGTATTCGGTTTTGTTCCGAGATCTAGAGACGACAGGGATAGAGACAGAGATAGGGAGATCTTAGTTGCGCGACTTGTTTGTTTGCAATGACGCACGCGATGTTGCTAGCCACTCCTTCCTTAATGTACTGCTTTCTGACTTGGTTTAAAGGATTAATGTGTTCAGTTTGTGCATGTCAACTGAAGAAACGTACGGTACGGAGATGAACCGGGCAACGAAAAAGAAGGAAGAAACCTTGGGGGACACTCCGGTGGAGCAGGGGGGGGGGGGGGGGGGGGGGCAAAGTAAGGAAGTAGGTTGTTTTTGATGGATCAAAAGTAAACTCGGTTGTAGCAAGTCGTAAAAGAAGCATGGATGATGGAGAGGAGCAGGATATGTAGGTAGCCTTTGTTGACGGTGGAGCAAATGTGAGCAATGCTGCGATAACACGTAAACAACTAGGCATACCATAATATCATATGATATCTTCCAGAAGGTGCGCTTAACGTCGGTTCCGGCTTTCATATTATGCCTATTATCACTCTTTTCATTTCAAAATACAGTGCATATTAGTTTTTTTCCTAAGTCAGGTTTCATAAGTTGGACCAAGTTTCAAGATGATATATTGCAATTTACAGTACCAAATAAGTGTGACCTGAAAATATATTTTCATGATGAATCTAATTGTATATAGAATTTGGCATTGTAGATGTTTATAATTATTTTTGTAAACTTGGTAAGATTTTACAAACATTGACTTAAGATTTTAATATGCACAATATTTTGACATAGAGAAAGAACAACATAGACCCACATTCATAAACTCGTATGTTGCCTATCAAAGATCGGAAAGTGTATAACCAGTGGCTCGCAGAACATCTTGGTTTTCCGTGTATTGTACTCCCCCCGTCCCATAATGTAAGACGTTTTTTGGCACTTACATTATGGGATGGAGGGAGTACATGTGAATAATAAGATTTTTAGTGTTCTCTTGAACTCACCCCATCAATATTACAATTTTAGGCAATCATATGATTAATGGTAAAATAATTAAAGGGCTAATGAGTTTACTGGCTGTTTCATGCATTTTGTCATTGATGCTAGTTAGCAAGTTCATTTTGACACCCCAAAAAGTTTCAAATGATACTGCAACATGTGTTTTTTAGTTTTTACTAAGTCATTTTTGGATGGATTAAAAGTAAATTGTGTTGTCGCAGTAGTTCTTTTCGCACAGGATTCTACAGAATCAAGATTCTGGAAAATTCCCCCAGAATCTACTTCCCCCAGAATCTAATACCGAGTTCTTTTTGAGATTGTAGTTTGAGATTCTAGAAAGAGTTGTGTGATGAAATGTCTGTATCACCCTTCGAGAGAAAATCATTTGATGAATTGTTAACACTTCGTTGTTTCAAACAGGATCTACCATTACCATTTAAGGTTCTCATGTTAGCATTTAACAACAACATTCATCAATCTAACAACATCATTCATACAGTAGCAAATATTTACAGTACCAATAGCACCAGTAGACAGTAAGCATTGACAGAAAAAAATCTATCTAGCAACATCCATTTATCAAATTGATACATCCATTCATCCATCTTTGCAACAAATTTGTCAATCTATCCAATTTAGCTAAAAGAAGAAGAAGAACAGAGAGTTCAGAGAGATAGGATGGCACATGGTGGCTGAATGGGAGACAGCCGACAGTTTTTGCCTCGTAGCGAAGGAGTGGTCGCCGTCCAGCTGCAGATGGGCACTTCGGCTGCGGCTGCAGGACGGAGGCGCCGTGGGCAGCCGGTGCAGAGGGGCACGGCGGCGCCTTCCTGTTGTCCCCGCCGCGGCTGAGGGCAGAGGGCCTCGGAGGACGGCAGGGCTGCGGCGGGAGTGGGTACCGGCGGCGGCGAGGACCAATCCAGCGGCGGCGAGTACCGGGACGGTGGCGGCGAGGTCAGGGACGGCGAGGCGGGGCTGGTGGCGGTGCTGGAACCCTAGCGCACGGCCCTGCTCGAGATAAGCGGGGAGGTAAGCGATGCGAACATGCATCGACATGGGCTCGTTCTCTGTGTATCGACCGTGGCTGGCTCGGTGGCAGTTTGGCCGTAATAACCAGCTGCAATAGGGGTACTCTATTAAATCCAAACGTTTTCTTTGGTGGGACTTGCCAGAATCCTGAGATTGTGGGAGAAACCAGGTATTTTGAGATTTTGGGATTGCACTAGGATTCTAGAGAATCCGGTTGAGATTTTGGAATTTCAATCGAGTTCTTTTCGCTCGGTATTTTCGGGACCAAGATTCTCCATAATCTGCTCAAAAGAACTGGGCCTTAGTCATTTTGCCACCAAAAGGAACCATGGTAGATGAAGAGGAGCAGCATATTATGCATGTAGCCTTTTGTTAACGGTGGAGCAAATGTGAGCAGTGCTGCAATGACACATACACGTGTTACCTGTGATGCCAGAATGTGATTGATTAATGTTGGCTTTTTTTGCGGGGAATGACTAATGTTGGTTTTGACCAAGTATATACCCTAGTACGCTCGTATTGCCCTTTTCTTTTTATCTATATGCCTATGACTCCATCCATAGAAAAAATTGGTATATAACTACATATTCAATTTTTCCTAAGTCAGGTTTTATAAAGTTTGAAGGACATAATATTTACAATACCAAATATGTATCATATTAAAATATATCCTTATCTATATGCCTATGACTCCATCCATAGAAAAAATTGGTATATAACTACATATTCAATTTTTCCTAAGTCAGGTTTTATAAAGTTTGAAGGACATAATATTTACAATACCAAATATGTATCATATTAAAATATATCCTTATCTATATGCCTATGACTCCATCCATAGAAAAAATTGGTATATAACTACATATTCAATTTTTCCTAAGTCAGGTTTTATAAAGTTTGAAGGACATAATATTTACAATACCAAATATGTATCATATTAAAATATATCCTTATCTATATGCCTATGACTCCCTCCATAGAAAAAATTGGTATATAACTACATATTCAATTTTTCCTAAGTCAGGTTTTATAAAGTTTGAAGGACATAATATTTACAATACCAAATATGTATCATATTAAAATATATCCTTATCTATATGCCTATGACTCCCTCCATAGAAAAAATTGGTATATAACTACATATTCAATTTTTCCTAAGTCAGGTTTTATAAAGTTTGAAGGACATAATATTTACAATACCAAATATGTATCATATTAAAATATATCCTTATCTATATGCCTATGACTCCCTCCATAGAAAAAATTGGTATATAACTACATATTCAATTTTTCCCAAGTCAGGTTTTATAAAGTTTGAAGGACATAATATTTACAATACCAAATATGTATCATATTAAAATATATCCTTATCTATATGCCTATGACTCCATCCATAGAAAAAATTGGTATATAACTACATATTCAATTTTTCCTAAGTCAGGTTTTATAAAGTTTGAAGGACATAATATTTACAATACCAAATATGTATCATATTAAAATATATCCTTATCTATATGCCTATGACTTCCTCCATAGAAAAAATTGGTATATAACTACATATTCAATTTTTCCTAAGTCAGGTTTTATAAAGTTTGAAGGACATAATATTTACAATACCAAATATGTATCATATTAAAATATATCCTTATCTATATGCCTATGACTCCCTCCATAGAAAAAATTGGTATATAACTACATATTCAATTTTTCCTAAGTCAGGTTTTATAAAGTTTGAAGGACATAATATTTACAATACCAAATATGTATCATATTAAAATATATCCTTATCTATATGCCTATGACTCCCTCCATAGAAAAAATTGGTATATAACTACATATTCAATTTTTCCTATGTCAGATTTTATAAAGTTTGAAGGACATAATATTTACAATACCAAATATGTATCATATTAAAATATATCCTTATCTATATGCCTATGACTCCCTCCATAGAGAAAATTTAGTACATAACTACATATTCGACTTTTCCTATGTCAGATTTTATAAAGTTTGAAGAACATATATTAATATTTACAATACCAAATATGTATCATATTAAAATATATCTTATGATGAATATGATGCTATAGGTTTGTTATATTTAGGTGTTGCTGATTATTTTTATAAACTTGGTGAAATTTTATAAAGTTTGACTGAAGACAAATTAATGTGTACTATATTTTGGAGTACAATGTAGGCACTCATTCATTTTTGTTGAGTTTATGAAATTTTCTTGCATATGAGAATTAGCAAAAAAAAATTCTAACGTGAATCAACGAATAAAGGCATATACGATGATGTGATGCCATCTTCCTTTTATAAAATGTGCTATATGTTTTTTTTTAGTTACAGATAGGGGATGATGCAAAAGGAGTTTGTCTTCTTTTATTTAAGAGATGACCATTAAAATCTACAGTAATATAATATTTTCCATTTTAAAGATGATCTGCTAGTCACATACTAGTATTTTCTAGTTAATATTTAATCATCACAAAAATTTAGACACATGTGTTGATTACCTACTACTAGGCATAATACTAAGAGATAACCATTATGGTATGTTTTATTGCCATCTCTATATGAGGTGAACATCTTCTTTGTTTTTTTCTGAAAGGAAAAGAAAGCCTCGATGCATCTACATCCTTGTGTGCATGCAAGCATAATTTTATTGCAAAAGATGACATGCATTAGGCCAAAGGACTCCATTTACAAATTAGAAAAAAAAACGACAAGCAAAATATTATCGTTAGGCAATTGTCTTCGAAATTTACCACTACCCATAATAGTCTCCTTCTCCACCATCCATAACAACCATATCACTAGGGATCAATGTTCACCGCCACCATGGTGCATGAACCAGTAGACAACACAATACTTAAACGAAACACCTTTAAGATGAGACCCCATGAGCCAACAAAGGCCAGATTTGGAGCAATTATTCTCAAAATAAAGTTTAGAGCCAATCAGAAACAATGGATCGACGCAATATGTCAATGCTGACCAATCTAGGCAGCAAATTTTTCATAGGAGGAAACATCAGCTTGTCAGCGAATCCGCCAATACCGACACCTGCCATCGCTCCCGCCCAAGCAAAGCCGCACCAACGACTCGTGCCGAGCACATACATTTCTCTCACAAGGCTCTGTTTTTCTTCAAAAAGAAAATGTGACACGTTTACCTGTGGGAAGACAAGGCCATCTTTTCTTGTGGCAAAAAACATGACACGTCGCACATTGCATTCGTGGCCAAGTAACACCATTCTAGTGAGCGAAAGATATGGCCGCACCTGCAACAGAAATCATATTGTATTTCTGCCAGACAAGATTAGTCTTGGAGCACAGGGTCTGGACTAAAACGGCCGTACGTGTTGAAGAACGCTGGAACTTGCTTCGGAGGTGAAAGAATGTTGGAACACTGAAAGCGACGAGGACGCATTCCCGAACACACACACGCACACAAAAGAGAAAAGAGAAGAGAGAAGTAGAGAACCACCTCACCTAACAGTCGTTTTCCATGGCCCACGTCAGACCAGGTCAGCCGCCGCGCCGTCTGTTTTCGCGGACCCACAGCTGCACATGCGCGCGGACCACTCATCTGCATGCATGCATGCACGCATGCCACGTAGGCAACCACGCATGCAGCTACGCCATCGACTAAGCACGATTTCGTGGAGGCTAAACCACGATTACTCCCGCGGCCAAGCGGGAATTTTTCAGCTAATCCTGCTGATACTGCTACGTACTCTATGTGCTTGGTCGCGTACATGTTACCGACTGACTGAACTGGTCGCCCATGCCTAACTATAACTATAGTTATGGTTCGTACGTGCTACAAGGTCTAGTGCTTTTCTGATTCATTTATGTGCATACATGCATATATTCATACTGTACATACGTACGTAGTAAATTCTAAATTGTATACGAGGCTAGCTGTTCATTTCTGCGATGTAAACCTGATCTTCGTGCCATGCTTTTCAGATCTTGACTAGCTATTACAACTTTGTACCTAAAAGTGCATGTAGGTTGGTCGGTATATAATTCACGTATGTGGGGAGATCCACATAGGCCCCTAGGAGAGAAAGGAACCATAAAATCTTGACTACACCATAAAGTACACCGGTAGATTTTTCCTCTCCATGGTTATGCACCACCAACCGGATGTTTTCCTACAAGTCCACTTTCCAAATAGTCAGGCTTTTAACTACTGAATTCAGTCAAATACTCCCTTCGTTCCTAAATTATAAGTCTTTTTAGATATTTTAATAAAGACTTACATTCGTATGTAGTTTGTATTGAAATCTCTAAAAAGACTTACATTTAGGAGGGGGGGGGGGGGGGTACATCTTTGGCTACATACACTAGTAGAAAAAGGGCCTATAGTCCCGGTTCATAAGGGCCTTTAGTTGCGGTTCTGGAACCAGGACTAAAGGGTCGTTAGCTACATACACTAGTAGAAAAAGGGCCTATAGTCCCGGTTCATAAGGGCCTTTAGTCGCGGTTCTGGAACCGGGACTAAAGGGTCGTTACTAAAGCCTCCCCCTTTAGTCCCGGTTCTTCACTAGTAGAAAAGGGGGCAATGGTCCAGGCCGGTCCAGCCCATTAGTCCCGGTTCTATCCAGAACCGGGACCAATGGGGGCATTGGACCCGGTTCTTGAGCCCCGGGGGCCGGCCGGCCCACGTGGGCCATTGGTCTCGGTTCGTCTGGACCTTTTGGTCCCGGTTGGAGGGACGAACCGGGACCAATGGGCCTCGTTCCTGGCCCACCACCATTGGTCCCGGTTGGTGGCACGAACCGGTAGTCCCGGTTCGTGCCACCAACCGGGACCAATGGTGGTGCCTATATATACCCCCTGCTCGCGAGCAGAGAACTCCAGTGCTCTGTTTTTTGTGGCCGGCGAGGGGAGAGCTTTGTGGTGCTCTAGCTCACCTCCTATGCACACGAGGTGTTCGATGGAATGCCCGAGCCACACTACTTAAGCTTTCTCCCCTCCAAGCTCGACCGCCAAGCTCCATTTTCCTCAATATTTCTCTAGATTTAGCGGTCCGTCACGTCCCGTCCCCGTCTTCACCGTCGTCGATCACCCGCGCCGATCTCATCGCCGGCACCACCGTGGTGAGCCTCTTGTTCTTATCTTCTTTCTGAAAGGAAAAATATTCTTACTTGTATGTTTAGATAGATACTTGTATTATTTTCTTACTTTTATTATTGCATCTTATATAGTGCGATGGTTTTGGTATCCGCCCCCGTCGGCCCTCGTCCTGTCTATGATTCGGATGTGGTATATATTATCTTTTCATAACTATTGGTTCATTTATTGTTTATGACAATTATGCCTACCAACGTGACATAGATTTTATTTATCTAGGAGGTTGTTGAACCGGAAATTCCAACCGACCCTATTGTCGAGAGGTTAAATTTAGTTGAAGAAGAAAACAATTTCTTGAAGGAAAAAATTAGAAAAATTGAGGAGGAGAAGATGATACTGGAGTTGCATGTTGCGGATGTCGTCGATGATCACAAGATCAAGATGGATGCAATGCGCTTGAAGATTAGAAAGATTAGAAAATATGCCATTCATACCAAGGCTTGGTATCATTATGCCGTTGGATCAGTTGTTACATTGGTTGCGATTATGATCGCATTTGTTTTCGCATTGAAATGTTTTACATAGTTTCGGTGTATGGTTTAATTAATTTAGATGCTCTGCAGAGCTTTATGTTGTTAGATGAGAACTATGTATGTACTTTGGTTTTAATGTGATGATGAACTTCTATTAATTTGGTCACTTTATTATATAATGCACGCAGATGAACCGGCAATGGATGTACGGTTCAAGACACACCTCCGAGTACATTAAGGGCGTGCATGATTTTCTCGAAGTGGCTGAGGCAAACAAGCAGAATGGTTTTATGTGTTGTCCATGCCCTATATGTGGGAATACGAAGTCTTACTCTGATCGAAAAATCCTCCACACCCACCTGCTTTACAAAGGTTTCATGCCACACTATAATGTTTGGACGAGGCACGGAGAAATAGGGGTTATGATGGAAGACGGTGAAGAAGAAGAGTACGATGACAACTATGTGCCCCCTGAATACGGTGATGCTCCTGAAGATCAAGAGGAACCAGACGATGTGCACAATGATGCTGCAACGGGCGAAGCTGCTGAAGATCAAGAGGAACCAGACGATGTGCCCGATGATGATGATCTCCGCCGGGTCATTGTCGATGCAAGGACGCAATGCGAAAGTCAAAAGGAGAAGCTGAAGTTCGATCGCATGCTAGAGGACCACAAAAAAGGGTTGTACCCCAATTGCGAAGATGGCAACACAAAGCTCGGTACCGTACTGGAATTGCTGCAGTGGAAGGCAGAGAATGCTGTGCCTGACAAAGGATTTGAGAAGCTACTTAAAATATTGAAGAAGAAGCTTCCAAAGGATAACGAATTGCCCGACAGTACATACGCAGCAAAGAAGGTCGTATGCCCTCTAGGATTGGAGGTGCAGAAGATACATGCATGCCCAAATGACTGCATCCTCTACCGCGGTGCGTACAAGGATCTGAACGCATGCCCGGTATGCGGTGCATTACGGTATAAGATCAGACGAGATGACCCTGGTGATGTTGACGGCGAGCCCCCCAGGAAGAGGGTTCCTGCGAAGGTGATGTGGTATGCTCCTATAATACCACAGTTGAAATGTATGTTCAGAAACGGAGAGCATGCCAAGTTGATGCGATGGCACAGTGAGGACCGTAAGAAAGACGGGAAGTTGAGAGCACCCGCTGACGGGTCGCAGTGGAGAAAAATCGGGAGAAAGTACTGGGATGAATTTGCAAGTGAGCCAAGGAACGTATGGTTTGCTTTAAGCGCGGATGGCATTAATCCTTTCGGGGAGCAGAGCAGCAATCACAGCACCTGGCCCATGACTTTATGTATGTATAACCTTCCTCCTTGGATGTGCATGAAGCGGAAGTTCATTATGATGCCAGTTCTCATCCAAGGCCCTAAGCAACCCGGCAATGACATTGATGTGTACCTAAGGCCATTAGTTGAAGAACTTTTACAGCTGTGGAATGGAAACGGTGTACGTACATGGGATGAGCACAAACAGGAGGAATTTAACCTAAATGCGTTGCTTTTCGTGACCATCAACGATTGGCCCGCTCTCAGTAACCTTTCAGGACAGACAAATAAGGGATACCACGCATGCATGCACTGTTTACTTGACACCGATAGTATATACCTGACAAGCTGCAGGAAGAATGTGTACCTGGGCCATCGTCGATTTCTTCCGACCAACCATCAATGTCGAAAGAAAGGCAAGCATTTCAAAGGCGAGGCAGATCACCGGAAGAAGCCCGCCATGCGTACCAGTGATCACGTACTTGCTATGGTCAATGATTTACACGTAATCTTTGGAAAGGGTCCCGGTGGACTAGCTGTTCTGAGTGACGCTGGGGGACACGCACCAATGTGGAAGAAGAAATCTATATTTTGGGACCTACCCTACTGGAAAGACCTAGAGGTTCGCTCTTCGATCGACGTGATGCACGTGACGAAGAACCTTTGCGTGAACCTGCTAGGCTTCTTGGGCGTGTATGGGAACACAAAAGATACAGCTGAGGCACGGGAGGACCTGCAACGTTTGCACGAAAAAGACGACATGCCTCCAAAGCAGTATGAAGGTCCTGCCAGCTATGCTCTTACGAAAGAAGAGAAGGAAATGTTCTTTGAATGCCTGCTTAGTATGAAGGTCCCGACTGGCTTCTCGTTGAATATAAAAGGAATAATAAATATGGCAGAGAAAAAGTTTCAGAACCTAAAGTCTCATGACTGCCACGTGATTATGACCCAACTGCTTCCGGTTGCATTGAGGGGGCTTCTACCGGAAAACGTCCGATTAGCCATTGTGAAGCTATGTGCATTCCTCAATGCAATCTCTCAGAAGGTGATCGATCCAGAAATCATACCAAGGCTAAGGAGTGATGTGGTGCAATGTCTTGTCAGTTTCGAGCTGGTGTTCCCACCATCCTTCTTCAATATCATGACGCACATCCTAGTTCATCTAGTTGACGAGATTGTCATTCTGGACCCCGTATTTCTACACAATATGTACCCCTTTGAGAGGTTCATGGGAGTCCTAAAGAAATATGTCCGTAACCGCGCTAGGCCAGAAGGAAGCATATCCATGGGCCATCAAACAGAGGATGTCATCGGGTTTTGTGTTGACTTCATTCCTGGCCTTAAGAAGATAGGTCTCCTAAATCGCGGTATGAGGGGAGACTGACTGGAAAAGGCACGCTTGGAAGGGACTCAATAATATGCAGGGACGGATATTCTTGGTCTCAAGCACACTACACAGTTCTACAGAACTTTACCTTGGTGACCCCGTATGTCGATGAACACAAGAACAGTCTGCGCTCCAAACACCCGGAGCAGTGCGACGACTGGATTACATGTGAACACATCAGGACTTTCAGCAGTTGGTTGGAAGCACGTATCAGAGGTGACAACACTGTTTGTGATGAGCTGTACTTGTTATCCAGGGGACCATCTTTGACTGTATTGATTTGGAAAGGATACGAGATAAATGGGAATACATTTTACACGATTGACCAAGATCAAAAGAGCACCAACCAAAACAGCGGTGTCCGCTTTGATGCAACAACCGAGAGGGGAAATGACACATATTATGGTTACATAGTGGACATATGGGAAATTGACTACGGACATGATTTTAAGGTCCCTTTGTTTAAGTGCAAATGGGTCAATCTGTCAGGAGGCGGGGTACAGGTAGACCCACAGTATGGAATGACAACAGTGGATCTAAAAAATTCTTGGGTACACTGACGAACTGTTCGTCCTAGCCAATGATGTGGCACAGGTTATCTATGTGAAGGACATGTCTACCAGACCGAGAAAGAGAAAAGATAAGGAAGCGAATACATCATACGATGAGCCAAAGCGCCACATAGTTCTTTCAGGAAAAAGGGACATCGTGAGAGTGGAGGACAAGACAGACATGTCTGAAGATTATGAAAAGTTTCATGAAATTCCTCCCTTTAAAGTCAAGGCTGACCCCAGCATCCATGGTTACGGCGCAATAAGCAAATGACACAAGCGAAGAAAAAGTGAAGACTTTCTCCCGCAACTATTATGATGATACCATGTCAACTTTGTAACTGACGAGTATGATACCATTGTCCGTTTTGTACATGCACATGCTATGTGTGGGTAAATTTATGATACCATGCCAACTTTCAACTTTTTCAGAGTTCATTTGAAATGCTTTAATGTCTTATGGTTCGGCCCTCGTAATAATTAAAAATAGCAACAATAAGTATTTTTTTGTAAGTAGAAACAAAATAAAATAAATAAAGCAAGAAAAAAAACAAAAAAACAAAAAAATGGAAAGTTTATAATTTTCCTAAAACTAAAAGCAAAAAGAATTTAAAAATAAAGCAAAAAACAAAAGAAAATAAATAATGCAGAAAACAAAACAAAAAAACAACAATAAGTATTTTGTTGTAAGTAGAAACAAAATAAAATAAATAAAGCAAGAAAGAAAACAAAAAAAAGTCTTTTCAAATTTGAAAAGTAATGGCACTAACAGAAAGTTTATAATTTTCCTAAAACTAAAAGCAAAAAGAATTAAAAAATAAAGCAAAGAACAAAAGAAAATAAATAGTGCAGAAAAAAACAAAAAAAACTGGAAAAAATAAAAATAGCAACAATAAGTAAAGAAAACAAAAAAAAATGCCACCTACTCGGCCCACACGGCATGCATATGACTTGAATCCCTACTTTGGGCCAGGATTCAGGCTCGCAGGAGGCCCAGAAGGCCCATCAGGGAAAGTAGTACCTAGTAGCCCCGTAAGCCTGCAATGGAGAGGAGCTCGAGAGGGGTGCGACAGTGGGGCTTATAAACCACTGCGTGCCCCTCTCAACTAGCGAGGTGGGACTAAACATTGGCCCCGACGTGGGCAGCACAGGGGCCTTTGGTCCCGGTTGGTAGCACCAACCGGGACTAAAGGGGGAGGGGGGCATTGGTCCTGGTTGGTGCCACCAACCGGGACTAAAGGCCCCAGCTTCCCGCCCTTTGGGCTGCCGAAAAAGAGGCCTTTGGTCTCGGTTGCTGGCACCAACCGGGACTAAAGGGGGCATTAGTCCCGGTTGGTGCCACCAACCGGGACCAATGCTCCTTGTATATAAGTAGCACTTCGCAATTTTGCACAGTTCATCGCCACCAGTTGCCCCCCGACGACGCCGAGCACATCGACGCCGCCAGGCTGCCCCGACGCCGCCCGCCGCCCCCGCCGTCGCCGTCGCCCGCGCCCGTCATTGTCGCCGGCCTCCCCTAGCCCGCGCCCGCCGTCGTCGCCGCCAGGCTGCCCCGTCGCCGTCGCCCGCCCCCGCGCGCCGCGACCCGAGCCCCTGCCCCGTCGCCGTCGCCCGCCCCCTCGCGCCGCCACCGCTGTGAGCCGCCGCGCCGCACCGGTTCTATTTTTTTATTTTTATTAGTTTATTTTTTTTGTTCAATGTATATATATGTGTATGTATGTGGCTATATATATATGCGGCTCTGTTTTTTTTCATTTTTATTAGTTTAATTTTTTTGTTCATATATATATAATGTATATGTGTATGTATGTGGCTATGTGTATGTAATGTTCGAAAATTGTTCAGAGCATGTTTTTGTTCATATATGTAATTATTGTTCATATGTGTATTTATTGTTCATGTTTTTTTTTTCTGTTCATAGATTTTTTTGGTGATATTAATTATTGTATAATATGCAAATGTTTGTATATTCATATGAACAATGCATTAGGCAAAACCTTTGTTTTTTTTGAAATTTTTTATTTGAACATTTTTTTAAAACAAGCAATACTAAAAGAATGAGAGGAAAAAGGAAAATAAGAAGAGGAAGAAAGAGAAAAAGAGGAGAGGAAGAAGAGGAGAAATAAATAAGAAGAGGAAAAAAGAAGAAAAAGAAGAGGAGAAGAAGAAAGGAATAGAGGAGAAAGAAGAAATTCTATTTTTTCTTCTTTCTCCTCTATTCCTTTCTTCTTCTCCTCTTTTTTTTCTTCTTTTTTTTCTTCTTCTTCCTTCTTCCTTCTTTCTCTTTTCTTCCTTTTCCTTAATTATTTTCCTTTCTCGAGGGAGAAGAAGAGAAAAATAAGAGGAGAAGAAGAAAGAAAGGAATAGAGGAGAAAGAAGAAACTTCAACACGAGCTAGGGGGTGGTACCGATACCCCCTCCCCGATAACTCTCGAGGACACCCAAACCCTAAAGAGAAAACGATGTTGGTCTCCTACCCCCTCCCGCCGCGCCCCTACCCGACAAATTAACTCTCTCGAGGCCACCCAAATTTATCAAGTTGAAAGAGCGTTGTCGTTGAGGCCACCCCAAACCCTTGAAGCGTTGTGTTGAGGCGACCCCAAACCCTAGAGAAGCAGCGTCGAGGCCACTAACATGATTCCTTATTGTGATTAGCTAGCTAGTTCTACATTTGCCACTAATATATATATATATATCCATCTGTACCATGTTTGAATAATAATTGACATGTTGTAAATATTTGCAGAAACTATGGAGCACTCCCGAGACGAAGAAACAGAAGCGGTGTTGGGGGACATAATCGCAAATGGAAGTGATGATGTTGCGTCATTTCTCATCGACACCGATGGTCAGCTGGAAGGACTGGATGAAGAAGAGGGCTATGTTTATGATGGCTTCGACCCATTAATACCGGTACAAGAGGAGGAGTATGTTCATGATGCCTCCGGTGACACAATGGAGGTACAAGAAGGAGACCATGCTGACTGCTCCGGTCACCGAACCGAGTCCGACCAGGTATATATATATATTAGTTAAGCCCGTGCTGACTAGTTAATTGATGCATCCATTGTTTTGGTATATGTACACATATTAATTACTGTCGTCTTTCTTCCTTATAATTTCTAGCCCTCCGGATCAAGCACAACTTCGGTAAGGAGACGAGGCCCGAAGAAAAAGTTGAGCTCGGATGAAAAGTTTGAGATCATAGAAATCGCGCCCGACGGTGAACCGATTGAACCCATCCGGACAAAGCGCGCATTTTCTGCCCAGTGCGGGGTTCTTGTTAGGGACAAGATCCCGATCAGCATCCAGCAATGGTATAAGCCTGCTAAGGATGAAGACGCTGAGGTGTCTTATGTCGATGATATGCAGAAAGAAGATCTTTGGACTGAGCTGAAGGCAAATTTCACCCTACCGCCAGAGGAGGATCCGGAGAATCCAGTTAAAGAGCAATTAATCAAGTCTTATGCTCTTAAGAAGATGGCAAGCCTAATGAGGAGGTGGAGGAAAGAGCTAAACCAGTTTGTCGAGAAAAAAAAGACACCTGAATTCATCGGCAAATATGAGAAGATCAAAGATCATTGGCCCGCATTTGTGGCACACAAGACATCGGAAAAGAGTAAGAAGATGTCAGAGACAAACAAGAAAAATGCTGCGAAGAAGAAGCTTCACCATCGCACGGGGTCAGGTGGCTACCTCAAAGACCGGCCTAAGTGGTCCAAGGCTGAGCATGATCTGCTTGAAAAAGGGATCGAACCAGAGACAATGCGCTGGCCAGACCGTTGCCGGACTTGGTTCTTCGGGGCTGGCGGAACCTTGGACCCTGTAACAGGGAAGTGTCAGTGGACGGACGAGCAACTGCAAACACCAGTCAAGAACCTTCGACACTATATCGATGCAGCGCAGCGAGGGACGTTCCTTCCAAACAGGGAGAAGGACGAGCTCACAATGGCCCTTGGGAATCCCGAGCACCCTGGACGGACACGAGGCACGCCAGGCTCCCTTCCATGGAAGGTTGGTTTTCCGAACGCAGGGGGTTACAAAACCCACGAGAGGAGGAAGAAACTGGAGCAGGACCAAATGGAGGCGCTGCTTGGAAGGGTAATGGGGCTAGAGGATCGAGAAGAGGAACGAGAAGCAGCAGATCGCAACAAACGACATGCCGAAGCTTCCCCCAAAGCTACCCTGCCATCTCAGCGGAGAAGCAGCGTGGCTTCCACCGAGCTGCTTCAGCCGGAGCATGTCTTGACGGCTCCTGCCAGCTACCCCGTGGATGGTATCACGGAGTCTCAAAATTGCCACATTATGGCGCGATGGATGAATTTCAAGGTCAAGGCGGCTGTTGGCCAAGTTTATCCTAGTGGACCCGACACAACTTATCACTGCCAGCCGATTCCAGAAGGATTTGCTAAGGTGATGGTGGATGAAATAACGGAGGGATTTGAGGACCTCACGCTTGAGCACCCTACCGGTGAAGGGGAGACTAGGCTGGGTTCTGCTCTGAAGACTCCATGCCTATGGCGGAAGGAGCTCATCAACCTTCTGAACTGGACGCCTCCGCCTCCTCCTCCTCCTCCAGCGAGTCAGGGCAATCCGCCTCCTCCACCGCCTCCTCCTCCGGCGAGTGATGATCAGGGCACGCGTGGCGGCACTCCGCCTCCTTCTCCGGCGCGTGGCGGCACTCCGCCTCCTCCTTCTCCGCCTCGCCAGCAAGGGCGGAAGAGATCCGCCGCCGCCCCGGCTGCTCCGGCGCGTCGTAGTCCTTCTCCTCCGCCTCGTAATCAAGCACGAAAGAAGACAGACGCCGCAGCCGCTCCGTCTGCTCCGGCGTCTAGTAGCACAAGAAGAGAGAGGCAATACAGATACGGTCCACCTCTAAAGCCTGTAGAGAAGTTACCGTATGAGAGGACCAAGGAGGAAAATAATACGATCGTGCAGGCCCACGTGAAGGAGTTCTTTGAAGGGGTGAAAGCAAAGAGACATCCACCTCCGGAGGAGAAGGTAGATCCGGTGAAAGCAAAGCGCACTCTCGATGCCCTGAGGAAACCACCAAAGTCTCCACCGAGAACCAACTATGAGCGCGTTACTGAACAGACATATCTTCAAGCCAAGCGGTCGGGAACTACTGTCAGTGATAAAAGGTCAAAAGAACAACGAGCAAAGGGAAAAAAAAATTGCCTAGCTCGGCGAACAAGCACATCAATCGTGCCCCCCGCTCAATGTGTCTAATCCTCCGGGGACGGTGGCCGGTTATGGCAATCTTGAAGATTACCTGCCTGACGATGCACTTCCTGATTTCATGGAGGTGGACGTATTCAGATACGAGTACGGGAAGCCTCTCGTCAAAGATGAAAAATCTCTAACAACAATGATGCGAAGATTCCATAGTTGGTACATGAAAACCTGCAGAGAGTCTGAGGGGACGAACAGTTTGTATCTGATCATTAAATAGGAGCACGACCTCGTTTCAAATGATGTGTTGTGTGTTCCATTTGAGGAGTTCTTCGAGTTCTTCAATCAAAAGGCCCTCGATAAATTAATGGTCTTTTGCTACTGCCTGTAAGTACTATTTCTGTCATTAAGTCTCTATATATAGCTCGGCTCTTTCATTGCATGTATTTATAATTAATTATCCTCAATATATTATGCAGATTGAAGATCGTCGAGTGCAAAAAACAAGAAATTTATGATATTGGGTTCATTAACACAAAATCATAGATGTATTTCTGGTTGAAAAGAACGTTGAAGAGGCCGAGGACAACTTGCTACAATCGTTGATCAAAAATCAAAACAAAGATACCATACTCTTTCCTTACAACGGCCCGTGAGTGTTACTGTCGTGTGCATATTCGGTTTCCCTTATTACTCGAGCGAGAGGTTAATGTAATTGATGAGTTATGCATGCGTGTGCAGGTACCACTATATTCTTCTGGAGATTAAGCTTGAGCGTGGACTAGTAACCGTCTTAGACTCCAGACGGAAAGATCCCAGCACCTATGCGGACATGACTGAAATGCTCAGCAAGTAAGTTCAATCGATCATTATCGCACCATATCGGCAACTTTTTGTTCATTTCCTGATATCTCAAGTAAAAATAATTATTTTCTTTGTCTTGCAGGGTTTGGAAACAGTTCACCGCACAAGCTCCGGGACTGCCGAAGGAGCTGCGATATGTATACCCGAAAGTAAGTACTACTGGCTAGCTAGTTGCGCGCATCTCCCGTTGATTCTATAGCTATACTTTCATCAATGCCATCTATAATGCTTCATTATCAGTTTCATTGACCTCTATTTCTCGTAAAGTGCTTGTGGCGGGAGGAAGGGAATGATTTCTGTGGATACTACGTGTGCGAGTTCATCCACAACGCGACTTTGAAAAACAAGCGGGGCTACTCTAGAAGACAATATGAAGTGCGTAAGCAATAATATTCACAATTTCATTTTATTACACCATCATTTCTGTTGAGTTTCATTCATATATATGTATTAATTAACCCTTTTCTTCAAATTAATTAGACATGGAAGATGCGGGATGAACTCCTACCACCAGATCGCATGAAAGCAATTCAAGAGGAATTGGCGGGATTCTATCTTGAACACGTCATCAGTAAAGCCGGAGAATACCATGTGGAAGTTGATTTCAAATGCTAGGGGTTTATAATTAAGAGATCTTATACATATTGTACATGTATGTAGCCAGTAAAAAACTTGTTGTTCGACCAATCTCTCAGAGAAGGAGAGGTCGATCGATCACTTCTCTCGGTATGCATGACGAACTTCTGTACTGAATGGTTCTCTCGATCACTTATGTATATATACTACGTAGCGTCGACCAAGCACAGACATAAGAGAGGACACTTCTCTCTATTAATTAGCTAGCTAACACAATATACGAAATACCTAAATTAACCCCCAAAACCCCCAACCCCCCTCCTTTAAAAAAAAACCCTAGCCACTGAAATGCAAACGCGTGGATGCCTTTTGGTCCCGGTTGGAGCCACCAACCGGGACCAAAGGCCCCCTGAATGGGCTCGGCGCACAGGGCCACGTGGAGGCACATTGGTCCCGGTTCCTGTTTGAACCGGGACTAATGGGTTGAGGTATTAGTAACGACCCATTAGTCTCGATTCCTGAACCGGGACTAAAGGCCCTTACGAACCGGGACTAATGGGTTGTTTTCTACTAGTGCTTACACGAACCGGGACTAAAGACCCTCCACGTGGCCGCTGCCTGGAGGTCCACCTTTAGTCCCGGTTGGTAACACCAACCGGTATTAAAGGAAATTTATTTATTTTTTTGATTTTTTTTTTGAATTTTTTTATTTTCAAATTTCTAAAATTTTTTAACCTCTAATCTCTAATCACCCTCACTGCTCAATTTAACCTCTAATCTCTAATCACCCCTCATCATCCCAAATCATCTAACTTCCCGGACGGTCACCCATCCTTTCACTACTCCAGCCTGCACTTCTTGTTTTCCTGACAGTAGTAAGATGTCAATCCTATTAACCCTCAGGAATTTAGCTTGAGCATGAAGTCACACATTTCACTGTTTGAGTTTGAAACTATTGTTCTAAAACACAATAATTATTTAGTAACACTAATATTTTTTGAATAAGTAGTTTGACCATTGTTTGACCAGATTTGACCAAAATTTGACCAGATTTGACCAGATTTGACCAAAATTTTCTGAATAAGTAGTTTGACCAGATTTGACCAAAATTCAAAAAAAAGGAAATAATTATTTAGTAACACTAATATTCTTGAATAATTATTTAGTAACACTAATACTTCTTAAATAAGTAGTTTGACCAGATTTAAAAAAAATAAAAAAAAACTGAAATTTGAGCATCACTTTTTTTTTCCTTTTAGAATGTGAGGATTCTAAAAATTTGCAAACAAGCCATAGGCGGTCAAAATCGGATGCGGATTTTCGTGCTGAACATTTTGATATATTATACGTTTTTTTCTGACATCGTATGCAAAAGTTATAGCCGTTTTACATTTTCACTACACTTTTGGCAAAACATGTCCAAATTTAAGTTTCTAAATTTTCCTAACTAGTAGATGTGGTAACATAACTACATCTCGAAGGATTTTAACTTTTGAAGTTTTTATCATTTTCTTTTGCTTTTTACAAAACTGAAAAGGCGATACACCGGGGGGGGGGGGGGGGTAGGATTTGAAAATTGCACCATTAGTACCGGTTCGTGGCACGAACCGGTACTAAAGGTCTCAACCCCATTAGTACCGGTTGACCTTTAGTACCGGTTCGTGCCACGAACCGGTACTAATGGGCATCGCACCCTTTAGTACCGGTTCGTGGCACCAACCGGGACTAAAGGTTCCATTTGAACCGGGAGTAATGCCTGTACGGTGCCCTCGCCGCTCGAACCGGGACTAATGCTCACATTAGTCCCGGTTCGTAATGCAACCGGAATTAATGCTCTTTTCTGGCCGAACGAAAGCCTTGTTTTCTACTAGTGATAGTCTCAAGTAATTTTTTAGGGTTTTGAGGGCTTGGACATATTGTGAAAAAATGTCTAGTGATGTGTTTGGATGTACTCCCTCCGTTCCTTTTTACTCCGCGTATAAGTTTTGGTTAAAGTCAAACTACACAAAATTTGACCAAATTTATATTAAAAAAATATGAACATCTACAATACTTAAACTATATAATATGAAAATACATTTCATGATGCATCTGAAAATGTTGATTTCATATTGTGAATGTTGATATTTTTTAATACATCCCGCAAAAAAAAGATATTTTTTAATACAAAGTTAGTCAAACTATGCAAAACTTGACTTTGACCAAACCTCATATGCAGACTAAAAAGAAACAGAGCGAGTACTAGATTTTAGCCTCCAAATTGGGAATTGGTATTCAAAAGCCCTCAAATTCCATTTTCTGTATGGCCTTAGTATTCACCGATGGAACCACGCGCGCTCCAGTACCAAGCGCTGCCTCCCACATTGCAGTGACATGTCAAACAGTGCAACTGGCCAGTAAAAAAAAAAAAATCCCTTTTGACATTACATGGCCATGCTGAACAACATCCACACAACCATGACCTTTGGCATCCGACTCGTTTCTTCTCGGAAGGTGCCGTTAACCAATTATTAAAAACTTCGAAGCTTTGGAATCTCTACCGTTTCCCATGGCACCAACAACAGGGAAGAACATTTCTCCCATCCTCTCATCTTTCACCTTTTGCCATTTTATTTGCAGAAGAAAGCCCCACCTCATCCTTCTTAACCTTCCGACGGGGAGAAAAACGGCGTCTTTGAATGGCTCTTGTCCTCTCGTCAAGAGACGACATCGTATCGATGCTCCACTTCTCAACCCACAAAACAGGAACTGGCACGGGAGAAAAGGCCGCCCATGGCGAGTTTTTTCTTACTGGGAACACATCTTATCATGCATGTTTGTATATGTACAACTAATCAGAGTCACTTACTGTTTATGTCTGAGATGACCGAGTAAACTAGCTAGTGTGAATTCTCAACTAGAAGCAGCATATTACCGCCTCGTTTTTGTTAAGATAAGCAACACTTGTCACCTTTTTTTAGGTTAACCATGGATAGAGAGAAGTGTCTGGTGGGATAATTGATTGACATGATCTGCCGGCCGTGACAGTTTATCAAGCGCAGGAGTAGATTAGCTTAATCGGTCCAAGATTGCCCAGCTTGTCTGCCAAAACATAGTAGATTAGCTTAAACGGTCCATGCTAATCCCCAGTTGACGTAGTATTAGTTCGATTGCACTTTCGAAAAATGGGAACCAGTCTAGGTTTGATGCAATATTTGTTTCTATTACGTACTGAATGACTAGAGACATGTGTCATCTACTCTTCTGGGATGTGGTATTTTCTTGCTAGATTTCAAGATGATTAGGTCAAATGCATATCTATTGTTTCTGTCACGTAGCACTGACCAGAGACAGGTGGCAGCTATTTTCTGGGATGTGATATCGAGGCTCTGGAATTGTCGTGCTAGACTTTTTTTGACGGAAAGGTCGTGCTAGACTTCAGAGTTCAGACGGAAACCCAAACAAACAAAAATCATGTGATCATCCAAGCCGACAAGTTTTTTCTAAGCACGTTGGTTATTAATTATCCTGGCCACAGATATGATGATTAGAGAGCTTTAGAATTTATCTGTTTTCTCCAGATATTTTGATTTATGGACAGAACTTATACGAAAATTATGTCCCAGCCTATTACTATTCAGAATTTCAGACAGTACCGAGTAGCAAGATCGCGAATGGAAAACACACAGGAGCTCTTGGGTGCTCCACACCCCTATATGAAAATTAATCGTAAAAAATACCAAAAAATTAAAAAAAATAATCTGAATTTTGGGGATACCAAACCTGGGTCCCCTATCTACTCCCGTGTGAAATTTCGTGAAGAAATACCAAAAAACATATGGCGAAGAAAATACTGTCCGAACAAAAATCCATGCAAACAGTGTTTTTCTATACATAGGAATTTTTTGTCTTTTTTGCCATGAATGCTTTTCCTGGTATATTTTCACGAAATTTCACACGGGGGTAGATCGGGAACCTAGGTTTGATATCCCAAAATTCCAGATTTTTAAAAAATTTCTCGGTATTTTTTGAACGAAATGTTCGTATGGGGGTGCGGAGCACCTGAGAGCTCCAAATCCTCGTCCGATCGCGAATGTGTTAGATATCTGGTTACTATTTCTGATACGGTCTCAGATTTTATTTTTTAAATATTCTGATGCTTGTGGAATTCTTTTTAACCTATTTTGTCAAAAAGATCGGGATATTATCTCCCCTCTGAACCCATACAGATACATCAGTAGAAGTTGAATTGCTCACTTCGTTCAGTACATCAGTTTCTTGTATTTTGTCATGAAACAGTACAGTGGGTCAACCCTTAGACCCCTTCTGTCCAATCAACATCAAATGATGAAAATATACATTTGCGTTCAATAATTCACTGAAGACTGTAGTTCTGAGCAATATCATTTTCAGAGATTAGAGACACTCACAAATGCAGCATAGTTATGTTGCTCCAGTGATGATCCGTGACTTATTATGACAACCTATATGACATGGAAACGTTCAAAAAGTTTATGATTATTCTCTCATGATTCCAACCGAAATCCTACTATATTAGGTCAGAAGAAGAACCGCTGCAAAATAATAGCAGCCGCATAAGCATGGTGTGATACAGTATATGTAATTAACAATTGTACCTAGTCCTGGACAGAGAGAATACCCAGGAAGCCAGCTTAAATTGGATACGATCGACACGGTCAAGCAGCCACAATCCATTCCAACCATCGCATTCGAGGTTCAGTGACAGAATTGTTCCTTTCAGCTTGGCCGACAGTATCTTTCCAACCACAGGGGAAGCAAGGGAAATGTAAGATAACTATATATGTTACTGTTTCCGAAGTCTGCTCAACCTAAAATCCTCATAGCTGTCAGTCGTGTTATGCATGCATGTTCTGTTCCTTGTTTCGTGCGATCTCTTCGCCGCCGTAAACCCTCGAGTACAGTTGGTGGGAACTAGGCTGGAAGCAAAGAGACCAAGATGATGGCCAAGTATTCAGGGGCAGCAAATGCAGATGACCACCCAATAGCTCTACTTTTGAATGGGCAAAATGGCAAGGGTTGAATATTTTGTTCTACGATAAGACCTTTGTGCTGCCAAATTTGGACTCTCCGCAGAGGATTGTATTTGATATAGTGACTTCTAGGTCACCCGAAACAGATTACTCCATTCAGTCCTAATAATATTAAAAAGTGTCTTTGGTCAAGAAAATCAATCCGGTGAGTCACATGATCTGATCATCAAGTTGAATTAATCATGGTTAATTACTTAAGCCGGTGAAAGTTAATCACATGCTTACCCCTAGGAGAATGTCATGTCCAAGATTCGGGGTTCTTTCATCACAGAACAACTACCCAAAAAGTGAAAAATGAAGGTAACACAATGCTAATCCTAGGATATCGGACCGCCTTAATGCCTTTGCCTGAACAGTCAAACTGCGTTGATTCAGATATCTTACAAAATTACTCACAAAGTACTTTACCTTGCAATCTATCCCTCGGAGAGTTCAATGGACTTCAAATGTTATCAATGACAGGTGGATTGTAAGGACAGTCCCAGTGCACTATATCTTAAGCTATATCTAATGACATTAAATAGATGTTTAGATAGTAATCTGAGTGCATTATATCTTAGTGTTGTATCTGTCATTTAATGTCTTTTGTGATCACCCGCAAAAAATGTCTTTTGTGAGAGAGAAGTTATGAGATATCTTGGATTTAGTGCTAAGATCTGGAGTATCTAGATTAAGATATGGTTGCTCTTTATTTCCTCATCATGATCAACAAAAATGGTTGGGATACTGTTCAAGAGCTTCCAATTGAACATTCTTCATTTTATAATAGGGTAATTAATTCTTTTGTGTGCCCTAAAAAGGGAGTAGACAGTATGAATTGCATGAATCCTTCCAATGGAACGCGAGTGTTAAAATACGTTGCATAGTACTTTTCATCAGTTTGGACTTTTGAGAAACTTGGCTAGCGCATCAGTTCAATATGGCATCGGAGCCACAAAGTCCTGGGATCAAATCGAGGCCAACTCACTATTTAATATAATAGTTGCAATCCAATCTCAATCCCATGTCTAAGGTCTTTTTGTACGTCCACAACCTAGACATGAGGGGGAATGTTAAAATATGTTGCCTAGTCCTTTCCATCAGTTCAGACTTTTGAGAAACTTGGCTAGCGCATCAATTCAATAGCAAGAATCTTTCATGATTCTCACCGAATGGAATTGTTCTTTAAAGTTTGAACTTATTGTCTTCACAGAGGTTATTTTCGCCAGCCTAATAACAAGAGTTGAATTTTTGGGCATAAACTTGGTGTTGTCAATTTGCATGACCAAAAAGGTAAACAACTAGATGATATGAATTGCGGGAATTTTTCCATTAGAATGAGACAACCCTTTTCCGGCGCCAATGTAATTTAATCATTTTCTAAAATTTCCGAACTTAATGCGAGTTAATTTTGTCAGGCTGATGACAAGAGTTGAACTTTAGGCAGAAATTTGGTGTTGTCAATTTGCATGAACATGGGTTGATTTATGCTAGTAGGTTAGCTTTGATATAGTGAACAGTGCATATAACATTGTTAAAGTTATGGTGTGGATACATTTTTTGCGAAAAGGACTCAGATCTATTATAAAGGTTCGTCAGAAGTATGAAGCACCCAAACATAATAGAAATTACAGAGACCCCTGCACCACCGAACGACCATTGCCGACGCCAGAATGAGTCACTGAGGCATCACACTATCACCGCTCCCATACTAGAGCCTAACTGACCTTGTGGATGACAGTCGAGAAGTATTTGTGCACATGTCGCGAAGGGTCGGCGCCCTGGATCCGCATTCATCGTTGTTGAACTCTTGAATCGATTAGAAGAACCTGACACCGTCGGATACGACCGGCGAGAAATCCTAACCTCGCCACCCTGAGGAGCTGGCAGGGATTTATGTCGGAGCTCCTTCTAACCCATCCATATGGACGAACTTGGCGAGGTTTGAAGCCCGGAAGACTGACTCGAAGAAGAAGTATAGCCATCCGTCTGAGCGTCATCCTTGCAAGGACTAAAACTCTAACCTATCTACTAGCCGGAGCCGAGGCTCCAGGATTCTCCTCCCTCCATCAGCCGCTGGAGGAGGTGAATCTACGTGCTTGCCGATGGGGATTGAGGGGACTAAGGCTTTGCCCTAATAGTCGTGCGAGAGGGGAAAGAAAGAGCTAAGTTATGGTATGGATTAATATGACACATAGATGGTCATGATCTAGGCCGAATTGGATGAGAAGTCAAATAGTTAATGAGGCTTACAATATATATGCTTCTTTTTACACAACAATGCATATCTCCAATGAAGCTTCAAGGAGTTTAAATGTTTGATGTGGATTGCAACAAAGAGATTCAGTGCAGACTTTTCGACAAAGAATTTCCACTTCTCCTCTCTATGTGATGCATTCAATGATAGCTTTGAAACTGCAACACTTTAAATCATCACTGTGTATTGACTTGGACGTCCCCCAGTAATCCGGGGGAGCCTTTCTGGTCTTTTATGAATTATTAGCCAATTATGAATTGGACTGGACCATTTCAATAGTCATTGACTTACTGATCAACAAAAATAATTGGGATACTGCTCAAGAGCTTTCAAATAGAACATTCTTCTTCAAGCAAATAAAATCAATAAAATAGAACATTCTTCAATTTCTAAAACATGGTAATAGAGTCTTCTATGTGCCCTCAAAAAAATGAGTAGACAATATAAATTGCATGAATTCTTCCATGGAATGCGAGAATCGTTCTTGATTCCAACATAATTGAATTGTTCTCTAAAATTTCATACTTCCATCCTTCACAGAAGTTAGTTTGTCCTGGCTGATGACAAGAGTTAAATTTTTAGACATGAACTTTGTGGTCTCAATTTGCACAAACACAGACAGAAGGGCAATACATTCTTCCGCGTGCCCAAAAAGGGGTAGCTGAAACATATTCTGATGCTACAACCATTCCTTGTCATCATTCTCTATGCTCTTACTAGCTGGCATACTCCCTCCATCTTGGTGCATTAGGCATCTTACGGAAATCAAATAATCCCAAAACGCTAAGGCACGAAGCAATAGTTGCATGCATATTAATTAGACCTCATCTATTAATTGGAGTGACAAATGCAGGCGATTGGTGCGACACACTGATTGGGATTTGAAGAGGTCATTGGCTGCATGCGACAGCTAACCACGACAACTTAGCACATTTTTCAGTTGAGAAACAGATGATGTGATTAGCTCATCCATGGCTCAATTTTCCTCATAGCCCAATCTCTACACGCCTAGGTTGTGTTGCACCTCCTTAGATGCCTAATGCACCGAGACGGGGGGAGTAACAGACTTTTAGCATACATACAAATTAATCACTGAGAAACAAGCCCCAAATATATGATCTTTAAAGTAGGAAAAAACCAGTGGTCACAACATAAGGTTAGTAAAATACAAAGTAGCACAATTTTTTTGATAAAAAAGGTGACAAAGGGAGTTTTAATTAACTCAAAATTTAGCATCAAGCAGATATAAACATGATGAGCGATGTTCGCCCTGTGTACAATAAAGATGCACACAACCAACACTAATAGTCTGAAAAGGTAAAAATGACATATTAGTAACAATAAAGTCATATGGGACCAAAGCTATGCCTATGTTGAATGAGGTGGTGGGCCGATCCGGAGGTTATGCGCCGCAAAACCCTCTGTGGTCACCCGCTCCAACTGCATACACATCTCCTTTAACGACGATTGGTACTCTGTTCGGTGTAGCGTATACAACATCGAAAGCGAATGTGTACAACAGTAGATGATCTACATAGGAGAAAATATTTGGCCACTAAAAGCAATATCATTTCTACATAGCCAAAGCGACCATGGCAAGGCAGAAGTTCCCACACTAATTAGCGTACTGAACTTATTTGGTATTCCTTCAAGTCAGTGCCCATACATATTGGTAACACTTGTGGAAAGATACGAATTGGATGCTATTTGGATGACTGACCACGTAGAACACACAAACTTGCATTGGAAGATAATGTGTTTAATTGTATCGCCGTGAGTACAAAAGCTACACGATCATGTCTCACTTAATTCACATTAGGGAGTAAATCTACCAGAGCGTCATCTCAAGGTCACTCTCACGACTCACACGGCCAACCCTGCTGCCACCCCAGCAACCCCTCTCTCCGGCCTTCTCTTTACACATCTCCCAAAGTCATTGTTGTTCTTACGAAAATGACCAGACTGATCATGCCCTATCATACTTGATCGGCGGACCTGCCTTGATGTGTTCTCAAAAGTACCGGAGATTTTTAGAAAGTCCTGGGCCAAAATGCATGACATCGCGATTTAATACGAATGATAGACTACTCATATCAACTAGGTGCACCTTCTTTTACGGGAGCCCATAGAAAAGAATCCCAAAGTTAGGTGTGCTTGACTTGGAGCAATTTGAAGATGAGTGACCGACTAAAAATTTGATCCTGGGTGCGCATGAGTGAGGACAAAGTGCGTAGAAAAGACTAGTGTTAGTATGTGTGGCCAAGCTAGATCCTAGGCACAACGGTCAGGAACTGGGGATGAACCGGTGGGTTTCACCGGGCTTTACAAAATGGCCCTTAATTCACGTGGTCGACGAACATTTTCATTCATTCTTGGTGTAACAGGCAAATCCTAGTGACGTGTGTCCTTTGCTTGTTCCACAGAGGTCTTCTTGTGGGCTGTTTGTCAGGCATGCCATGAATTCGAGTGAAGTACTTCATAATCATCTAAGCGTAGACATAAACCAATGTCGCTAGCTAAGACTTATTAGAGGGATGCCTTGAAGTCTTCGTCTAAACTAGGTAAGACTCAGAGCTACTAAGCAGAGCTTGTTTTGAAGCTTCAATGTGAGTTAGGTTAAATACTGACAACATCTAACCTTATGGTCTAGCAGAAGTCAGCATGGAACCATCTGATAGGGATGTCATCTAGGAGAGGATCATGTCCTATTTTCTATACAGAGCCTGCTTGTGGGGTATCAGAGTTCTTCACGTGTATAAACATAAACTATAATACATTTAATTAATCAGATCAAATTTCACCTGATTCGTGCTGCAGGATAGAGGTATCCTTAGTTTCCCTTCCCATTGGAATCCTATAGGGTCGTCGCAAAGTTGCTTGGTGAATTTTCACCTTATATATATGGCGGACATGCAAGACTGTCTTTGAACTATCAGAGTTGAACCGAAATGTTCCACACCGTCGCAGTGATGGTCCGACAATTTCGACCACCGATGGGGTGTGATAACCCGCAAGTATACGGGATAGTTGCAGCCTCTTTCGATAAGTAAGAGTGTCAAACCCAACGAGGAGCTAAAGGTAGAATAAATACTCTCTCAAGTCCTATCGACCATTGATACGACTCTACGCGCGCTTTACCTAGAACAAGTATGAAACTAGAAGTACCTTGTAGGTGTGATAGGATAGGTTGCAAGATAATAAAGAACACGTAAATAAACTAGGGGCTGTTTAGATAAACATGCAATAAAGTAAATATAGCGAGTGTGGAAAAGTGGTGGTAGGAGTTGTGAAATTGTCCCTAAGCAATTGACTACGTTACTAGACCGGTAATCACTATTGCAATTCTATTTGAGGGAGAGGCATAAGCTAACATACTTTCTCTACTTGGATCATATGCATTTATGATTGGAACTCTAGCAAGCATCCGCAAATACTAAAGATTCATTAAGGTAAAAACCCAACCATAGCATTAAAGTATCAAGTCCCCTTTATCCCATACGCAAACAACCTACTTACTCGGGTCTGTGCTTCTGTCACTCACGCCACCCACCATAAGCAAATCATAAACATATTGCAAACCCTACAGCGGGAATCCCTCACGCTTGCGCAACACGGAGGGCACAATAGGACAGCACCAATAATAAAACATGCAACTCAAACCAATAATAGCAATTCATCAATCACCGATAGGACAACGAAAATCTACTCAGACATCATAGGATGGCAACACATCATTGGAAAATAATATGAAGCAGAAAGCACCATGTTCAAGTAGAGGGTACAACGGGTTGCAGGAGAGTGGACCGCTGTAGATAGAAGGGGGAAGGTGATGGAGATGTTGGTGAACATGCGGAGGTGTTGGTGAAGATCACGGTGATGATGATGGCCCCCAGCGGCGTTCCGGTGCCACCTGAAGCAAGGGGGAGAGAGCCCCCCTTCTTCTTCTTCTTCTTCCTTGACCTCCTCCCTAGATGGTAGAAGGGTTTCCCCTCCGGTCCTTGGCTCCCATGGCTTGGGAGGGGCGAGATCCCTTCCGAGATTGGATCTATCTCTCTGTTTCTGCGTTCTGGAATTCTGCCCTGGCATCGTTTCCTTTATATCTGGAGATCCGTAACTCCGATTGGGTGAATCTTTCGCCCAGATCTTTCTCATAAAATTAGCGTTCTTGCGGCAAAAGAAGAGCGTCAACCGCCTTATGGGGGGCCCAGGAGAGTCCAGGGCGCGCCTGCCTCCCTGGGGCGCGCCCCCTATCTCCCAAAAATCACAAATATTCCAAAATAATTCTCCGTCCGTTTTTATCCCGTTTGGACTCCGTTTGATATGGGTTTTCTGCGAAACATAAAACATGCAACAGAAAGGAACTAACACTGGGCACTGGATCAATATGTTAGTCCCAAAAATAGTATAAAAAGTTGCCAAAAGTATATGAAAGTTGAAGAATATTGGCATGGAACAATCAAAAATTATAGATACGGCGGAGACGTATCAGCATCCCCAAGCTTAATTCTTGCTCGTCCTCGAGTAGGTAAATGATAAAAAATAATAATTTTTGATGTGGAATGCTACCTAGCATAATCTTTATCATATGTCTAATCATGGCATGAATATTAAGATACGAATGATTCAAAGAAATAGTCTATCATTTGACATAAAAACAATAATACTTCGAGCATACCAATAAAGCAATCATGTATTTTCAAAACAACAAGGCCAAAGCAAGCTCATCCCTACAAAATCATATAGTTTGACCATGCTTCATTTTCGTCACACAAAATGCCCCCCCATCATGCACAACCCCGATGACAAGCCGAGCAATTGGTTCATACTTTTTAACGCGCTTCAGCTTTTTCAACCCTCACGCAATACATGAGCGCAAGCCATGGATATAGCACTATAGGTGGAATAGAATATAATGATGGAGGGGTTTATGTGGAGAAAAAAAAAGAGAAAGTCTCACATCGACGCAGCTAATCAATGGGCTATGGAGATGCCCATCAATTGATGTCAACATGAGGAGTAGGGATTGCCATGCAACGGATGCACTAGAGCTATAAATGAATGCTCAACAAAAGAAAACCAGTGGGTGTGCATCCAACTTGCTTGCTCACGAAGACCTAGGGCATTTGAGGAAGCCCATCGTAGGAATATACAAGCCAAGTTCTATAATGAAAAATTCCCACTAGTATATGAAAATGACAACCTATGAGACTCACTATATGAAAACATGGTGCTACTTTGAAGCACAAGATATGAGACTCACTACATGAAGAACATGGTGCTACTTTGAAGCACAAGAAAAAGAGATAAGTAACATTGCCCCTTTTTATTTATTCTTTTTCTTTTTTTTCTTTTTTTCTTTGGCCTTTCTCTCTTTTTTTGGCCTTTCTTTTTCTTTTCTTTTTGGGGACAATGCTCTAATAATGATGATCATCACACTTTTATTGATTACAACATAATATTACAACTCGATACTAGAACAAAGATATGACTCTATATGAATGCTTCCGGCGGTGTACCTGAATGTGCAATGATCTAGCATAGTAATGACATCAAAAAACGGACAAGCCATGAAAACATCATGCTAGCTATCTTATGATCATGCAAAGCAATATGACAATGAATGCTCAAGTCATGTATATGATGACGATGGAAGTTGCATGGCAATATATCTCGAAATGGCTATGGAAATGCCATGATAGGTAGGTATGGTGGCTGTTTTGAGGAAGATATAAGGAGGCTTATGTGTGATAGAGCGTATCGTATCACGGAGTTTGGATGCACCGGCTAAGTTTGCACCAACTCTCGAGGTGAGAAAGGGCAATGCACGGTACCGAAGAGGCTAGCAATGATGGAAAGGTAAAAGTGCGTATAATCCATGGACTCACATTAGTCATAAAGAACTCATATACTCACTAGTAGAAAAACACCTATTAGTCCCGGTTCGTAAGGGCCTTTAGTCCCGGTTCATGAACCGGGACTAATGGGTCGTTACTAATACCTCCACCCATTAGTCCCGGTTCAAACACGAACCGGGACAGATGTGCCTCCACGTGGCCGGTCCACCGAGTCCAGTCAGGGGGGCCTTTGGTCCCGGTTGGTGGCACCAACCGGGACCAAAAGTCCATGTTTTCGTTAGAAAAGTGGCTGCTTTAGGGGTTTTGGGTGTTATTTTTAGGTTGTTATTAGCTAGCTAATAGAGAGAAGTGTCCTCTCTTATATCTTCGTCCTTGGTTTACCAACACTGCTGCTATGTTCATTTCACCCGCTGATATAACAACTCATGCATGCTCGCATCATACATCATCATATATAATAACAAGTCCTACTAATCATATGCATCATCATACAAACTTCTACTCGTTATTAATAATAAGTCATACGATCATCATCCTCATAGTCATCGAACCCAACCCTACATAATTGTTCTTAGCACATGATCATCAGTATCAGGTAGGACCTATACACCCTTAAGGTAAAATGGCATAAAACAATATAGACCCTGACTCTCCATTATGAAGAATGGCGATCATCCTGTCTCCAATTCTTGCCCTTCGCTGCCTTCTGCTTCCAAAAAGCTCCTTACAACTGTCCATACATTTTTCCATTCTTTGATTGTCATGTCTCCACTTCTTTTAGAAACCCGGTATGGACAGTTGAGATTCATAGGAAGACCTGGTTGTATGTTCAAAACACGAAGGGTATTGTGCCTATACATCAGATGAGGCACACAATCATTCGGGATTATCTGTTGAAAAACATAGTAATAACTTCGTAGTTAGCAATGATGTACTAGTTTTAGAAGTGTGCAAAATGCACGGATGTTGTAATAGTAAAAAATAATCTTACCAGGGTATCTCCATGGTAGTTACCGTAGTTCAACACGTGCACTAGTGGCACGTATTGACCATTGTTGAGGAGTTTGATTGTAGATATTGTAATTCTCAAGATCAGTACAAAATGCGACCAAATAATTTTTCTCCTGATAAGTTAATTCGGAGCCTTCGGTGTAGTAGGTTCTGTCTGCCATCTTCCGCACATTCTTTGAAGAATGAAAATAAGCTGTCAATGGAAATAAGTTGTCAACTATTTTGAAATAAACAATATAAATTACTTAATAACTATGTTAAGCTCACATGGGGGAAGAATTGGAGGTGTATCCACAAGGACCCAAATCGAAGGTCTCTCTTGCTAGATTGTAGGATCACCAAGATCCATGGTGACAAGCATACCCTCATCAAGACCATATATCTTGCAAAGTGCTTCCCAAATTTTGCAACCAAAATGGGCTACACTCTGAGCATTGTACAACTTTACTTAAAAATCCACACCATGATGGTTACTTAGAATAATTTTTTTGGTTTCGAAACTTTCGTGGTCTTCAAAACCCATCCTCTCCAAGACATAGCGTCTTGCAAAGTATGGGATAAGCTAGTCGAATTGGAAAAGATGAAAAATACACGTTAAAATAGTTGAAGTCATGCTTAATTTCAAAAAAAAAATTATTGTCGTCGTTGCATACCGTATGAACATCGAAGGTCTCCTCGAGCTTAATGCTAAAGCGCCGATCTTCGTCCAGCTCAATGAACCTGTCGCACATACCTCGGTCGTCGTGGCACCAATCGCACTCCCCCGGGCAGTTTTCGTCGTCCGAGTACGACATTTCCGGCCTATTCATAATTTAAATATTAAACTAGATTATTTATCACGGGTTGACTATCGGTGATGTACGTAGCTCCTCCTTTCATTCCTGAGTGCATTATTACACCAAATTGTCTAGCACACGGGAATGAAGGAGAACTTATCCAATATGAGCATTCAATAAGCAAAACCAAATCAAAAAATAAAGTAGTATTCAAATTAGCATGCATTCAATAATTATAAGCCCTGAGTGCAGAGACGATAATATCACCAAACATGCATATTCAACAATAATATCACCAAAAAAATCTATTAACAGAAAAAAATCTAACATAATATGAACAAATTAATTACACAATCTAAATTACACAATATGAACTACATATCTAAATTACTACACATCTAATCTAACAAAAAAATCTATTAACAGAAGAAAACAATCTAACATAATATGAACAAATTAATTACACAATCTAAATTACACAATATAAACTACATATCTAGATTACTACACATCTAATCTAACAAAAAAATCTATTAACAGAAGAAAAAAATCTAACATAATATGAACAAATTAATTACACAATCTAAATTACACAATATGAACTACATATCTAAATTACTACAAATCTAATCTAACAAAAAAAATCTATGAACTACAAAAAAATGTTAAAAAAATCTAACAAAAAAAAGTTGCTCACGGCCGGCGACGGCGACGGCGAGGTGCGGCGCGAGGTGGCGACGGCGTCGAGGCGGCGCGGGCCAGGGCGGCGACATCGGGGCGGCAGGGCGGGCGGCGACGGCGCGCGGGGCGGGGCGGCGACGGCGTCGGGGCGGCAGGGCGGACGGCGACGGCGTCGGGACGGGGCGGCGAGGGCGTCGGGGCGGGGCGGCGACGGCGAGGTGGCGGCAGGGGGATGGCGCGCGGCGTCGAGGAGAGGTCGAAGTCGGGGCGGGGAGGCAGTGCTACTTATATAGCAAAGGCTTTGGTCCCGGTTCGTGCCACAAACCGGGACCAATGCCACCTTTAGTCCCGGTTGGTGCCACCAACCGGGACAAAAGGCCTCTTTTCGGCAGCCCAATGGCGGGAAACGAAGACCTTTGGTCCCGGTTGGTGACTCCAACCGGGACAAAAGAGGGGCATTTGTCCCGGTTGGTGCCATCAACCGGGACCAAAGAGCGGGGTTGATACCGGTTGGTGCCACCAACCGGTTCCAATGCACCTCTTTCTACAGCTGTTTTTAATTAGTCCCACCTCGCCAAGCGAGAGGCACTCGCAGCGGTTTATAAGCCCTGAGTGCAGAGACGATGAAGAAGAGGCTCAATGCTCACCTGCACGTTGCTTAGCTTCAAGCCGTGAGGATTAGGGTAGACTGCACGGTGTTGTGTGCAGTGCAGTTTACACTATTCCGAAAGGCTTGAAGCTAATTAACGAGCATTGCGCCTCTTTTTTATTTTTAATGACTTATTACAACTCAGAAATAAAAATAAAAAAATAAATATAGCAGAAAAGAAAAAAACTATATAAAAAACTACTCAGAAATAAATAGAAGAAAAAATAGTTGTGATTAACTTTACTAAAAAATGAGCATAGATGCTTATTTTTAATGACTTATTACAATTCAGATATAAATAGAAGAAAAAATAGTTGTGATTAACTTTACTAAAAAATGAGCATAGATGCTTATTTTTAATGACTTATTACAATTCAGAAATAAATAGAAAAAAAAATAGTTGTGATTAACTTTACTAAAAAAATGAGCATAGATGCTTATTTTTAATGACTTATTACAACTCAGAAATAAAAATAAAAAAAATAAATATAGCAGAAAAGAAAAAAAACTATATAAAAAACTACTCAAAAATGAGCATAGATGCGCTTATAGAGAAAATTCAACCTAAATTCATAATAAATTTCTACTAACTTCAGAGAAATTCAGTATGAATTTAGGTTAAATTCCCTGTATAAGGGCATCTATTTTCATTTTGAGAGGAGCTCAACAAGGCAGAGAGGGAGGGGCTTATAAACCGGTCTGAGCCCCCTTCGGTTGGCGAGGTGGGACTAAACTCTAGCCGCAACGAGGACCAACCCTTTAGTCCCGGTTGGTGGCACAAACCGGGACTAAAGGGCAGCCTTTGGTCCCGGTTCAGGCCACCAACTGGGACCAATGGTGGTGGGCCAGGAGCGAGGCCCATTGGTCCCGGTTCGTCCCACCAACCAGGACCAAAAGGTCCAGACGAACCGGGACCAATGGCCCACGTGGCCTGGCCGGCCCCCGGGGCTCACGAACCGGGTCCAATGCCCCCATTGGTCCCAGTTCTTGATTGAACCGGGACTAATGGGCTGGACCGGCCTGGACCATTGCCCCCTTTTCTACTAGTGACTTATTGCAAAAGTCTATTAGCCCTCGAAGCAAAGTACTACTACGCATGCCCCTAGGGGGATAGATTGGTAGGAAAAGACCATCGCTCGTCCCCGACCGCCACTCATAAGGAAGACAATCAAAGAAACACCCCATGCTTCAAATTTGTCACACAACTGTTACCATACGTGCATGCTACGGGACTTGCAAACCTCAACACAAGTGTCTCTACAATCCACAACCACCCACTAGAATGACTATAATATCACCACCTTTATATCGCAAAACTATTGCAAGGAATCAAACATATCATATTCAACGATCTACAAGTTTATGTAGGATTTTATGACTAACCATGTGAATGACCAATTCCTGTCATCTCTCTAAATTGATATAAGTGAAGCAAGAGAGTTTAATTCTTTCTACAAAAGATATGCCCACACTCTAACAAATATAAGTGAAGCAAAAGAGCATTCTACAAATGGCGGTTTTCTATGTGAAGAGAAACAGGCAATCCAAACTTCAAATGATATAAGTGAAGCACATGAAGCATTCTATAAGGCCATACTCAAAAGATTTAAGTTAAGTGCAATGAGCATTCTATAAATCAACCAAGGACTATCTCATACCAGCATGGTGCATAAAAGAAAAGTGAAAACTAAATGCAAAAGACGCTCCAAGACTTGCACATAATGCATGAACGAAACAAATTCGAAAACATACCGATACTTGTTGAACAAACAGGGGATGCCTTCCGGTGCATCCCCAAGCTTAGACGCTTGAGTATCCTTGAATATTTACTTGGGGTGCCTCGGGCATCCCCAAGCTTGAGCTTTTGCCTCTCTTCCTTTTCCTCATATCGAGACATCCTCAATTAGACACTACATCCACACAAAACTTCAACAGAAAACTCAGTAAGATCCGTTAGTATAATAAAGCAAATCACCACTCTAAGTACTGTTGCAAAACAATTCATATTTTGTTTTTTCATTGTGTCTACTGTAATATAGCTTTTCCATGGCTTAATCCACTGATACAAATTGATAGATTCATCAAAACAAGCAAACTATGCATCAAAAACAGAATCTGTCAGAAACAGAACAATCTGTAGCAACCTGAACATTCACCATACTTTTGTTACCCCAAAAATTCTACCAAAATTAGGAAAAAATAAAAAAGTTTTACAGAAATACAGTGCAAAAGGAATCAGACCGACTTGACGTTCCAGTTAAAAATGAAAAATCACGCACTACAGCCAAAGTTTCTGTCCTGCACCGTACAAACCAACAAGCATTGTAAACGTCCTAAAGGCAAACCTTGGCACATTATTTTTATAATACAATGGAATTATAAAAGGGGATAATTATTTTTGATGAAATTTTCTGTAATCAAGATTCACAAAGTTTCCGTGAGCATGAACAAAGTTCAAGGAGCTCTCCCACTTCAACAATGCTTGTCTTTCTCACTTTCACTTTCCTTTTTGAAAAGTTTTGAGTTCCCCTCTTTATTTTTATTGTTTTTAAACTATATAAAAGCACTCAACAGAAATAAATGACTCTCTAAAACTTCCGGGTTGTCTCCCTGGCAGCGCTTTCTTTAAAGCCATTAAGCTCGGCATTTAGTGCTCAAGTAATGAATCCACCCGGATCCCAAGGTATATCAAAGTCAATTTAAATTAACAATGATTTGTAATTTAGTAGTGAGCACAAAGTAATATATATCAAGCAATAATGAAGTCTAACTCTCTTCCTATGCATCGGCATGTCATAAAAAACAATTCATGCACACATAGTAAATGCCAATGCATAGTATAGGCAGTTTCTTGCAATTCTATCATGTTGGAAACATAGAGAGGTGGAGATATAGTTCCTCTCTCATAATAATTGCAAGTAGGAGCAGCAAGCACATGTATATTATATCTATCAAAATCATCATGTGCAACGGTAAAAGGCAACCCATCAATATAATCCTTAATAAGCACAAACTTCTCCGATATAGTGTAGTTGGGAGAATTCAAATAAATAATAGGACTATCATGCGTGGGTGCAATAGCAACAATTTCATGTTTAACATAAGGAACTATAGCAAGTTCATCTCCATAAGCGTAATTCATATTGGCATCTTGGCCACAAGCATAGCAAGCATCATCAAAAAGGGATTTTTCAAACAAATTCAAGGGATCATAGCAATCATCCTTTGGTAAGCATGAAGGGGAATTAAACAATGTATGAGTTGAAGAGTTACTCTCATTAGAAGGTGGGCACGGGTGATCAATCCGCTCTTCCTCCTTTTGTTCTTCGCTCTCCTCATCATCTTTTTCAGCCCATGAGCTCACAATTTCATCAATTTCTTCTTCCATAGCTTCCTGCAAAATATTAATCTCTTCTCGGACAGCGGAGACTTTCTCAATAAATGCATTAATATAGTAATTGTATTCATAATTTTCATAGCAATATCTAAGTATAGCAAGATTTTCAGGCCTATAAACACCATCATCATCAAAAGCTTCATACTTTTCAAACAATTCATAAGCAGCCTTAAAAGCAACAAATTCTTCTATTTGTTCAACATCATAGTAATCATATATACCATTAGCATAAGAAGCTAAGGTTTCATTGTCATTAAATTTGCATGAAAAGGGAAGGTGTGGAGCCTTCATCCTAAAGCAACAAGTAATATCATATCTCAAGCATAGATCCTGGGCATACCAACGCAACATAATAAATTGGTCCCATAATAGTTTCCCTTTTTTTGTCAAGCGATAATCGCTAAAGTATTCATGTTGATCCAACGTGTCTCCCATTATAAAGTTGAATGGGGTTTTCTCAGGATTATCAAAATAGTACATAATATCTTTCATATAATGAGAATCGAGGGTTTTAGGAGTTACCCCATCTCCATGTGTAGCAAGTACACCTAATTTTTTTGGTATTTTGTGTTCCATATCCATAACTAAAGATAGAGAACAACTTAGAACATCAAATAAAAATTACTTAGTGATAAAGCAAACAAGCACACACGAGAATATTCACCCCATGCTATGACTCCCCGGCAACGGCGCCAGAAAAAGGTCTTGATAACCCACAAGTATACGGGATAGTTGTAGCCTCTTTCGATAAGTAAGAGTGTCGAACCCAACGAGGAGCTAAAGGTAGAACAAATACTCTCTCAAGTCCTATCGGCCACTGATACGACTCTACGCACGCTTGACATTCACTTTACCTAGAACAAGTATGAAACTAGAAGTACCTTGTAGGTGTGATAGGATAGGTTGCAAGATAATAAAGAACACGTAAATAAACTAGGGGCTGTTTAGATAAATATGCAATAAAGTAAATATAGCGAGTGTGGAAAAGTGGTGGTAGGAGTTGTGAAATTGTCCCTAAGCAATTGACTACGTTACTAGACCGGTAATCACTATTGCAATTCTATTTGAGGGAGAGGCATAAGCTAACATACTTTCTCTACTTGGATCATATGCACTTATGATTGGAACTCTAGCAAGCATCCGCAAATACTAAAGATTCATTAAGGTAAAACCCAACCATAGCATTAAAGTATCAAGTCCCCTTTATCCCATATGCAAACAACCTACTTACTCGGGTCTGTGCTTCTGTCACTCACGCCACCCACCATAAGCAAATCATAAACATATTGCAAACCCTACAGCGGGAATCCCTCACGCTTGCGCGACACGGAGGGCACAATAGGAAAGCACCAATAATAAAACATGCAACTCAAACCAATCATAGCAATTCATCAATCACCGATAGGACAACGAAAATCTACTCAGATATCATACGATGGCAACACATCATTGGAAAATAATATGAAGCATAAAGCATCATGTTCAAGTAGAGGGTACAGCGGGTTGCGGTAGAGTGGACCGCTGTAGATATAAGGGGGAAGGTGATGGAGATGTTGGTGAAGATGGCGGAGGTGTTGGTGAAGATCGCGGTGATGATGATGGCCCCCGGCGGCGTTCCGGCGCCACCGGAAGCAAGGGGGAGAGAGCCCCCCTTCTTCTTCTTCTTCCTTGACCTCCTCCCTAGATGGGATAAGGATTTCCCCTCTGGTCCTTGGCTCCCATGGCTTGGGAGGGGCGAGAGCCCCTCCAAGATTGGATCTATCTCTCTGTTTCTGCGTTCTGGAATTCTGCCCTGGCACTGTTTCCTTTATATCTGGAGATCCGTAACTCCGATTGGGGTGAATCTTTCGCCCAGATCTTTCTCATAAAATTAGCGTTCTTGCGGCATAAGAAGAGCGTCAACTGCCTTACGGGGGGGCCCAGGAGAGTCCAGGGCATGCCTGCCTCCCTGGGGCGCGCCCCCTATATCCTGGCCCCCTCGGGCACCGTCTCGCGTTGATTTTACTTCCGAAAAATCACAAATATTCCAAAATAATTCCCCGTCCATTTTTATCTTGTTTGGACTCCGTTTGATATGGGTTTTCTGCGAAACATAAAACATGCAACAGACAGGAACTGGCACTGGGCACTGCATCAATATGTTAGTCCCAAAAATAGTATAAAAAGTTGCCAAAAGTATATGAAAGTTGAAGAATATTGGCATGGAACAATCAAAAATTATAGATACGACGGAGATGTATCAGGGTGTTGCCCAGTGTGTACATAAAAATAAGAGTTGTGCTAGAAGTCTACGGGTTATCGGAGCTAATGCTCTCATGAACTAGCTGCCATTAGAGTGATGCCCCGACATCCGTTATTTTTCCAAAGGTTGGTCTTTGGACAGCAAAATCATTGGAGATCCATTTTTGTGTTGGTGGGTGAGGATATCGACGATCAAGCTGTGTGTCTTGCTTATTCTTTGGTTTGCTTATTTGTTTTATGCCTTGTAAGCTCATCTTTCATCATCATGTACCTTGTATCTTTGTTGTTTCCTACTTCTCAGGGCTTCATTAATTTAATGCCGGGCCTAGGCTCCTTTCTCAAAAGTAAAAAATCTACACATCGTGCTTCCTTGCCACTTGCGGCAAGTGTGGTTGCCTTTAGTTAGCACAACCCCTTCGATGGTGCCACATGAAAATCTTAACTCTTAGTGGCATCTTTGATTTTCATTTTTGAATTGTCTGCTCGAATCTCTGAGTGCGAGAGTGCATGGTACATAGAGTCAACATTGAAGAAGGAAGTACCCATTCAATAGATTCCAGTGAAACACATCTTGTCCTTGTGCTAGGTTAATCCAATCCAAACGGGATAGAATATGTTGTCATGACACAAAATGGGGCCGACCAATACTATCTAAGGATGCATCCGACGACATGATTTGATCACATACGCAAGAGTATCATTCTTATGGCACACAATGCGGCATAATGTAGAGTAGCATAACAATTAGGCAACAGAGTTCAACCAGATAATCAACTTATCTTTGCTCAGATGTGTGGTATTAGCACAAAAATGCCAATGCAAAGAAAATCACTACCTCATCACAATCTATGCAAAATAACTTCATCTAGATTTGCACGGGCTAAAAAATGGACCCAGATTTCCTCTTCCCATGAGCATGTCCTTGCCATTGTTTATCTTGGAAAGTGATGTAATGGTTGCTGCCACTATCAAAATAGTTGGCTACCATTCCCTCTTGTTGGGCTCCTTTATCTTGTCCATGTGCAACATGCTCTCTGATTCAACAAGGGGTAGCTCTGGTTAACAATGACACATTCATATTTCCAGCATATCTATGTAAGAGCATGACTAATAGTATAGACATCTGATGGCTATATGCAACTGCCATGTTATCCATAGCATCATCTGTAGTCACCCATATAGTTAGGCAGACTATAATTAAGGTTGACAATTAGACTAGTACATTTATCAATCTTCTTGTTATATTTGTGTCGAGTATATTATGTACGCAAGGGGTTACATGGACTTGGAGTTGTAATTGGTGTGGTTATGTACGAGTTATGTAGGAGTCGGACACTTATATCCTAGGCCTCTTATATACAGAGGGGCACCACACGTTGTAACCCATGACGACTTGATAGCAACAGGTACGCGGGGGAGCCGACGGCTTGTGCCGGCGCCTGGGCAGCTGGTGTTGTGGTATCTTGGTGAGGAGCGCCCGTAGTCATGCCCCGGGGATGTAGCCATATCGGTGAACCTCGTTAACAAATATCGTGCTTCGATGTGTCGTCTATGATCTTATATTAGCGTTTTATTCTAACAAGTGGCATCATGAGCAAGGTTGCGAGAAGGCTATGCGGAAGATCATTCGGAGGTACGAGGATCATGCTTGACGGGTGCCAGGGAACGTCCGATTGGTGCAAGGTGGACCATGGCGGCGATTGCGGATGCGGTCGGTGGTGTCGGACACTTCAGGCGGGAGGCTTGAACCATTCGATGGGCTGCAGTCGGTAAGGATTGGCTAGACATGGCGATTGAACCGGTGTAGTGGCTGTTGAAGACGTTGCAGAGGCGACGAATTTGGCTTGCGCTCAGACCGGCGACCAGACGTGGGGGACGGCCGGATAGATTGGAGTGTGAGCATCGAGATGATGCACTCTGTGTTTGTACAAGGGCGGCGACGCGGCACTGCAGGCGGATTGTGTCGGCGATGTGGGTGGCCAGGTTACGGCACGGCTCGTGCACGGATGATGCGTGAGGTGGCGACTGTTTCGACAAGGTTGACGTGCAGCGAGTACGGGCGACATGGTTGAACAGATTGCTGGCGAACAACCAAGATCAGAGACGAGAGCTGTCGTCGGATACAATGGTGATCTTTTCAGAGGCGAACGGAATCGAGAAGGTCAGGCCTTGGTTGCGACGCTGCGTACGCGAGACGGCGCACGGAGCCATGGACGCGTGTGGTATTCGGTCTCGGAAGCAGCGGACACGCAGGCAAAGGATCAGCAGGTCTACTCGGATGAGGTGCAGCGCAAGAAACGGGTGACGTGTGCATGCAAACTGGGTCCATGTGAGACTTGTTTGATGAGGTCCTAGCAAAACCATGAGAGGCAAGGACTTGGGTTTCCGTGTACGAGAAGAAAAGATAGCGCCTGGGTGATCGCCGGTAATAAAAGGCTGGCAATAAGGCAGCGAAGGCACCAAAACAATTGAACGGTGCAAGTCAAGGTTCTTGGTAGATCATGGACTGCGGCATGGCTTCAGACGAGGAATACGGGATCGGTGATCTTTTTCGTGAGGAATTCGCAGAGGAAAACAAGGGCGGTAAGACCGGCTGCAACATGTCGGTTAGATCACAGCTCGGCATGGCGCCGGGGTTCACCAAGTTTGATATGGAGAAATTCGATGGCACAAGTAACTTCGGTCTATGGCAGACAAGAGTCAAGGATATTCTGGCGCAGCAGGGAATCTTGAAGGGTTTGCAGGAGACGAAGCCGGCCAAGGTTGACAACGATGTGTGGGAGGATATGCAAGTGCAGGCGGCCGCTACCATACATCTTTGTCTTGCGGATCAGGTCATGTATCATGTCATGGACGAAGATACTCCTAAGGGAATTTGGGACAAGTTGGCAAATCGTTATATGTCAAAGTCAGCGACCAACAAGATGTATTTGAAGCAAAAGTTTTATGGGCTGAAGATGCAGGAGGGGCCGGATCTTGTGGCATGTGAATGCCTTTAATGAATTGGTCACGGATCTAGCGCGTCTGGATGTGAAGATTGATGATGAGGATAAGGCACTACTTCTTGTTTCATTGCCACCGTCCCATGAGCATTTGGTCATTACATTGACACATGGAAATACAACCATCAATAATGAGGAAGTCACTGCAGCGTTACTTGGACATGAGTTGATGAAGCAAAATAATGCTGCAGAAAGGGAGAGTTCTCAAGGTTTGGGGTTGGCAGTTAAAGGTTATCAGCTCAGGAAGGGACAAGAGGCGGAGAAGAAAAAGAAGAAAAAGGTGCAGTGCTACAGGTGCAAGGACTGGGGACATATAAAGAGGGAGTGCCCAGAACTGAAGGGTGAGGCAAGTGCTAATGCGGCTACTCATGGTGATGGCTCAAACAGTGATAGTGATGTTCTCATAGTATCAAACAGGCGGTCAACAAAAACAGAAGCGTGGATGTTGGATTCAGCTTGCTCTTTTCATGCGACGCCCAACAGGGACTGGTTCTCTTCGTACAAGTCTGGTGAGTTTCGTTTAGCCTATGTTGGCGATGATACCGGTTATCATGTTGCTGGAGTAGGTGACATCAAAATCAAGATGTTTGACGGAGTTGAGCGGATGCTTCAGGGAGTCAGGCATGTGCTAGGGCTAAGGAGGAATCTAATTTCGCTCGGTGTTCTTCATGATGGTGGTATGGAATTCCATTGTGATCGGGATAAGAAGACCATGAAAATCATGGAAGATGGGGTGACTGTGATGATAGGAGAGAGGACGGCTTCGCATCTTTACAAGTTGCAAGGGAGCACTATTGCAAGTGGAGCCATGGAGAGTGGAGCTGCAGGAGTAGCAGTGGAGTCTCACGGTGACGGCGAATCTGACCCATCGGGTAGCTCTCAGTAAGCTGCAAAGGAGACAACCCAAGTCCGGAGTACATGGAGGTTCATGCATGGATGACTTCTAGGTGGTGTAGAATATTCGTCAAGGTGGAGTTTGTTATATTTGTGTCGAATATATTATGTACCAAGGGGTTACGTGCACTTGGAGTTGTAATTGATGTGGTTAGGTACAAGTTGTGTAGGAGTCGGACACTTGTATCCTAGGCCTCTTATATACGGAGGGGCACCACACGTTTTAACCCATGACGACTTGATAGCAACAGGTACGTGGGGGAGCCAATAGCTTGTGCCGGCGCCTGGGCGGCCAGTGTTAGCGGTATCTTGGGGAGGAGCGCCCGTAGTCATGCCCCGGGGATGTAGCCATATCGGTGAACCTCGTTAACAAATATCGTGCTTCGGTGTGTCGTCTATGATCTTATATTTTCTAACACTTCTCATTTTATTTTTCTTCGTATTGTACGAGGACATGTAGAGCTAGGCTTTTCCACGAGAGCCCACTCCCCTCATTTTTTCATATCTCTCCCCTCCACATAAGCAGAAGTGATATAAGAGGGCTATAAGGGCATCTCTAGAGGATCTCCTATACTAGAACTACCAAAAGTGCACCCTATCCCATTTTGCTATTTTTTAGGGAACTCCTTGTTCTGCAGCTAGCAGATCCCCTAAAACTTACTTTCCTAGAGTATACATTTGGTTCACGCAATTCATCGAGCATGTAGGTTGCGTTGGCGAGGAAAGCCATGTCGTCGAAACTGCACGCGGTGCATGCCATCTCAGACTCTGCGAACACCGCTAACTTCATTCTCCTCCTCCTCTGCCACCGTCCCGACCACAGCTCCGACGTCAACCTTTGAGCATGGAGGCCACACTCCTCGGAGCCGCTGCTCTAGAATGCGAGGAAGAGGGACCGAGCCTGTCGTGCCGTCTGTGCAGGGCCAGTTCTTTTGGGTAATTCTCGCAGAATTGACCCCCACCCCAGCTTCTCCCAGAATTGCCACTCCATTTTTTCTTAAAATTCGTAGCTAGTTAAGGTCTAATTAGCTAGGAATTGTAAAAGAAATTGGAGTGGCAATTTTGGGAGAAGCTGGGGAGAGGACCACCAAAAGAACTGGCCCTGAGATGGCTGTCCAGGGGCACCACAGGGACCTACTGCCGCCTTTGTTGTTATGCGGGGCACGGGGTGGTTTTGGCAAGGGCAGCCCGGTGGGTAGCTTGCAGTTGCTCAAGGGGAAGAAAGGACTCTCGAGTCTCGACAGAGGGGCACCAGTACTTGGTAGATCACGATGACACAACACGCACACCTGGCCAGACAGAACATGCACACCGACACGAATCATCTTCCTCGCTTCCGACCATGGCTCCACAGGCGAATCATGAAATTCTTCATCGCTAGTGGGATTTCAGCGCCGACGAGGGTCACCGGGTAGCAGGGCGGTGTGGGATACCATTTTTTCCGTTCACTGGAGAGGCGGACCGCCGGCGGCATGAGCAGGGGCTGCGCATCTGTCTTCCTAGTTTTGCTCCATGGTTGCTAGTTGGACCGCATATAATTATTTGGGGAAGATTTTCAGGGAGCCAAACTTACAATTTTTTAGTAAAGTTGGATTTAGGGGATCTGCCATCTTGTTCTTAACTCCCTAAAAACTCATTTTTGCTACTCAAATATAGGTTTTTGAGGAATCCCCTATTATACTTTGCTCTAACTCAAAAAATAATCGTACTTACATCATTTTAATTGCAAAGGATTAGAGCATCTACAGTCGCTACCCCAACACGCCCCCAGGGGATTTTTCACGCTGGCGCCAAAAAAATGGCTTAGTCGCGCCCCCAGAAGCCCTTTTTTTTGCCATTTTGGGCCGAAAATAGCGCCGGCGGACCCACGCCGAAGCCGGCGCGTTGGGGGCGCCGGGGCGAATGATTTTGGTGTGAAAGAAACGCAGGGCCTCCGAGTCAACGACGCGTGCCTCGTCGTCCGCAAAACGCCTCGGTTTCCCGCATGGAATCAATGGCAAGGCTGCCGTCGGTCAGCCTTTCCATTGATTCCTCATCACGGGCGGCGTGTCACAGGCGGCGCGGTGACGCCTCCCCTCATGCCACGCATACACACGGCGCGGGGCTATAAAAACCAGTGCCTCCCCCTCGCCTCTGGCCACACCAGCCCACAGCCGCCGCCGAGCTCTGCCTCTGTCCTCGTGCGCAGCCGCCCGCCGACGTTCCTTCCCTCCCTCTCTCCCCAAGCCCATCCGATGGCCGTGCGATTCCCCGGTGACGCGGCCGCCACTCGCTCCATGAGTGGGAGGCCTATCACTTGTTCGAGGCGAATATCCCGGCGCTACCGGACATGCGCGCCGGGTCAACGGGTGGAGGCTCAGCAACGGGGCCGTCCCCATTCCCCCGGTGCCCGACGTCGAAGCGCGCCCCGCCATCTTCGCCGCCAAGGTCGACCGCGTGCGGGCGTCCCTGACGGAAGAGCAGCGTGCCCTTCCGCAGTACGCTGCCGACAACCACGCGTCGTGGGCAGCGTACTTCCAGCACTGCCAGACGCAGAGGCTGGCGTCCACCAACCGGGCGCTGGTGGTGGGGGCGTCAAGAATAGTGAGGCGGGCAATGATCCGCTGCTGGCATACCCTGCCGCGGCGGCCGCACCAGTCCCCCGCCGGAGCGCCGGGCAATCGATGTTGGGGAACTTAGTAATTTCAAAAAATTTCCTACGCACACACAAGATCATGGTGATGCATAGCAACGAGAGGGGAGAGTGTTGTCCACGTACCCTCGTAGACCGAAAGCGGAAGCGTTAGCACAACGCGGTTGATGTAATCGTACGTCTTCACGTTCCGACCGATCAAGTACCGAACGTACGGTAGCTCTAAGTTCAGCACACGTTCAGCTCGATGACGTCCCACGAACTCCGATCCAGCAGAGCTTTGCGGGAGAGTTTCGTCAGCACGACGGCGTGATGACGGTGTTGATGATGCTACTGACACAGGGCTTCGCCTAAGCACCGCTACGACATTACCGAGGTGAAATCTGGTGGAGGGGGGCAACACACACGGCTAAGAGATCAAGAGATCAATTGTTGTGTCTAGAGGTGCCCCCAGCCCCCGTATATAAAGGATCAAGGGGGAGGGGCGGCCGGCCAGGAGGATGCGCGCCAAGGAGGAGTCCTACTCCCACCGGGAGTAGGACTCCCTCTTTTCCTAGTTGGAGTAGGAGGGGGAAAGGAAGGGAGAGAGGAGAGGAAGGAAAGGGGGGGCGCCGCCCCCCTCCTTGTCCTATTCAGACTAGAGGGGAAGGGGTGCACGGCCTGCCCTGGCAGCCCCTCCTCTTCTCCACTAGGGCCCATTAGGCCCACTAAACCCCCCGGGGGGTTCCGGTAACCCCCCCCCCCGGTACTCCGGTATAGGTCCGAAACCTCCCGAAACACTTCCTGTGTCCGAACATAGTCATCCAATATATTGATCTTCACGTCTCGACCATTTCGAGACTCCTCGTCATGTCCGTGATCACATCCGGGACTCCGAACTACCTTCGGTGCATTAAAACACAAAAACTCATAATACCGATCGTCACCAAACTTTAAGCGTGCGGACCCTACGGGTTCGAGAACTATGTAGACATGACCGAGACACGTCTCCGATCAATCAAAATAGCGGAACCTGGATACTCATATTGGATCCTACATATTCTACTAAGATCTTTATCGGTCAAACCACATAACAACATACGTTGTTCCCTTTGTCATCGGTATGTTACTTGCCCGAGATTCGATCGTCGGTATCTTAATACCTAGTTCAATCTCGTTACCGGCAAGTCTCTTTACTCGTTAGATAATGCGTCATCTCGCAAATAACTCATTAGCTACATTGCTTGCAAGGCTTATAGTGATGTGCATTACCGAGAGGGCCTAGAGATACCTCTCCGACAATCGGAGTGACAAATCCTAATCTTGAAATACGTCAACTCAACAAGTACCTTCAGAGACACCTGTACAGCACCTTTATAATCACCCAGTTACGTTATGACGTTTGGCAGCACACAAAATGTTCCTCCGATAAGCGGGAGTTACATAATCTCATAGTCATAGGAACATGTATAAGGCATGAAGAAAGCAATAACAGCATACTAAACGATCAAGTGCCAAGCTAACGGAATGGGTCATGTCAATCACATCATTCTTCTAATGATGTGATCCCATTGATCAAATGATAACTCATATCTATGGTTAGGAAACTCAACCATCTTTGATCAATGAGCTAGTCAAGTAGAGGCATACCATTGACATCATATTTGTCTATGTATTCACACATGTATTATGTTTCCGGTTAATACAATTCTAGCATGAATAATAAACATTTATCATGATATGAGGAAATAAATAATAACTTTATTATTGCCTCTAGGGCATATTTCCTTTAATGGATGCCCAGGAGGTTCGTCTCCTCCTCGACTTCCTCCTCTCACTCCTCCTCCCGCTCCTCTTCCCATTCTTTCGGCTCACCGATGGTGTTCGGTGTCAAGGCCGAGCCCGTAGCGGAGACGCCGCTTGGCCAGCGCACCCACAACACCGGCATCGTCATCAATGAGGGCGGCCGGTGAGCCTCCTCCTCGGCTCCTCCGCGCTATGTCAAACCAAAGACGGAGCCGGGGCTCGCCGCCGTGAAGACGGAGCCGGGGCTCGCCGTAGTGCAGACGGAGCCCGGGCTCGCAGGCGGCGAGGAGCTCGACGATGCGGCGGCCTTGAAATGGGCACGCAACGACTGGGCGTGCATGGAGATGGAGCGCCAGTGCCGCACCTATGAGCAGTTCGAAGTTCGGCGCCGGTGAGGGAGTCCTGGACTAGGGGGTGTCCGGACAGCCGGACTATCATCGTCCGCTGGACTCCAAGACTACAAAGATACAAGATTGAAGACTCTGTCCCGTGTCCGGATGGGACTTTCCTTGGCGTGGAAGGCAAGCTTGGCGATACGGATATGCAGATCTCCTACCATTGTAACCGACTCTATGTAACCCTAGCCCTCTCCGGTGTCTATATAAACCGGAGGGTTTTAGTCCGTAGGATAACACAACCATTATGACAATCATACCATAGGCTAGCTTCTAGGGTTTAGCCTCCTTGATCTCGTGGTAGATCCACTCTTGTACTACCCATGTCATCAATATCAATCAAGCAGGAGTAGGGTTTTACCTCCATCGAGAGGGCCCGAACCTGGGTAAAAACATCGTGTCCCTTGTCTCCTGTTACCATCCGCCTAGACGCACAGTTCGGGACCCCCTACCCGAGATCCACCGGTTTTGACACCGACATTGGTGCTTTCATTGAGAGTTCCTTTGTGTTGTCACCGATAGGCTCGATGGCTCCTTGTCCCCTACAAGACTCGTGACTCCGAGGTGCCGGACTCCCTGCCGGACTCCGAACCTCCTGCGCCCCTGCAAATCGAATCCGATTGGGCGCCGATCATGGAGTTCACCGCTACGGACATCTTTCAGCACTCACCCTTTGGTGATATCTTAAATTCGCTAAAGCATCTCTCGCTATCGGAGAGCCTTGGCCGGATTATGGCCAGGATGGTTGGGATGCGGACGATGAAGAAATTCAAAGCCCACCCACCACCCACTTTGTAGCCACTGTCGACGATCTAACCGACATGCTAGACAATGACCCCGAACACATCGACGGTATGGACGACAATGCCGAAGACGATCAAGAACCAGCGCTCACAGAGCACTGGCAGGCCACCCCAACCCATGATGTATATATGGTGGATACCCCAAAAGGAAGCGATAAGAGGACCAACGGGGCGCGGCAAAGGATAATCCCGCCGATAAACAACCAAAACGGCGACGCAGACGCCGCCCTAAATCCCGCCTCGACTACAACAGCGCTCCTAATGACCCAGCAATAGAGCAGGGAAAGCCAGTGGACGATGAACATGCAACCAAGCAACCGTCCGAACAGGACGAATCGGATAATCAATCCATGCCCGGCGAAACCAATAGTCCAGACGACCTCACGCCGGACACACCACCGGAAAATAAGAGCCTTCGCAAAAGACTCGTCGCCACTGCAAGAAGTCTGAAGAAGGAGAAACGGAAGATCAAAACAGCGGAAGACATACTCAGAATGAGGTGGAGCAAAGTGCTCAAAACCGCAGACAAATACGGCAATGGCCATCAATCAAAGAGCTACCCGAAGCGCAAGCTGCTACCAGAATTTGACGAGGAAGCCATAGAGCCCCCACAGTCAAAAAACAAAGAGGCCGCCTGTCCGGATAGACGGCCAGATGACAGCCAAAAACTACAAGCGGCGCCGCACACAAGCCAACTCATGATCCTGGGAAAACAGATGGCCCAGTCAGGTCCATTTACGGGCCGGAAAAGAGGGCCCCAGGAAGCAACAAAACACGTCAAGTGTTCGAAGACAGCGGTACACCCAAATACAGGGGCGCCGCACACCCACTATGTTTCACCAATGAGGTGTTGGATCATGAATTCCCAGCAGGGTTTAAACCCATAAACATAGAGGCTTACGACGGAACAATAGACCCTGGAGTCTGGATAGAGGATTATATACTACACATACACATGGCTAGAGGAGATGATCTCCATGCCATAAAATATCTACCCCTCAAGCTCAAAGGGCCAGCTCGGCACTGGCTCAAAAGCCTCCCAGAAAACACTGTTGGAAGTTGGGAAGAGCTTGAGGACGCGTTTAGAGCAAATTTTCAAGGGACTTATGTCCGCCCTCCGGATGCAGACGATCTAAGTCATATAACTCAACAGCCCGGAGAGTCAGCATGCAAATTCTGGAACAGGTTCCTTACTAAAAAGAACCAAATAGTCGACTGTCCGGACGCTGAAGCCTTAGCAGCTTTTAAACACAACGTCCGAGACGAATGGCTCGCCAGACACCTCGGCCAAGAGAAGCCGAGGACAATGTCCGCGCTAACAAGCCTCATGACCCGCTTTTGCGCGGGGGAAGACTGCTGGCTAGCAAGATGCAGCACCAGCGACCCAAGTACATCCGACATCAGAGATGGAAACGGAAAATCACGGCGCAGAAAAGATCAGTGCCGGCACAAAGAGAAAAGCCCAAAGAACACGGCGTTCAACGCCGGATTCAAAAGTTCGTGGCCAAACAATAAAGCACTGCCTCTTAAGGACAACAGTGATGAGATATCCAACTTAAACAAAATTTTGGATCGCATATGTCAAATCCACAGCACCTCCGGAAGGCCTGCAAACCACACCCACCGAGATTGTTGGGTTTTCAAACAGTCCGGCCGACTCAACGCCGAACACAAGGGGCTGGACGCACCAAGCGAGGACGACGACGAACCCCACTAGCAGGGCACTGGAAAACAAAAGACTTTCCCACAAGAAGTCAAAGCAGTAAACTCCTTCATGTGATAATACGGAAAAACAATGCGGCACTCGCTAAGATGGGTCTCGCACGGTCCACCCCAGCGGAACCTCGAGATTGGATGTCAAAACCAATCACTTTTGACCACCTGGATTATTCCAGAAGTGTCCGAAATGCAGGATGGACTGCTCTGATATTGGATCCTATAATCGACGGACTACAATTTAAACAAGTCCTGATGGACGGCGACAGCGATTTAAACCTGCTATATCCGAACACAATCCGCAAGTTGGGGATAGACCTTACTAAAATTTGACATAGCCGCACTTCCTTTAAAGGAGTGACGCCAGGCCCTTACGCCAAGTGCACAGGCTCCTTATTACTAGAAGTTGTGTTCGGGTCACCGAACAACTCATGGCCTGAAAAACTAATCTTTCATGTCGCCCCATTCAAAAGTAGCTATCAAGCACTATTGGGACGTGAAGCTTTTGTCCGCTTCAACGCCATACCACATTACGCGTCTTTTACACTTAAAATGCCCGGTCCACGTGGCATCATTTCATTAAGAGGGTCATTCAAAGACCCCGGACACGGCTAGACGAGTCCGACATAAATAAGCTAGGGGCTCCCTAGCCGCACACCCCTTCACAAAGGGCTGTGCGTATAAGCAATGTTGAGCTAATATAGACTCCGCTTTATTCATTTATTAATATTTTTCACGCACTTTTTCGCACGATTTCCTTTCAAACTAAGTTCCTCTCTTTTTACAGATGAACAACGTGCATGCCCGTCCAGGATAACGGCACAACGGAGACACAGGCGCAGACGTGCAGTAGGGACCCGTCGCAAGGATTCTTTTCAGATTAAGACCCTACGTAAACCTTTTTTACTGTCTCTTGTTGCTATAATCCCCTGGTTTCTCATTATAACCAGAGTGGAGACTGACGTTTTGGCATCGGCCGCGTCAGAGGACCTCGCCCGTACCTGGACACTAGGGGCTTAGGGCATTGTTCTGCCTATTATTATAAAGACCGAACACCTTAGGGAGTGTTTGGCGTCTCGAGTTAGGCCTTATATGCATCAGCTCCGAATCATGTCTTTGGTCAAATGTTGGGTTTGCCCGGCTCCTGTGTTTTGCTGCCTTACGTTCCGTATCATCGGCTAACGCGGCACCAGGAGAACTACTGCGATTGTGCCCCAGTTCGGCTGGGCGAGCACCTCAATAGAGAAAGCCGAAAACTGACTGTGATGATACCGCGAGAGACTGGTCAACCACTCGATCGACCACTGGAATGTTTAGAATTCCTCGGCTTTGACGAAGGACCGTTTCCCGGTCAGGCACACACGCGCCCCGAATTCGGAGAGCGCGGTGCCCCCAGGGGCTATATCGTAGTCCCATCCTCGAACTCCAATGTCTAAGTGAAAGTGATAAAGCATCATAGTCCGATTGCCTCGTTTGCTACGCTACCACCTCCTTAACAGGACCGAGACGTCGGATTAAGTGTGAAAATGCGCTATTTTTGCGAACACCCCCACACCTTGTGCGTGGGGGCTGAAGCCGAAGACTGCCATCTTTCAGGTTATACACACGTATACATAAACGGCCGCATAGGAGATACTTCAATACTTGAGCGCACAAGTATAAAAAGCGATTACATCATAACCATTGTTTTACATAATAAAATGTTCATTTGAACGTGACATTTTTCGAGCACCGCGACTCTATTACACGAGCACCACACATAACTTCCCCAAAATAGTGCTCGGCGGGTAACCGGCTTTCGTCCGAACCTTGGGTTGCAACAGCGGTGGCATCCATCTCTGTCCAATGTGTCTTCACATGGGCGAGGGCCATCCGCGCACCCTCTATGCAGGCCGACCGCTTCATCGCCTTGATATGCGGCACCGCCCCAAGAAACTGCTGCAATAAGCCAAAATAGCTCTTCGGCTTGGGCCTCTCCGGCCAGACATGAGTCACGATATCCGTCATGGCAAGTCCGGACAACCTGTTCAGCTCAGCCCATTCGGCCAACCGATCGGTCAGCGTAAGTGAATGATCCGGACTATGGAATTGAGACCAAAACGGCTCTTCCGTCTTGTGATCCTTCTGACTTCGGAAGTGCACAACTGCATCCGCCGCACTCGCCGCTAAGTCCATATATGGATCCTCCGGACCCCACAGCTGGCCAAGCTGGGCATACTTTGGATCCGTAAACCTGCGGCGTAGCAGAAAAGGCTAGCCAGCCACAATGTCTACGGCCTGACGCAACTCCTCCTTTATAGCCCGCATTGCAGAGCGGGCATCCTTAGCTTCGGCGGTGGCCTTCCCCAGGTCTTCTCGCTCCGATAGGCGCTCCTTTTCAAGTGCCTCATTGCGGTCGGTAGCATCCTTCAATCTAACGGCCAGTTCGGCCGTTTCTTCCCTGCTTCGGCAGTGTGCAGCCCTTTCGGCTTCTAACTCTTCGACCGCCCTTGAGGCAGCCGCATCACTCCTTCTGGCTTGCTCCTTGGCTTGAGCAAGTTCTGCCCGAAGGCCCTCCACAGCAGCAGCACCATCTGCGTCAAGCACAAATATTGTAAGAGGTGGGCTTTGGCTCCCTTAATAGGTGACTGCGGAGAAACAACTTACCTTGCGACCCGTCAAGTCGCTTGTTGACTAGCACGATGTCCGCATCCGCAACATCGAGTTGCCGCATTAATTCAGCAACTCCATCAGTCCGGCTAGCCCCCGGACTATCCGCCACCTGCATAGGAAAGGCGACGCTTAATACCTGCGATTTTGATCCTCGGCACGCCGTCGCTTTCGACAACCTACCGAGTCTCAGGGGCTACTATCTATACAGGGCGCACTTTATGTGCAAAACTGTCAAAAAAGGGGTGTCATTTTTACATACCTCAAACCCCGCCAGCAAACTCCTGGCGGCATTATAAAATTCGCTTTCGGCGGACGAAATCCTTCTAATCACCGTACTCATCAATGCACGGTGATCTTCTGAGATAGACGCCCTCTCAAGCAGATCCTTCAGCTCCCCCGGCCGAACATTAGTCGGCACCGAACTCTTCGGCTCCACCGGGTCCAGGGATACCCTCCGTGACGACACTTCAGGCTCGTCCGCCCTCTCCGACGGCGCAGCAGACGGAGGCGTCTCGCTCTCCATCATCTCCGGACGAAGATCCCCCGAAGACGAGCTCATCTGAGAAGGTCGGAGATCCGAACTACAAGGTAAAAAACTCGGTTATCCTCAGAAGCACAAATAGGGATGTCTCTCGTTACCGAACTCCCTTTTTTCTACTCACGGCTCGCTGGAGAGCTGATGCTTTAGGGGAGATTGCGCGGCGGGGCCTCCCCGGGCGCAGGACCCTCTGGCGAAGATTTCTGCCCCCGCTTAGGGGCTTTGGCCTCCGGGTCTCCAGATTCGGTCCTCTTCTCCCCTTGGAGGGAGGGATTCTCGATCCCCCCTCTTTCAAGAGCCTCCTTGGACGAGGCAGTAGCTCCTCTACTTTCCCCTTCGCTTTCTTCTGAAGGCGCAACCTCCAGCATCTTGACCAGCACGGGATCCGGCGCGGTCTCTGGGAGGGGGGCCGGACACCGTATCAGCTTTGCTTGCGCTATCCACTCCTGTTAAAGGATAATGGGTTAAAAGGCGAATTGTAGAAAGGCAAACAAACGGTGCGTCCGAACACTGAGCTACTTACTTGAGTATCCGGGCGATTGCAGCTTAGGCCGGCATCCTCGGTCAATTCCGGACACACTGCTTGTGATCCGAAGAATAACTTGTACATCTCCACGGGTGTCGTACCCATGAAGTGTTGGAGAATCCGTGGTCCCTCCGGATTGAACTCCCATAGCTGGAGAGGACGGCGTTTGCAGGGCAGGAGAAGCCTAATTAGCATAACCTGCATCACCACGACCAGATCGATCTCCCTCGCCTGGAGGTCTCGAATCCGGCCCTGCAATAGGGGCACGTCTTTTGACGGCCCCCAGTTGAGCCCTTGGTTGACCCACGACATCAACCGTCGAGGAGGTCCCGAGCGGAATACGGGCGGCGGCTTCTGCCTGCTGCCCCTCGGAGCGTTGATGTAGAACCACTCCTGCTGCCACAAGCCAAGCTCCTCTTGGAAGGAGCCCTCGGGCCACGGGGCATCGGCCCTCCTGCTTACGGCCGCCCCGCCGCACTCTGCTTGACGCCCCCCGATCATCTTCGGCTCCACATTAAAGGTCTTCAGCCACAGGCCGAAGTGGGGGGTGACGCGGAGGAAGGCTTCGCAGACGACAATAAATGCGGAAATATGGAGGATGGACTCCGGAGCTAAGTCATGGAATTCCAGCCCATAATAAAACATGAGCCCTCTCACAAAAGGATCCATCGGGAAGCCTAAACCCCGACGGAGGTGGGACACAAAGACGACGTACTCGCCGGGCTCGGGGGTGGGGATGGCCTGCCCTTCGGCGGGCAACCTGTGCGAAATCTCGTAAGACAGGTACTTGGCTTCTCGCAGCTTTAGCACGTCCTCCTCCGTGACGGATGAGGGCATCCACCGGCCCTGAAGGTCAGAGCCGGACATTGTTGAAGGTCCGAGGCGCTCGAATCTGGGGCTCTGGGTGTTGGAACTCGGGGCAAGGAGGAGATTCGATGGAAGATTGAAGAAAAGAAATGAGCCTTGGTCCTATTATAAAGAGGCAGAATACCAAGAGCCGACTCCGTGACCGTTCGGGACTCGCCTTCGATAGAGGGGGCGTGGCGATGGGCGCGGTTGGGTTACCCACGTCCGTATTGATGAGAATCCCGGAATAAGGGAAACACGATCTCTACTTCGACAAGACGTGCCAAGAAAACCGCTTCGATAAACGCGCTGAGGTGGAATAATAAAAACGATTCAAGTAAAGACTTCGTAGTGGCGTGACGTCATGCTACAAGATACGTCAGCAGATTGAACTTGTGTACATAATATTCTCTCTACGGTAGAATGTGGAATTTATTTTGCAGAGCCGGACACTATCCTGGTGTTCACAATCTTCTATGGATTATTTGGAGGAGGAACCCGCCTTGCAATGCCGAATATTATGCATGCCGGACTCATCGTCATTGAAGCCAGGTTCAGGGGCTACTGAGGGAGTCCTGGACTAGGGGGTGTCCGGACAGCTGGACTATCATCGTTCGCCGGACTCCAAGACTACGAAGATACAAGATTGAAGACTCCGTCCCGTGTCCGGATGGGACTTTCCCTGGCGTGGAAGGCAAGCTTGGCGATACGGATATGTAGATCTCCTACCATTGTAACCGACTCTGTGTAACCCTAGCCCTCTCCGGTGTCTATATAAACCGGAAGGTTTTAGTCCGTAGGACAACACAACCATTACGACAATCATACCATAGGCTAGCTTCTAGGGTTTAGCCTCCTTGATCTCGTGGTAGATCCACTCTTGTACTACCCATATCATCAATATCAATCAAGCAGGAGTAGGTTTTACCTCCATCGAGAGGGCCCGAACCTGGGTAAAAACATCGTGTCCCTTGTCTCCTGTTACCATCCGCCTAGACGCACAGTTCGGGACCCCCTACCCGAGATCCGCCGGTTTTGACACCGACAGCCGGGGCCGCAACGAGGGAGGCAACGTCGTCCTGGACGACGACGCGCCGCCGCCACCGGTCCGCCGGGGCGACGCCGGGCAGGGGTCCAGCAGGGGCGGCCGCGTCAAGGAGGAGAAGGCCGCCGCCGCCGGCGGCGGTGAGAATGGCGGCGACGTCGGAGACTTCACCGCGCTCAACGACTTCTTCGGCCCTTAAAATAGTTATAGTTGCGGCCTTTTTTTAAATAACTTTGCTATGTAATGTCGAATATGTCGAATATATATCCAGTTTGCCGGATTTTAGCCCAATAATTTGTCCAATTTGCCAAACTTTGCCGAATACCTTTTTTTAACATAAACGGTGTCTGGGGGGCGGCCCTAGGGCCGGCGGCTGGGAACCCACTTGCCCTCACGCCGATTTTTAGCGCCGTCTCGCCCCCAGGCGGCGATTTTACGCCTCCCCTAGGGGGCCAACGGCTGGAGATGCTCTGCTATGTGATTTCAGTGAGATTGTTAAGATAGATGTTAACAAGGACAAGATGGACCCAACCAAATGATAGTTCGAAAACAAGTTCCTCAATCCATGTCAGACCACACTCGCCGGACAACCCCGAGACCACACTCGCCGCCGGGACTCCATTTCAAGACCTTTCGATGACCCGATTCAACCAATCCACTAGGCACCAGAAGGTAGAAGCCGAGTACTACCCTGTCGCCATCGTCAACGGCAGAACAGTAAACCCCATCCCGAATTGGGCAGGAAGTTTCCCCGGACACTGTCGCTGTTCCGCCGTTCCTTTCAGTTTCCCAAGCAGCCGAGTGTTACCGAAGCCGCCGGGCGCAACACGGTGGCGAGCGAGGCGGCAGGAGGACCGGCCCGTCGGCGAACTCGCGGGAGCCTACGGAGCCGAAGAGTTTACTGCTGATCAACCGTATGATCTGTAGTCGTAAAACCCTGCCGGATCAGTCACCTCCAGCATCCTCGCGATCTCCTCCAAGTACCCCTCGACCTTGTAGAAATCGTTGGCGGCGACGGCGTGGCTATGGTCATTCTGGTGGAAGGCGACGGCCGTGGACAATGGACTCGGCTGTTTCCTTTCCGGCAGCGGGGCGGCGGGTGCGGCGTTCCATTGCCCCTGGAACTGCTGGTTGTGCATGGTGCCCTCGTAGAAGAAGTTGTCGTTGTCCACCGTGCCCGTCTGACTGACGTACTGGTACTGGTGCTGGTGCTGGTGCTGGTGCTGCTGGAGGATGCATGGAGCGGCGGGTGCCGGAGCCTGCAGGCAATTCATGTATTCGTCACTGACCTCGGACGACTCAAAGCTCCCCGTGTTGGAGCTCGAGTCGGCGGCGGACGGCGTGGGCGGCGGCCTCAACGGCTGCTGCTGCTTCCGGTAGGTGATGGCCCTCCTGAAGATCCTGCAGATGGTCCACACCTCCTGCATTTCCAGGTCACACGTCAGAGGGTCAATCTTACACTTTACGGTAGGGTAGCCGCACCGTGATTTTGTCTGGAAACGGAATGCACGCGTGGACTACTTACCGCTTCCTGCATGCTCGGGGAGGCGTTGGTGGCCACGGCGGCGGCCGGCGGGAGCCGGAATTCGTGCATCATCCAGTCTGTCTTGGTGCCCTTGCCGGCACTGCCGCGGTAGTAGACGAGGGACTTCTTCAGCCCGACGGACACGCCGGAGCCGGAGCCGCCGGCGGAGCAGATGGGCCGGTCGATGCCCGTGGCCTTCCAGAAGCCGGAGCTGGTCACCCTGTTGGGCCGGATGCTGTTCCGGTACTTCCTTCCTCTCAGGCAGAAGAAGTACCACTCTTTCTCCCCACCAACCGTGCTCGCCTCTGCAAAATTTGCCACTCTGTCAGGTAAAAAAAATCTTGTTCCAGAAAAAGAAACTTTACTTGATCAAGCCATGGGCATGATGATGCATGGAGAGAAGGAACTCACTCGGGAGATCCCATGGGTCATGCTTGTAGATGTCCATCTCCCGGATGACCTCGATGCGGAGCGACTTCCTGGCCACCTTGCGGCGGAGGTAGAAGGTGACCAGCTCCTCGTCGGTGGGGTGGAACCGGTACCCCGGTAGCACCACGTCGTCCTCCTCCTCCTCGTCTCCAGCGCCGCCGAGCACCACCTCCCCGTCTCTCGTTGCCTTCTCCATCTCCAGCTCCATGGCGCTCATCTTCGCCTTGGCCACCATCGTTTATACGTCTTGCTTGCTGGTTGCTGCTGCTTCTCGGCCTAGTTCTATACTTGTATGGATCTTGTTCCTTGTGTCGTGCAGATGTGTTGTATATAGGAAGCTCTTGCCTCTTGGTAGTCTTGGAGTTAAGTAGATGGAGGTGAAAGCTTTGGGGGATTATAATTTATAGATGAGGCAGGCGAGAGCTCTGTAAGAAGTTAAGGAGGTGACATATTTCCGGGCGAAGTTGCTTGGTCTAACTTCTCCCGTCACAGCCGATCTTGACGAATCTTCTTCACAGCAGCACGCCGCAGCAGCTTCTTGCTTTCTGGCTATGAGAAATGTAGAAAGCTTTACTTAGCTTATTATAACATGCAAAGCGCATGCAACTTGGCGGCCGATCGAGAAGGGTCCTGCATGTGCAGCATAGTGATGGATGAGTAATGCTACACCTACGATATCTTACGTATGGTCAGATTTTTTTTCTTTTTACAATAAAAGATCTCAAGTTTTCCTCCTCCTCCCGTCGGCAGGGCCGCCGTCGGTCCACCCCATCTCCGATGGCCTTTGTCGGAGGACACCGGCCCCCCGCCGACAGGAGGGACCCCGTTCTCGTTCTTGTTAGGTTCAGCATCATGGTTCGGACTGTGTGGCGGAGGGGATGCCCCTCAGTAGGAATAATGTCTCTCATGTTCTATCCCCGCCCCGATGGTGCGTCTAGCGTCGTCGGAGGACGTGTGGAGGTGTGTCTCCGTCGGATCTCGCGGGATTCGGTCGGTGCTGGTCTTCGGTGGATCTGTTTGAATTCGTTCTTCAATTGTCTTCGTTTGTCTGTTTATAGGTTCGATCCTTTCGATCTACGACTTTCTTCAATGACAGTGGTTGTTGCTCTGGTGTGCTGGTCCTATAGGGTCTTACACGTCGACTTCTCAATGGTGGCGATGATGGCAGCGCGCTTTCGGCTCGCTCCGGTGCCTGCAGTCGTCGCTAGGTGGTCCAAAGACCTGAATGTAATTTTTATTATTTCTGGTGTTCGTTATACTGTCATGATTGAAGGTGAATATATTGAAAGTTTTCTCGAAAAAATGGCAGATTTCTATTGGCCATTATTTGGGGACATGGGCCAAACCCTTGAAATGGGGGGGGGGGGGGGGGGGGGGGAGGGGGACAGTTTAATTAGTGGTTACGTAAAAGTAGTACATAGGTGTAGCCGTTTAGATCATGAAAGGCTGGTCGTAGTGAGAAATATCGTATATTTTTATCATGCGTGTAATACTTTACTAGTGTATGATACTACACCTAGTGCATAGTATCATATGTTGATGTCATAGATGACCTTATTTACTGCTATGCCTAACATACAGTAGCACATCATTTAATATGATACAGTATCATACTTATTATGTTATTCAACATTTTCTTTCTTCATTTAATTTGATGCCATCTCATCAAAATTGTCTAGTTGACATGTATAATACCCCATCTGTTTCTTTTTACTTCGCATATAAAATTTGTTTGAAGTCAAACTATACCAAGTTTGATGAAATTTATATCAAAAAATATGAACATCTACAATACTGAAACTATATAGTGTGAAAATACATGTCATGATGCATATGATAATATTGATTCCATATTGTGAATGTCGATATTTTTTTAATACAAAAGGTAGTCAAACTTTGTCAGGCTTGACTTTGATCAAATTTTATATGTAGACTAAAAAAAACGGAGGAAGTACTAGTTATGATACTCCCACTATGAGTAGCCAAAAGAAAATTAATCAAACGCATGAGCTCACACTATTTAAGATAGCCCTTGACTGGGTCCCCGCACAGAGAGAAAGGAATATGTGCGAACGTATTCGGTTTTTGTGTCTAGATCTTGGTTGGACGATTTCTTTCTTAATTTCTTCGTGATGACGCATGCGATGCTCGTATTGCCTTTTTAACTATGCTTTATTACTCCTTCCATAGAAAAATATAGTGCATAACTGTGTATACTATTTTTCCCAAGTCAAGTTTTATAAAGTTTGACTAAGTTTAAAGAAGATCAATCCATATTTACAATGCTCGATAAATAGCATATATTAAAATATGGAAGTATCTCGTGATGAGTATAAAGGCATAGATTTGGTATTGCAGGTGTTGATGATTATTTTCATAAGCTTCCTGCAATTTTATGAAGTTTGACTTGTGGCATAATTATTGTGTGGTGTATTTTTACGTACAGGGAGTACAACATCGACACGCATATTCATTTTTGTTGAGTTTAAGGACTTTTCTCGCATCTGAGTAGTAAAAAAAAAAATCTAGTGTGAATCAACGAACAAAATGTGTATTATGCAATGATGCAATGCCCAAAAAACATCTTTCTAATGTGAATCGACGAATAAAATGTGTGCTATGCAAGATAAAGCCGTAGTACATTTCTTTCACAAGGCTCTGTTTTTTTCCGTTGGAAAGAATGTGACACATACACTTACATGGCAGAAGACACGACAACGCAGGTCATTTTTTCTTGGGGCAAAAAAGCACGACACATCGCACATTGCATTAGTGGCCAAATAACCATTGCCGCGACCGAAAGATGCGGCCCCACCTGCAAACAAATAAAAAGCGAGACCAATAAAGACTAGCCCTTGACGTTATATTTTTATATCGAAAAAATATCTCTAAACACCAACGACCGAGTCGGGACTAGAACTAGGGTGCGCTGCCTGCGCTCCTGCACTCTCTGTTCTTCACCTGCAAAAGAATTCATGTTGTAGTATTTCTGCAAGGCAACGTGCAGTGTTCTGGACTGGACTAAAACGACCGTACGCGTTGGCGCTGAAGAACGTCGGAACCCTTTTTTGTGGTGAAAGACTGTTGGGACAACGTGTTTTTAAACATCAGTATAGACGCAAGCGCTGATACATACGTGCATACACTCACTTATATGAACGCACACACGCACATCCTACCCCAAGTCACTGTAGACGCCTTGTCAATGACGGAAATATCTCCTCCCACTGAAAGCGCATCGCCGAAAATGCTGAAGGAATAATACGAGCACTAGAACTTGAATCTTGATGGGCTGATGTTACCACTATTCCTTTAACTATCCAACCACTGGTTGATTCGTTCTGTTGGGACAACGTTGAAACTTGAAAGCGACGAGAACGCAATCCCGAGCGCGCGGGCACGCACGCAAAAAGAAAGAAGTCGTTTTCCATGGCCGCCGCGGACCAGTTCAGCCGCCGCTCCGTCTGCAGTCTGCTCGTGCGGGCCTACGGTGCACGTGCGCGCGGACCGCCCATTCTGCATGCATGCATGCCACGTCGGCACCCACGCGACTAGGCAAGATTAATTTCGTGGAGGCTAAGCACGATTACTACCGCGGCTAAGCGGGAAATTTCCAGCTAATTCCTGTTACGTGTGTAACTATGTATGTACTTCGTCACGTGTTACTCACTGAACTGGTCGCGTTTCTTCCGTGCCTAGTGCTCAGCACTACGTAGTACGTAGTACTACAAGGTCTACTGCCTTTCTGCATCATTCATTACATGCGACGTAAAACTGACCTTCCTATGATGTCTCTTTTCACTTTAGACGCCTCATAGTTGACGAAAACGTCTCATTGAACGCACATCAAGAAAAACCCTAAAACAAAATCATGATTTGAACAATATCACTGTCTTCCTAACCATCCAATCATAAGTTGGTTCACCCTTATGCCATACAGTTAAAGTCTTCACTACAACATAATTCATGGATGTGGGGAGATCCACTTAGGCCCCTAGTCTTATTTTAATCCTGTCATGTATCTAAAGAAGACAAAAAAGTGTGTAATGGGTTGTCTCTTAATCTTATTTGCGGTAACATTATATTTCTAAAAAAATGGCGAGACATTTGTTGCTAAGAGATGAGAATAAAATATAATGTGCAATGTGTTGGGGAACGTAGCAGAAATTCAAAATTTTCTTACGTGTACCAAGATCTATCTATGGAGAAACCAGCAACGAGGGAAAGGAGAGTGCATCTACATACCCTTGTAGATCGCTAAGCGGAAGCGTTCAAGAGAACGGGGTTGAAGGAGTCGTACTCATCGTGATCCAAATCACCAGAGATCCTAGTGCCGAACGGACGGCACCTCCGCGTTCAACACACGTACAGCCCGGTGACGTCTCCCATGCCTTGATCCAGCAAGGAGAGAGGGAGAGGTTGAGGAAGACTCCATCCAGCAGCAGCACAACGGCGTGGTGGTGGTGGAGGAGCGTGGTAATCCTGCAGGGCTTCGCCAAGCACCGCGAGAGAGGAGGAGTACTTGGGAGAGGGGAGGGCTGCGCCAGAACTTGGGGTGCGGCTGCCCTCCCACCCCTCCACTATTTATAGGTGCGGGGAAGAGGGGGCCGGCCCCCTTAGATCCCATCTAGGGTTGGGGCGGCGGCCAAGGGGGGATGAGTGCCTCCCAAGTCAAATGGAGGCCCTCCCCCTTATGGTTTCCCCCTTCCCATGCGCATGGGCCTTGGGGGGGCTGGTGCCCCTGGCCCATTAAGGCTAGGGCGCCCCCCTACAGCCCATGCTACTGTATCGGACGTGGTGGAACAATTTCCGGACCTCCGGACCCCTCCGAAATCCTCCGGAACCTTCTGGAAGCTTCCCGGTACAATACCGGAAAAACCCGAACTTTTCTCGGAACCCGAACAACAACTTTCCATATATAAATCTTTACCTCCGGACCATTCCGGAACTCCTCGTGACGTCCGGGATCTCATCCGGGACTCCGAACAACATTCGGTAACTGAGGGAGTCCTGGACTAGGGGGTGTCCGGACAGCCGGACTATCATCGTCCGCCGGACTCCAAGACTACGAAGATACAAGATTGAAGACTCCGTCCCGTGTCCGGATGGGACTTTCCTTGGCGTGGAAGGAAAGCTTGGCGATACGGATATGTAGATCTCCTACCATTGTAACCGACTCTGTGTAACCCTAGCCTCCTCCGGTGTCTATATAAACCGGAGGGCTTCAGTCCGTAGGACACAACATACATTAAAACAATCATACCATAGGCTAGCTTTAGGGTTTAGCCTCCTTGATCTCGTGGTAGATCCACTCTTGTACTACCCATATCATCAATATTAATCAAGCAGGACGTAGGGTTTTACCTCCATCGAGAGGGCCCGAACCTGGATAAAACATCGTGTCCCTTGTCTCCTGTTACCATCCGCCTAGACGCACAGTTCGGGACCCCCTACCCGAGATCCGCCGGTTTTGACACCGACATTGGTGCTTTCATTGAGAGTTCCTCTGTGTCGTCACCGATAGGCTCGATGGCATCTTCAACCAACAACGCTGTCCAGGGTGAGACTTTTCTCCCCGGACAGATCTTCGTATTCGGCGGCTTCGCACTGCGGGCTAATTCGCTTGGCCATCTGGAGCAGATCGAAAGCTACGCCCCTGGCCGTCAGGTCAGATTCGGAAGTTTAAACTTCATGGCCGACGTCCGCGGAGACTTGATCTTCGACGGGCTCGAGCCACAGCTAAGCGCGCCGCACTGTTACGATGGGCATGAACTAGCTCTGCCGCCAAACAGTGCCTTGGTGGCCGCACTCGAATCCGCTTCGGCCCTTAGTCCGGAGCCGATCGCCCAGATCGAGGATCGGTGGATGGACACCACCTCGGGGGCTTCAACTTCCACGGCGGTGGAGCCGAACACTAACCTTGTCCCTCCCGAAACTCGTGATTCCGAGGTGCCGGACTCCTTGCCGGACTCCGGACCTTCCCCGCCCCTACCAATCGAATCTGATTGGGCGCCGGTTATGGAATTCACCGCCACGGACACCTTCCAACACTCGCCCTTTGGCGACATCCTAAATTCGCTAAAGCATCTCTCGCTATCAGGAGAGTCCTGGCCGAACTATGGCCAGGATGGTTGGGATACGGACGACGAAGAAATTCAGAGCCCACCCACCACCCACTTTGTAGCCACTGTCGATTATCTAACCAACATGCTAGACTATGATTCCGAAGACATCGACGGTATGGACGACGATGCCGGAGACGAACAAGAACCAACGCCTATAGGGCATGGGAGGACCACCTTGTCATACGACGTATATATGGTGGATACCCCAAAAGAGAGCGATAACAAGGACCAACGGGCCGCAGCAGAAGATAACCCCGCCGACAAACAACCAAAACGGTGGCGCAGACGCCACCCTAAGTCCCGCCTCGACAACAACAACGCTCCTAATGACCCCGCAATACAACAGGGCACACAAGTGGACGACGAACATGCAGATAAGCAACCGTCCGAACAGGACGAGTCAGATAATCAGTCCAGGCCCGGCGAAAACAACAGTCCGGACGACCTCATGCCGGACACGCGGCCGGAGAGTAAAAACCTTCGGAAAAGACTCGTCAACACCGCAAGAAGCTTGAAGAAGGAAAAACAGAAGCTCAAAACAGCGGAAGACACACTCAGAATGAGGTGGAGCAAAGTGCTCAAAACCACGGATAAATACAGCAATGGCCACCAATCAAAGAGCTACCCGAAGCGCAAGCTGCTGCCAGAATTTGACGAGGAGGCCATAGAGCCCCCACAGTCAAAAAATAAAGAGGCTGCCTGGTTGGATAGACGGCCAGATGATAGGCCAAATTCTGAAAGCGGCGCCGCACATAAACCGACTAATGAACCTGGAAAGACAGATGGCCCAGCCAGGTCCATTTACGGGCCAAAGAAGAAGGCCCCAGGAAGCAATGCAACACGTCAAGTGTCCGAAGATAGTGGCACACCCAAATACAGGGGCGCCGCACACCCACTATGTTTCACCAATGAGGTGCTGGATCATGAATCCCCAGCAGGATTTAAACCCATAAACATAGAGGCCTACGATGGAACAACAGACCCTGGAGTCTGGATAGAAGATTATATACTACACATACACATGGCCAGAGGAGATGATCTCCACGCCATAAAATACCTACCCCTCAAGCTCAAAGGGCCAGCCTGTTATTGGCTTAAAAGCCTCCCAGAAAACACTGTTGGAAGTTGGGAAGAGCTCGAGGATGCGTTTAGAGCAAATTTTCAAGGGACTTATGTCCGCCCTCCGGATGCAGATGATCTAAGTCATATAACTCAACAGCCCGGAGAGTCAGCGCGCAAATTCTGGAACAGGTTCCTCACCAAAAAGAACCAAATAGTCGACTGTCCGGACGTCGAAGCCTTAGCAGCTTTTAAACACAACGTCCGAGACGAATGGCTTGCCAGACACCTCGGCCAAGAGAAACCGAGGACAATGTCCGCGCTAACAAACCTCATGACCCGCTTCTGTGCGGGAGAGGATAGCTGGCTAGCAAGATGCAGCACCAGCGACCCAAGTACATCCGAGATAAGAGATGGAAACGGAAAATCACGGCGCAGAAAAGAGCAGCGCCGGAATAAAGAGAAAAGCCCAAATAGCACGGCAGTCAACGCCGGATTCAAAAGCTCGCGGCCAAACAACAAAACACCGCCTCTTAAGGATGACAGCGACGAGCTATCCAACTTAAACAAGATTTTGGGTCGGATATGTCAAATCCACAGTACCCCCGGAAGGCCTGCAAACCACACCCATCGAGATTGTTGGGTTTTCAAACAGTCCGGCCGACTAAATGCCGAACACAAGGGGCTCGACGCGTCAAGCGAAGACGATAAACCCCACCAGCAGAGCATCGGAAAACAAAAGGCTTTCCCACAAGAGGTTAAAGCAGTAAACTCACTTCATGTGATAATACGGAAAAAATAGTGCGGCACCCTCTAAAAGGAGCCTCGCACGGTCCAACCCAGCAGACCATAGAGATTGGATATCAAAACCAATCACTTTCGACCACCTGGATTATTCCAGAAGCGTTCGAAACGCAGGATGGACTGTCCTGATATTGGATCCTATAATCGATGGACTACAATTTACTCAAGTCCTGATGGACGGAGGCAGCGACTTAAACCTGCTGTATCCAAACACAATCCGCAAGTTGGGGATAGACCCTACTAAAATTCGACACAGCCGCACTTCCTTCAAAGGAGTGACGCCAGGCCCTTACGCCAAGTGCACAGGCTCCCTATTACTAGAAGTTGTGTTCGGATCACCGAACAACTTTCGACGTGAAAAACTAATCTTTCATATCGTCCCATTTAAAAGTGGATATCAAGCACTCTTGGGACGAGAGGCTTTTGTCCGTTTCAACGTCATACCACATTACGCGTCTCTTACACTCAAGATGCTCGGTCTACGTGGCATCATTTCAGTGCGAGGGTCACTTAAAGACCCCGGACACGGATAGACGAGTCCGGCATAAGTAAGCTAGGGGCTCCCTAGCCGCACATCCCTTCACAAGAGGCTGCGCGCACAAACAACAGCGAGTTCACACGGACCCCGCTTTACTTATTTATATTTCTTCTTTCACATATACTTTTTTCGCACGAGTTCTTTTCAAACTAAGTTCCTCTATTTTTACAGATGAACAACGTGCACACCCATCCAGGATAACGGCACAACGGAGACACAGGCGCAGACGTGCAGTAGGGACCCGTCGCGAGGATTCTTTTCAGATTAAGACCCTGCGTAAACCTTTTTTACTGTCTCTTGTTGTTATTCTCCCTTGGTTTTTTCTTATAACCAAAGCGGAGACTGACGTTTTGGCATCGGCCGCGTCAGAGGACCATGCCCGTACCTGGACACTAGGGGCTTAGGGCATTGTTCTGCCCATTATTATAAAGACCGAACACCTTAGGGAGTGTTCGGCGTCTCGAGTTAGGCATTATATGCATCAGCTCCGAATCATGTCTTTGGTCAAATGTTGGGTTTGCCCGGCTCCTGTGTTTTGCTGCCTTACGTTCCGTATCATCGGCTAATGCGGCACCAGGAGAACTACTGCAATTGTGCCCCAGTTCGGCTGGGCGAGCACCTCAGTAGAGAAAGCCGAAAACTGACTGTCATGATATAGCGAGAGACTGGTCAACCACTTGATCGACTACCGGAATGTTTAGAATTTCCCGCTTTGACGAAGGACCATTTCCCGGTCAGGCACACACTCGCCCCGAACTCGGAGAAGCGCGGTGCCCCAAGGGGCTATGTCGTAGCCCCACCCTCGAACTCCACTGGCTAAGTGAAAGTGATAAAGCATTATAGTCCGGATTGCCTCGTTTGCTACGCTACCACCTCCTTAACAGGACCGAGACGTCGGATTAAGTGTGAAAACGCGCTATTTTTGCGAACACCCCCGCACCTTGTGCGTGGGGGCTGAAGCTGAAGACTGCAATCTTTCAGGTTATACAAATGTATACGTAAATGGCCGCATAGGAGATATTTTACTACTTGGAACGCACAAGTATAAAAAGCAGTTATAGCATAATCATTGTTTTACAAGCTAAAACGTTCATTTGAACGTGACATTTTTCGAGCACTGCGACTCTATTACACGAGCGCCACGCATAACTTCCCCAAAATAGTGCTCGGCGGGTAACCGGCTTTCGTCCGAACCCTGGGCAGCAATAGCGGTGGCATCCATCTCTGTCCAATGTGTCTTCACATGGGCAAGAGCCATCCGCGCGCCTTCGATGCAGGCCGACCGCTTCATCTCCTTGATATGCGGCACCGCTCCAAGAAATTGCTGCAATAAGCCGAAATAGCTCGTCACCTTGGGCCTCTCTGGTCAGACATGAGCCACGATATCAGTCATGGCAAGTCTGGACAATCTATTTAGCTCGGCCCATTCGGCCAACCGATCGGTCAACGGAAGTGAACGATCCGGACTATGGAATTGAGACCAAAATAGCTCTTCCGTCTTGTGATCCTTCTGGCTCCGGAAGTGCTCAACGGCATCAGCCGCACTTGCCGCTAAGTCCATATATGGATCCTCCGGACCCCACAGCTGGCCAAGTTGAGCATACTTTTGATCCGTAAACCGGCGACGCAACAGAAAAGGCTTGCCAGCCACAATATCTCCGGCCTGGCGCAGCTCCTCCTTCATAGCCCGCATTGAAGAACGGGCATCCTTGGCCTCGGCGGTGGCCTTCCCCAGGTCTCCCTGCTCCGATAAGCGCTCCTTTTCAAGAGCCTCATTGCGGTCGGCAACATCTTTTAATTTCACGGCCAATTAGGCCATCTTTTCCCTGCTTAGGCAGTGTGCAGCCTTTTCGGCTTTCAACTCCTCGGCTGCCCTCGAGGCAGCCGCATCACTCCTTCGTGCTTGCTCCTTAGCTTGAGCAAGTTCGGCCCGAAGGCTCTCCGCAGCAGCAGCACCGTCTGTATCACAGCATATACATTATCAGAGGCGGGCTTTGACCCCCTTAAATAAGCGACTGTGGAGAATTCATTTAACTTGCGACTCGTCAAGTCGCCGTTGACAAGCGCGACGTCCGCATCCGCCTCGTCAAGTTGCCGCATTAACTCGGCAACTCCACTAGTCCGGCTAGCCCTCGGACTATCCGCCACCTGCTTAGGAACGGCGACATTCATTACTTGGGATTTTGATCCTCGGCACGCTGTCACTTTCGACAACCTACCGAGTCTCTGGGGCTACTATCTATATAGGGTGCACTTCTATGTGCCAAACTGTCAACAAGGCGCGTCGCTCTTGTGTACCTCAAATCCCGTCAGTAAACTCTTGACGGCATTATGCAATCCGCTTTCGGCGGACGAAATTCTTCCAATCACCATATGCATCAAAGCATGGTGATCTTCTGAGATGGACGCCCTCTCAAGCAGACTCTTCAGCTCCCCCGGCCGGACACTAGTGGGCGCCGAACTCTCTAGCCCCTCCGGACTCGGGGATACCCTCCGTGACGATACTTCAGGCTCGTTTGCCTTGTCCGGCGACACAGCAGTCGGAGGCGTTTCGCTCTCCATCATCTCCGGACGAAGATCCCCCGAAGACGAACTCATCTGAGAAGTCCGCAAATCCGAACTGTAAAGTAAAACTTTGGTTATTCACAGAAGCACAAATGGAGGTATTTTCTTATTAGTGAACTCCCCCTTCTCTACTCACGGCTCGCTGGAGAGCTGATCCTTTAGAGACGATTGTACGTCCGGGTTCTCCCCGGACGCAGGACCCTCCGGCAGAGATTTCTTCTCCCGCTTAGAGGCTTTGGTCTCCAGGTCTTCGGAGGCGGTCTTCTTCTCCCCCTGGAAGGAGGGATTTTCGATCCCCCCTCTTCAGGCGCCCCCTTGGGCGAGGTATTAACTCTATTTTCCCCATCGCCCCTTTCTTCGGGCGCGACCTCCAACATTCTGACCAGCACGGGCTCCAGTGCGGTCTCTGGGAGGGGGGCCGGACACCTTATCAGCTTCGATCGCGCTACCCACTCCTGATGAAGAGTAATGGGTCAGGAAGCGAATTCTAGAAAAGCAGATAAACAGAACGTCCGGACTCTGAGCTATTTACCTGAGTATCAGGGCGATTGCAGCTTAGGCCTGCGTCCTCGGTCAATTCCGGACATGCCACCTGCAGTCCGAAGAACAACTTGTACATCTCCACGGGTGTCGTACCCATGAAGTGTTGGAGAATTCGTGGTCCCTCCGGATTGAACTCCCATAACCGGAGAGGACGGCGTTTGCAGGGCAGAAGACGCCTGATTAGCATAACCTGCATCACCACCACCAGATTGATCTCCCTCGCCTGGAGGTCTCGAATCCGGCCCTGCAATGAAGGCACGTCTTCGGACGGCCCCCAATTGAGCCCTTGGTTGACCCACGACATCAGTCGGCGTGGGGGTCCCGGGCGGAATGAAGGTGGCGGCTTTTGCTTGCTGCCCTTCGGAGCGGTGATATAAAACCACTCCTGCTGCCACAAGCCGAGCTCCTCTTGGAAGGAGCCCTCAGGCCACGAGGCACCGGCCCTTCTGCTTATGACCGCCCCGCCGCACTCCGCTTGACGCCCCCCGATCATCTTAGGCTCCACATTAAAGGTCTTCAGCCACAGGCCAAAGTGGGGAGAGACACGGAGGAAGGCTTCGCAGACGATAATGAATGCGGAGATATGGAGGATGAACTCCGGAGCCAAGTCGTGAAAATCCAGCCCGTAGTAGAACATGAGCCCTCTCACGAAGGGGTCCGTCGGGAAGCCTAAACCCCGACGGAGGTGGGATACGAAGACAACGTACTCACCGGGCTCGGGAACGGGCACGACCTGCCCTTGGGCAGGCAACCTGTGCGAAATCTCGTAGGAAAGGTACTTGGCCTCACGCAGCTTTAACACGTCCTCCTCCGTGACGGATGAGGGCATCCACCGGCCCTGAAGGTCGGAGCCGGACATTGTTGAAGATCCGAAGTGCTCGAATCTGGGGCTCTGGGTGTTGGAACTTGGAGCAAAGAGAGGATTCGAGGGAAGATTGAGAAAAAGAAACGAGCCTCAGTCCCCTTATAAAGGGGAAAATACCAAGAGCCGTCTCCGTGACCGTTCGGGATTCACCTTCGATAGAGGAGGCGTGGCGACGGGCGCGGTTGGGTTACCCACGTTCGTATTGATGAGAATCCCGGAATAAGGGGAACACGATCTCTGCTTCGACAGGACATGCCAAGGAAACCGCTTCGCTAAATGTGCTGAGGTGGTATAATAAAAAACGATTCAAATAAAGGCTTGGTAGCGGTGTGATGTCATGCCGCATAATACGTCAGCAGATTGGACTTGTGTACATTTTATTCTCTCTACGGTGGAATGTGGAATTTATTTTGCAGAGCCGGACACTATCCTGGTGTTCATGATCTTCTCTGGATTATTCAAGGGAGGAACCCGCCTTGCAATGCCAAACATTATGCGCGCCGGACTCTTCGTCATTGAAGCCTGGTTCAGGGGCTACTGAGGGAGTCCTGGACTAGGGGGTGTCCGGACAGCCGGACTATCATCGTCCGCCGGACTCCAAGACTACGAAGATACAAGATTGAAGACTCCGTCCCGTGTCCGGATGGGACTTTCCTTGGCGTGGAAGGCAAGCTTGGCGATACGGATATGTAGATCTCCTACCATTGTAACCGACTCTGTGTAACCCTAGCCTCCTCCGGTGTCTATATAAACCGGAGGGCTTTAGTCTGTAGGACACAACATACATTACAACAATCATACCATAGGCTAGCTTTAGGGTTTAGCCTCCTTGATCTCGTGGTAGATCCACTCTTGTACTACCCATATCATCAATATTAATCAAGCAGGACGTAGGGTTTTACCTCCATCGAGAGGGCCTGAACCTGGGTAAAAAATCGTGTCCCTTGTCTCCTGTTACCATCCGCCTAGACGCACAGTTCGGGATCCCCTACCCGAGATCCGCCGATTTTGACACTGACAGTAACCACATACAAACTTCCTTTATAACCCTAGCGTCATCGAACCTTAAGTGTGTAGACCCTACGAGTTCGGGAGAAATGTAGACATGACCGAGATGTTCTCCGGCCAATAACCAATAGCGGGATCTGGATACCCATATTGGCTCCCACATGTTCCACGATGATATCATTGGATGAACCAAGATGTCAAGGACTCAATCGATCCCGTATACAATTCCCTTTGTCTAGCAGTATAGTACTTGCCCGAGATTCGATCATCGGTATACCGATACCTTGTTCAATCTCGTTACCGGCAAGTCTCTTTACTCGTTCCGTAACACATCATCCCGTGATCAACCCCTTGGTCACATTGTGCACATTATGATGATGTCCTACCGAGTGGGCCCAGAGATACCTCTCCGTTTACCGGAGTGACAAATCCCAGTCTCGATTCGTGCCAACCCAACAGACACTTTCGGAGATACCTGTAGTGCACCTTTATAGCCACCCAATTACGTTGTGACGTTTGGTACACCCAAAGCATTCCTACGGTATCCGGGAGTTGCACAATCTCATGGTCTAAGGAACTGATACTTGACATTAGAAAAGCTTTAGCATACGAACTACGATCTTTGTGCTAGGCTTAGGATTTGGGTCTTGTCCATCACATCATTCTCCTAATGATGTGATCCCGTTATCAACGACATCCAATGTCCATGGTCAGGAAACTGTAACCATCTATTGATCAACGAGCTAGTCAATTAGAGGCTTACTAGGGACATGGTGTTGTCTATATATCCACACATGTATCTGAGTTTCCTATCAATACAATTATAGCATGGATAATAAACGATTATCATGAACAAGGAAATATAATAATAACTAATTTATTATTGCCTCTAGGGCATATTTCCAATAGTCTCCCACTTGCACTAGAGTCAATAATCTAGTTCACATCGCCATGTGATTAACACTCATAGGTCACATCGCCATGTGACCAACATCTAAAGAGTTTACTAGTGTCATTAAACTAGTTCACATCATCATGTGATTAAGACTCAATGGGTTCTGTGGTTTGATCATGTTTTGCTTGTGAGAGAGGTTTTAGTCAACGGGTCTGCAACATTCAGATCCGTATGTACTTCGCAAATCTCTAGGTCATATTGTAAATGCTGCTTCCACGCTCCACTTGGAGATATTCCAAATGGTCGTTCCACTATACGTATCCGGTTTGCTACTCAGAGTCATTCGGATAGGTGTTAAAGCTTGCATCGACGAAACCCTTTACGCCGAACTCTTTATCACCTCCATAATTGAGAAACATATCCTTATTTACTCCAAGGACTATTTTTTGACCGCTGTCCAATGATCCATTCCTGGATCATTCTTGTTCCCCTTGACTGACTCATGGCAAGGCACACTTCCGGTGTGGTACACAGCATAGCATACTATAGAGCCTACGTCTAAAGCATAGGGGACGACCTTCGTCCTTTCTCTCTTTTCTTCTGGCGTGGTCGAGCTTTAAGTCTTAACTTCATACCTTACAACTCAGGCAAGAACTCCTTCTTTGACTGATCCATCTTGAACACCTTCGAGATCATGTCAAGGTATGTGCTCATTTGAAAGTACCATTAAGTGTTTTGATCTATCCTTATAGATCTTGATGCTCAATGTTCAAGCAGCTTAATCCATATTTTCTATTGAAAAACACTTTTCAAATAACCCTATATGCTTTCCAGAAATTCTACATCATTTCTGATCAACAATATGTCAACAACATATATTCACCAGAAATTCTATAGTGCTCCCACTCACTTCTTTGGAAATACAAGTTTCTCATAAACTTTGTATAAACCCAAAATCTTTGATCATCTCATCAAAGTGTACATTCCAACTCCGAGATGCTTACTCTAGTCCTTAGAAGGATCGCTGGAGCCAGCATACCTTTTAGCATCCTTAGGATCGACAAAACCTTTCTGATTGTATCACATACAACCTTTCCTTACAAAGACTGGTAAGGAAACTCGTTTTGACATCCATCTGCCAGATTTCATAAATGCAGCTAATGCTAACATGATTCCGACGGACTTAAGCATTGCTACAGATGAGAAAATCTCATTGTAGTCAACTCCTTGAACTTGTGAAAAACTCTTCGCCACAGGTCGAGCTTCATAGACGGTGACATTACTGTCCACGTCCGTCTTCTTAAAGATCCATTTATCTCAATGGCTTGCCGATCATCGGGCAAGTCCACCAAAGTCCATGCTTTGGTCTGATACATGGATCCTATCTCGGATTTCATGGCTTCTAACCATTTATCGGAATTTGGGCCCACCATTGCTTCTCCATAGCTCGTAGGTTCATTGTTGTCTAGCAACATGACCTTCAAGACAGGATTACTGTACCACTCTGAAGCAGTACGCATCCTTGTCACCCTACGAGGTACGGTAGTGACTTGATCCGAAGTTTCATGATCACTATCATAAGCTTCTACTTCAATTAGTGTAGGTGCAACAGGAACAACTTCCTGTGCCCTGCTACACACTAGTTGTAGTGACGGTTCAATAACCATATCAAGTCTCCACCATCCTCCCACTCAACTTTTCGAGACTAACTTTTCCTCGAGAAAGGACCCGATTCAAGAAACAATCCCTATTGGTTTCGGATCTGAATTAGGAGGTATACCCAACTGTTTTGGGTGTCCTATGAAGATGCATTTTATCCGCTTTGGGTTCGAGCTTATCAACCTGAAACTTTTTCACATAAGCGTCGCAGCCCCAAACTTTTAAGAAACGACAACTTAGGTTTCTCCAAACCATAGTTCAAACGGTGTCATCTCAACGGAATTACGTGGTGCCCTATTAAAGTGAGTGCGGTTGTCTCTAATGCCTAACCCATGAACGATATTGGTAATTTGATAAGAGACATGATGGTACGCACCATATCCAATAGGGTGCAACTATGATGTTCGCACACACCATCACGCTATGGTGTTCCAGGCGGTATTAATTGTGAAACAATTTCTACAATGTCTTAATTGCGTGCCAAAGCTCATAACTCAGATACTCATCTCTATGATCATATCATAGACATTTTATCCTCTTGTCATGATGATCTTCAACTTCACTCTGAAATTACTTGAACCATTCAATAATTCGGACTTGTGTTTCATCAAGTAAATATACTCAGTATCTACTGAAATCATCCGTGAATTAAGAACATAACGATATCCACTGCGTGCCTCAGCACTCATTGGACTGCACACATCAAAATGTATTACTTCCAACAAGTCGCCTTCTTGTTCCATTTTACTGAAAACGAGGCTTTCAGTCATCTTGCCCATGTGGTATGATTTGCATGTCTCAAGTGATTCAAAAACAAGTGAGTCCAAACGGTCCATCTGCATGGAGTTTCTTCATGCATATATACCAATAGACATGGTTCACATGTCTCAATCTTTTCAAAAAACGAGTGAGTCCAAAGATCCATCAACATGGAGCTTCTTCATGCGTTTTATACCAATATGACTTACATGGCAGTGCCACAAGTAAGTGGTACTATCATTACTATCTTATATCTTTTGGCATGAAAATGTGTATCACTACGATCGAGATTCAATAAACCATTCCTTTAGGTGCAAGACCATTAAAGGTATTATTCAAATAAATAGAGTAACCATTATTCTCCTTAAATGAATAACCGTATTGCGATAGACATAATCCAATCATGTCTATGCTCAACGCAAACACCAAATGACAATTATTCAGGTTTAATACTAACCTTGATGGTAGAGGGAGCGTGCGATGTTTGATCACATCAAACTTGGAAATACTTCCAACACATATCGTCAGCTCACCTTTAGCTAGTCTCCGTTTATTCGTAGCTCTTTTATTTCGAGTTACTAACACTTGGCAACCAAACCGGTATCTAATACCCTGGTGCTACTAAGAGTACTAGTAAAGTACACATTAACATAATGTATATCCAATATACTTCTATCGACCTTGTCAGCCTTCTCATCTACCAAGTATCTAGGGTGATTCTGCTCCAGTGGCTGTTCCCCTTATTACAGAAGCACTTAGTCTCGGGTTTGGGTTCAACCTTGGGTTTCTTCACTAGAGCAGCAGCTGATTTGCCGTTTCATGAAGTATCCCTTCTTGCCCTTGCCCCTTTTGAAACTAGTGGTTTTACTAACCATCAACAATTGAGGCTCCTACTTGACTTCTACTTTCGCGGTGTCAAACATCGCGAATACTTCAAGGATCATCATGTCTATCCTTGATATGTTATAGTTCATCACGAAGCTCTAGCAGCTTGGTGGCAATGACTTTGGAGAAACATCACTATCTCTGGAAGATCAACTCCCACTCGATTCAAGTGATTGTCACACTCAGACAATCTGAGCACAAGCTCAACGATTGAGCTTTTCTCCCTTAGTTTGCAGGCTAAGAAAATCGTCGGAGGTCTCATACCTCTTGACGTGGGCACGAGCCTGAAATCCCAATTTCAGCCCTCGAAAACATCTCATATGTTCCGCAACGTTTCGAAAAAGTCTTTGGTGCCTCAACTCTAAACCGTTTAACTGAACTATCACGTAGTTATCAAAACGTTTATGTCCGATGTTCGCAACATCCACAAACGACGTTTGGGGTTCAGCACACTGAGCGGTGCATTAAGGACATAAGCTTTCTACTGTCCGCATAATCGCTACTGTCAACTTTCAACTATATTTTCTCTAGAAACATATCTAAACAGTGGAACTAAAGCGCGAGCTTACGACATAATTTGCAAAGATATTTTGACTATGTTCAGGATAATTAAGTTCATCTTATGAACTCCCACTCAGATAGACATCCCTCTAGTCATCTAAGTGATTACATGATCCGAGTCAACTAGGCCGTGTCCGATCATCACGTGAGATAGACTAGTCATCATCGGTGAACATCTTCATGTTGATCGTATCTACTATACGACTCATGCTCGACCTTTCGGTCTCTTGTGTTCCGAGGCCATGTCTGTACATGCTAGGCTCGTCAAGTCAACCTAAGTGTTTCGCATGTGTAAATCTGGCTTACACCCGTTGTATGTGAACGTAAGAATCTATCACACCCGATCATCACGTGGTGCTTCGAAACGACGAACTTTCGCAACGGTGCACAGTTAGGGGGAACACTTTCTTGAAATTTTAATGAGGGATCATCTTATTTACTACTGTCGTTCTAAGCAAATAAGATGCATAAACATGATAAACATCACATGCAATCAAAAAGTGACATGATATGGCCAATATCATATTGCTCCTTTTGATCTCCATCTTCGGGGCTCCATGATCAGCATCGTCACCGGCATGACACCATGATCTCCATCATCGTGTCTTCATGAAGTTGTCTCGCCAACTATTACTTCTACTACTATGGCTAACGGTTTAGCAATATAGTAAAGTAATTACATGGCGTTGTTCAATGACACGCAGGTCATACAATAAATTAAGACAACTCCTATGGCTCCTGCCGGTTGTCATACTCATCGACATGCAAGTCGTGATTCCTATTACAAGAACATGATAAATCGCATACATCACATATCATTCATCACATTCTTCTTGGCCATATCACATCACATAGCATACCCTGCAAAAACAAGTTAGACGTCCTCTAATTGTTGTTTGCATGTTTTACGTGGCTGCTATGGGTTTCTAGCAAGAACGTTTCTTACCTACGCAAAACCACAACGTGATATGCAAATTGCTATATACCCTTCATAAGGACCCTTTTCATCGAATCCGTTCCGACTAAAGTGGGAGAGACTGGCACCCGCTAGCCACCTTATGCAACAAGTGCATGTCAATCGGTGGAACCTGTCTCGCGTAAGAGTACGTGTAAGGTCGGTCCAGGCCGCTTCATCCCACGATGCCGCCGAATCAAGATTGGACTAGTAACGGTAAGCATATTGAACAACATCAACGCCCATAACTACTTTGTGTTCTACTCGTGCAAAGAATCTACGCAATAGACCTAGCTCATGATGCCACTGTTGGGGAACGTAGCAGAAATTCAAAATTTTCTTACGTGTCACCAAGATCTATCTATGGAGAAACCAGCAACGAGGGGAAGGAGAGTGCATCTACATACCCTTGTAGATCGCTAAGCGGAAGCGTTCAAGAGAATGGGGTTGAAGGAGTCGTACTCATCGTGATCCAAATCACCGGAGACCCTCGTTCCGAACGGACGGCACCTCCGCGTTCAACACACGTACAGCCCGGTGACGTCTCCCATGCCTTGATCCAGCAAGGAGAGAGGGAGAGGTTGAGGAAGACTCCATCCAGCAGCAGCACAACGGCGTGGTGGTGGTGGAGGAGCGTGGCAATCCTGCAGGGCTTCGCCAAGCACCGCGAGAGAGGAGGAGTACTTGGGAGAGGGGAGGGCTGCGCCAGAACTTGGGGTGCGGCTGCCCTCCCACCCCTCCACTATTTATAGGTGGGGGGAAGAGGGGGCCGGCCCCCTTAGATCCCATCTAGGGTTGGGGCGGCGGCCAAGGGGGGAGGAGTGCCTCCCAAGTCAAGTGGAGGCCCTCCCCCTTAGGGTTTCCCCCTTCCCATGCGCATGGGCCTTGGGGGGGGGGGGCTGGTGCCCCTGGCCCATTAAGGCTAGGGCGCCCCCCTACAGCCCATGCTACTGTATTGGACGTGGTGGAACAATTTCCGGACCTCCGGACCCCTCTGGAATCCTCCGGAACCTTCTGGAAGCTTCCTGGTACAATACCGGAAAAACCCGAACTTTTCCCGGAACCCGAACAACAACTTTCCATATATAAATCTTTACCTCCGGACCATTTCAGAACTCCTCGTGACATCCGGGATCTCATCCGGGACTCCGAACAACATTCAGTAACCACATACAAACTTCCTTTATAACCCTAGCGTCATCGAACCTTAAGTGTATAGACCCTACGGGTTCGGGAGACATGTAGACATGACCGAGACGTTCTCCGGCCAATAACCAATAGCGGGATCTGGATACCCATGTTGGCTCCCACATGTTCCACGATGATATCATTGGATGAACCACGATGTCAAGGACTCAATCGATCCCGTATACAATTCCCTTTGTCTAGCGGTATAGTACTTGCCCGAGATTCGATCGTCGGTATACCGATACCTTGTTCAATCTCGTTACCGGCAAGTCTCTTTACTCGTTCCGTAACACATCATCCTGTGATCAACCCCTTGGTCACACTGTGCACATTATGATGATGTCCTACCGAGTGGGCCCAGAGATACCTCTCCGTTTACCGGAGTGACAAATCCCAGTCTCGATTCGTGCCAACCCAACAGACACTTTCGGAGATACCTGTAGTGCACCTTTATAGCCATCCAGTTACGTTGTGACGTTTGGTACACCCAAAGCATTCCTACGGTATCCGGGAGTTGCACAATCTCATGGTCTAAGGAACTGATACTTGACATTAGAAAAGCTTTAGCATACGAACTACGATCTTTGTGCTAGGCTTAGGATTCGGGTCTTGTCCATCACATCATTCTCCTAATGATGTGATCCCGTTATCAACGACATCCAATGTCCATGGTCAGGAAACTGTAACCATCTATTGATCAACGAGCTAGTCAATTAGAGGCTTACTAGGGACATGGTGTTGTCTATATATCCACACATGTATCTGAGTTTCCTATCAATACAATTATAGCATGGATAATAAACGATTATCATGAATAAGGAAATATAATAATAACTAATTTATTATTGCCTCTAGGGCATATTTCCAACACAATGGGTTGTCTATTAATCTTATCATGGTTGTCTCTTAATTTTATCATACACCGCCAATCAAGTGTCTTGTACAAATTTCCTACAAGTCCACTTTGCAAACAGACATGCTTTTAACGAGATAATTAAGTCAAACACATCTTCGTATATAGTCTCAACTCTCCTGGTGCAGTGTTTCGATGGCTTGGACATATTGTAAAAATGTCTAATAAAGGTGTGTTTGGATGTAGATATTGTGCAGATTCGGAACCCTCGAATTCCATTGTTTGGATGGCCTTAGTATTGACAGATGGAATCGCGCTCCAATACCAAGCACTGCTCTCGCACATTTGCAGGCACCCATCCTCAATGTGGATCTCCGTACCTCTATATTATTGTTGAAATATATTGTCCGTCTTTCTCCACCAGTTTGGACTTTTGGATTAGTTGACTGGAACATGAATTCAATATGATATCCGAGCCAGGAGGTCTTGTGTTCAAGACGCTGCCAACGCAGTATTAAAAAAATGATTCCGCAGCCTAAAGAAATCCCACATCTAAAGACTAAATAAGCCTAGACCGGGGGGGGGGGGGGGTCTGGAGCATGAATTCAATAATTATTCATCTGACACCGCCTCCTTTCCCGAATCATACAGGTTTGCTACCTCGCGAGAAAGAAAACCAAAAGCAGTGTATCTCTCCCTCCCTCCTCCTCTTCTCTTCATTGTGAAGTAGGCTTAGGAAAAAAAATGTAACTCCGCAGTGAGACTTGATCAATAGAAGAGAGCTCCAAATTATATTGGTGTCTACTTTGTCACTGGCAATGCGGTGCCGTAATGACAGTCCTAAGAGCATCTCCAACAGCCGCCCAATGCGTGGCGCTGAAAAAATGAGTTTACAGCGCGCAAGTAGTTTTTTTTAGGGCGCTAGAAGACGTTTGCTCCAACAAGCGCTGTAAAATATGCAGCGCGAGCGAATTCAGCGGTCTGAATCAAGCGGTCCCATCTGCAGCAGCACAAAGTTTGCAGCGCGCGCGACCCGGCGCACTAAATAAGCTGCGCGCGATGCCGTTTTGATGCGCGTGCTGCATTAGTTATAGCGCGCGCGCGCTTTTTGCGCAGCTGTTGGAGACTTCAAATAGGGTCCGCGCGCGCTAAAAGCAGTTTTTATACCGCGCGGCGCTTATATAGCGCCTCTGTTGGAGATGCTCTAAGAGGAGTAGGTAGATGGTCGGACTTGTTTATTTTCGCGAAAATAGGGGAGGGTTGGATTTCTTTATTTTTACTGTTAATCCCTAAAATTAGTACAACATTGTAACAACGTGGTTTCAGTTGTCCACAAGAGGTGCCATGCTAAAAAAATTGGCATGGAAAAGGAAGAAAGAGAGATAATATATTTGTTAAAAAACGTAAGATTTTTAACTGGAACTATATACTGTAATTATTTTTCTGTTGTACATGCTATCATCTTAATTTACACTCACAAATTGTAAAGCTTATATACTTTAAGAATTCTATGGACATTGCCATGAAAGAACATTGTAGACATCGTCTGTCTAAATCGCACGCTCCTTTAGGCCGCAATGAAAAATAAAGTGACATGTCGAACGGTTCAACTGGTCAGTAAAACAACAAACCTCGTTTGACTTACATGGCTATGCAAACAACATCACATGACCATGAGTCCATGACCTTTGGCATCCGATTCGTTTCTTCTTCGAAGGTGCCGCTAACCAATTAAAAACTTTGGAAGCTTTGGATCTCTTACCGTTTCCCATGGACATACACGTCACCACGCATGCGTACGCCAGCCAGTAATAATATTACTGATGCACCAGCAACAGGGAAGAACAATTCTCCCACTCTTTCATCTTTCACCTTTCACCTTTCTATTTGCGGAGAAGCCTCGTCTCATCCTCCCGAACCTTCCGAGAGAGAGAGAGAGAGAGAGAGAGAGAGAGAGAGAGAGAGAGAGAGAGAAATGGTGCCTTTGAACGGTTCTTGTCCTCTAGTCAAGAGTCGACATCGGATCGATGCTCCACATCTCAACACAGAAAACAAGAACTGGCACGGGTGAAAAGGCTGCCTGTGGCGAGTTTTTTACTGGATGCTGCACAGTCACATGATCATTTATGTTTGTATAGGCACAAACTAATCAAAGTCACTGATTGTTTGTGTTTGAGATGACTGAGTAAACTAGCTAGTGTGAATTCTCAACTGGAAGCAGCATATTACCGCCTTGTTTCTGTTAAGATAAGGGACACTTGTCACCTTTTTTTAGGGTCGAGAGAAGTGACTGGTGGGGTTATTGATTGACAGGATCAAGCGCAGGAGCCGTTCCAAGATTGCCCAGCTTGGCTGCTAAAACACAGTAGATTTGCTTAATCAGTCCATGCTAATCCCTAGTTACCGTGTTAGAGTTCGATTGCACTTAGGGAAAATGGGTACCGGTCTAGGTAGGTTTGATGCAATTTTTGTTTCTATTTAAGCACTGGGTGACACGAGGCACGTGTCATTTATTTTTCTGGAATAGGTCAAATGCATATCTTTTGTTTCTATCACGTAGCACTGACCTGAGACAGGTGTCAGCTATTTTCTGTGACGTGATAACGAGGCTCTGGAATTATCATGCTAGATTTCAGACTGAAACCCAAGTCAACAAAAATCATGGATCATCCAAGGCGACAAGTTCTTTTTAAGCATGCTGGTTATTATCTTGGCCACATATGTTTTGGTGAGCTTTGAAATTCATCTGTCCGTCCTTCACAGATTTTGATTGATGAATAGAAGTTATACGAAAAATATGTCCCAGCCTATTACTATTCAGACGACTACCGAGCAGCAAAATCGAGAATGTATTAGATATCTGGTTACTATTTCTGATACGGTCTCGGATTCTATTTTTAAAATATTCTGATGCTTGTGGAATTCTATGTAACCTATTTTGTCAAAAAGATCGGCATATTATCTCCCCTCTGAACCATGCAGATACATCGGTAGAAGTTGAATTGCTCACTCCTTTCAGTACAGTGGTTCCCTGTATTTCGTCCACGAAAAGTACAGTGCGTCAACCTTTAGGCCCTTTCTGTCCAACCAACTTATAGAAAAATGGGGCTAAAATCAGGCCCGGAAACTCAGCAACAACAGACGTAAATGTACTTTTCCGCCAAATAATTCATTGAAGACTGTAGTTCTTAGCAACATCATTTCAGAGATTAGAGACACCCATCACAAATGGGATATAGTAATGCTGCCCATACTGTCAGAAGAGCAACTTCGGCAAGATAAATAAGTACTCCTTCCGTCCCATAATATAAGAGCGTTTTTGTTTTTCACATTTGGGACAGAGGGAGTAGATAATAGCAACATCATAAGCATTGTACCATACAGCGTATGTAACTAAGAATTGTGCCTAGTCCTGGACAGAGAGAACATCCAGGAAGCATGCTCTACAACCCAGCAGAAATTCCATATGATCGATGTCCAGTGACAGAATTGTTCCTTTCAGGTTGGCCGGCAGTATCTTTCCCCGAGCAGTGTCCTGCAACAGGGGAACCAAGGAAAATGTGAGATAATTATGGTGACTGTTTTCAGGTCTGCTCAAGCTACATAAATCTTCGTCACTGTCAGTCCTGTTATGCATGCATGTTCTGTTCCTTGTTTCTTGCCATTTATTTGCCGCCGTCAATCCCCGAGTACAGTGGGACGAACTAGGCTGGAAGCAAAGAGACCAAGATGAGGGGCCCCATTTTTTGGAAGTTCTTCTGTTGGCCCCGCAGAAAAGGTGATGGCTAAGTTACCACCCAATAGCTCTACTTTTGACTGGACAAAATGGCTAGAGTTGAATATTTTGTACTACTATAAGACCTTTGTGTTGTCAAATCTGGACTCTCCGCAGAAGATTATATTTCATATAGTGACTTCTAGGTCACCGTATGCTTGGATTGACCATTCTGCCTGGGATGGATTACTGCGATTTAGTCCTGTGATGAAACCTTAACATCAAGCAGAAGTGTCCTCAGAGAGATCTATTATGATTTGGTCAAGAAAATCGACCCCGTGAGTTACATGATCTGGTCATCAACTTGAACTAATGATGGTTAATTAATTAAGCCGGTTGCATGTTAATCACATGCTGATTTACTCCCAGGATAATGTCAAGGCCATGATTCAGGGTTTTTTCATCACATAAAAATTCCCTAAAAGTGAAAACTTGAGGTAACAATGTTATAGTAGGAATTCGGACTGCCTTGATGCATTTGCCTGAACAGACGAGCTGCGTTGTTCATCATCTTCGTCAGACATTATTACAAAATTACACTATTACTACAAAGTTTTGCAACTAGCAATCTACCTATTGTCAGAAAGTTTGATGAACTTCAGACATTATCAATGACAGGTTGAATGTAAGTGGTTTGCGGTCTTTCTAGATTGTTGATAACCATGCTCTTAATGAAGAGTTGAACAGAGGAAAATTGAAAAAAAGAGTTGAACAGAGTTAATGCAAGCTGCATTGTATGAAGAATGTCTGCTATTACAAGGTGATGATGAAGGAAATATGCCCTAGAGGCAATAATAAAGTTATTATTTATTTCCTCATATCATGATAAATGTTTATTATTCATGCTAGAATTGTATTAACCGGAAACATGATACATGTGTGAATACATAGACAAACCTATAGTCACTAGTATGCCTCTACTTGACTAGCTCATTAATCAAAGATGGTTATGTTTCCTAACCATAGACATGTGTTGTCATTTGATTAATGGGATCACATCATTAGAAGAATGATGTGATTGACATGACCCATTCTGTTAGCCTAGCACTTGATCGTTTAGTATACTGCTATTGCTTTCTTCATGACTTATACATGTTCCTGTAACTATCAGAACTATGCAACTCCCGTTTACCGGAGGAACACTTTGGGTACTACCAAACGTCACAATGTAACTGGGTGATTATAAAGGAGTACTACAGGTGTCTCCGAAGGTACATGTTGAGTTGGCGTATTTCGAGATTAGGTTTTGTCACTTCGATCGTCGGAGAGGTATCTCTGGGCCCTCTCGATAATGCACATCATTATAAGCCTTGCAAGCAATGTGACCAATGAGTTGGTTACAGGATGATGCATTACAGAACGAGTAAAGAGACTTGCCGATAACGAGATTGAACTAGGTATTGGATACCGACGATCAAATCTCCGGCAAGTAACATACTGATGACAAAGGGAACAACGTATGTTGTTATGCGGTTTGACCGATAAAGATCTTCGTAGAATATGTAGGAACCAATATGGGCATCCAGGTCCCGCTATTGGTTATTGACCAAGAATAGTTCTAGGTCATGTCTACATAGTTCTCGAACTCGTAGGGTCCGCACGCTTAACGTTACGATGACAGTTTTATTATGAGTTTATAAGTTTTGATGTACCGAAGTATGTTCGGAGTCCCGGATGTGAGCATGGACATGACGAGGAGTCTCGAAATGGTCGAGACATAAAGATCGATATATTGGAAGCCTATATTTGGACATCGGAATCGTTCCGGGTGAAATCGGCATTTTACCGGAGTACCGGGAGGTTACCGGAACCCCCCGGGGGGTTATTGGGCCTACATGGGCCTCGAGGGAGAAGAGGGAAGGAGCCAGGAGGGGGCTGCGCGCCCCTCCCCTTCCTAGTCCGAATAGGACAAGGGAAGGGGGGCGGCGCCCCCCCTTTCCTTCCCTTCTTCCTCCTCTTTCCCCCCTTCTCCTACTCCTACTTGGAAAGAAGGGAGTCCTACTCCCGGTGGGAGTAGGACTCCCCCCTTGGCGCGCCCTCCTTGGCCGGCCGCCTCCTCCCCCCTAGCTCCTTTATATACGGGGGCGGGGGGCACCCCATGGACACACAAGTTGATCTACGGATCGTTCCTTAGCCGTGTGCGGTGCCCCCTTCCACCATATTCCACCTCGGTCATATCGTCGTGGAGTTTAGGCGAAGCCCTGCATCGGTAGAGCATCATCATGGTCACCACGCCGTCGTGCTGACGGAACTCATCTCCGGAGCTTTGCTGGATCGGAGCACGGAGATTGTCATCGAGCTGAATGTGTGCTGAACTCGGAGGCCCCGTACGTTCGGTGCTTGGATCGGTCAGATCGTGAAGACGTACGACTACATCAACCGCGTTGTGCTAACGCTTCCTCTTACGGTCTACGAGGGTACGTGGACTAACACTCTCCCCTCTCGTTGCTATGCCATCACCATGATCTTGTGTGTGCGTAGGAAATTTTTTGAAATTACTACGTTCCCCAACAGATGACTCATGCACTAGATTTTGACACGGCAACAATGTCAATTATGAATTGTCCTGGACCATTTATGCGGTCATCGACTTACTGATCAACAAAAATATTTGGGATACTGTTGAAGAGCTTCCAATTGAACATTCCTCATTTTCTAGAACAAGGTAATAAATTCTTCTGGGCGTCGACAAAAGAAGGAGTAGACAGTATGAATTGCGTGAATTCTTCCAATGGAACACCCCAATTCCCACATAATTGAATTGTTCTCTAAAGTTTCAAACTTCATGCCTTCACATAAGTTATTTTCGCCAGGCTGATGACAAGAGTTGAATTTTTTGGCATATAACCTCATGTCTTCAATTTAAATAGAGAATTTTGGACAAATGGGTTCTTTGTGCCCAAAAGGTAAACGAGTAGATGATATGAATTGTGGGAATTTTTCCAATAGAATGTGAAAATCCTTTTTCGATGCCCATGCAAATGAATCGATCTCTGAAATTTTCTAACTTCCTGCATCCACAGAAGTTATTTTCGCGAGGCTGACAAGAAGAGTTTAATTTTTAATATAAATTTGGTGTTGTCAATTTGCGTTGTGAATGAATATTTGACAAACAATGGTCATTTGGTCAAGATCTAGGCCAAACTGGAACATGAAGTCAAATAGTTAATGAGACTTACAATGTCTATGCTTCTTTTTACAGAAAACTGCATATCTCCAATTAAGCTTTCAACTGGGGATTAAATGTTTGATGTGGATTGTGCAGCAAAGAGATTCAGTGCAGACATTTTGACAAAGAATGTCCACTGCTCCTCTCCATGCTATGCATTCAATGGTAACTTTGACACTATGTATTGAATTGGACGTTCCCCCGGTAATCTGGAGGAGCCTTTCTGGTCTTTAATGAATTATTAGGAACTTTCTAGAAGAAACAAATGGCTGAACAATTCCTACAGAGATACTATCAACCTGGTGTAGCCTGAAACATACTCTGATGCTACAACCATTCTTTATTATCTTACAAAAATTATGCTTTTACTAGTTGGCATAACAAAACTTTTAGCATGCATACATATCAATCAGTAAGCAACAAACCCAAGTTAATCGGTTTCCACAGCTTGCATCTTTGTTCAGATGTATCGTATCAACACAACAATGCTAATAATGTCAATGATGGAAAACGAATCACTACCTTATCACTAAAATGCAATATAACTTCCATCTCATGTGCACTGGCAAAAAAATGGACCAGGATTTTCCCTTTCCCATGAGCATGTCCTTGGTCTCGTTTATCTTGGAAGCGATGTAATGGTTGCCGCCACCATCAGGGTGGTTGGCTACCATTGCCCCCTTGTGGGCCTCCTTTATCTTCAGCACAACAGGGAGATACCTCTAGTTAACAATGATAGTTCCCTATTTTCAGCATCTCAATGCAACTCAAAAAACAACAGTACATCATGTTCAGTTGCACAGGATTTCAGTGACATTATCAAGATACAGGTTAATAAGGACAGGATGTTGAATAAATATCACCTTACGCCAAGGATCAATGCCGCTTCTCGTCTTCTCATTTCTCTCTGAAATCCGCCGGGATAAAAATTTAAGGCTTGCCATGCCTGAATCATGTGTCTGCTTCCCATTGCAGCAGCAGCCACCGACAGCCCAGCTACCAGCCTATGGTACCAAAGAATGTTCCAGGACACTTATGAGATCGATGACAGTGCTAAAATTCAAAATCATACTCCAAACATGACAAGAGTAAGCTTGTGAATTATGTGCAGGTTCAGTCATGCATTCCAAGTTTCCAACAGATACACAATTAATAGGAGTAATAAGGAAGAAATTTATCTTGATATAATAGCATTTGGACCCAACCATCAACCACAAATTCCTAAATCCATCCAAGATACATGAACCTAGCCAGGTAGGCAGACTGCTATCGTTGTCTAGCACTATTCGTTTAGACCAGCGCGGCACAGGGGATTACGGCTGCTATAGTGAGTGATTGTTGCTGCTTCCCTGGACCAGCGGGCCACACTCGCCGCCAGGACTCCACTTCAAGGGCCGACCCTCCCACGACCGGGTCGCCGTCATCGACGGCAGAACAGGAAACCCCATCCCTAATTGGCCAGGTGGACCGGCAGGAAGTTACCCAGACACTGTTACCGTTCAGCCTTACCTTGGATTGTACTCGAGGAGATGGAGAATCACCCGACCACTATTGCCAGGTTTGCCATATGGATAAATGTTGAAATTTATTGGTAGCTGCCTCATTAAAACCTTCGAGGTAAAACTCTCCTTGGAGCGAATTTGTTGCTTGCCTACAAACCACTGAACTTGAAAGCCCAACACCTTCCTAGATTAGAGGAAGCAGTGGGGAGTAGGATATTCGAACGAAATGCTTTCACGCACGGTTCATCGGTGATGAGTTGGGACAAGAAGGATTACGCGGTGAAGCTAATGCTCTCTTTCTTCTAGCTGGCTCTTTTGGTCACCTGATAGATATGATATGTAATACTCCCTCCAATCGAAAATAAGTGTCGCAGCTTTGAACTAAGGTTGGACTAACCTTAGTTCAAAGCTGCGACACTTATTATGGATCAAAGGTAGTATATACTTGCCAAACAAACTCCTCTTTGTCGTGGGTGCAGAGGCAGTGTCTGAATTGCTACTCCCTCCTTCCATCTATATAGGGCCTAATGCGTTTTTCAAGACTGCCTTTGACTATTAATAAGATTAAAAATACACCAGATGTATAATGTGAAAATTATATCATTGGAAGCTCCTTTCACGTACGAATTTGACGATATGCTTTATCTAACTTGCATGTCATATATTATTGCTCTAACACTTGGTCAAAGTTAGCCTCGAAAAATGCATTAGGCCCTATAAAGATGGAAGGCGGGAGCACCTAGTTTTCCTGAGCATTCCTTCTCACGATATTTTGAGGATCCGGTTTGTGGATGCCCAAAAATCATGAGAGTTGGGTTCACTAGGTGTCTTCTATTTTCCACAGTTTATTTCATGTAGTTTGTAGACACTATGGTTTCTTTTCAGTGAAATCAGAGAGAGCTATCTTTTTGAAAATAGGAGGACACGAGCAAGATGGTAGGAGGACTCGGAAGGCCTTTCCGCTCACAGTCCCATGCCCACCACTGATGCCCTTTCACTCCTCTTCTGGTCGAGGATGACAGACTGATGCCTTCGCCGCCAAAGCAAAATAGGAGCATGCCCACATCACTCCCGGCGTTGAATCCGTGCCTAATTTGGATCCTCTACTAAGTAATAATTGTTTCCCCTTTGGTTTCGCTTCCAAATCCTTCAAAATTTCATGAATCACATATGAGCCTACAATGTAGACATATTTTCGACTGCCACATGCGTGTATTCCATAGTAGGGGAACGAGCCAATAAGTTCACAAAAGGCCGAAGATCGTGTACTTCGTATGGAGATTGACCTCGAGTGATCAAGCATGAACTTGGTATGCTAGTCTTCTTCTCCGTCATCTATAACAACCATATCACTGGGGATCAGCATTCAGCACCACCATTCCACATACTCCCTCCGCCCCATAATATAAGAACATTTTTTCAGCTATGTTAGCTCAAAAAATGTTTTTATATTATGAAACGGAGGGAGCATATAATAGAGAACACCATGAACCATATCATCACTGAATCCCTCAATACTGGCATCTATTATCCCTCCCGCACAAGAAAACAACTTGTGCCGGGAACATATCTTTTTTTGGAACATATTATTTTTCTCGAATACGCACGAGGGTGCGTACTATATATAGAGAGAAGGGATGGGAAAAGAACCCCTCCATGTTGGCTAGTGCATGTTACAAGTTACATGTGGACCAACTCCACAAAAAACAAGGAAAACCTAAGCTAACTACTCTCATTCGCCCACCACACAAGCGCTCCAAATAAAGGCTCTACAGCCCCTCTGAGGATCCCGGCTTTACTCCAAGTTCGTCCCTCCTCTTTGATGTGTCGCACGATCCCACGTATGAAGGCAGAGGCGCCGTCGAACACACTGTCGTTTCGGTGCTTTCATAGCTCCGACATACATTTCTCTCTCAAGGCACTCTTGTCTCCTTTCTTCAAAAGGAAAACATGACATGTTTACCTGTCAAAAGACATGACAAGGGAACTCAATTCAAAATAAAATAAAAAAGACATGGCAAGGTTTCCCATCGCCCTAAACCTTCTTTCCAGGCAAAAAGCATGACAAGGTTTCCCATCGAACTTTTATCTTGAGGGAAGAAGAATGTTGGAACGTTGAAAGTGGAGAGAGGGGGCGACCCATTCCGGAACAGAAAAGGACCTCACCTTACAATAGTTTTCCATGTCGGACCAGGCCAGCGGCCGCACTGTCCACACCACCCGTCCGCAGGATTAGTGTTGCAGCTAAGCGGCGATTAGTGCTGCAGCTAAGCAGGATTTTCAGCTAATCCCATTCGATATTTATGTACTTCATCCATGAAAAAATAACCGCGTTATAGCGTGTAGGGAATTATCTCATTTAATAAACTAGTGTACAGTGTCTCGCTAATAGCAAAATTTAAGGGTGGCGCTATTTTGTATAGTGCGCTATCTTTTTCCTTGAGCTCATTACGTCACTGCTGAACTGGACTTTTTTCCATCGCCAATGAAGATCTATCCTGACTCCGCGGTTCGTAGCAGTGCTAGGATTCGAATTACTAAAAAATTCCATGATGAAATATGAGAGAAATTTTTTGGAATAGCAGAGGTCTGAAGGACTTGCTAAAAGAAGGTTTCTTGCTGAGGCAGCTTTAGAGCAGAAGTTAGATTTTGTCGCTCTATCGGAGACTGGTAGAGAAAACTTTGCGCCCTAGTTTTTTTCTTCTCTTGTGGGTGGTATTGATTTTGATTGGCATTGCCTCCCTCCGCGAGGTAGATCGGGTGGTATCTTACTCGGTGTGAGATGCGATTCGCTTGAAGTACGAAGCGTAGTGATGGGTGACTTCGCGGTAAAGTTTCGAGTCAGGTCCAAGATAGATGGTTTTAACTGGGCTTTGGTGGCGGTTTATGGTGCCGCACAGCCCGAGCTTAAACCGGAGTTTCTGGCGGACGTCGTTCGAATCTGTGGGTCAGAACAGCTTCCAATTTTAGTTGGAGGTGATTTCAATATCATCAGAAGGAGAGAGGAGAAGAACAATGATAACTTTGACGGCAGATGGTCGTTTATGTTCAATACCATTATTGAAAGCTTGGATCTGAGGAAGATTGAGCTTTCTGGTAGAAAGTTTACCTGGGCTAACGCTCTGCCAAATCCGACTTATGAAAAACTTGATCGAGTTCTTGCAAGCGTGGAGTGGGAACAAAAGTTCCCTCTGGTTACGGTGCAAGCTCTCTCGAGGGGAATATCCGATCACACACCCTTGTTCGTGGACTCGGGGGAGCCGAACCACATGGGTAACAAGAACACCTTTTCTTTCGAGATGTCATGGTTCGAACGCGAGGGGTTCTTGGATATGATTGCCAGGGAATGGGCTAGAGGTGCAGGAGGCGCGACTGCGATTGAGCGTTGGCAGAATAAGATTAGGCATTTGAGAAGTTTCTTACGGGGATGGGCTAAGCACCTCAGTGGTGTATATAAGATTGAAAATGATAGACTCCTTTCTCTTATACAGGCCCTGGACATAAAGGCCGAATCCATTATTTTACTGCCTGCTGAGCTTCAGGTTAAAAATGAGGCGGAAAAGAGGTTGAAAGAACTGCTCCGCGAAGAAGAATTGAAGTGGGCTTTGCGTGCTAAAGTGCGCAAAGTGGTCCAAGGGGACGCAAATACTCAATTCTTCCATTTGATAGCTAATGGGAAGCACAGAAAGAAGCGCATCTTTCAGCTTGAACAAGATGAGGGCACTATTTTAGGGCAAGACAACCTAAAAACATATATTACCGAGTATTACAAGCAGCTATTTGGACCCCCGGAGGATAATTGTGTATCCCTCGATGAGTCTAGGACTGAGGATGTGCCTCAGCTAACGGCTGCCGAAAATGATATTCTGGTTGCCCCGTTCTCAGAAAAGGAGGTGTTTGATGCTATTGCACAGATGAAAAACAATAAGGCTCCCGGTCCGGATGGATTCCCGGCCGAGTTCTATAAAAAGTGCTGGCACATTATTAAGGGGGATTTGCTACCTATGTTCCATGACTTGTTCTCTGGACAGCTTCAGTTATTTCACTTGAATTTTGGAACTATCACACTGCTTCCTAAGAAAACGGATGCTGTGAGAATTGAGCAATTCAGGCCGATATGCCTCCTCAATGTTAGTTTCAAAATTTTCACCAAGGTAGGGACTAATAGGCTCACACAGATTGCGCATTCTGTGGTGCAACAGTCCCAAACTGCTTTCATGCCGGACAGAAACATCCTTGAAGGGGTGGTTGTCCTGCATGAAACGCTCCATGAAATCCATTCCAAAAAATTAGATGGAGTAATTTTTAAGGTGGATTTCGAGAAAGCGTACGATAAGATCAAATGGCCATTTCTCCAACAGTCATTGCGTATGAAAGGTTTTGATGAAGCCTGGCGCCGACAGGTTGAATCATTTACGCAAAAAGGTAGTGTGGGAATTAAAGTTAATGATGACATAGGTCATTACTTCCAGACACATAAAGGCCTAAGACAAGGAGATCCGATGTCCCCTATCCTGTTTAACATTGTGGTGGATATGTTAGCAATTTTGATAGGAAGGGCTAAGGAAAATGGTCAAGTAGGTGGATTGATACCTCATCTCGTTGATGGAGGTGTATCCATCCTTCAGTACGCAGATGATACGATTATCTTTATGGAGCATGATTTGGCCAAGGCGAGAAATATGAAGCTTGTGTTATGCCTATTTGAACAATTGACCGGGTTAAAGATTAACTTCCATAAGAGCGAGCTGTTCTGTTTTGGTAGAGCTAAAGACGAACAGGAGGCTTATAGGCAATTGTTTGGGTGCGAGTTGGGAGAGTTGCCCTTCTCTTACCTGGGGATTCCAATCCACCATCATAGGCTGACAAACAAAGAGTGGAAGTGCATCGAGGACCGATTTGAGAAGAAACTGATTTGTTGGAAGGGTAAGCCCATGTCATACGGAGGCCGATTAATCCTGATTAATTCGGTGCTCACGAGCATGCCTATGTTTCTCCTATCGTTCTTTGAGGTCCCAGTTGGTGTTAGAAAGAGACTGGAATTCTATCGATCGCGGTTCTTTTGGCAGGGTGATGAGCTTAAACGAAAATATCGGCTTGCTAAATGGGATATCATCTGTAGACCGAAAGACCAAGGGGGTCTCGGTATTGAGAATCTAGAAATTAAGAATAGATGCCTTCTTAGCAAGTGGTTGTGGAAGCTCTCAACGGAGAATGATGCCATGTGGGCTCAAATCCTTCGTGCTAAGTACCTCCAGACAAAAACTTTGTCCCAGGTTACAGTCAGGCCGACTGATTCACCATTCTGGAAAGGTTTGATGAAAGTCAAACAAGCTTTCTTTAATAGGATGAGGTTTGCTATTGGAAACGGCTCGAGTACACGTTTCTGGGAGGATACTTGGCTCGGCGAGACACCTTTGGCCATCCAATATCCGTCTTTGTACCGTATTGTTCAACGACGTGAAGTTTTTGTCGCCTCGGTATTTCAATCTATCCCCCTTAATATTCAGTTCCGACGGACGCTAGCGGGCAATCGTTGGGAATAATGTCTCCATTTAGTTAGGAGACTGATGCAGGTCCAACTATCTCAACAACCCGATGAATTACACTGGAAATTGACTAGGTCTGGAGCATTCACTGTTAAATCAATGTACATTAATGTTATTAATTCGAGCTCCATTCCTACCTCTAAGCATGTTTGGGCTGTCAAAGTTCCTTTGAAAATAAAAGTTTTTATGTGGTTTGTCCATAAACAAGTTATTTTAACAAAGGACAACTTGATAAAGCGTAATTGGACAGGACCTACTAGGTGTAGTTTCTGTGATCGGGATGAGACAATCAAACACCTCTTTTTTGATTGCCCGTTGGCCAAAGTACTTTGGCAGACGGTCCACATTGCTTTTAATATTAATCCACCGAATTCTGTTAACGTGTTATTTGGGACATGGCTTAATGGGATTGAGCCTGACTTAGCGAGACACATTTGGGTTGGAGGTTGTGCTTTGCTGTGGACTATCTGGACTTGCAGAAATGATTTGGTTTTTAACAGAATATCATGTATACATTTTTTGCAGGTTTTATTCCGTACTATGGCTCTGATCCGTTCCTGGTCGCTACTCACCCAGACGGAGCCCAGGGAGCATTTGGTTACTGGGTCTTTCCGATGGGAGATGGTAGCTCGGGATATCTTCAACCGGTTTGGATGGCGGTCATGTAATAGGATAGGCATGTAGTTTACCTATCTAGTTTTAGCCAGCCGGTTGTGGCGTCTGTTCATGGCTAGTGGGTGTTTCTAGCCCTCTTTGGCTCTGTGTGAGCTTTTTTCCTTTTTTTGTTATTACTTATGGAGACTTTGGAACCATGTTGGCACTGCGTTATTTGGTTAATAAGATGGCCGTATGCATCTTTCTGATGCAGAGGCCGGGGAATTCCCCCTTTTTGAAAAAAAAACTAGTTATGGCGCATGCTTAGTATAATCACTGTTATGTCCCGTGCACTATAATCACCAAAGTCAACCAACCTGTCCATATTCGTACCTACAATTTAGTGTATCTGTGGCTGCTCATCTCTGCGATGTAAAACTGACCTTCGTACGATATGCTTTTCAAGTCTTGACTAGAACTGTGTACCGATACTAGGCCGTGAAGAATAGCAATCCATTCATAAATTATATGTTGTACTAGTCATGACTTGAAATGCATTGCTATTCTTCACGCCGCAGCAGCAGCACCTACAGGATCGTCAAAGCAACGGATGAGACGCGCCATGCGTGCAGCCAGGACAGCAAACAGGAAAAGGGTCCAGTCCACCTTGATGCTAGTGGCCTGGCATATATGGCTCGAGAGGAATGCAAGAACATTCATAGATCACCAACGGCAGAGTGATGAAATCCTCGGAACAATAAGGTGTGACATGGATTCATGGAGGCTAGCCGGGGCCAAATGCCTGGAAACACTACTTGGTGACCCAGGCTGATTTTTTTTGCTGTGTTTTGGCGTTCCCTTTCCTGGCGCCAACTCTGTCACACCCCCACCATGATCACTTGATCATGAACATTTTTTTCGTATGCTCAGCGATGCTGGATCTTTCAAAGAAAAAATGTGGGCAGATCCACGTAGGCCATCGTTGAGAAAAAGGTTCTAGCAGACCAGCAAAACATATGTATAGATGACTCCACACTGAGGTTTGATCAATAGAAAGAGAGCTCTGCGTGAAGTCGCTGCCAAATTTCGTGGAGTTTGGACATTTCAGTAGCTTTCGGCAAAAACGACAATTTTTGGGGCTGTAAGAAAATTTATGTTCACGTACTGTTTTGACCAATTTTCACTTTTTTGCCATGAGCTCCTCAGATGTCCGAACAAGCTGCAATTTGGAACGAACATCACGCATTGGAACATCTTCCACCTAAAAAATTTCAGATATATTTTTTAAAAAATAGCTTTTTTTAATTACTTTTCACCGGGTGCAGATGAGACTGGGCACCGAACTGGATATCCGGAGAGCTCCACACTATATTCTTGCCAACTTCCTCATTGCTAACACAGTGCCCTAGTGATCTCTTAGTAAAGATTGTCCATAAAATTCGCAAATTCTGATAGCTCCTAAGACCAACTCTACTAAAATAGCCTCAACGAATCCAACATCATCAACGGTTGGTAGTGTAAGGAAAATTTCATGGAGGTTGTTGGCAGGTTTTTCTTTTAGGGAGTTGAGCATGAGAGGGTTGTACTTGTTTTATTTTTGCTGAAGATCCCTAAAATACTAGGGAATATGGTGGAGAGCAGGGGAGGACTGGACTTTCTTTTGGCTGAAAATCCCTTAATTAGGGAATAGGGTGGAGAGTGGGGAGGGTTGGGGTTGTCTATTTTTGCTGAAAATCTTAAAATCAGCCCATACAAAAATATGACAATGTGATTTCAATTTTCTGCAAAAGGTGCCACACTGATTTTCTTTTGGCGTTGAAAGCGAACAAATAAGGATAACGTACTTGTTTCTAAAAGAAAAATCGGCAAGATTATCATAGTTGATTTAGTGCATGCATACTGTAATTATTTATCTGTTATACGTGGTGTCATCTTGTTTACATTGATCAAAAATTATCAAACTTAAATTTAAGCAATATATCGACAATTGGCATGAAAGAACGTCATAGACAACGCTTTATCCACATTCACATGCGCCATTAGGTTGTACTTCCTCTGTCGGGATTTATGGGTCCCACTCGTATTTGTGGTGAAGTTTTGATTATATAGTACTACATCCGTCCGGAAGTATATATGATTCGCCCACTCGTATTGTAGTTAAATTGTTATACGTGTGTGGTGATGTGTATGTCCATGGAAATGGTAGAGATATGCAAAGCTTCCAAAGTACTCCCCTGTCTCAAAACTTCCATGGAGTAGTTAAATTTACTGTCAAAGATTGATTAAAACTACGGGAGAACTTATAAATCTAGGCAGAGGAAGTACTGGTACAATAGAATGCCATGTCAAACGATGCAGTTGGTCAATAAAAAACAAATGGTCAATAAAAAAACAAATCCCATTTGACTTACACGGCTATGGATGCACATAACCATGACCACTGGCATCCAATTCATTTCTTCCTCGAAGGTGTGGCTAACCAATTAATTACTCCCTCCGTCCCATAATATAAAATGTTTTTTGGCACTACACTAATACCAAAAAATATTGAGACAGGGGAGTACTTTGGAAGCTTTGCATATCTCTACCATTTCCATGGACATACACATCACCACACACGCGTCCACCAGTAACAATGCTACTGCACCAACAACAGGGAAGAATACTTCTCCCTCCCATCTGATCTTTCACCTTTCACCTTTCTATTTGTGGAAGAAAGCCACATCTCATCCTTCCGTGCCTTCTGAGAGCGAAAAACGGCGGCTTTGAACGACTCTTGTCCTGTCCTCTAGTCAAAGAAACAACGTCAGAGTCGGATCGATGCTCCTCTTCTCAATAAAGAAAACAGGAACTGGCACATGAGAGCGCATACTTACCCATGGTGATTTTTTGTTGTCTGCACACTAGCCACACGATTATGTTTTTATACACAGAACTAATCAAAGTCAGAGAGTACGAATTAATTTATGATTAAGGTGTGACTAAGAGGAGGAACAAGCTAGTGTGAATTGTAAGTGGAAGCAGCATATTAATGCTTGTTTTCCTTAGGATAAGCGACACTTGCTTGTCACCTTTTTTAGGTTAACCAATAACCATGGGTCGGGACAAGTGACTGGTGGGGTTATCGTCTTATCGACATGATCTGTCGGCCGTGACAGTTCAAGAGTCATTCCAATATTGCCAACCTTGTCTGCTAAAAACAGTAGATCAGCTTAATCGGTCCATGCTAATGCTTAGTTAACGTATTAGAGTTAGATTCCAATTGAGAAAAAAGGGAAACGGGCTGGGTTTGATGCATTTTTTATTGTTTCTATATATCCCGTGCTGACTAGAGACAAGTATCAGTTACTATTTTCTGGGATGTGATATCGGGGCTCTGACATTTCATGCTAGATTTCAGACTGAAACCCAAACAAAAATATCTTGTGTGATCATCAATGTAGAAAAGTTTTTCTTGTTTCTTTTTGTGCACGTTGGTTATTAGCTTGGCAACAGATGTTTGGTGAGCTTTGAATCTTATATGTTCTTTGTTCAGAGATTTAGATTGATGGACGTACAGAAAGCTGAAGAAAATTATATCCCAGCCTATTACTATTCAGACGACCACCGAGTAGCAAAATCGCAAATGTATTACTACCTCCGGTCCGTGATAATTGTCGCTGATTTAATATAAAAATGTATTATATCAGCGACAATTAATATGGATTGGGGGGAGTAGATATCTTGTTACCATTTCTGATATGGTCTCAGATATTTTTGTAAAATATTCGGATGCTTGTGGAATTATATGTAATGTAACCCATCTTGTCAAAAAGATTGTCATATTATCGCCCCTTTGAACAATATACATACATTAGTAGAAGTTGAATTGCTCACGTCTTTCAGTTCAGCGGTTCCTGGTATTTCGTCCAGAAGAAGTACAGTGCGTCAACCTTTAGGCCCTTTTCTCCAAAAATATGAAGCAAAAATCCGGGCCAGTGAATACTTTTGCGCCTAATAATTCACTGAAGACTGTAGCTCTGTGCAACATCATTTCAGAGATTGAAGACACTCACAAATGCAGCATAGTAATGCTGCTCATGTGGTGATCCGTGACTTATTATATTACATCTTATATGACATGGAAACGTTTAGGATTATTCTCTCTTGGTTCCAACCAAAATCCTAGTATTAGGTTAGAAGAAGAACTAATGCAAACTAATAGCAGCAACATAAGCATAGTGTGATGCAGTATATGTAACAAACGATCGTACCTAGTCCTGAACAGAGAGGATACCCAGGAAGCGTTCGATACAATCGACAAGGTCAAGCAGCCACAATCCATTCCAACCATCGCTTTCGAGGTTAAGTATCAGAATTGTTCCTTTCAAGTTGGCCGGCAGTATCTTTCCATGAGTAGTATCCTGCTACAGGGGAGCCAAGGGAAGGTGACTGTTTTCATGTCTGCTCAGGCTAAAATCCTCATCTGCCGGCCGTGTTATGCATGCATGTTCCTCATAGGCAAGGGTTGATGATGGCCTGGCATTGTGGATGACAGCCGGAAAATCTTCGTGCAGGTGCCCCTAAGGGCCAGCGCCCCGAAGCTGCAATCATCGCCGTTGAACCCTTGAATCGATCAGAACACTTGACATCAAATCTTGCCGCCGCTTACGCCCGGCGATAAATTTTCTAACCTCGCCGCCCCGAGGAGCTGGCAGGAATCTACGTTAGAGCTTCTTCTAATCCATCACGACAGACTAACTTGGGGAGCTCAGAAGCCAGAAGACTAACTCAAAGAAGAAGTATCGCCATCCATTCGAGCGACAACCCTATGAGGACTAAAACCCCAACCTATCTACTAGACAAAGCCGAGACAGCAGTATAGGATTCTCCTCCCCGCCATTGCCCGCCGTAGCAGCAGTCAGAGGGGAGGTGAATGTATGGGCTTGCCAAAGGGGACAGAGTAGATCGGGCTTTGCCCATGATATGAATTAATATGGATGAATAGATGGTCATGGTCTATGTTCAACTAGACGGGAAGTCAAGTAGTTAATGAGCTTACAGTATATATGCTTCTTTTTACAGAACACTACAAATCTCCAATGAAGCTTAAAGGAGTTTAAATGTTTGATGTGGATTGCAGTAAAGAAATTCAATGCAGACTTTTCGACAAAGAATGTCCATGCTATGCATTCAATGGTTAGCTTGACACTGCAACAATTTAAATCATCACTGTGTATTGAATTGGCGTTCCCCAGTAATCCTGGGAAGCCTTTCTGGTCTTTTATGAATTATTAGTCAGTTATGAATTGGTCTGGACCATTTGTATAGTCATCGACTTACTGATCAACAAAAATAGTTGGCATACTGTTCAAGAGTTTTCTTTATTTTCTAGAACAGGGGAATAAATTCTTCTGTGTGCCCACAAAAAAAAAGGAGTAGACGGTATGAATTGCATGAATCTTTCCTTATTTCAATGAAATTGAATTGTTCTCTAAAATTTAAACTTCCTGCCATCACAGAAGTTCTTTTCGCCACGCTGATGACAAGAGTTAAATTTTGGGCATAACTTGGTGTTGTCAATTTGCACAAACAGGAGTTAGGACAAAAAGGTAACAAATTCTTTCGTGTGCCCAAAGAGGGATGCCTTGATGTCTTCGTTCAAACCAGGCAAGACTCGGAGTTACTAAGCAGAGCTTATTTTGAAGCTTCAACGTGAGTTTGGTTGAACTCTGGCAATGCCTGACCTTATTTTTTCTGGTAGAAGTCAGATTGGGGCCATCTCATAGGCACGTCATAACATCAGTCGAGAAATAAATATGACATCTAGGAGAGGATAATGTCCAATTTGCCATCCAAAACCACTTGTGGGGTATCAGAGAGTTCTTCACTTGTACCAGCATAAACTAGAATACATTTAATTAATCATGTCAACTTTCACCTGATTCGCACCAGCGGGGGGAGAGGTCTCCTTAGTTTCCCTTCACAATGGAACTCTACAGGGTCGCCGCAAAATTCCTTGGTGAATTTTCACCTTATATATATGATAGACATGCAAGACTGACTTTGAAACTGGCAGATTTGAACCTAGACGTTCCACAGCCTCAGCGTGATGCTCCGGTGATTTCGGTCAACGATGGGATGATGTCGTGGTGTCTACATTTAGAGTTATGCTCCAAATCTGCAGATTGTCAGAGCTAAGGCTCTCGTGAACTAGTTATTATTAGGGTGATTTCTCGACATCCGCAATTTTGCCGGAGTTTGCTCTTTCGACAACAAAATCATTAGAGGTCCCTTTTTTGCATTGGTGAATGAGGACATCAACGATCAAGATGTGTGTCTTGCTTTCTCTTTGATTTGCTTATTTGTTCCTGTAAGTTCATCTTTGAGCATCTTATATCTTGTATCTTTGTCGTTTCCTATTTATTAGTGCGTCACTAATTTAATGTTGGGCCTAGGCCTCCTTTCTAAAAAAAGTACAAAAACTACACTTCTTGCTTCATTTCCAGTTGTAGCGAACTTGGTTGTCTTTAGTTAGCACAACCCCCCTTGAATTATGCCACATGCAAATTTTAACTTTTAGTGGTATCTTTGATTTCCATTTTTTTATTGTCTGTTGGAATCTCTGAGTGTGAGAGTACATGGTACATAGAGTCCACACTGAAGAACACATTCGTAGTAAGATTCTAGTGAAATACATCTCATCCCTGTGTCGGGTTAATACAATCCAAAGGGGATAGAATATGTTGGCATGACATAAGATGGGGGCCGATCAATACCGCCTAAAGGATACATCTGACCACTTGATCTGATCATATACGCAAGAGTATCATTCTTATGACGTACAATGTGGTACAATGTAGAGTAGCATAATAACTGGGCAACATAGTTCAACCAGATAATTAAATTACTCGGGTCCATAACTTGTATCTTTTGTCAGATGTACGGTATCAGCTCAACAATGTTAATAGTGCCAATGGAAAGCGAATCACTGCATCATCACAATCAATGCAAAATAAGTTCATCTAGATTTGCACATGCTAAAAATTGGACCTGGATTTTCCCATCCTATGAGCATGTCCTTGGCCTCGTTTATCTTGGAGGTGATGTAATGGTTGCCGCCACCATCAGGATAATGGCTATGATTACTCTTTTCTGGGGCTCCATTATCTTGTTCATGTGCAGCATGCTCTTTGAATCAACAAGGGGTAGTCCAGGGTTGCTAGTTGGACCATATAAAGTTATTTGGGGGATGGTTTTAGGGAGCCAAACTTATAATCATAGTAAAGTTGGTTTTAGCGGATCTGCTAGCTAATGCTTAGGCCAACTCTAACCGATCCCCTGTAAATAAAGGAGGATCCAGCTGAGTAAATCTTTTATGGAGTATATTTACTTCATTAAGTTTTCGCCGGACCTAGCTGGTCCCCTAAATATAACGGAGTAAAAATTATTTATTCCATTTCATTTTTGGCCACTGAACCTATTTCATTGAACAACATTTTGATACATTGGACCACATATTTTACCAATTCTTCGCTACGAGAACTAAACCAAAGAAAACAAGAACTACAGTTAGACGCTTTAATATATATCCAACTTCCATAATTGCTCCCACTAGCTGAATTAATATTTTCTATTCATTGTTGATTCTTTCTATTGGCTTCTCGAGCTTGTACACTTCTTTCTACTTTGGTTCTGACTTATTCGATATTGTGTTGCATCTAGTCTCGTCTCTAGTCTCTATTCTATAGAGAAATGTGCGAACATTTATCAAATTTCTCGCTATCAATAGATCGGTGTAAGCTTCTTCTAGTACTAAAACTTGCATCCATCCTACTCACAAATTTAAGGAAACAATGAAACGGCGCCAAATCCGATAAACAACCGAATCAAAAGAAGCACTCATCCCATCTTTTTTGCACTTGAAGAACATCATCCGGGGTGTTCCGGCGTGGTGGAAACACGGTGCACCGCCTGTCGCGTGCAGTCATCGCACTTAATGACCAGCAACGGGGAGCCGACTAGCTGTTGGGCTAGTGCCGAGGCCGAATGACGGCCAGGCATGTCTTTCCTAGCGAACCTTCGATGAGTGAGATCCGAGCGGCTAGAGGCAGAGGCCATACCTGCATGCGGCGTAGAGGGATAGCCGGGGCTGTGCGATTCGTTACCCGGGCAATCCATGACAAAGGCGTCATCGCCGGCGGCCGGAAGCGTCAAATCCGGCCATGGCGGCGGGCGGCGGCAGTAGCAGGTCTCCCGATTATGTGGCGGCGACGGCGCAAAGAGGCACAAATTCGGGTGGGCAAGGACAGCCACGGGGCCTACGGAGCTTCCTTGTTGGCGGGTGGTGTCCGGCGAGGGGGAAGGATGGTGCCTACGTAGATGCGGCAGGGGAGTGGGGTGGGTGAGGCAGTGGAGGGGAGGGGATTTTTTTTCCTCCAAATGGTAGCAGCCGAGCAAATATAGGGATGGGATAAGTGGCGGAGGATAAATTATCCTTCACTATTCGGTTTAGGGGATCAGCTAGGTGCCGGTTAGATGAGTAAAACTGAATTTTTACTCCTCTATAACACCGGATCGGGGATCAGTTAGAAATGTCCTTAACTCCTACTTTTTCTCCTCAAATATAGGTTTTGGGAGCCCCTTATTATACTTTCCCTAACTCAAAAAACTATCAAACATCATTTCAATTGCACACAGGATTAGGATATCGGTGACACTATCAAAGATACATGTTCACAAGGACAAGATGGATCCAATCAAATGATTTAGTTCAACCACAAGTTCCTCAATTCATGTCAGATACATGAGCCCAGCCAGGCAAGACTGCTATCGGTGTCTTGTATACTGTTCGCCTGGACCAGGGCGGCGCAGGGGATTACGGCAGCTGCAGTGAGTGACTGCTGCTGCTCCCCGGACCACCCGAGACCACACTCGCCGCCGGGACCCCACTTCAAGACCTACATCAGAGGGTAGCAGAGGGTAGCAGCCAAGTACTACCCGGTCGACGTCGGAACAGTAAACCACATCCCGAATTGGGCAGACGGATCGGCAGGAAGCTTCCACACTGTCGCTGCTCCGCCACCTTTCAGCTTCCCTGAAGATCATCGATACTGAACTTCTCTAGAACGACGCGAGAACGGCCGGTGTGGGAAGGAGGACGAACCATGGTGTTACCGAAGCCGCCGGGCGACGGAGGCGAGCGAGGGGGCCGGACCGGACCGTCGGCGAACTCGCGGGAGCCTACGGAGCCGAGGAGTGGAGGGTGCGCACAAAGCTCGGCCCTCTGTTTCCTGCTGATGAACCGTATGATCTGTAGTCGTAAAACCCTGCCGGATCAGTCACCTCCATCATCCTCGCGATCTCCTCCAAATACCCGTCGAGGGCCTCGACCTTGTGGAAATCGTTGGCGGCGACGGCGAGGTTATGGTCATTCTGGTGGAAGGAGTCGGCCGCCGATAATGGGTTCAGTGGTTTCTGCTCCGGCACCGGCGCGGCAGGCGGAGAGTTCCATTGCTCCTGGAACTGTTGGTTGTGCATGGTATCCCTGTAGAAGAAATTGCCGCTGTCCACCGTGCCCGTCTGACTGACGTACTGCTGCTGGTGCTGGTGCTGGGGGATGCAAGGAGGAGAGGCTGCCGGAGCTTGCAGGCAGTTCATGTACTCGTCGCCGCCCTCCGACGACTCGAAGCTCCCCGTGTTGGAGCTCGAGTCGGCCGTGGTGATGGTGGTGGATGGCCCCGGTGCCGGCCTCCACGTCTGCTGCTTCCGGTAGGTGATGGTCCTCCTGAAGATCCTGCAGATGGTCCACACCTCCTGCATTTTCCGGTCACACGTCAGAGGGTCAGTGTTACATTCACCATTCACACTGCACCACATCACGCGTGCCACGGACCGTGACTTTGTGTGGAAATGGAATGCAGGCGTGGACCACTTACGGCTTCCTGCATGCTCGGGGAAGCGTTGGTGGCCGCCGCGGCGGCCGGCGGGAGGCGGAACTCGTGCATCATCCAGTCGGTCTTGGTGCCCTTGCCGGCGCTGCCACGGTAGTAGACGAGCGACTTCTTCAGCCCGATCGACACGCCGGAGCCCGAGCCCGAGCCGCCGCTGGCGGCAGAGTAGATGGGCCGGTCGATGCCGGTGGCCTTCCAGAAGCCGGAGCCGGTCACCCGGTTGGGCCGGATGCTGTTCCGGTACTTCCTTCCTCTGAGGCAGAAGAAGTACCACTCTTTCTCCCCACCAACCGTGCTCGCCTCTGCGTTGATTACACTCTGTCAGATAAAATTCTTGCTCCGGACAGCAAATGTTTTTGAAGCCACGAGTTGATTTGTGTATGAAAAGTTGAAAACTAGTGAAACTGCAGTGAGTACAATTATGAGCAGCAAGAGCAATTAACATTCAGGGCATGATGCAAATGAACACGGTACTTACTGGGGAGATCCCATGGGTCATGCTTGTAGATGTCCATCTCCCGGATGACCTCGATGCGGAGCGACTTCCTGGCCACCTTGCGCCGGAGGTAGAAGGTGACGAGCTCCTCGTCGGTGGGGTGGAACCGGTACCCCGGCAGCACCACGTCGTCCTCCTCCTCCTCCTCGCCGGCGCTGCCGAGCACCACCTCCCCGTCGCTCATCACCTTCTCCATCTCCATGGCGCTCATCTCCGCCTTGGCCACCATCATATATCAATCTCAGCTAGCTATCTAGCAAAGCTTCTCCTGCGATCTTGCCTTTGTTCTCGTTTATACGTCTAGCTTGCTGCTGTTTCTACTCTGCCTTGTTCTACACTTGTATGGATCTTCTTCCTTGTGTTGCGCATATGCGTTGTATATATAGGATAGGAAGCTCTTGGTGGCCTTGGAGTTAAAGTATAGATGAAGGTGAAAGCTTCCGAGGCGAGGGCTCAGCAAGAAGTTAAAGGAGGTGACATAATTCCAGTCTAAGTCACTTGGTCTGACTTCTCTCGCCACGGTCGATCTCGACGAATCTTCTTCACAGCAGCTTCTCGTTTACTGTACTTTCATGTGTACCCTCTAATAACATTTATAGCCCGATCCCCTATACTCCCTCCGTCTAGGTGTGTAAGTCATCTTACGAAACCAAACAATCCCAAAACACTTAGACACGGTGCATTAACTTCTACCTCATTTCTTGTTTCTTAACATATCAACCAATAAGAGATGTGGGGTGTGCATGCTTTTAATGACTTAGACTACCAAATACGACATGTAGTGGTTAGTTCATTGCATGAATGTTATTAATTAGCAAATAAACATTAAGTTCTCTCGTTTCCCCCTCCTTCTTGCTCACGGTGCACAACTTAAGATGACTTATTCACCTAGACGGAGGGAGTAAAAATCTTTAGATGAGTAAATTTGAGCTTGCCGCACCTAGCTGAACTCTTAACTGTTAGAGAGTAAAATTTTAAGAAGTTACCCCCAAAAGGCAGCCCAACTCTCTCATTTTTATTCTTCCGGTGCCACTTCTCATGATAATTTCGGGCCCTCCTCCCACCCGAGCCGTCACCATTTCCTGTCACCGCCGCCTGGAAGGCTCCTCTGCTACCCCACCGACCGTTATACTGTCGGAATCGACCCCTCTGCTGCCGCCCGCGCCAAGGGGGAGGTTAGGGTCAAAAAAAAAATGGTGCGGACCACCATGCCGTCAACAAAGACCGACAACAAGACAGATGACAAGAACGCAATGCAGCGATGATGGGATGTCACCTTCCTCTTGTTCCGGCCAACGACAAACGGGCGGCGAAGCCGATCGAGGCGATGAATCGCCCAAAGAGAGGGTTATCATGTTCATGGACCCAAGCACGATGGATGCCATGGTAAGAAAGTATTGGGAGCTCACTCGTTCCAAGATCATAGCCCAGTTGGACGCCTCCTGTTTGGTGATGATCGATGGTGGCCATGAGGGTGATGGTGGTGGTGTCCATAGAGGTGATGTTTTCTTTGAAGGTGATGAGCATGAAATTGTTGAGTTGATGAGCACGAAGCATGTCTTTGTTAGGGCTCGATCCATGACACACAGACATGCTATGTTGGAATGATTTTGGATCAAACTTGATCAATGTGGTGTCTTTTGGATGAACTATATGCATGTTTTAATCTAGATTGCTCGATTAGATGAACTATATGCATGTTTATGATTGATTTACTGCGTGTGTTGAATTTAAATCATTTGATTGATTGATGATATATCATGCAATTATTTAAAATGTATGTAACAAAGGCTAGATTAGTTTGTCAAAAAAATAGAGAGTTAAAGATAGGGGTTCGGCTAGGTTTCGTCATCTTTAATGGAGCAATTTTTTAAGAATCTAAGTAGTACATAAGGCTGGTCATAGTGGGGGTATCATAACTAGTATCATGCATGCCAATTAGGCAATTTTAATAAGATGACATAGAATTAAATGAAGAAAGAAATGATTGAGTATTATATTATGATACCGTATCATAATAAATTCTATACTACTACTCCTCCTTTCCGGTTTATAGGGCTTAATTTAAAAATCTCTTCAACCAAGGTAGATGATGAATGGTGGAATTAATTTCGTAGTTTGCAAAATTACTTAATTAGTACTCTCTTTTTCTCAAAAAGTTATGTATACCGATGCATTAATTACACCACATGCATGCACGACCACAAAATGACCAATAACTTCTACATGCATTGGTGAGTTTTACCATCACATGTTCAGATTTCAAGAAGTATTAAATCACTGCATGCAAGGATGAAGAAAAAACTCACCAATGCATGTAGAAGTTCTTGGTCATTTTGTGGTCGTGCATGCATGTGGTGTAATTAATGCATCGGTATACATAACTTTTTGAGAAAAATAAGAGTACTATTTAATTACTTTTGCAAACTACAAAATTAATTCCACTATTCATCATCTACTTTGGCTGAAAAGATTTTCAAATTAAGCCATATAAACCGACAGAAAAACAAATTTTTTGAGACGAGCCCTATAGACCGGAAATGAGGGAGTATGTGCATGCAAGACAATAAATGAGATCACCTATGATACTAATCTATGATACTATGCACTATGAATATAGTATCATACACTAGTATCACATGCATGATACTAGTATATGATACTCCCCACTACGATTAGACTAAGAAGGCATATAAGGAGTTAATATAAGTGTTGATTTGTGTGTGCGCATGGGAAAGCATGCATAGGTTAATCGCATGCAAGAACAGTAGCCGGCCGCACGCGCGTGTGCATAGCACAGGTTAGAAGAGAAACTAATTAATCAAAGGGCATGAGCTCATACATACTCCTACATAGCCCTTGACTGAGTCCCTACACACAGAGAAAGGAATATTTGGAGCGTATTCGATTTTGTTGTTGTCAAGGGTAAAGATCGTGATCTTGGTTGGACGACTTCTTTCTTAGCAATTTCTTTGTGATGACGCATGCGATGGTGCAAAGAACTAAGTACCACCGGGCTAAGGCACGGAACAACTGTACTCTCCCAGTCTCTCTGACTTGGTTTAAAGGATGTTGTGCCCAGTTTGTGCATGTCAACTGGAAACAATCGTACGTACGCAGATGGATCGGGCAAGAAAAACAGAAGAATTAAACCTTTGGGGGGACACTGTTGGAGTAGAGAAACAAAAGTAAAGTAGGTTAGTGTAAGAAAAAGTAAAGTGGGTTTTTTTTTAACCAAAGTATGGTGGGTTGCAGTAAGTCGTTTTGCCACACGCTAAAAAGAACCAGCATGGAATGGATCATGGAGGAGCAGGACATGTATGTTGCCTTTCTTGACCGTGGAGCCAATGTGAGGAATGCTGCGGTTACACGTACACATTTATGTTAGAGGGGCTTTTCTGAAATACTATGTTAGAGGTTCTTTCAGAAGGCGGTTAACATCGGTTCTGGCTAAGAGCAACTCTAGCAGAGTCATCATATCGGCTCCATCATAATAATAATAATAGCTATTATGGTCTCTCAGTCGCCATATTAGCGTCTCGAGGCTGACTTTTGTAGCACACTTCATATAGCAGTTCCATGTAGGTTGCATGTGGGCGAAGGAAACATCAAGTGGTCACCCACCTCACGTGGGATGGCGGGAAACTTGGGGGAAAAGGATGTCCCATTGACAAGTGCGCCCCACGATTATGGAGGCAGCAAATATCGAGACTCTAAGCTTGTGTGTTACCTCTCAAGCATCCATAATATTTTTTGGGATAATTAATTTTATGCCCCTAGTTGCATCCCACTCGGCTGTTTTACCCCTAATTTTCAAAAGTCATCGGTTTTGTTCAAGTCACTTCGCTCCTCTTATGCTTTTGCCCTTTGACCGTCACTTTGAAAACTTCATACAAATTCATACTAAATCAGAAAAATGCAAATAAGATACCAACATGTTTGAAAAAACATCACCTATATGTCAATGTCATTTGCATTCATGACAAAAGTGTTAGAAAGTGCCCATCTGACTTTTAGCTCTTATGATACCACCATGAACAGTAAAATCTGAAGAAAAAAAATCAAACAAAAATTGGTGGCAAAGAATGACAAATGTTTTAAGTTCTTGCCAAGTTTCATCAGGGAATGCCACTCATGAAAGTCGTGGCAAAAAAAACAATCAGCACTCCAAAATAGATTGTTGACGTGGTTAAAGATTTACCTCTGGACAAGGCACCTGGACCAGATGGATTTCACAAAACTTTATTAAGAATTGCTGGGATATAATTGCTCCTTATTTGTACACTTCAGTTTTGGACTTCTATTAGGGCAAAGTCAACCGGCAGAGCATCAACTCTTCCTTTATCACATCATTCCTGAAAAGGATTCACCTGCAATAGCAAATGATTACAGACCCATCTCATTACTGAATTATTCAATCAAGATTATCACCACGCTCCTAGCAAATAGACTGCAGAAGATAATCCTATCTTCGGTACATGTTAATCAATATGGTTTCCTCAAGAATAAATCCATTCAGGACTCTCTTGCTTGGTCTTATGAGTTCATTCATCAATGTAACCAATCAAGGGAAGAACTTATCATCCTAAAATTGGATTTTGAAAAAGCTTTTGATATGATTGAACATCAAACAATTCTAGATATTCTTGCTGTTAAGGGTTTTGGACCAAGATGGCTCTCCTAGATAAAAATGATTTTTCAGTCAGGTTTCTCCTCCGTTCTTTTAAATGGTGTACCTGGAAAATAGTTTCTTTGTAAAAAAAGGAGTTAGACAAGGAGACTCTCCTTCACCTCTGTTGTTTGTTATTGCTACTGATGTGCTACAAACAAGCTAAATGAAGCCATGGCCCAAAATCTCACCAGAACACCCATTGCAACCCAACCCAACTCTGATTTCCCTGTTATTCAATATTGATGATGACACTGCTATGATAATCCCTGCTTGTGAACAACAGCTTGAGCAACTGAAGAATATTCGTATGCACTTCACTGTGTATACTGGGCTGAGAATTAATTAAGAAAAAATAGTTATATATGGTCCCCATCAACACTTCTGATAATCACTTGGAAGTTGTAGCCTCAAGACCGGGTTGCAAGATTGGATATCTCCCTTTTATCTATCTTGGGCTTCCCTTTAGCCTAACCAAGCCAAAAATGGAAGACTTTTGCCCTGTTCTTCAAACGATTGAGAGAAGACTTAATGGATGTTCAACCTTCCGCTCTTATGGAGTTAAGTTAACTCTCATCAAGTCTGTTTTCACCAATTTGCAAATCTTCTACATGAGCGCCTTACTCTCCCTATTGGAATCATTGAGCAAAACAATAAATATCTCATACACTGCTTTCGGAGAAAATATGGCATGGAAGATAGAGGTACAACTCTCATTGCTTGGAACTCTGCCTACCCAAAAAATTAAGGAGGCCTGGGAATTTTGGATTTGGTTGTGCACAACAAATGTTTACTTATGAAAAATCTGCATAAATTCTTCAATGAGAAAAATTTACCATCGATCTCTCTGATAAAGCAAGCCTACTATTCGGATGGTTTTGTGGAATGTGGGTTCCTTCTGGTGGAAAAGCATATACAAATTAATCCCAGATTTCAAAGTTGTGGCCAAGAGTACTGTTAGAAATGGAGGCACAGTGAGGTTTTGGCAGGATGATTGGGGACATGGGCCCCTCCACACACAGGCACCTCGGTTATACTCAGCATGCAGAACATGCTTATTAAGCAATTCATCCAAGCACTAGATCAACTATCATTATTTCAATCCCCTCTTTCATTGGAAGCTTTTCAGCAGCTGCAAACCATTCAATTCTCAGATGCCCATGATATTTGGAATTACCCATGGGGCCACTCCTTTTCCCAATGAAGATATATAAGAAAAACACCACAGTTCAATACTCTGCTCCAATCTTCAAAAAGCTTTGGAAGAACTGTGCCATGCTAAGATACAAGATTTTCTTCTGGCTGCTGTTACATGATAGAAACAACACAAGGAACCTGCTGCAAGGAAATCTTTCCATCTTCCTTCTTATAATTGTGAATTATGTGGTCAGGGGACTAAGGAAACTTCCATTATTTATTCTGGCATTGTCCTTTTGCTCTAAATTGTTGGGATAGCATTGCTCCTATAAGAAACAGAGGGGGTATCTGCATTCGATGAAATCACCTTCAAAATTGTTTGGATTGCTTACCACATGTGTCTCACGTGGTAAACCGTCGCTACCTCGGCTCGAGCGGGTCACACGACAAAATACAAAAGGCAGGCCCGGCGGCCACATCTGCTGTCAGCACACATGCGCGGGCCACCCTCTTTGCATGTACCACATGGATGCCCGAATACTCATCCGCATATATATAGCTAGTTAAATTAGCCGTGCAAGTGGAAGTTAGTATGGAAGCTGCTCTTTTGCCCGCATAACCCTTCGCTCCTGCCCATGTGCGAACTCCCATCTAGGGTTTTCCTTGCCTCTCGCCGGCGCCGCCGGTCCGCCTCATCTTCTATGGTCCTTGGACCATGGAGAGGCACGGTGGATCCCGGCCCTTGCCGAAGGGAGGGCTCTTTTAGGGTTTATGACATGCTCAAGAAGATGAGGCGGCGGCGGCTTCTTGAAGATGAAATAAGGTCCTCCTCGCCTAGCCATCTCGGTGATGTTTCAAGCATCGTTGGAAGGCGTGTGGAGGTTTGTCTCCAGCGGATCTCATGGGATCCGGTCGGCGTTTCTCTTCGGTGGATCCGACTAGATCCGGTCTTCGTTCGTCTACATCTGTGTATCTGCAGGTTGGATCCTTTCGGTCTATACTTCTCTTCATCGGCGGCAGTTGCTGTTCTGGTGCACTGATTCTATGGGGCCTTAGCACGACGACTTCCCGACTGTCTACTACAATAATGTTTGCCCGGCTCCAATGAGGGAGGGGCGATGACGGCGACGCGCCTTCGGCTCGCTCCAGTGGTTGTAGTCGTCGCTAGGTGGTCTATGGACCTGGATGTAAATTTTACTTCTAGTGTTCTTTATACTACCTTGATAGTTGATGAATAGATCAAAAGTTTCTCGGAAAAAAATAGCTGTTCGTGAAAGCTAAGCAGGATTACTGCTGCGGCTAGGCAGTGTTGGGAATAACCCGTGACGAGTCTGGCGAGCCGGTGCGCGTGAGCGTGCGCGGTGGGCGCGTCGGGCTCGGGCCAGGGCAAGGTTGGGTGCGTGCGTGCGCGCCCAAGTGTAGGTGTGTGTGCGTGCGTGGGTTAGCGCGTGTGTGCGTGAGTCTGTTGGCGTAGGACCAGGGCGTGGGCCGCGTAGGGCGCGCGAAGTGGCCGCGGCGATCGCATCAGAGCGCGATGGGCGCGCGCGAGCCAGGGCGTGCGGGGCGTGGCGAGTGGGAGTCGGGCAGGTCGTGGAGCTGCACGGGCATGTCCGTGGGCTCGGGTATAAGACCCTCTCCCCCCTGTGTAAGTCGCTGAGGAGATCGAGTTCGAGCTCAAGGAGAAAAACAAGGAAAACCCGTTCGTGCGGGGGGCGTTCGTGCGCCGGCAAACTCTCTGTGTTCTTCCTCCTCCTCTCTGGTCTTGTCTCCGGTGATCGTCGTCGAGTGCTCGAGCTCTCGGTTCCAACATTTGGTATCAGAGCGAGGCGACGAGGCGCGGTGAGGGAGCTTGCCGGAGTTCATGGCGTTGGTTCCACCCGGCGGGGGCGGCGCAGGCGGATCGGTGTCGATGAACATGCCGATGCTCTCGCCGGAGAACTACACCATGTGGGCAATCAAGGCGCAGGCAATCCTTGATGCCCACACGCTGTGGGAGGCGGTGGCGCCGGCGAACGACGCGGCGGTCAACGCGAAGAAGTGCAAGATGGCGAGGGCGCTGCTCCTGTCGGGGCTGCCGGAAGACGTCTTGCTGCAGGTGGCGGCGATGCCCACGGCGAGGGAGGTATGGGACTCCCTCAAAGTGCGTTTCGTCGGCGCCGAACGGGTGCGCACGGTGAGGAGGGCGACGTTGCGCGGCGAGCTGGACCGGCTGAGGATGGAGGACGACGAGTCTCTGGACGTCTACGCCGGCAGGTTGGCGGGGATGACGGTGAGGTTCGCGGGCCTGGGAGAGACGCTGAGCGACACTAAGCTGGTGAAGAAGCTCATGGACACGGTGTCGGACCGTCTCTTCCCGGTGGTCGCCGGAATCGAGCAATTCTGCGAGCTCGAGGAGCTCACCTACGATGAGGTGCTCGGGCGGCTGCGCGCGTTTGACGAGCGTGTGCGGCGCCGCGGGCAGAGCAGCGGCGAGCGCCAGGACGGCCATCTCCTGTACACGGCGGCGCAATGGCGGGCGCGGGAGCGGCGCCAAGGGGGAGCTCGGGACGGCGACGACGACGACACGCGCAGTGTGGCATCAGGCAGCGGCGGCAACAAGCGTGGCCGATGCTACAAATGCGGCGAACGAGGCCATTTCAAGCGGGACTGCCCGGAGATGCGGAAGGCGCCGGCGGCGGAGCGGGCGCTGCTGGCGGACGCCGGAGTCGAGGACGACGGACTCCTCTGAGCCATGGCTTAGGGGGAGAGTGTTGGGAATAACCCGTGGCGAGTCTGGCGAGCCGGTGCGCGCGAGCGTGCGCGGTGGGCGCGTCGGGCTCGGGCCAGGGCAAGGTTGGGTGCGTGCGTGCGCGCCCAAGTGTAGGTGTGTGTGCGTGCGTGGGTTAGCGCGTGTGTGCGTGAGTCTGTTGGCGTAGGACAAGGGCGTGGGCCGCGTAGGGCGCGCGAAGTGGCCGCGGCGATCGCATCAGAGCGTGATGGGCGCGCGCGAGCCAGGGCATGCGAGGCGTGGCGAGTGGGAGTCGGGCAGGTCGTGGAACTGCACGGGCATGTCTGTGGGCTCGGGTATAAGACCCTCTCCCCCCTGCGTAAGTCGCTGAGGAGATCGAGTTCGAGCTCGAGGAGAAAAACAAGGAAAACCCGTTCGTGCAGGGGGCGTTCGTGCGCCGGCAAACTCTCTGTGTTCTTCCTCCTCCTCTCTGGTCTTGTCTCCGGTGATCGCCGTCGAGTGCTCGAGCTCTCGGTTCCAACAGGCAGAACTTTCAGCTAATCCTGATTGAGCCGGCTGTGTTTTTTCCACGCCTAACTAATTAGGTTCGTTCTTAGTACTACAAGGTTTTCGCTATCGTTCCGTGCATTATTATAATCACCGGAATAGACCAATCCATCTTCTCATATATACGTGCATACACTTATCCCTATAAACGCACACACGCACATCCTACCCCTATGAGTATCTTCGAAAGACCGAGCCGGCATATCATCTTGAAATTTACGAAGTCATTGTAAGCACCTCGTCATCGACGGGAACGTCTCCTCCCACTGAATGCGCATCGTCGAAAATCTTGAAATAAATCCAGAAATAAATGCGAGCACCAAGACTTGAACCCTGACGGGCTGGGGATACCACAGTCCTTTTAACCATCCATCTTCGTACATACAATCCACGGCAGGTGTGGTGAGCAGTTTTCAAATCATTCAAATTTTCGTACGTACATTCTACTGTACGTGTGGTCGTTCATCTTTGGGATGCAAAATTGACCTCTGTACGATTACACGGCCGTCTCTTGACTATCACATCACATGTTCACAACTACTCCCTCCGTTCTAAAATAGATGACTCAACTTTGTATTAAAGTTAGTATAAAGTTGAGTCATCTATTTTGAAACGGAGAAAGTATGTAGCAACATTGTATAACGCATTAAGTTCCGACTATAGCATGATTCCACGGATGTGGCAGATACACGTAGGCCCTCGTGGAGAAAAAAGATGAACCCCTGAAAGGGCGTAAAAGGAAGAAAAGAAAAGGTCTTCTTGACTATCACAACTATATGCCGACATTGTACAACGTATTATCTGACTATAGCATGATTCCACGGATGTGGCAGACACACGTAGGCCTTTGTGGAGAAAAAAGTTGAACCACTGAAAGCGCAAAAAAAAATATCTTCACATTGTACAATGGCAGAACCTCATATATGCGCAGATACATCCACCCTATAAACACACGCATACATAACCTACTCCTACGAGCACCTTCGGGACAGTGAGTCGCATCACATATTGAGATTGATGAAACAACATATTTACTTATGGTGATATCAATGCATGTGTGGTTGTACTTGTACCCCTAGAAAACTATTGGTCTTCTCGTGGAAAAAACATCGAGTGGGTTGACAATATGGCATCTATAAGTCGTACAAAATACTGAAATCCAGGTTTCAACTGCACATTACAAAATGAAGGGCGCAAATCAACTGTGATTAGCGTCCTATATGTTAGTATTCCATGCACTATTTATATCTTGATTTGTCTTCCCTTTTTTTGCTTATCTGTCTGTAAAGTGAATTTGAATAAAAAGTTGTGGGCTTGTAGACACTTCCTATTTACTCACTCATTTATTTCCAAATAGTTTCATAACATTTTAGACGTGCTACCGTCCATCGCTAACAATTGTAGCACCTAAAGTGAGTGTACCACTGTAACCTCTCTCTCTCTCGGTGGTCAGACACACAGCAATGAGTGTTGTAGAAATTCCCTACAAGTCCGCTTTTCCAAACGTTCTATGTATATTTTTTTTAGGGACAAACATGACATGTTTTTTACGAGGAAACACATGCAAATACATCACAAGTATAATAAGTAATTTATCTTGCAGGTTTATGAGAGCTTGGACATACTGTGAAAAATGCATAACGGCTTGTTTGGCATAGGGGGGTTAGGGCATCTCCAGCCGCGTCCCCAACAGGCCCTTCCCAGGCGATTTTGCCGCGCCGGCGCCAAAAAAAAGGCCCCAGTCGCGCCCCCAGAAACTCGTTTTTCGCCGGCTCGGGCCAAAACTGGTGCCGGCGGACCCAGGCCGAACTCGGCGCCCTGGGGGGCGCTTGGGGAGCCGGCGCAAGTGAAAAAGGCGCGTGGGCCCGCACTGGAGGCGACCCGAGGGCCTTTTCCCACCGTTTCTTGACACTTTTCTCGCTTCTCTCCCGCTCGCTCGCCTTCCTCCCGCCATTCTCTCCCTTTCTCCCGCCAAACCCCTCCCGCTCGCCTTCTGCCGCCAGAGCAACGACGAGAAGCTCAAGGCGTGGTACCTGGTGCAGCGCGGCCTCATCCTGAACGAGCTGCCGACGGCAACGCCGACGACGCCCACGACCACACGGACGCCAAGCCCGAGCGACGCCTCTACATCGCCGCCCAGCAGTGTTGAAGCCGCGCCGACGCAGCCCAGCACCGAAGCAGCTCCGACACCGCCGAGCTCGCGCACGCCGACTCCGCCAACGCCTGGAACCAACCCCGCCGAGTGAACCGGCCCCGCCGAGGCGGCGGCGCTCTATTTTTTGTAACGCCAGACTACGTCCGATCGCCGGATTTGCGGCGTCTTTTGAGAGCGGGAACGACCAAGTTTGAATTTCCCGCATCCTAGGGCCGGCGCGTGGGGGCGTGACTGGGAGCTAGCTCGCCCCCAGGGGCCGAACTAGCGCCGGCACGCCCCCAAGCCGCTCTATTTAGGCGCCCTGGGGGGCCGAACGGCTGGAGATGCCCTTAGGGAGTGTATAAGTGGGGATTATCCCCAAATTGATGGGGTGAAACCTATCCCTTAACCCAGTCCCCTCAATCTTGGAGAAAACGCTAGGTCAGGGTAGTGGATTGAACAACATAACCATCTCGGGGTTTTGTGGGGATTTTCAGGGTTCAAAGACTCCAATACCAGCCTACCAAACAACCATTTTGGATTTTCGGGATCGATCGGTATTATCCACGTAATCCCTTTGATACGTCAGGTTTTGGATTCCATTATTTGGGTCCTAGTTGGGTACCTATTCGGATCCCCATGAGGCCTAACATAAAATTAGGTCTAGGGCAAATATGTATATGGATAACTTCCAGTCAAAAAATGTATACATAACTCCACTGTTAGATTTCATCAGTAGAACAGAGCTCGACACATGTACCATTCTTTACTTCATCATTAACAACACGATGCCCTAGTGATGTCTAAATAAATATTGTCATGTAACTTGGTAGTCTATGCACAAAATACAAAAAATACAGCGCCATGTCCAACGGTGCAGTTGGTCAGTGACAAAACAAAATCCGGTTTGACTTCCATGGCCATGCATGAAGACAACGTCCACTACGTGACCGCGACCATTGGCATGCGATTCGTTTCTTCTCGGAAGGTGCGGCTAACCAACCGAAACTTTGGAAGCTTTTGGAACCTCGACCGTTTCGGCGTTTCCCATGGACATACACATCACCACGCACGCGTGCACCAGTAAAAACACCTATATACTGCACCAACAACAGCAAAGAATAGTTCTCCCTCCCTCTGATCTTTCATCATTCACTTTTCCATGCATTTGCCCCATGTCATCCTTCTGGACCTTCCGGGGGAGAGAAAGGAAAACGGCGCCTTTGAACGGCTCTTGTCCTCAAGTCAAGACGCGACGTCGGATCGATGCTCCACGTCTCAACACAGAAAACAGGAACTGGCACAGGGCAAAATGGTCGTGTATACCTGGGTGCCGCGGATCGGTCACACGATGATGCATGTTTGTACAGGCAAAGTCAGTGGGTATGTTCATTTTTTATGTTTGAGATGACTGAGTAGTAACTAGCTAGTGTGAATTGTAACTGGAAGCGGCATATTGGCGATTCGTTTTTCCTAACATAAGCAACACTTTTCACCCTTTTTAGGTTAACCAAGGTCCGAGGCAAGTGAGTGGTAGGGTTATTGACAGGATCTGTCGGCCGTGACAGTTTATCAAGCGCAGGAGCCGTTCCAAGATTGCCCAGCTTGGCTGTTAAAAACAGTTGATTAGCTTAATCGGCCCGTGCTAATCCATAGTTAACGTGTTGCAATTCGATTGCACTTGGGAACCAAGACTAGGTAAGAAGATGCATATCTTTCGTTTCTATCGCGTATCACTGACAAAAGACAAGCGTGAGCTATTTGCTGGGATGTGAGATCGAGGCTCTTGAATTTTCATGCTAGATTTCAGACTGAAACCCAAGCAAACAAAAAGCATGTGATCATCCAAGGAGAAAAGTTTATTTAAGCACGTTGGTTATTAACTTATTATATTAGTCTGGCCACAGATGCTTGGTGAGCTCTGAAATGTATCTCTTATTTCTTCAGAGATTCAGATTGATGGACATACAGAAAGCTACATATAAGCTACATATACGAAATTATATCCCAGCCTATTACTATTCAGACGACTGCCGGGTAGCAAAACAGCAAATGTATTAGGTAGTATCTGGTTACTATTTCTGATGTGGATTCAGATCTTAAAAAAAAATTCTGATGCCTTGTGGAATTCTGTGTTGTTGCCTATCTTGTCAAAAAGATGGGCATATTATCTCCTCTCTGAACCATACGTATACATCAGTAGAAGTCGAGTTGCTCACTTCTTTCGGTACAGCAGTTTTCGGTATTCTGTCCTGAAACAGTACATTAAGACCTTTCTGTCCAGCCAACATGTAGGGAAAATGAAGCAAAGATCGGGGCCAACGAATTCAACATCAACAAACGAAAATGTACTTTTGCACCTAATAATTCATCGAAGACTGTACTAGTTCTTAGTAACATCGTGCAGAGACTAGAGACACTCACAAATGCTGCATAGTAAATTTCCTGATACTGTCAAATGTGGCAACAGGCCTGCATCTGATGACCCCTGACTCACCACAACTGATATGACATTGAGTGGTTGAGTGCATTATGGTTGTCCCCTCTTGCTTCCAACCAAAATCCTACTATTAGGTCAGAAAACGAACTGCTGCAAAATTATAGCAGCAACATAAGAATAGTGTGATACAGTACATGTAACTAACAATTGTACCTGGTCCTGGACAGAAGGAATGGCCGGGAAGCCAGCTCAAATTCGATATGATCGAAAGGGTCAAGCATCCACAGTTCATTCCAAGTTTCCAACCATCGCATTCGATGTCCAGCGACAGAATTGTTCCTTTCAGGTTGGCCGGCAGTATCCTTCCATGAGCAAGAGGAATGGGAGATAACTATGTGACTGTGTTCAGGTCTGCTCAAACTACATAAATCCTCGTCACTGTCAGTCGTGTTATGCATGCATGTTGTGTTCCTTGTTTCTTGCGATTTCTTCGCCGCCATCGATCCCCAAGTGGAGTGGGAGGAACTAGGCTGGAAGCAAAGGGACCAAGATGAGGGACCCCATTTTTTTGGAAGTTCATCTGCACGGATAAGATGATGGCCAAGTACTCAGGACTCAGGAGGAGCACGTGCAGATGACCACCCAATAGTTCTACTTTGGACTGGACAAATGGCAAAGGGTTGAATATTTTGTACTACTATGAGACCTTTGGCTTGTCAAATTTGGACTCCCGGCAGAGGATTATACTCCCTCCGTCCCAAAATAAGTGTCTCAACTTTTGTTTTGTACAAAAGTTGAGACACTTATTTTGGGACGGAGGGAGTATTTGATATAGTGATTTCTATGTCACCGCCTGGGATGGATACTGCGATTCAGTCCTGTGAAGAAACCTTAACATCAAAAAGTGTGTTCGGAGAGATCTATGATCTGGTCATCAACTTGAACTAATGGTTAACTACTTAAGCCGGCTGCATCTTAATCACATGCTGATTTAGTCCGAGGATTATAACAAGGCAGTGATTCAGGGTTCTTTCATCACAGAAAGAATTACACCAAAAGTGAAAACTTAAGGTAACAGTGCTAATGTGCTATCTTAGGATTTCGGACTGCCTTGATGCATTTGCCTGAACAGACGAGCTGCGTTGCTCATCATCTTCATCAGATATTATTACAAAGTTACACTGAACTTATCAATGACAGGTTGAATGTTCGACGAACTTCAAACATTACCAGTTTACCACAATGGTTTGCGGTCTTTCTAGGTTCTTGATGAGCATGCTCTTAATGAAGAGTTGAACAGAGTTAATGCAAGCTGCATTGTATGAAGAATGTCTGCTACTACATGCTGATGACTCATACACTAGATTTTGACACTGCAACAATGTCAATTATGAATTGGTCTGGACCATTTCTGCAGCCATCGACTAACTGATCAACTAAAATAGTTGGGATACTGTTCAAGAGCTTCCATTTGAAAATTTTCATTTTCTAGAACAGCGTAATAAATACATCTGCGTGCCCACAAGAAAATGAGTATTAGACGGTATGAGTTGCTTGAACTGAATTGTTCTTTAAAGTTTCTGACTTCCTGCCTTCAGCATCAGTTATTTTTGACCAGGCTGATGGCAGGAGTTGAATTTTTGGGCATAAACTTTCTGTCGTCAATTTGCGCAAACAGGATTTCGGAGAAAAAGGTAATGAATTCTTCAGCGTGCCCAAAAAGGTAAATGAGTGATGGTATGAATTGCATGAATTATGCCAACAGAATGCGACAATCCTTTTTCAATGCCCACGTAATTGAATCGTTCTCTGAAATTTTCAAACTTCCTGCATCCACAGAAGTTATTTCTGCCAGGCTGATGACAAGAGTTCTTTTTGGAACAAAAAATCTGTGTTTTCAATGTGCATGAACAGGGTCTGATAGATTAATTGAAGTATAAGTTAGTTTGACATACTGCGCATATTTAACTGTTACAAGTCGAGCTGTGGATGAATATTTGACAAACAGTGGTCATTTTGGTAAGATATAGCCTGAACTCTGCCTCATAAAAAGGATATAGCCTGAACTGGAACAGGAAGTCTAATGAGGCTTACAATATCTATGCTTCTTTTTACAGAACACTGCAAATCTCCAATGAATCTTTCAACTGGAGCTTAAATGGTTGATGTGGATTGTGCAGCAAAGAGATTCAGTGCAGACTTTTCGACAAAGAATGTCCACTGCTCCTCTCCATGCTATGCATTTATTGGTAACTTTGACACTGCAACAATATAAATCATCACTGTGTGCTGAATTGGACATTTTGGGGGAGCTTTATGGCCCTTTATATGAATTAATAGGAGCTTCCCAAGAAGAAACAGAAGGCTGAAGAATTGTTACAATAGAGATAAGATCAACCTGATGTATGACACATCTTCTGACGATATGATCGTGAACAGTTTATGTTTTTATCAACGATGACATTAAACAATGGAAACAATGAGAAACAAACTGATAGCACACACACATATCAGTAAGCAACAAGCCCCAAATGTACAATCTTTCAAGTAAGACAGCCCAATGGTCACAACAGAAGGTTAGCATAATATCTGGAGCCTCTGGGTAAACTTACATCAGCCACATAATCAAGTCACTCTGTTTCCATAACGTGCATCTTTGTTCAGATGCACGGTATCAGCACAACACTGTTAATGATGTTGATGGAACCGAATCACTACCTCATCGCGAACAATGCAAAATAACTTCCATCTCGTATGCACTGGCTAAAAAATGGAGCCGGATTTCCCCTTCCCCATGAGCATGTCCTTGGCCTCGTTTATCTTGGAAGCAATGTAATGGCTGCCGCCACCATCAGGGTGGTTGGCTACCATTACCCTCTTGTGGGCCTCCTTTATCTTGTCCAGTGCAGCACGTTCTCTGAAACAATGACAGTTCCATATTTTCAGCATCTCAATGTAACTCAAAAAACAACTGTACATCATTTCAGTCGCACAGGATTTCAGAGACATTATTATCAAGATACAGGTTAACAAGGACAGGATGGAGAAGAAACATCACCTTACGCCAAGGATCAATGCGGCTTCTCTTCTGCTCATCTCCCTCTCGAATCCGCCAGGATAGAATTTACGCACACGTGGCATCGCCGCCCGGATTCGAAAGGCCTGCCATGTCTGAATCATGAATCTGCTTCCCATCGCAGCAGCAGCTACCGACAGCCCAGCTACCAGCGGCGTAGCCTGTGGTACCAGAGAATGTTCCAGCACACTGATTAGATCGATCGATGACGGTGCTAAAAATTCAGAATCAGATTCTGAACATGACATGGCTAAGTTTCTGAAGTATGTGCAGGTTCAGTTATGCATTCAACATATATACACACAATAATAAAGGAGAAATTCATCTTCATATAACTGCAAATTGGACCCAACCAAATGATTTCGTTCAACCACAAGTTCCTAAATCCGTGTCAGGTACACGAACCCAGCCAGGCAGACTGCTATCGTTGTCTGGCACTGTTCGTCTGGACCAGCGCGGCTAAGGGGGTCATGGCTGCTGCAGTGGGCGACTGCTGCCGCCTCTCCGGACCAGCGGACCACGCTGGCCGCCGGGACCCTGGGATGGCCCGATTCAACCAATCCACTGGGCACGCTAGCAGCCGCGCCAGTAGCGACCCGGTCGCCGTCGCCGACGGCGGAACAGGAGACCCCATCCCGAATTGGGCAGGACGTTTACCAGATACTGTCGCTGTCCCGCCGTAACTCTCAAACAGCCGGCGGACCCAACTCGGGAGGGACCTCACCTTGGATTGTACTTGACCGCTAGCTGCTGCCCCTATCCCTCTATCTATCTACCGGAGCCCGGGGCACGGCAGGAGGAACGACAGCGACGCCGGATCTTCGGTAGAACGACGCGAGAACGAAGGGCCGGGGTGGGGAGGAGGGCGTACCATGGCGCGACGGCGGCGAGCGAGCGAGGCGGCCGCAGCAGTCCCGTCGGCGAGCTCGGGGGAATCTGCGGAAACCGAGGGGGGCGGAGGCTGCGGCCGGGCGGGCGAGGTTTGGGTGCCTCTGTGGGCGGGTTCGTTGCGGATTAAGGCGCGCTCTTCTTGTGCAGCAAGAAAGAATCGAGTGGAAAAAGGAGGAGGGGTCGGTTTCCTTCTCTTTTTTAATTTTTTTTCTTTTCGTTATAAGATGAGGAGAAATTGGTTGGCTCGTCTTGGGGAAGAAGAAGAAGAAAAGAATATGCGGCGGCGGCGGAGGGCACGCGGCGGGACGCTTCCGGAGAAGGCTGGAACACGCACGCCCCCGGTCGTTCCAGAAGGCCCACGAGGCCATCAAAAAACAGGGGAGCCTTCGGTGAAAGCCGACTCAAACGGGCCGGCCCACTCTGCCCCTCACACTGGTTTCTCTCTTTTTTTTCTTCGTTTTTTGGTCGGTTTTTCACCTAAAAAAGCCCTCTGTTGATTTTTAGGAGCTAGATATTTCTTTTAAACCTATGAAAAATATTTTTGTAAAATTGTTCGGTATGTGTTACATACTATACAAAAATCCAGTGTACATACAAAAGTTCAATGAATGTTCAGTGTGTGTTACAAAAAATGTAAATCGTATAATTTTAATAAAAGTCTACTGTATATATAAAATAACAAATATTCATCATATACTAGAAACATTCCCACCATGTTAGTAATTTGTGTTTCTATAAAAATTAAGAAAATGTAAACAAGGAAAGAAAATAGAAGAAAACCCAAAATCTGAAACACCAACAAAAACAAAACAGGAACGAAACAGAAAACCACATAGGATTCACGCGGACGTCACATAGGATTTTCCAAGGTTATTTTCCCACCACGAGAACTACATCTCGCCTATAGTGTATATAACTCTCATCTCGTCTGATAGCTTTCTTCCGTCCACAGTTTTGGTTCGGTTTTGTGGGGGACTTTTTTTCTGTTTTTTTTCTTCTGTTCATTCATTCGGTTTTCTCTTTCTTTCATCAGTTTTCTATTTTACTTGCACCGGGTTTCTTCATTTCTTTCGCGGTTTTTTATTTCCTTTTTCATTGTTTTTCTTTGTTTCTCTCTTGCTTTTTCACTGGTTTTTACTGCTTTTCTTTTTTTCTTTCTTTCTTGGTTTTCATCGGTTTTCTTTTCTTCTTGTTTCTTTCTTCCATTTCTTCGGTTTTCACCATCTTTCTTTAATTTTTTATTCCTCATCACTTGTCTACAAATTTTGGTACATATGTGTACAGTTTTCGTTTGTATCAGGAACATTATTTGTATATGTTTAACAATTTTCAAATGCGTGATTAACAACTTTTTATAATTTTACCTCTGAGGGCTACTTTTGTTATACATATTTAACGTTTTTATATATACAAGGACATTTTTGTAATACATGTTTAACATTTCTAAATATGTGATTAATATTTTTTATAAATAACCAATATTTTTAGTACACGTTCTATAATTTTCGTATACATCAGGATTGTTTTTATAAACCTATAAAAAATTAACACGTGATTAACATTTTTTTCATATGTATGTTTTGATGTCTACTTTTTTTATATACATTTTCATACATATTAGAAATTTTTTTGTGTACATTTAAAAAAATTAATTGCGTTATGTACATTTTCAAACACACTCATTTGAACATTTGTTGTTGAAATATGTGTTGACAATATTTTTTAGTAAGTCCTGAAACATTTTTTTCTGAACATTATCGATATGGGGTTCCATCAGTTTTTTGTATGGTTGCCCTATGGCAAACATCCACCTTACTGGAGGATGTACCAAAGCGGGGTAAGCACTTTATATGGGGTTCCATCAGTTTTTTGTTGAGATAGTGTGGAGTGGAAGTGGAGCGTGTCATGCATTAATTACCTACAGCAGAAAGGTTTTCGCTGAGGTTGTTCGCTGGTCCCAGATGGCAACGGAGAAGATAAACAGTGTGGGATGATTCTAGAATTAGGCTACACAGGGCTTGAAGCAGTGGGATCCGGATGTGTACGGTTGGTGTGAGAAAAGTAAAATGTACTGAAGAACAACAGGGCTTCAACTGCAGAAGCGTGCTGTAGTCCAGTCCGTAGGTCACCGTCCTCGCCCTACTGAAGCTAGAAAGCACCTCAGAGCTGCCAGCAAGCGCCAGGAAATTATTACACTTCGGCCTCGTTTGGATGGCAGGTGAATACAGCCCTGGGCACCAATCCCCCGGCGTGGATTTTCCCCGTGCATCCCCGGTCCCTCTCAGCATGGGGAAGATGTCCCCACTGTCCCTGTTGCCCAAATCATAAGGGCAGGGAAGGAGAACCCCCACACATGCTAATGCAAATATAACAAAGAATTTGCATGAAATAGACACAGATCATAGGTAATTCCACAGAAAATTCTAAAAAAAATTCTACAAGACACATCTAAACTAGAAGTTCGAAAAATATTACAACTGAAATTCATCACTTCAAAAAGGTTTAAATATTGATTGGTTCGCATTTCACGGTGACCAAGTGTTGACCAAAATCGTTTCGGGTGCCGACACGAAAGCAATCATTACAGCCAGCACTAATGCATCATTTCTCAAGTTTGGTCGCTACAAACTGTTCTAAATTATCAAGTTGTGGTGTACGAAGCAAAGACACTTTTGAATAACATGAGTTGCAAGGCGATAAAGCAAGGCGATAATCACTAGTGCTTATCAGGTCTTCTTCCCACTCGGCTTCGACATCAGGTAACACAACTTCATGTTGGCTGAACCGTGAAAAAAGAAAGGAAGTTAGCATCATGTATCCAATTGACAAGTGTATGACTAGAGCTTTGATTTCTAGTAATGAACAACACGAATTGTTGATAAAAAGGATAAAAACACAAAACAAACTACTACTTACGATTACTGTGGCATAAATTTTAGTAATAATTATTGGGAAGAAAATTGCATAATTTTAAAACTAAGGACAAAACAAACATGGATTTATGAAAGTGAAGTCTTCTTATCTAAAAAAGAGGCAAGGAAGCCTAAGAACCAGTTCACAAACCAATACATTATGGCACTTTGTTTATAGATGTCTAGGTGAAAACCAATACTAGGACTGTAGCTGGTATGACCAAAAAAAAAGAACAAGAAAAACAATTGTATAGAAGATGGCACCTCTAGCCATGTTTCTGACAAAACTAACCATTCCAATGGAATCATGCAGTGATAGTCGCTGCACTCAGGCACACCATTTTACAAAAAAAAAACTGCCCATTCAAGAATTTCTTCTCTGAAGATGAAGATTTTAGAGAACATAATGAAGAGGCCTAGCTTGACACATGAAAATTACACATTGATGTCTTGCCTAGCTCAACACAAGGGGAAAGGTCACAAGATCTGGTATATAATCCAGAACAGAGGATACGAAACTATATGACAAAGATTGATGTACTACAGAACAGAGGGAAACAAGCTTATAAAAAGCTCAAGTCAATAATGCCACAAAGTAAATAAATATAATATGGATGTAGTGCAAAACAAGAAGGTGAACTGCTTACACACCTTATGCTATCTACATCTCAGAAATCTCCTCCTTCAACCAATAAAGCCGAAGATTTGAGTCCTTGGTATCGATGAATATTTCTCGATTCATTGGGCATTTGAAAAGCCGCAGTGCCTTTGCTTTTTCTGCAACTGATAAATCTTCCATTGGTTCTAGCGCAGCCACACAGTTTCCAATCAAGAAAATGTCATCTTGCTTTGATTCCTTCAACTCGTCAACCAGTTTTGCAGATTGTTTCTTCCGAAATTCCATGTAATCCTCAAGTACAACAGCGATTTGACTTTGCTTCCTCTTTTTCATAGGCAGTGCTCCCTTTTGTTCAGAGTTGGTAGATGTTGTAGCTTCAGGTTCATCTCTTCTTGATGCCCCTTGCCCTTGTAGATCAGATGAGGACATACCGTCATCAACATTGGTAGAGGAGATATGGTTCAAATCATTGGTAGAGGAATCCATAGGAGAAATGGCATCGCTTGTGAGATCCACTTGCGGAATTGATACAAAGTTCAAGTCTCCTGAAGCAATACTTCCTGCTCCAAATAAAAAGAAACATATCAGCATGTTCTCTTAGAAACATGAAAAAATACAAGTATCTCAACAATCTCACAAATACTATATAATTAAAGCAAGAATGGAAAGGATTTTATATGTAGGGTCGACGGAAATACATGATACAGGAAACACACCTTCATGTAGTGTAGCTAATGACTTGAAGAGCATGAATGGTTTTGCACGGAACTTCTTTACCCTTAGTTGATCCTATTGAATGCAATAACATTGTATGGTTGGGATCAATAAAACAATGCCTTGAAGAGCATGAATGGCAGTGAACAAACAATATATCAAGAAAAGAGCTAACTTGATAAGTTTATCCCATATTACAGGTTCAGCGATGATCATGCAAAGTGTATCATCCCATCCCGTGCCACTCTGTTTCCGAGAGTCTCTCACTGCTTTATAATTTCCTTTTAAATCCTTATCCTTCTCTTGGATTTGTTGCTTGGTGAAATGAGCTAGTGGAAATTTCTGATTGAATGTATTTGTAATTCTAGTCCACCCTTCAGCAGTCCACCCATTTTGACCTTGATAAATGGGATTGTTGTGGTCAAGCATTATATCAACAAGACCTTTCTCGTATGCATGGTCCCAAGATGCCCTAGGCGCTGCCATAGCTACATTATTGAACCAACAATGGGGTACTAGTTAAATTTCACTCTACCACTACTTTACCTAAGAAAAGGTGAGAATTTTTTTACAAAATAAACTCATGTCCGACTAGTTGTTATAATCAGCCCACATTTGCATCGCGATCTGATCTCTAAGAGTGTCTCCATCGTTTGCCTCATTATCATGATGTTGGTTGACATCATCTCCCTCTGGAACATCAACATATGTTTCTAGTGGAATTAACGGTGGTTGGTGATCCAACCATGCCTCATCACCACTTTGAGATCTAATGATGTTATGGAATACAGCACATGCCGCCGGAATCTTGATTTGTGACTCTATTGGGTAGTGATTGCCCACTTTCAAGATAGGGAAACATTTTTTCAGAACACCAATGCTCCTTTCGATGTGGTTTCAGAGGATTGCATGGGTATGGTTGAACAACTCCCTATGGTCGGCATAGCCCGTATTAGATGAGCGCCGCCTCCTAAATTCACTCAGGTGATACCGAACTCCTCTATATGGTGCAAGAAAAGAAGACGTGTTTGCATATCCACCATCTACGAGATAAAATTTTCCATCTGGCACATGAAACCCCTTGCTAATAGCAGAACGAAGAACTCCTGCATCTGATGCGGACCCTTCCCACCCACATGAAATAAATGTGAAATTCAAATCAAAATCACATGCAACCATGACATTCTGTGAGAGGGTTCCTTTCCTATTCCTAAATGGGGGGGGGGGGCTTATCTTCAGCAATAGTGATGGGGATATGTGTTCCATCTATAGCACCAATGCAGTTCTGCACATTGAAAAAGAAATAACAAAGTTGGTAGGTTTAGAAATCTATGTGGAGAAGTTTCAAAAATTCCATTGATATGGAGATGTGTGTGTAGTGGTTCACTTGGAAATAAGGCTAATAGCGGTTGTTCGAAACAATCTTCGGGTGGGGCTGGAGTGAACTTGGAATCTTTATAAATCTTTGGGCTAGAGTTGGAATTAAGTCAAAAATCCTGTTTATCTTCCTATGAATTGTTTCTGCGCTGTGTTGGAAGTATTTTTGTAGATCTTGATTACTAGCATTGTGCGAAATCATGTACATGAACATTGCCAACTGCTCCTCGACAGCAACACGCGACGTGCTCTTCAATAGATTCTCTCTTCTAAGGTAATCCACGATAGACTTGAAAATCTCAGGTTCCATCTGAAACTCAACCCTAGACCAACTCTCGTGGCCTTCTAATATTTCCTTAACCTTTGCAGCCCCGGATAAAGATGATGTGTGAACTGGATGCTTTTCCTCATAAAGGGAAGCATATAAAGCGGGAACCAAAAGGAAAAATAGTTCATCGTCTTCTTCTTGTTCTTGCGAGATAATCTTAATAATTTTATTTCTCCTAGAATACATCACTATTATACCCAATGAAAACAAAATTAATACAACGATAATAATTATAAATAAAGCAATAATAATACCATCTCTATTATGGCTGTAAAGAACCAATAGCTAGGAGCCTAGGAAGCTCATGAGTGAATACAAAGATAATACCATTTCTATCGTAACATCTACATACATAATTAAGAGCATTAGTTTTCTCATATACTAAAATAAGACCACTTTCAATACTAGGCAGAGAAAAGTACATCACAAGATCAGTAGTTTTGCATAATTTAAGCTTCCTTAGTGGCCATGTCAAAGGGATGACTGCATCACATACCTTTCTTGCTCCGAGTGAAAACTTCTCAATGATCGACGAATCAAAAGGTACCAAGCAATTGAACACAAAGTCTTCGGATAAAGCCAACTTCTAATGTCAGAGCACCTGCATTTGAAACACGATAAAATAATGAATAGATACATATAGATAAATAAGTAGAGTAGACCCACAAATCAATACCTACTAGAAAACAATGATCAGTCAGGAGGATCAATCAAATTTTGGCAGTAGGTAGCACAGGTTAAAATGAACGAACAAACAAAACTACAACAAGTATGCGACTGGACTCAGTAGTAACACCTCAAACAATACAAGGTAGTAACATCTCAAATCGACAGAGCGACAAATCGACTGTAGTCAGTCAGTCAAAGAGATGTGAACTCCGTCTAGCTAGCCACAACGACAAATCAATAAAACAAGTGTAGTCTTCATCAACCAAAGAATGGCATCACATCATATCCATCAAGGAGCAGACGAACATTTTTGCCCGCAACAGCAGCAACTAGAGACTAGGGACCAACAGGAGCAACAAAAGCAGTATCCATCAGACTTGCATATATAGTCTACACAAGCAACCTTCACTCAACTAGTACACAATGGGTACCAAAAAAACAAACACGCTCCACTCAACTAGTTTTTCATCACCAAAAAAAATACTGAACTAGTTTCTTATTGCCATCAACAATCTTAACCCAGCAAGCAACATCTTCTTCCACCCGAACATGTTCAGCTACCCACGCCAAACCAAAACAGCAGCAGACCCATCCCACCTACAACTATAGTGACCACCGAGCTTTCTATGGTATAGTTCATCTCATGTGTCATTCAACTACCATTTTGCATCAATCCTACCTCCTTGAACGAACCCACCTACAAACAAATTTGCCCTCTTCACAATATACTAGAACATTGTGCATATAGATTAGCATCACAGGGAGGTAAAGGTGGTTGTGCTCACTTGTGAGGTCGGGATAGATAGAGCACTTCAAAGCATTCGATGTTCTTCAGTACAACTGCTCACTTGGGGTACAAACCTCAAACAGGAGAGATCTGTATAGGCCCTCGTCAGTGCATGTAGCAGGAAAGAAATCACCATGGCAAAGAAAAATAGTGAGTGGAAGAGGAGGAGGAGGGGATAACCTTGATGAGAAAGAGGAGAATGATCTATGGCCGTCGTCTTCGCCGGAGGTGAGTGAAGCTTCGAGGCAGAGAGATCCGGGAAGAGGGAGGATGATGACCCCGGTCGCCGTTGCCCCCACCGGAGGAGCAGGTCGTGAAGGTGTAGGCGGTGGTGTGTCGCCTCCGGTTGCCGGGCGGAGCCTTGGACGGAGGAGGGCGGAACCTTGGACGGAGGAGGGCGGAGCGTGGTGGTCCGTCGCTCTCGGATCTTGCCGCCGCCGCCGCTCGTTCGCGAGACCGAGAGAGCGAGGGTTTTGTCCCCGACCACTGGAGGTGTGGAAGGCTCGCCCAGGGAAAAGGCGTGGAAAGGGCCGGGCTACCAATATCCCGTGGGCCGCCAAATGACCGGGTGGATCACCCAGGGCTAAGTTGGCTCGTGGGTTCCCAGCCCGGGGAACAGGCAGGGATCCCGGGGGGAAAACCTGAAACCAAACGAGGCCTTCATGACTCTGCAAGTGTGACACAGGATGGTTGATGGTAGGTAGAAGCTTGCTGAAACTAAATAAATGACAGGGAGAAAGAACTGTTGTCTAAAAAGTCTGAAGAACAAAGACACACGTACCTTGGGCATTGATGGCGACGCCGAGGAGGCGAGGGGATGCCGGCAAGGTTCTCATTCCCGAGGTCATCCCACTGGAACGGAGGCCACCGCGGGGGAGTCCGGTTGTGCGAGGGTGCCATGCCAAGCAGACCAGCAGCATGCGCATAGGCGGAATTGATTGCGCTGGGATGGCTTGTGGGCCTTAATGGCGGTGGCGAAGCGAGCTTTTCCTTGCCCACCTCATCCCGCTAGAACTGGGGTCGCGGCAAGGATGGCTGGATCAGCCGCGTCCGAGTCCGCTGACGCGATGAGGGCCAGGAGCACAGCAACGGCTTGAGGGAGCTCCTCCGGATCTTGCATAGCAAGAACATGAGGGAGGTCCTCGGCTCTGAACGCCAGCTCGAGGAGGGATTCGCTGACTTTGACCGCCGGCGTGGGGTTCCTTCTGTGTGTACCGCTGGTGAGCGTCCCTTCGGTCCTCCGGTAATTGGTAACTGGTCGCTGAGGTGTCCTGCCGAACTTTTGGTTAGTCCCATTTGTCAGCCGGTTATAAAATGATGATGTGGCCGATCTGCTGATGTGGACAGTTTGCATGTTGAGATAAATCATGTAGTGAGAATGAACTATTTAGGTATTATAGATGAGTTGCTAACAACGTGTCAAACAACCAGGTAACCTTTTATTAAAGTTTTACCTGATTACTGACCGACCTACATAATTTATACAATTGTTCCCTCTATAGAAATAACGCGCTCTTAGCATTCTGGGATGTGGATTCACGGCTGGGCACACATGTCGCCGACTAAGCAATGTTTTTCACCGCGTTGGCCAACACCTCGGTTACTCATGTCATTCGTTAGAGGCGGTTTGGGCCGCACGTTGTAATATCGTCATGTCGTAGATCGGTGAAGGCAGTGGCGATTCCATGTGTTTGCTCTGGGGTCAGCTGACCCCATAGGTTTTATCATTGTACCCTTAGCTTTATTATATTTGTGCAAAAAAAAAGATAATATAGAGTTTAATGCACTTGACCCCACTGCATTTTTGTGATGGCGCCGTCGCTAGGTTGAGGGAGGAAACACTCACTACTAGGAAAACGACTATATATGAAATGGACATCAATGACGCACCACATATAGGTGTGCCATTAAACTTCAAATATTAATGACGCATCATATACACAGTGCGTCATTACTAACAATTTTTTTTTCAAAACTAGTAATGGCGCACCACACCCTTAGTGCGCCACTACTAACAATTTTTTTTATTTTTTTGTAACTAGTAATGGCGAACCAGTGGATAGTGCACCATTACTAGTTAAAACTAGTAATGGCGCACCACATCCTCGGTGCGCCACTACTAACAATTGTTTTTTTTAATTTTTTCAAAGTTAGTAATGGCGCACCGTAGGTGTGGTTAATGGCGCACCACACCCACGGTGCGCCATTGCTAACTTTGACCAAAAATTTCCCCGAATGCACCCCACTGGACCGCTTTTTTAGTTAAAAAAATAAAAGAAAATGATGAAAATGTCAAAAAAATAAAGGAAAATAAGTTTTCCATGTGATATGTGGTCTAGTTGTTGGGAAAATTTACAAATATGAATTTCCACTTTATTTGCAAATCTCTCTGGAATTTGTAAAATGGGCATAACTTTTGCATACGAACTCGGATTAAAAAGTTTTTTATATGAAAAATCATCTACTCGAAAAGTTACATCTGAATTTAACTGAGGGAACCCCGTTAAACATTTTCAAAATCCTCAAAAACTTAACAGAAAAAAAATTACGGGGCTTTTAAGATCTAGAGGGGAAAAATGGAAAAAATTTCAAACTTACTAGTGACGCACCGTTTGCTAGGTGCGCCACTAGTAACAAAAAAAAAATTAGTTTTGAATTTTTTTTTAATTTTTTTTCAAAACATGATACGTAATATGAACGGAAGTTTAAAATATTTTTTCAAAATTTCATCACACTCATGAACATGAATAAAGTCCTAAATATCAACAAAGTTTAATAGGATTGATATGTTAGATATATCAACAAGTGCCTGTTAAGTGAGCTAGTGCTGGGGTTGGATAGAACTCTGAAGTTAAGCATGCTTGGGCTCTAGTAGTGTGAGGATGGGTGATATTTTGGAAAGTTTGACCATGGAGTGTGATTTGATTTGAGATTAAGCATATTGACCCGAGATTAAGCTATAGTGACCCGAGATTTAAAAAAACAATTTTTTTTTGAAAACTTTTTTGAAAAAAATTTCATACTAATGGCACACTATAGATGCGCTATTAGTATCTGGTATACTAATGGCGCATCAGTGATGCGCCATTAGTAAAAAATTCTAATGACGTGATGCTAGTGGCGCACCTGTAATGTGCCATTAATGGCCAAAACAGGTGCACCACTAGCAGACATTTTCCTAGTAGTGACTAGTACATGTGGAGTGTTGTCTATGTTTCCTTGTGCTAAGTGCTCGCCTTTGATAGTACCGTTGGATCGGTTTCCACAATAATTGTGTTGCCCTCTTGCCGCTAGTAGTTGTTAGAGATTGGCATGCAGAGAAGGTGCCATTGTCATGGACCGAAGAACTAGGGGTGACTAGATCTTTCGGAAGAGAACACAACGCCATCATTTCTATAGAGTTTCTTGGGTGAAATAAGCAGTGTTTATCAAGGCTGGTGGCAACCTTCCACGTGTGAAAGCATGGACTCTTCAACCATACCTATGCTTTCGAGAGATATCACATCTTGTTCATCCCTGCTAAAACCACGAAAACAACCACCACCAAAGGAACCACCATGCATGAAATAAACCCTATAAAGGAAACCACACGACAGAGTGTGTATTTACTTCTAGGTTTACTTATGTGTGAATGGCCGGAGTATGTGCAATATATTTTAAGCGTCATCGCCCGTTAAAACAATGCCCCCTTCCTTCTAAATCACTGGTTAAGGAAAATCTTTGAACAATAGCTATTTCACAGTACAATGTAATAATAGAGCTAAAACTAATACACGCATCTTGCATAACAAAGGAGAAAGTAGTGCATGCCTAGAAGTGCTTCATGGCTTCCAGCAAATCCAATGAAGAGAGTAAATCAACCTCGTGCAAGAACAAGCGCGCGACCCGCACTACGTTTCCAGGGCCACTGAGGCTCGTGACAACGGGCGCTTTCTCCATAGTTCCAAGGTCGAGCCGGAGTAACTCACCACTGTTTATACCGGATCTTGGCTGGGATAGGATGACGGCACCGCTCCTCTCCCCGAACCCCTCGATACTCAACGGCACAAGGGCATATTCAAAGGGAGAGAACCCCACCTGCCTCGCGATCTCCAGAGTGTTGATCACCACCTGCCGGCTCCATGTCGCCGCCGCAGCTGCGGACTTAGGCAATGTCGACGCCCACATCGCTATGCCGCAGCTCTCGGCGACTAGCAAGCACAAACGACCACGCATTGAGGCTAGGTGGAGGTGCTTAATCATCGTCGCCTCCCGCGCGTCGAGGTCCAGAGCGAGGACATGGTCCCAATAGGAGACGGCGTGGACATGACGGGGCCAGTAGACGGTGCGACCAATGACAGCGGAGCAGTAAGAGCCAAAATGTTTCTCTTGGTGGGGGATGAAGACCTGGTGGATGGCGCTCCATTGACCACTCTTGGACGAGAATGTCTGGTGGAACTGTATGTTCTTGTCAGCGACGAGCAGCTCAAAGGAGCGGCCGGCGTCACCGATGCTGAGCACGACGTGGAGGTACGCATCCGGCAAACTGGCGGGTGGGAGTGAGGTGACATGACCGGTGAATGCGTCGCACACCCGCAGCTTGACATCAAGACCTTGGGGGCGTCGGCAGAGGACGAGCAAGCTGCCTCGCGAGGCCACGGCCGTGAGCGAGTCCGGGAAGCTAAGTTCATCGAGGCGGGCAGCGAGCTTTGTTGGCCCTGGGGTGTGGATGACGCGGTGGGTCATGACATCGCCGCGTTCCCGGTAGGAGACGCCGAGCAGGAGGGCGGGATCAAAGCCGCGGTGGTCGTGGGCCATGATGCTGCGCCGGAAGGCCGGGTCGAGGATGCTGCGGCGAAGGATCCTGCCGGTCGCGGCACAGCGAATGACGGTTGTAACGTCAGTGCGAGCAATGATTTCGAGAAGGAGATCCACCGGGAGGGCCTCCCACGACGGCACCGCCGGTGTCCGGCTGCACCAACGTTTCGACATTGTGGAGCTGTGCACCACTCCCATTGCCTTTTCTTTTTGGCCCTCTCGTCTTGATCCACCGGGAGCGACGATTTCGAGAGGGAGATGAGATCCACCGCGAGGTAACTGGGGTGCGGTCCAGGGACTCTCGCATCTTGTAGTAGCTTAAGAGTCTGCCGTAAATAAAAAAGCAATGGGAGGCACGGTTTAGGAGAGCTACAACCGAACGGTGAATCCCTTTTCTTTTGCGGGTAACCGAACGGTGAATCCCAATCCAAGGTGAAAACAAACTACTAGAATCGGGAGTAGTACACGGATTATTTAACAGTTCAACTCATCAAATACTACCATTGCTAGTACAATGGCCTTGGTCATTTCAACAAACACCTTGCTTGCGCCTCAGGCTCGCCGGCGACCATCGCATTACTTCTCCTCTTCCTCCTCCTCTTCCTCATCGTCATTGTCCACGATGGATCCGGCGCCCATGTCCAGCGTGAACCCGTCCCACCCCTCCCCATCGGAGGCGTCCTCCTCGCCGTCCGCGGCTGCCGCCGGCTCCAGGTCCTCCAGGTCCTCGACGTCTCCGTAGGCGTCGGCCTCGCCGTCGGAGGTGGAGTACCCGTCAGGCCTCGTGGGAGGCATCCGCCGCGCCATGCGCGCGTAGCCCCGGCCCTCGACGGCGCGGAGGCGGGCCTCCGGCTCCGGGCGGCGTCGGACCAGTGCTGCGGCGGCCGTCACTGTCCGGCGAGGGATCCAGGCCGCGCGCCCGCGCGTCGGAGCATGCCGTGCCGCGTCTGTGCTCTGCTGTGCCAAAGCGTGGGAACCGGATGAGTGCCTCCGTGCCTGAGCGGCGATGCTGAACCTTTCCCTAGAGGGTAGAACGACAGGGGCGGAAGGAGAGCGTACCGCGATGTTACCGAAGAAGCCGCGGGGCGAAACGGCGGCGAGCGAAGCGGCCTCCTTGCAGGTCGCGGGATTCTGCAACAAAGAAACGGCGGGGATGTGGAGGAGGGGGTGGGAAAGAGGATATGCGGCGGCGGGGGGCGGCGGCCGCCGGACCAGAGCTGGCCAACGGGCCGGCCCAGCCCGCGCTAATCGTGCCTGCCATGGCCCGGCCTGCCATGGCACGTTTAATAGCCAGGCCGGCCCGTGTCATGTTTAGCACGCTGGGCCGCATGTTTTTCGCCTACTCGGCTTACGCAGTTTTCCCAGGAGGAGGCGAGCCGACCAGATCCACCTGCTTCTCAAACTCCACCCTACCGATCACCAGCCGCCAATTTCTCAAAAAAAAAAGATCACCAGCCGCCAGTTCCACGTCGCCGTGGACTCAGGCGACGAGGCCGGCGTGAAAGTCCACATCGATATCCCACCTCTCATGGCGACGAGCAAGCTCACACCGCCACGCACGGAGGCCAAGAGGAGGTGCTTGTCTTCGTCAGGAAGGATCCCTGTGGTTGTGGAGGTGCAGCCTGGCGGGAGGTTCATGGTCGTCGCTTCTGCCGCGTCGACGTCCAGAGCGACGATGCCGTCCGGGCGGTACTAGTACCCATGGATTTTCAGGAGGCAGAGCCAGAAGACGGTGCGGCCGATGACGGCGGGACGGGAGACAAACAGCCGTTTTGGCTTTTGGTAGTGCTCGGCGACGGTGGCTTGGCGGATGACGCCCCATTGGCCATGCTTGGAGGAGAAGGTCCGGAACCGCAGGTCCCTGCCGGAGATAAGCAGCTCGTAGGAGCCACCGGCGTCGCCGACACTGAGGAAGACTGGCGCGTAGGACAAGTCGATTTTGGGCAAAGAGGTTACGTCTCCGGTGAAGGTGTTGCAGACGCGTAGCTGGAGGTTACCTGACCGGTACCAGCAGAGGAGGAGCAGGCCGTCGCGAGACGTCCGGGGCTGGAACGAGTCCGGGAGGGTGTGGGTGCCCGGGCGGATGTGGATCTTGTTGGCCGCTGTAAGCCGCGGCGACAAGCGGGCGCAGCGAGCGCGTGTGCGGGCGCGCGCTGGCCGCGTCAGGTGCGTCATTCCCGTAGCTCCGAGTGGAGTCTCCGAGCCGGCCGAGTCTCTGTGCGGCAGTTCCTGCATGTGTGGTGCGTGGGAGCTGTGTCTCCGCAGGCTACAAAGCCGGCCACTTCCAGGTTGTTAGCAGCGTGCATGTAGCTAGGGCTTAGCTAGGTAGTTAGTGCATGGGTTAGTGGCCGATCTGGCGTGCGTGCCTCTGAGTATTAAAGTGGCCACGGTGCTGGTGTGTAGGTGCGCCAGAGAAGAGAGATGTAGCCTCTCAGCGTATGTGTGCTCGCCGTGAGGGTGTGTGTGTTGAGTTCGAGCTCAAGGAAAGCGTTCGTGCGCTGGCAAACCCTCCCCGTGTCCTTCTTCTTCCTGTTGTCTACGTCCTCCTCGTGTCGTTCGAACGCAGCAGCGAGGGAGAGCGTGTGTGGGCTAGCGAGGGAGAAGGCCACGGTAACAACAATTGGTATCAGAGCATCAGGTTCGGGGGAGCTCATCGGCGATGGCGCTCGTCCCGTGCGGCGGCGGAGCACAGTGATGTCGGGCGAGCGGGGAGCGCGGCGGCCGTGGCGGACCTGCGTGGTGGCGCAGAGGCTGCGATGGCGCGGCGTGGCTCGGCGAAGAGAAGGCCAAGCTCCAGGGCACGCCGGATCAGCCGCGTTGGTCGCGTCGGAGCACGATCATGGCGCGGGCTGGAGGCGTGCAGAGCGTGGCAAAACAAGTCGCGCGACGGGCTCACCGCATCGGGCGCGTGTATGGGCGCGCGCCAGATGAAGCGGGCACGTCGGGAGCGCGGGAATGGACCGCGTCGAGGCGCTGGACATGGTTGCGCAGATCGCGTACGTGCACGGCGGGAGCGCGGGCCGGGAGCGCGGGAACGTGGGGTGTGCGCGCGAAGGGCACGGTGGCAGGCGTCACAACAACGTCAAGGCACCGGCGGCTACAACGACGACGGCGTCGACGGCGCGGCGGAGCGCGAGCTGCGGGTGGACGCCAGCGTCGAGGACGTTGGTCTCCTCTAGGCCACGGCTTAGGGGGAGAGTGTTGGCCGCTGTAAGCCGCGGCGACAAGCGGGCGCAGCGAGCGCGTGTGCGGGCGCGCGCTGGCCGCGTCAGGTGCGTCATTCCCGTAGCTAGTGTCGGTGTCAAAACCGGCGGATCTCGGGTAGGGGGTCCCGAACTGTGCGTCTAGGCGGATGGTAACAGGAGACAAGGGACACGATGTTTTACCCAGGTTCGGGCCCTCTTGATGGAGGTAAAACCCTACGTCCTGCTTGATTAATATTGATGATGTGTGTTACAAGAGTGGATATACCACGAGATCAAGGAGGCTAAACCCTAGAAGCTAGCCTATGGTATGATTGTTGTTCGTCCTATGGACTAAAGCCATCCAGTTTATATAGACACCGGAGAGGGCTAGGGTTACACAAAGTCGGTTACAATGGTAGGAGATCTACATATCCATATCGCCAAGCTTGCCTTCCACGCCAAGGAAAGTCCCATCCGGACACGGGATGAAGTCTTCAATCTTGTATCTTCATAGTCTTGGAGTCCGGCCGATGATGATAGTCCGGCTATCCGGACACCTCCTAGTCCGGGACTCCCTCAGTAGCCCCCAAACCAGGCTTCAGCGACGACGAGTCCGGCGCGTATATTGTCTTCGGCGTTGCAAGGCGGGTTCTCCTTCAAACTTCATGTTCCTGCTGAATAGTGTCTGGCTTCCTTATAAATGTTGCGCTCCTTGGCTTCTACGCCCAGTAATGGCCTTCTTCCACGTGTCGTATGAATGCGAAAAGTCAGGGTATGTTTACATTTTACCCCCTAGCCGTGCGAACGAGCCGCCTATAAGAGCGGCGAGGATCTAGATCCAACTCACACCATCCTCCTTCCGCGAGTACTCATCGAAGCGCTTCCGACAAAAACCCATTCTATCATGGACAGTCGTCGCGGCTCCTCCTCTCGCGCTCCCAGCCCTAAGCCAGGAGATTGGGGAAAATGCTCAGTTCCACACAGCGAGCTAGTGACGCTCCAAACCGAGGGATATCTTCCCCCAGCCTTCATGGTTCCGGTTCGAGCCGGATTGGCCACCTTCAGGGGCGGAAAGCAGGCGGAGAGCGTCCCCAACCCTTCCAAAGGGGAGCGGGTATGCTTCGTCCCTTATCTAATAAGGGGACTCGGATTTCTCATACATCCGTTTCTCCGGGGGCTCCTGGAGTTCTACGGGCTCCAGTTTCACCACCTCACGCCTGCCTCCATTTTGCACATCGCGGGCTTCGTAGCTCTTTGCGAGCTGTTCTTGGGCATCGAGCCCTATTTTGCGCTGTGGAAGAGACTGTTTTGCCTCGTCCCCTGTTCTCACGAGGGGTCGATATATCAAGTGGGCGGAGCCGAAATATGGCGCATCATCGGGACCGGATATCTATCCGGCACCCCGAAGAAGGCGTCCGAAGACTGGCCTTCGGAATGGTTCTACATGGAGGACGTCCCTCTGCCGGATCCAGTTCGGACCGGCCTTCCGGAGTTCAGCAATGCTCCCTTGAAGAAACGCCTGAGTTGGCGCCCGCGGAGCCCTCAACGGGAGAATGATAGGAGCGTCCATTATCTGATGGGCCGGATTAGGTTACTGGCCCACTCCAGATTGACCATGATTGGGATCATGGCCACGTGCATTATGCAAGGGGTGCAGCCACTCCAATACAGGGGCCACCCCATGTGGGATTTCAACGGGGAAGATGACGCCACCCGTCACGGCCGCAAAGGGCCGGGCTCGGCAGCCGATCTGGCAAAGATCCTGTCCGGCTTGTACAAGGGGGAGGAGGAGGACTTCCTCCGCATGAATCCATTGAACGGATTCTCCATGAATAACCCTCGGAGCCGGGTAAGCGGACGTTTTATATACCCGATCCATACTTTCAAAGTCAAGTATTTTACTTTATGATTTCGATGCAGGAGCTGCGCCGGGACGTGGAGGGCATATGAAGCCCAGCTCCACAACCCGAAGATCCGGAACGATCCCTTGATCCGACCTCCAAAGAGGATCCGGACATAAAGGTGGAGCTGATTGACGGGGTGTTCCACCAACTCAGCATGGACAATACCCTAGTCGCCATTACGGCCGACTACCCCGGTTTGTTTCCGGCCTCCCAGGTGACTACGACCGAGGTCTTGACACCATTATTTGATCCATGCTCAATTCTGACCATCCAATACTGACGGTGCATCGCAGGAGGTGCCTTTAAGGCGGGAAGCCGAACCCACGGCGGCTGACCAGCAAGGGTCAGTTCGGCCCAGCAGGCGGAAGAGGAGTGGGACGCGAATCGAGACGTCGCCGCAACGGTACAGCGTACCGCTGTTTTTAAGGGAAGGACCCCTAGGAGGTATATTAATGCTCATAACTTTTTCAGGAGAAAGAGCGCTTGCCGGACAGAGTCCGGAGAGGTTGCCAATCAAGCCTCCGCCAGCCATGCTCCATCGCGTGGTCCGGAAGGGGAGGCGAACACAAGGCATGAGCCAGACGCTCCTCCAACGGAGGACGCCGACAGGCTGTCCGCAACCCGGTCTGAGGTGGAGAGCGCCATGAATCACAGGCGTCGTCGGACAGTTCTTCGCGACGCGTGTTTCTCCCCGGAGGCGTTAAATGCCTTTGATGCGAGAAACGCGCACCTCCGTGCCACTCAAAATGGCTTAACCAGAGCCACGGAGCAGTATGTGAAAGACATACGGGTAAGTAATTTTTGATAGTTATATATGCCAGTAGCCCCCGAGACTTAAAATAGTTAAAATAACTGATTTAAGGATCATTTATTGTGCAGGATCTTACGGAGAAGAATTCCCACCTGTCCCAGGAGCTCCAAGAGTGCAAGGCCCAACTTGAGGCCGCACTAGCCACCACAGGGGAAGCTACAGATACCCCCGCTGGTAATACATGCTTTGAAAAGATAAGTAGTTACCAAAGTGTGGCGTGTGTGTTAATCTGACAAGAATATTGCAGAGGGTGCCGGACTAGATCCGGACAAGCAACAGCTGCTACGTCAGCTAAAGGATGGCGAGAGGGTGCTTATGAAGGTGCAGCAGGAGAGGAACAAGCTCCAAGATGCCCACATCCAGCTAGGAGAAGAGCTGAAAGATGTTCGGGCCCAGCTGTCTGGCTCCGTGAAGGAGAATCAGCGGCTTCGTCGCGGCATTTATAGTAAGTGCTTGAGCAAATTCCTTTGAAAAGAAGAATTCGGCGAGGAAGTCGATTGACGGAAATGTGTCTTTAGGTGTGCTCACAGGTCGCCCTGCGGAGGAAATGCCCGGTTCAACGGGTGATCAACTTCCCGAGCTGGTTCAACTGCTCGAGCGTGTTCAGCAGGCGATGAGTGGCGTCGTGCAGGCCTTATGGCCTTCTGTCTCCCTACCCGAGGGCCTTGGAGGGCTTGCTGAGAAGCTTCAGGGAGTACGGCGACGTCTCCGTCTGTGGAAGATATCGGCCTGCCGTCAAGGCGCCAGGGAGGCTTGGGCCATGGTGAAGACGCGGTACCCGAAGGCTGACCCAAACCACATGGCCGAGGTCGGACCGGTGGGGCCTGATGGGAAGGAGATCCCTGTGAGCTTGATGTACGGCCAGGTAGAGCTGGCCACAAAATGTTCCCAACAGGACTGTAAATTAGACAGCCTGTTAGATGGGGTTGAAGAGGAGTACAATCAGTCGGTTTGACGATGTAATTTAAAATGACATGTGAAAATGCCTTCTAGCCGGATTGTAGATCGTTTGTCTTTGCGGACCTTTTCGCTTCAACCTCGGGACCCAACAGTCCAGAGTGTGTCCGAATACCCTTACGGTTATAAAAGAACCAGGGCAAGCATGGAGACAAGGCGTCGGGGTCATAATTGCTTTATCAGACAAGTGCCCAACTAGCTATGTTATATTACATGGTTAGTAAGAAACATCTTCCAGGGAGAATAGTTCCGTTAAGGGTTCCTTTCCCTGGGAGACATGCCCTAAAGTGCATGTCCGCACTGCGAAAATAGCAGAAAAAGCATCTGGGGGCAGATAAATAAGTAAGTAATAAATCATCTTTCAAATCACCGACCGAATATTCTCTTAACAACGCTAGCTTTCGGCTTCACCCAGTCTGAGGTACACATCTGGCTGACCCGGCAGTAACAATCGCAGAGGTGCTCCCTTTACCTCCTAGCCGAACAATCAGGAATGTAGGGGTAAGCACAGGAGCCAGGCAACCCAGCTTGGCCAAAACTTAAGTCATATCGATGCATATAATGGTGAATAAAAGGTACATGCGGAAGTATAACACATGTGTTGGGCGTAAAGCCTGTATAAATAAGCTTCTGTGAAAGAAGCCCCCAGGTATAATGAGTGCTAGAAGCACATCAAGTGTGTGCGAACAATGTGCACGTCAGCTTATCAAAGGTATTAAAAAAAGTGGGAAGAAGGAGGGGGACAAGAGACAGTGAAAATGTAAAAAGGTGGACGGAGGAGTGAGACGAACTCTGAGTCCGGCGTTAGGCGTAGAATCTTCGGAGACGGGCTGCGTTCCATGGGTTCGGCTCGAGTCGGTCGTCAGATGCGTTACGTAGACGGTATGCTCCGCCGGTCAGGACTTGGTCGATGATGAAGGGACCTTCCCACTTGGGCTTAAGTTTGTCCTTTTTCTTGTCCGGCAGGCGTAGAACAAGTTCGCCAACATTGTAAGTTTTGGCCCGTACTTCTCTGCTTTGATATCTTCGAGCCTACTGCTGATAAAATGTGGAACGAGCTTTTGCCACGTCCCGCTCCTCCTCTAAGGTGTCCAAACTGTCCTGCCGATCCAACTCGGCTTCTCTTTCTTCGTACATGCGCACGCGAGGTGAGTCATGAATTATATCACAGGGCAGAACTGCCTCTGCGCCCTACACCATAAAAAATGGTGTGAATCCGGTAGTTCGGTTTGGCATGGTCCGCAGCCCCCAGAGTACGGAGTCGAGCTCCTCTACCCAGTGCGTGCTAGATTCCTTGAGGGACCGCACTAGTCTGGGTTTGATGCCGCTCATGATGAGACCATTTGCTCGCTCGACTTGACCGTTAGTTTGGGGGTGATAGACTGAAGCATAGTCGAGCTTGATGCCCATGTTTTTGCACCAGAGTTTAACCTCGTCGGCCGTGAAATTCGTGCCGTTATCAGTGATGATGCTGTGGGGGACGCCAAAACGGTGTACTACCCCGGATATGAAGTCTATCACCGGTCCGGATTCTGCCGTTTTAACCGGCTTGGCCTCTATCCATTTGGTGAATTTGTCCACCATGACCAATAAGTACTTGTGCTTATGGGTTCCCCCTTTAAGGGGTCCAACCATGTCAAGCCCCCAGACCGCGAACGGCCAGGTAATGGGTATAGTTTTGAGGGCGGTGGGTGGCATGTGGCTCTGATTAGCAAAGAGCTGGCAACCGATGCATCGTTGGACTAAGTCCTGAGCATCTGCCCGGGCTGTCGGCCAATAAAATCCTGTACAGAAGGCCTTGCCTACAAGGGCCCGGGCTGCAGCGTGGTGCCCGCCGAGTCCGGCGTGAATTTCAGCCAGGAGATTTCGCCCTTCCTCTTCGAAGATACACCTTTGAAGGACTCCGGTTGTGCTTTTCTTATAAAGTTCTCCCTCATGGACCTTGTAGGCTTTAGATCGCCGAACTATGCAGCGGGCCTCATTTTGGTCTTCGGGAAGTTCCTGCCTGATTAAGTAGGCTAGGAATGGTTCCGTCCACGTGGCAATTACTGCCATTATTTCGTGGGCTGAAGGTGTTATTTCATTGGCTGAGCCGCCGATTGTGTCAGAATGGTCTGAGTTAGGTGATGCAGCTGGCTCCGGATTGTTATGTCCGGACTCCCTTCCCATAGTACGGATGGCTTAAAGAGCCGTTCCAGGAAGATGTTTGGAGGGACGGCGTCTCGTTTTGCGCCGATGCGTGCTAGCACGTCTGCTGCCTGGTTATTATCCCGGGCTATATGGTGGAATTCGAGTCCTTCGAACCGAGCTGACATTTTTAGGACGGCGTTGCATAAGATGCCATTTTTGGATCTTTGGCGTCAAAGTCTCCATTTACTTGGGATATTGCGAGGTTTGAATCCCCGCGCACCTCTAGGCATTGAATGCCCATGGAGATTGCCATCCGGAGGCCATGTAGAAGGGCCTCGTATTCGGCTGCGTTGTTGGAGTCCATGTACATTATTTGTAGTACGTATTGGATTGTGTCTCCAGTTGGGGACGTCAAGACGACGCCAGCCCCCAAGCCAGCCAACATTTTGGATCCGTCGAAATGCATGATCCAATTGGAGTACGGGCCGTACTCTTTAGGGAGTTCGGCTTCGGTCCATTCGGCGACGAAGTCAACCAGGACTTGCGATTTTATAGCTCGCCGTGGTTTGTAGGTTATGTCAAATGGTAAGAGCTCAACGGCCCATTTTGCAATCCTGCCCGTTGCGTCGCGATTGTTTATAATATCTTTGAGAGGTACTTCAGAGGCCACCGTTATGGAACACTCTTGAAAGTAGTGTCGCAGCTTCCGGGATGCCATGAACACCGCGTACGCTATCTTTTGATAATGTGGGTACCGGGACTTGCATGGAGTTAAGATAGTGGATACGTAGTACACTGGTTTTTGAAGAGGGAATCTGTGCCCTTCTGTTTCTCGTTCGACGACGAGTACTGCGCTGACAACTTGATGTGTTGCTGTGATATATAACAACATAGGTTCGCCCAGGTTGGGCGCGGCCAGGACCGGATTTGTTGCTAGAATGGCCTTGATTTCTTCAAGTCCGGCTGTGGAAGCATCCATCCATTCGAAGTGTTCGGTGCGCCGGAGGAGGCGATAGAGGGGCAGAGCCTTTTCTCCCAAGCGGGAGATGAAGCGGCTTAGAGCTGCTACGCATCCAGTGAGTTTTTGTATTTGCTTGAGGTCTTTTGGAATATCCAATTGTGACAGAGCTCGGATCTTGGCTGGGTTTGCTTCAATTCCTCTACCGGATACAATGAAGCCCAAAAGCTTTCCGGCTGGTACTCCGAAGACACATTTTTCCGGGTTGAGCTTAATGTCATATGCTCGGAGGTTGTCGAATGTCACCCTCAAGTCGTCTACTAGAGTTTCGACGTGTTTGGTCTTGACGACCACATCGTCTACGTGCCTCTACAGTTTTGCCTATCTGGGTAGCCAGACATGTCTGAATCATGCGCTGATATGTTGCGCCGGCGTTTTTGAGTCCGAAGGGCATTGTGTTGAAGCAGAATGGCCCGTATGGAGTAATGAATGCCGTTGCGGCCTGGTCTTTTTCCGCCATCTTGATTTGATGGTATCCGGAGTATGCGTCGAGGAAGCACAACGAATCGTGCCCTGCGGCAGCATCGATGATTTGGTCGATGCGGGGGAGAGGGAAAGGGTCCTTTGGACAGGCCTTGTTAAGGTCTTTGAAATCGACGCAGAGGCGCCAGGATTTGTCCTTTTTTTGGTACCATTACTAGGTTGGCTAGCCAGTCCGGATGTTTTATATCTCTAATGAATCCGGCTTCTAGGAATTTGGATAGCTCCTCTCCCATTGCCTGTCTCTTGGGTTCGGAAAATCGCCGAAGAGCTTGTTTGACTGGCTTGAATCCTTTTAGGATATTTAGGCTGTGCTCTGCCAACCTGCGTGGGATTCCTGGCATGTCTGAAGGGTGCCAGGCAAAAATGTCCCAATTGTTCCGAAGGAATTCTCGTAGTGCGGCTTCTACATCAGGATTTAATTGTGCCCCAATGGAGGCCGTTTTTGTGGGGTCCATTGGATGGACCTGAAATTTGACTATTTCATCTGCTGGTTTAAAAGAGGTGGACTTGGACCTCTTATCGAGTATCACATCGTCCCTATCCACCGTGGAGCGCAGTGCAGTTAGTTCCTCTGCCGCTAGGGCTTCGGATAATGCCTCTAGGGCTAGTGCGGCTGTCTTATTTTCAGCGCGGAGTGCTGTATCTGGATCACTGGCGAGAGTGATTATTCCATTGGGTTCGGGCATTTTGAGCTTCATGTACCCGTAATGGGGTATGGCTTGGAAGATTGTGAATGCCTCTCGCCCTAACAAGGCGTGATATCCGCTGCTGAATGGGGCCACTTGGAACGTGACCTCTCCGGACCTGTAATTGTCCGGCAAGCCGAACACTACATCCAGTGTGATTTTTCCTGTGCAGCGTACCTCTCGACTAGGGATTATTCCCCTGAAGGTTGTGCCGCTTCGCTCAATGCGGCTCCAGTCAATTTCCATTTTTTGAAGGGTTTCCTCGTAAATGAGGTTTAATCCGCTGCCGCCATCCATGAGTACCTTGGTAAGACGAAAGCCGTCCACTATCGGACTGGGGACCAATGCGGCTTGTGCTCTAGCTGTTCGGAATTTAGGTTCGTCGCTGGCATTGAAGGTGATAGCCGTGTCGCTCCATGGATTTGTTGTTGCTACTTGGTAGACTTCGGCAAGGCTGCGGATTGTTCGTTTCCGCATGTTATTTGATGCGGACGTCTCGAAGACTGTTAATACCGTACTGATATTGCTGGGCTGGTTGCCCGGGGCTAAAAAGCCTTCGCCACTTTTGGCCACCTGCCGTAGTATCCAACATGCTCGAAGGCTATGTGTTGGAGTGGCGCCCTCCGTAGTGTGGATTTTGCAGGGTCCGTTGAGCCATCCCTCCAGTACGGTTCTGTACCCTTTAGGGGTTTTTTGCTTTTTGGTTTTTAACCTAGGTGCTTGGGTATGACGCACCCTTTTATTTCGGACTGGGGTTGTATTCAGGGCCGGATTATCCCAAAACCTGGTTTCGGTTTTCCAGGCACTCTCCATTGCGCAGTATTTTTGCACAATGGTCGCTAGGTCGGCGAAGCGTGTAACCTCGCGGCGACTGATGACGTTTATGATTCCCTTGTCCGTGCAATTGTTGCAGAAAATTGAAATCGCGCTTTCTTCACAGCAGTCCTTTATCCTGTTCATAACCAGGAGGAATCTGGCCCAGTAATGATGTACTGTTTCATCGGGCTCTTGCTGTATTTGAGATAGATTGCTTATGTTAGGGTGGGCGGGTGGAATTAAGTTCGGAACCCCGCCCGATCTGAGGCTCAAAGGCCAAGAAGCTTCCGGATTCGGAAGTTTGATTTGCTGGATGCTTTCGAACAAATCTGGTCCGATGCCTGACTTTAGGTTCAGTACTTGATTAGCATCCGACCCTCCGCGGGAATCCGGCATGGAGGGATCAGGAATCCGGACATAGTTAGTTTTTAACATAGAAGAAGAGTCGCCGCATTGTTCTTCTACCACAACAACGTGGTGGGTAACCTGGGGAGAGTTAATTTCTCTCAGATCGGTTTTAAGCCCAATCTGATCGTAGTCGGTAGCGACTCCCAGGGCGGCGATGCAATCCAAGAGCTCGTTTACGGAGGAGAGCTCAATCGGACCTAGCTGCTCGGCGAATTCCGAGCTGACGTGAAGATCGCTTTTAATGACCTGAGAGGCCTTTGTTGGAGCTGTGGCTGAACAGGCGGTCATAAGGAAACCGCCTAGCCGGATAGTCTGGCCGGCGGCCAAAGCTCCCTTGACGACGGTGGCGTCTTTAAAGACGGGAAAAGGCATCCTCCCTGATGGCGACGACACAGAGGAACTCTCAATGAAAGCACCAATGTCGGTGTCATAATCGGCGAATCTCGGGTAGGGGGTCCCGAACTGTGCGTCTAGGCGGATGGTAACAGGAGACAAGGGACACGATGTTTTACCCAGGTTCAGGCCCTCTTGATGGAGGTAAAACCCTACGTCCTGCTTGATTAATATTGATGATGTGTGTTACAAGAGTGGATCTACCACGAGATCAAGGAGGCTAAACCCTAGAAGCTAGCCTATGGTATGATTGTTGTTCGTCCTATGGACTAAAGCCATCCGGTTTATATAGACACCGGAGAGGGCTAGGGTTACACAAAGTCGGTTACAATGGTAGGAGATCTACATATCCGTATCGCCAAGCTTGCCTTCAATCTTGTATCTTCAAGGAAAGTCCCATCCGGACACGGGACGAAGTCTTCAATCTTGTATCTTCATAGTCTTGGAGTCCGGCCGATGATGATAGTCCGGCTATCCGGATACCCCCTAGTCCGGGACTCCCTCAGCTAGCATGTGCATGTGTTGGTCGTGGCCGTGGCTAGTGGAGTCTCCGAGCCGGCCGAGTCTCTGTGTGGCAGTTCCTGCATGTGTGGTGCGTGGCAGCCGTGTCTCTGCAGGCTACAAAGCCGACCACTTCCAGGTTGTTAGCAGCGTGCATGTAGCTAGGGATTAGCTAGGTAGTTAGTGCATGGGTTAGTGGCCGATCTGGCGTGCGTGCCTCTGGGTATTAAGGTGGCCACGGTGCTGGTGTGTAGGTGCGCCAGAGAAGAGAGATGTAGCCTCTCAGTGTATGTGTGCTCGCCGTGAGGGTGTGTGTGCTGAGTTCGAGCTCAAGGAAAGCGTTCATGCGCTGGCAAACCCTCCCCGTGTACTTCTTCTTCTTCTTGTTGTCTCCGTCCTCCTCGTGTCGTTCGAGCGCAGCAGCGAGGGAGAGCATGTGTGGGCTAGCGAGGGAGAAGGCCATGGTAACAACAGATCTGGGGTGGAGTTGGGGTGGGGATCACACGAGGGATGTGTCGTCGTGGCAGGTAAGAAACACCGAGGAGGAGGGAGGGGTTGAAGCCGCGGCGATCGGTCGCAGATAGGAGCGCGAGGGGGCGGCGGAAGGCCAGGTCGACGATGGCGCGGTGGAGGATCCTGCAGGTGGCGGCACAACGGACGACGGTTATGGCGTCGGTGCACACGACTATCTCGAGTAGGAGATCGACCGGGAGGGGTTCCCTCGCCGGCGCCGTCCTGCTGCACTTACGAAGGCATCGTTTGGTCGACATCGTCGGCTTGTTGTAATCCAGCCTTGGTAGGGTCTTTTGAGAATCTAATCTTTACCTAATAATAATAATCTTTATCTTTACCTAATCTATACTACTATTAAACAAGCGAACTTTTTCTTTCCTAAATCCACCCGCTAAGTGTACCCAGGTTGATTAGTATCATCCAATTATCCCACGTAATCTCTACTCCTAATGGAGCAGTTGGTGAATAGTCTGCGCGATTTATTTTTGCTGGTTTTTTTCGTCATCCTCCCACCTCCATTTTATTTTTGTTGGCTATTTTTCGTCTGGTTTTTTCCCATAGAAACAATCCATCGCCACCCACCCACGACTCCCCAACCTCCCCCCCGATCCCATCGCCGCCGCTACCTACCCCGTCTCCTACTGGTGCGCCACCATGCCCGCCTCCTTCCGGCGCGCCGTCATCCCCGCCTCCTGCCGATGCACCGCCGGACCCTCCTTTTTCCCTGGAGCGTCGCCACCCCGCTGCCCCCGCCATCTCCCACCATGGGGTAACCCTAGATGGCCGCCGGCCCGCCGCCGCCGACGTCGCCTCCTTCTCCCTTGGCCCTCAGCCACCCAACGGCCGCTACATCACGCCGATTAGGTCCTACCCCAGGACAACCACGGGTGTCGTCATCTCCAGAAGCCTGTCCCCAAATCGTTGCCACCTGCGCCTCCGATTCAGCCAACGTCGGTCATCTCCCTCTTCGTCCTCCACGGGTGTTGCTCTGCCTCGGTCTATAATTAACGTCCATGCCCCAACTGTCGTGGTTCTAAGTCTGACAGTAGAATGGGGGGGGGGTAGGTATGGAGAGGCAAGATCCTAGCTATGGAGTAGTTGTACACACGAGTGTTTTACGAGTTCAGGCCCTTCTCTGAGGAAGTAATAGCCCGACGTCTCGGAGCCCGAAGGCGGTCGACTGGTTTAAGTGTATATGAGTTACAGGGGTGCGAACCCTTTACACTGAGGAGGGGGGTGGCTTATATAGTGTCTGCCAGACCCCTCCGGCCCTCAGTTATGCAGGGTTTAAAGTACATAAAGACGGGCATTATTGGTAACGCCTTACATAAAGTGTCATCATGACCATAAAGACTATTTAATTAAAGACCGTTTGGATACAAAGCGGCTCTTGATTTCCTGGCGGTCGAGTGAGTCTTCATGGTCGAGTGCCTTCGAGTCCGTCGAGTGGAATCTCTTCTAGTCGACTGGAAGGTAGCTTCTTCTGAAGATGTCCTCGGGTAGGGTACTTTGGACAGGCCCGTGACCCTACCCTAGGTACATGACTTCATCATTAGCCCCCGAATGGATCGAGGTTTGAGTGAGGAAGGAGTTGGTAATCTTTCCGACCCATTTTGTGTTCTGAACATGTCTCATCTTGGACCAATAATCTTTTGCAACGATGGCAGCAACTTTTCTTTCAGTCGCCTTGATCCATTCCTTTCTTCTGTCGAGTGAACTTTTGAACTTAGTGAACTTCCGAGCGACGGATCGCAGGAAATCTATCGTCTGATAGATTGATCTGCCTTTAGCGGATTTTGTGGGATCTGAATTTTGGGAAGCACGCGAAGCGGGGCGGCCCGCTATACTCGGATGGGATAGGGCGTGGACGCCTCAATTTTCGCGCCGCCTTTTTCGCCATGTATCACGCGTGCGCGACTGTTTCGGGATGTGACAGGATCGCCCGGGCTTACCTGTCAGCCACTCGGAAGCGACTTTATATAAAGCGTCGGGCGAGGGTTTTTGAACAGTGCCTTCTCATTCTTCCCTCTGTCCTCTCCGCCTCCGCCTGCTGCGCGTGCTCTCTCCTCCGCCCATCCGCTCCTCGCGTGCTTCGCCGGCGACAATGGTGAAGGAGAAGACGGCGGCCTTGGAGCGCGCAAAGAAGGCAACGACGACGGGGAAAGCGAAGGGGAGAGCGCCCAGTCGGGGCGGATCTTCGTCAAGGTCCCGCCTGCCGCAAGGTTGAGTCCAAGGGGATTGGACCCGCTTGACCATCACCGAGGCAGATCTCAATGACTTAGCCAACGAGGGATGATCCCCCACGGGTCGGTGAGGCTCCCGGGGTCCGAGTGGCAACCGCAGCCGCAGGAGGGTGAGTGCGTTCTCCTTGCCACACATGTAGATCGTGGATTCTCTCTGCCGCTGAGTGTTTTCTTCCGAGGGTTTCTGAACTTCTTTGGGGTGCAACTCCATCATTTCACTCCCAATTCCGTTGCCTATCTTGCTGCTTTCGTGTCCATGTGCGAGAACTTCCTGGGTTGTCGACCACACTGGGGTCTCTTTAAGCACATATTCACATGTCGCTCACAGACGGTGAAAAAGGCGAGTCCGGACAATGAAAAGACTAGGGTTATCCAAATGTGCGGGGGTCTTGGGATTCAGATGAGGAGTAAGAGCACTTTCCCGGCCATGACCCTTCCTGAGTCGGTCAGAGGGTGGCAGTCGACCTGGTTCTACTGCCAAGACGAGTCGACGCCGGGGCAGTCGACTGGTCTCCCTCCGTTCTCCATGGACCGAGTGAACAAACCCTCTTCTCTGAAGGTGCTTCCTGAGGAGAAACCTCAAGTAAGAATGTTGATGGAGCGCGTAGTCCAGCTTGTTCGGGACGGAGTGACGGGTATGGATCTTCTGGAGGTCTTCCTGAGATGGCGTATCCAACCGCTTCAGTACCGAGGCCTTCCGATGTGGCTGTACTGTGGAACCGAAGACACCACTCGGGTCCATCCAGAAGCAGTCGACGATGCCACGCTGGAGAGGTGGGTGGCCGCAATCACAGGGAATAAGGAGAACCCACGAGGGGCTAGGAGGATCCCACCACTCGACCATTCCTACACACCGGACACGGTATGACCACTTATCTCCGATTGTAATCTTGCTTCATTCATTCTGCTTTGCTGCGAATCGGTCGATTGACCTTTGTTTTGTTTTGTTGTCTATCAGGCTACCACTGAGTTATACTCAATGCCCAATGGAGCGCAAACGCCGACTGAGGAGGAGGAAGGAAGTGGGGGCGAAAGCCCAGAGGAGTGGGAATCGAATGCTGACGACGATGACGATGGTGATGACTCTGGCGAGGAGGAAGAGGAGGAGGAGTAGGAGGAAGTTGTACCTCCTCGCTCGGAGAGACGTTCGAAGCTTGTCCATGATCTTGCGGCTGAGCGCGGTAAGGGGTCGCAACCGCCACGCAATCGACCAAGCGCCCTCGGACCACTTCTCCGGCTCCGACTGAGAAAGCTCCAAAGCAATCTCGAGTGGTGCCGCCGAAGCCGGCGAAAGTCTTGCCGAAGATGAAGATGGTGATCCCCACAATCTCAGGGTAATGGTGTAGCTTGAGTTTTCCCGTTTCATGAACTTGTTCTTGGTCGACTCATGGGCTAATCGACTGACTTATGGAACTGCAGTGCTGCTACTTCTGATACCTCGGCCAGGGCCGAAGACCATGAGATGGAGGATGCTGTTACTTCAAGACCTGGTATGACTCTGGTAGTTCTGTCTTCAGTCGTTTGACTTCTTGTCTCTAATTTCGATTCGTTTCCGCAGCTTCGTCTAACGTTGTTATTGACCTTCCGGATGACGACGACGAGGAGCCACTGAGGCAGAGGAGGAGCAGGAAAGCGTCTGCTGGCAAGGCGACTCAGGACGTGCTAGCACCCGAGACGTTGATCATGGAGGGAGACAATGTCACTCGGCCTACCGTATCCTTTGCGGTGCCGTTGACGAGTGCTCGCCCTTCATCCTCGAGTGCTGCTCAACCTTCCCTTTTCTCAACCCACCACGTCCCAGAAGACCAAGCTAGCGCTGCTAAAGAAGCAATACGCCAGGCGGGGGTCATGATGGAGCAAGTGAAGGCAATCCGAGAAGCCAGCCAGGCAGCCTATGACGCCAGTTCAGCTCTTCAGAGTAATGTTCAGGTCAGTCGGTCACCGCCTGTTCTGTTAGGATATGATATCTGAAAATCCTTCTTTCTGAAATTCTTAGAGTTTGTCCTGCACCCACTGGGTGTGTCGATTGAAATTCCGGGTTAGTGGGGGCACGCTGAGTGCACCCACTGGGTGTAGTCCCCAAGGCTATGGTGGAGTGCTGGCAGTCGACCATAGTCTTTATGTCTTGAGCTTTTTCCTTACTCGACTAGGTCGAATGGATTCATAAACCGGTGGGGGCACGCTGAGTGCACCCACTGGGTGTAGTCCCCGAGACTGTGGTCGACTGCTAGCAGTCGACTACAGTCTGAAGAACACCTCCCTTTTTTTTGTTGGTCGACTGGTCGACTCTAACTGATAAAACTAGTGGGGGCACGCTGAGTGCACCCACTGGGTGTAGTCCCCGAGACTATGGTCGAATGTTTGTATTCGGCCGTAGTCTTAGAAACGCTATGATTTTTCCTTAGTCACTCGGAAGTGAATTGTCTTTGACATCTGTCGATTGGTTCTTCGTAGAAATCCTGTGACCTTGCGGCTCGTTATACTGAGTTGGAGAACAAACACATCCAGCTCGAGCTTGATCTGAAATTGGCCCAAGAGAACTTAACGAAGGTGAAGGAGGAAGCTAAAGGTACGTTTGGTGAGGCCCTCAACGACTGTCTTTGTCTCTTGTTTGTTTCAGAGTCTGATCTCACTGTAACTTTGCAGACAAAGTGAGGGATGCTCTGAAGAAGCAAGACCTTGACTTGGCTGAGATGCGGAAAACTGCTTTAGAGAAGACCAAGCTTGCAGATGAGAAGCTGGCTTCAGTCACCAAGCTCGAGGAAGAAAACACCAATCTAAAAGCTGCTCTTGATGCGGCTAACCAGGAGGTCAGTCGATTGAAAAGTGACAAGACCACTCTGAATGACAAGGCCAGTGAGTTGGTGAGAAAGAAGAACGATCTGGAGGCTTATCTGGGTGGACTCGCCAAGAGGCTATTTCTCATGCTTGAAGGTAATCTCTTGTATCAAACAAATATTTTAACTGTGATCTCCGACTGTTGCCTTAACTCAGTGGTTGTGCCTGCAGAATTTTGTCAGAACTTTGAAGAGGAGACTGGTCGACTGGAAGTAAACCTGGACCCCATCAACTCTCCTGTGAAAGATGAAGTCGCCATGAATGTGCTCCGGCTTGAATCTCGTGTTGCTGTTGTCATCGACTATCTCGCAAGGCTGAAAGTCACAACTTCCCGCATCGACACAACACTCTGGCCAAGAGAGACGCTCCAGAACGACCTTGAGTCTTTGATGACTCGACTGAACGAGGTCCCAAGTCGAGTGCAGGAGTGGAAGAAGTCTTCGGCCAGGTGCGGTGCGGATGTTGCTCTGTCTCTGGTCCGCGTTCACTGCAAGGATGCACGAGAGGACAAGCTGGTGGCTCTTAGGGTGGCTAATACCAAGAAGCACGATTTCTGATCTTTCATGGAGACCTTCATTGCTGCTGCCACTCGGATTGCAGATGGAATTGACCTGGACAAGTTTGTTGCACCTTCCAGCCCTCCACAGGAGGGGTAAAAAACTTCTGAGCTTGATACTTTAAATTTGCCTCGGTATGCCGAGTGAGTTTTGTAACCGACAAACCTTAACAGGCCTAGCGCCTGAGCACTTTCGGTTCCGTCAGGTGTTATCCGAACTTGGACTCAATCGTTGAATATGTTTGCGTTTGGTTTGAGGTGTCTCTTGCAGGTTGAAGTGCTCATTGCAATCGACTTGTTCTTCAATATACTTAGGCGAGCACTGGGCTGCAGCTAAGCCTCCCGAGTGAGAGGTTTGCTCTCCACTCGGTAGGATTTTCAAAAACTTAGGCGAGCACTGGGCTGCAGCTAAGTCCCCGAGTGGGAGGTCTGCTCTCCACTCGGTAGGATTTTAGATACTTAGGCGAGCATTGGGCTGCAGCTAAGCCCCCGAGTGGGAGGTCTGCTCTCCACTCGGTAGGATTTCAGATACTTAGGCGAGCACTGGGCTGCAGCTAAGCCCCCGAGTGGGAGGTCTGCTCTCCACTCGGTAGGATTTCAGATACTTAGGTGAGCACTGGGCTGCAGCTAAGCCCCCGCGTGGGAGGTATGCTCTCCACTCGGTAGGATTTCAGATACTTAGGCGAGCACTGGGCTGCAGCTAAGCCCCCGAGTGGGAGGTCTGCTCTCCACTCGGTAGGATTTCAGATACTTAGGCGAGCACTGGGCTGCAGCTAAGCCCCTGAGTGGGAGGTCTGCTCTCCACTCAGTAGGATTTCAGATACTTAGGCGAGCACTGGGCTGCAGCTAAGCCCCCGAGTGGGAGGTTTGCTCTCCACTCGGTAGGATTTTGTATTGGTGGCGTAGCTCGGAAGGAGAGGGTAGCAGTCGACCTGCACCTCGTCCTCCTTGCAGAGTGCACGTTGTATTTGTGGTGTAGCTCGGAAGGAGAGGGTAGCAGTCGACCTGCACCTCGTCTTCCTTGCAGAGTGCACGTTGTATTCGAACTTAGGCGAGTACTTGGACTGCAGCTAAGCCTCCGAGTGGAAGGCTGGCTTACCACTCGGTAGGATTTTATTTAACTTAGGCGAGTACTTGGACTGCAGCTAAGCCTCCGAGTGGAAGGCTGGCTTACCACTCGGTAGGATTTTATTTAACTTAGGCGAGTACTTGGACTGCAGCTAAGCCTCCGAGTGGAAGGCTGGCTTACCACTCGGTAGGATTTTATTTAACTTAGGCGAGTACTTGGACTACAGCTAAGCCTCCGAGTGGAAGGCTGGCTTACCACTCGGTAGGATTTTATTTAACTTAGGCGAGTACTTGGACTGCAGCTAAGCCTCTGAGTGGAAGGCTGGCTTACCACTCGGTAGGATTTTATTTAACTTAGGCGAAACGGATTTCGCAGCTAAGCCTTCATGTGGGAGACTGGCTCACCACTAGGTTAGGATTTTTTTTACAGACTTAGGCGAATCGGATTCGCAGCCAAGCCACCCACTAGGGGATTGTTGGACAAAAGTAATAACAATTGCTGGGAAAATTATAAAGCTCTTGTCTTTGATAAACTACAGAAGTACTTTTATTACAACTCATCCGAGTGAATACTTAAGTGTAAAAGGGGCAGAGAAGCTCCGCGTTCCAAGCTCGGAGCTCGTCGATCTGATGCTCGACATTGTAAAGACGGTATGCTCCGTTGTGGAGAACCTTGGTGACGATGAAGGGACCTTTCCAAGAAGGAGCAAGCTTGTGTGGTTTCTGCTGATCCACTCGAAGAACTAAATCTCCTTCCTGGAAGGCTCGACTCTTCACGTTTTTGGCGTGGAAGCGATGCAAGTCTTATTGATAAATGGTCGATCTGATCAGAGCCATCTCCCTTTCTTCCTCTAAAAGGTCGACTGCATCCTGCCACGCTTGTTCTGCTTCAGTTTCGGTGTAGAGCTCGACCCGAGGAGCATTGTGGAGAAGGAAACTCGGCAAGACTGCTTCAGCCCCGTAGACTAAGAACAATGGAGTTCTTCCAGTCGACCGGTTGGGCGTGGTCCTTAACCCCCAAAGCACCGAGGGAAGTTCGTCGACCCATGCACCAGCCGCATGCTTGAGATCACACATCAAACGGGGTTTCAACCCTTTGAGAATCAAACCGTTGGCTCGTTCTGCCTGTCCATTCGACTGTGGATAGGCGACTGAAGCATAGTCGACTCGTGTGCCTTGAGACATGCAAAAAGCTCTGAATTCCTCGGAATCGAAGTTTGACCCATTGTTAGTGATGATGCTATGCGGGACTCCATATCTGAATATCAATTCTCTGATGAAGCTGACAGGAGTACCGTCATCGAGGTTCTTGATGGGTTTAGCTTCAATCCACTTGGTGAACTTGTCGACTGCTACCAGCACATGGGTGAAACCGCTTCTGCCTGTTCTCAAAGGACCAACCATATCCAAACCCCATACTGCGAAGGGCCAGACGAGTGGTATAGTCTTCAAAGCTGACGCGGGCTTGTGTGACATATTGGAGTAAAATTGACATCCCTCGCACTTGTCGACTATCTCCTTTGCCATTTCATTCTCTCTTGGCCAATAAAATCCGGCTCGGTATGCTTTGGCCACGATGGTCCGAGAGGAAGCATGATGGCCACAGGTCCCCGAGTGGATGTCATCAAGGATTATTCGACCTTCCTCTGGTGTTATGCATTTCTGACCAACTCCAGTCGCGCTTTCTCTATACAGCTGCTCCCTTATCACGGTAAAGGCCTTAGATCGGCGGACGATCTGTCAAGCCTCTTCTTCGTCCTCCGGGAGTTCTTTCCTCAAGATATACGCGATGTATGGTACTGTCCAATCGGGAGTGATCACCAAAGCTTCCATGATCAGGTCGACCACTGCTGGCACTTCGACCTCAGTCGGGTCTGTGATACTCTTGGGCTGCGGAGCTTCTTCAGTAAAAGGATCTTCTATGACTGACGGAGTATGGATATGCTCCAAGAATACATCACTGGGAATGGCTTCTCTCTTGGAAACTATCTTCGCTAAATCATCAGCTGCTTGATTCTTCAGTCGGGGTATGTGATGGAGCTCCAACCCTTCGAATTTCTTTTCAAGCTTCCTCACTGCATTGCAGTATCTAGTCATGGCTGGGCTTCTAACGTCCCACTCCTTCATCACCTGATTGACCACCAAATCTGAGTCGCCATAAACCATAAGGCGGCAGACGCCGAGTGAAATGGCCATGCGCAACCCATACAAGAGTGCTTCATATTCTGCTTCATTGTTGGAGGAATCAAAGTGGATCTGGAGCACATATCTGAGCTTATCTCCTCGGGGGGAAACCAGAACAACCTCAGCACCAGAACCATTTAACATCTTAGAGCCATCAAAGAACATAGTCCAATGCTCTGAGTGAACTTGAGTCGGCTGCTGTTGTTCAATCCACTCGGCAAGGAAATCTGCTATAGCCTGGGACTTAATGGCTTTCTTTGCCTCAAATTTGATATCAAGGGGAAGAAGTTCAATCGCCCATTTAGCCACTCGACCAGTTGCATCTCTGTTGTGCAGAATCTCTGATAATGGTGCGTCGCTGACGACTGTAATGTCATGATCAGAGAAATAATGAGCAACCTTCTTCATGGTCATGTAGATCCCATATACGAGCTTCTGATAATGAGGATATCTTTGCTTCGATGGAGTCAAAACTTCAGAGAGATAATACACTGGGCGCTTAACTTTGAAGGTTTTACCTTCCTCTTCCCGCTCGACCGTAAGTACTGTACTGACGACCTGTCCTGTGGCTGCAATGTAAAGCAACAGAGACTCTTTGCTGATTGGAGCAGCAAGCACCGGCTGGGTGGAGAGCAGAGCTTTTAGCTCGGCAAACGCCGCATCAGCTTCTGGAGTCCACTCGAACTTGTCTGCCTTCTTCATCAGTCGGTAAAGAGGTAACGCCTTTTCACCGAGGCGAGAGATGAATCGACTTAATGCGGCCAAGCATCCAGTAAGCTTCTGGACATCGTGCACACGCATAGGGCGTTTCATTCGGAGTATGGTGCCAACTTTTTCTGGGTTAGCATCGATTCCTCGTTCTAAAACAAGGAAACCGAGTAACTTTCCGCCAGGTACTCCGAATGTGCACTTTGATGGATTAAGCTTGATATCATACCTCCTGAGATTGGCAAATGTTTCAGCGAGGTCAGTCAACAGGTCAGAACCCTTTCGTGACTTGACCACGATATCATCCATATACGCTTCCATGTTCCGACTGATTTGAGTGAGTAGACACTTTTGAATCATCCTCATGAACATGGCTCCGGCATTCTTGAGACCGAATGGCATGGTGATATAGCAGAAGCACCCGAATGGAGTGATGAAAGCTGTTTTGATTTCGTCAGGTCCATACAGACGGATCTGATGATACGCGGAATAGGCGTCTAAAAATGACAATCTCTCGCACCCCGCAGTCGAGTCGACAATTTGGTCGATGCGAGGGAGAGGAAAATGATCTTTCGGGCAGGCCCGATTGATATGTTTGAAATCAATGCACATGCGAAGTGAGTTGTCCTTCTTGGGAACCATGACGACACTGGCGAGCCACTCAGAGTGGTATATCTCTCGGATAAACTCTGCTGCAAGGAGTCGAGCCACCTCCTCGCCAATGGCTTTTTTCTTCTGAACGGCGGACCGTCGAAGATGTTCTTTAACAGGTTTCGCTTTTGAGTCGACTCTAAGGCAATGCTCAGCCAGCCCCCTGGGAACACCCGGCATGTCAGCTGGCTTCCATGCGAAGATGTCCCAATTCTCACAGAGGAACTGGATGAGCGCTTATTCCTATTTGGAGTCGAGTGTTGTGGAAATATGGGTCGGAGCTGCGTTGGGGTCAGTCGGGTGGATATGAACTGGCTTCGTCTCCCCAGACGACTGGAACGCTGACTCTGTGGCGGGTTTCTTGGCCCGCAACAAATCACTCAGATCTGCATTTTTCTTGTATTCTTTCAGCTCTACCATTGTTATCTGTTTATCCGCAATCTTCGAGCCTTTCTGGAAACACTCTTCTGCCTTCTTCCGGCTACCAGTGATAGTGATCACGCCTTTGGGGCCAGGCATCTTTAATTTGAGGTACACATAACATGGTCGAGCCATGAAGCGGGCATAGGCTGGTCTTCCCAAAATAGCGTGGTAGGCGCTTCGGAAATCTACGACTTCAAATGTCAGCTTCTCTTTGCGGAAATGCTTCGAGTCGCCGAACGCTACGTCCAGAGCTATTTGTCCGAGTGACTCAGCCTTCTTTCCAGGAATGACTCCGTGAAAACTCATGTTGCTGGAACTGAGCCTGGACATCGGAATGCCCATTCCCTTGAGTGTCTCTGCATACAGTATATTCAAACCGCTGCCGCCATCCATCAATACCTTCGTCTGTCGAGTGCCTTCGACGACTGGGTCGACCACCAGCGCTTGCCTCCCAGGGGTGGCAATGTGAGTAGGGTGATCAGACTGGTCGAAAGTAATGGGAGTTTGCGACCATCTCAGATAGCTTGGTGCCGCCGGGGCAACCATATTCACCTCGCGGTTGATCACTTTCAGTCGACTTTTGCTCTCTACATCAGCAAAAATCATCAGGGTGGAATTGACATAGGGGTAACCTCCATCACTGTCCTCCTTGTCCTCAGCCTTGTCCGACTCCTTCTCTTTGTCCTTGGGTTGTTTGCCTTGAAACTGCTGGATCAAGAGCCGGCACTGGCGAGTGGTATGCTTTGAGTAGATGAAGTTACCTTCTTCGTCTTTCTTTGTGTGGATGTGACACGGGAGATCCATCACGTCATTTCCTTCTTTATCCTTTACCTTCTTGGGGTTCCAAGATCCTTTGGGCTTTCCTTTGAATTTACCCTGAGTCACAACCAGAGCCTCTCCAGGAGCAGCTGGCTCGGCCTTCCGCTTCTGCTTCCGACTGGAGTTTCCTTTCTTCGACTGACTCGGCTTGTACTTGCCACTCCGGAGTCGGTCCTCTTCTTCACCATTGGCGTACTTTGTGGCAATTTCCATCATTCGACTCAAGGTCATATCCCCGGTCCGACCAAACTTCAGGCTCAACTCTCTGTTCTTGACGCCATCCTTGAAGGCGCAGACCGCTTGATGGTCCGACACATTCTCCACGGTATGATGCAAAGTGATCCATCTCTGGATGTAATCTCTCAATGTTTCACTCGACTTTTGTACGCAGACTTGCAACTCCGTCAATCCGGCCGGTCGCTTGCAAGTTCCCTCGAACGTCCTGATGAACACTCGGGAAAGATCTTCCCAAGTATAAATGTTGCTAGGAGCTAACTGATTCAACCACGCCCTGGCCGAACCCTCTAGCATGAGTGGCAAATTCTTCATGGCCACCTCGTCGTTACCGCCACCAATCTGTACCGCCACTCGGTAGTCTTCAAGCCAAGTTTCAAGCTTGGACTCTCCGGTGAACTTACAGACCCCAGTCGCCAACCTGAAGTTGGGGGGGGGGGTATCACTGTAGCTCTGATGGCTCTGCTAAAGCATTCTGGACCTAAAACATGGACTCGACTGCTAGTGGGCACATCTCTGTCATGGCCACCTCTGTGAGCTCTGTTCCGATCGACCAGACCTTGCACGATGATGGATCTCGCGTCAAAGCCTGGTTCTCTAGGATCGACCGGAGCTCTCCGTCCAACACTGAGCTGGCGCCTGTCATCTTGCTGTCGATGGACGTTAGACCCACCTCTCGGGGGAGGAGCGGGCACTTGACGCCTATCATCACGATCAAATCGGTCATCATAGTGATCCCGCCGGCCTTCACGTCCCACGCGCCTCGGAGGCGACCTTGGGCTATGAGCCGACTGAACAGTATTCGCGGCGACGGATCGACTGTGAATCCTGTTGCGCAATTGTGACACGATTGAATTCTGATCTCCTGCTGCTCTAAGCAAGTCCCTGATCTGCATCAAGCCTCTACCAGCCTCTGACGGAGAGGGCTGAATTGACTCTGCTATACGGGCTGCAGTTGCTAAATTCTGAATCGGGGTTCGATATACCTGAGTCGGTTGCGGAAAGAGTTGACGTCGACTGGAGTCGGGTACTCGTTGCCGCGCACGCTCGTCAAGAGCTCGCTGGAGGTTCTCCAGTCGAGTGCGTTCAGCCAAGTTGGCCAAACGCGCTTCTTCCAAGGCTCGAGCCTCGGGAGTTTCTCCTGCGATGGGCGTATGCAGGGCATCCATGTTCCTGCGGTGAAGTTCTTCCCTTTGCAGAGAAGTAAGTGGCTCGGGTTGATATTCCTCATGAGCCTGAGCGGGGTCGCCTCCACCGTCCACCCCGTCGTCGCGGGGGAAGCCGGGAGGGCTACGAGGCCCATTGACCATCAGGACCTCCGCCGCTGGATCACTGCTGTTGCACTCGGATGCAGTCTCTACGGAGCCAGTCGATAGATCGAACAGGCCGTAGAGAGATTCGTCGGGCTCAATTGCCGCGACTTGGGTGGTGGCCGACTGGCGAGCCACTGCGTGCCTCACCCACCGCTGAAGCCTCGACCGACCAGTGCGCTTGCGCTGGCGGGAGACAGGGAGGGAGGATGACACGAAAGTCGTCCGATACGGAGTCGACGGTTGCCGCAGCAGAACGCCGCGGACACACGCCTGAAAATGCGCCGCGCCGCGGACGGGGAGCGCGTCGATGTCGAGTGGAGCCTCCTGGAGCCAAGCGGAGTCGTCGGCGATGAAGGTGAGCGCGCTGAGACGAATCTCGCGGCCCTCGACCAAAACTCCACCCGAAACCATGATGAAAGCAATCGGAACAATTGCAACTTCTCCAAAAATCGCTAAGACACCTTCCCCACGGTGGGCGCCAACTGTCGTGGTTCTAAGTCTGACAGTAGAATGGGGGGGTAGGTATGGAGAGGCAAGATCCTAGCTATGGAGTAGTTGTACACACGAGTGTTTTACGAGTTTAGGCCCTTCTCTGAGAAAATAATAGCCCTACGTCTCGGAGCCCGGAAGCGGTCGACTGGTTTAAGTGTATATGAGTTACAGGGGTGCGAACCCTTTACACTGAGGAGGGGGGTGGCTTATATAGTGTCTGCCAGACCCCTCAGTCCCTCAGTTATGCAGGGTTTAAAGTACATAAAGATGGGCGTTACTGGTAACGCCTTACATAAAGTGTCATCATGACCATAAAGACTATTTGATTAAAAACCGTTTGGATACAGAGCAGCTCTTGATCTCCTGGCGGTCGAGTGAGTCTTCATGGTCGAGTGCCTTCGAGTCCGTCGAGTGGAATCTCTTTTAGTCGACTGGAAGGTAGCTTCTTCTGAAGATGTCCTCGGGTAGGGTACTTTGGACAGGCCCGTGACCCTACCCTAGGTACATGACTTCATCACCAACGCCTTTTCGCCGTTCCTCCCCTGAGCGCGCCCCGCGGCTAACCCTAGGGACCGAGTCGGGCTTGCCGGCGCGGCCGCGTCGTGTGCTGTTGGCACCCCACTCCACCTGCTCTGCTGCGCCCCGGTCTCCAACAGCCATTCTGAGGAACCCATCTCGCCGCCACCATCGTCTGCTATCCTCCAGCAAGTGTGCTGCGGTACGCCGATGTCCTCCGATCGGCAAGCTCCGCCCCTGCCGGCATCGTCCACCCACACCATGTCCTCCTCTTTGCCAAGCAGCGTTAAGGTATACACAAAACCCCACCTCTCTCTCTCTCTCCCCATGCCCTCTGTTTCTTTTTGATCTGATGTGTATTGAGGTTCAGTTTTCACCATGTTGATCTGATGCTGAGACGTGCTAGCTACAACAGAAGTAGCTAGACACTTTAGTTTTGCAGTTCCAAAACTACACAAAAGTTGGAGAGAACGTGTAACATTACCATCAGTGGTCGGGGAATAGAACATGAATCAGACAATTCGTTCTTTGTACAATCAGAGTCTAGAGGACAGTATACTGCATCACAATTTTGGTTCTTTTGTTGTTGCTTGTATAAATGATCACCTACATTGTAGGGGCTTCTCCCTATACTGAGCTTTAGAATGTGTCGCAATTAAAAGTCAAGGAATTTTTCAGTCGAATAAAATTTAGTAACTAGCTTTTTCATACTGATCTTTATCTGCAGTGTGATGGGTGTGGACAAAAACATGTGGTGTTACCTTACAGTATGTACTTTATCTTCCTTTATGCCGCATACATAATGGAATTAGAAAGTATACTTTTAGTATATTAAAACTAGCCTGTCCCTTCCTTTTAGTGTACTGAATTAGTTCTTATAATCTAATCAAGTGTACACTTCTCTGTTGTCTGTACTATAGCGGTGATTATAAGAAGTCCAAGACCACACTGTAGGCAGGAAAAAGGAATGTTCTTGGTAAGCTATAGTATTCCATTCTTAATTTACTCACTTCAATGCATAGTTTTGTTAGTTCTTCCATTAGTTTCTATTGAAGTATGCTCAATGGGATAGGGTTTAGAAAGTTATATGCATAATGGGAGATTACTTGATTTGCTAATCCTTATCTGGTTAGTGATTCCTCACAAACTCAAGCGATAATATGCACATGTTTCTTCGTGTCGTACTTTGATCTATGTGTGTTGATTGAGAGATTCTTGGTCTTCAGTTTTTATGTACAACTCAAGTGACCAAATTGTATTAGATTCTTTTCCCTCACAAACTGCAGTCTTGGTGCCTTCCTGTTGAAAAAAAAGAAATGGGGGCATGGGGCACATTATGCAGTCAGAACCTAGCTATTACTATACAACCATGAACATAATTCTGGGAGGTAGCACGTGGTCGTTCTTAGTAACAGTATGTTGGAATTGTAGGATATGGCTCTCATTTTGTTTGGTGTTGGAATAGTAGGTTGCTCGCGGGTGACTTCTCAGGTGTCACGGCGCTTGCATTGTAGATTAGTAGAGGGAATATTGAGACGACGAGGCAGGGCCGTATCCGAGAAAACGGAGGCCCAGTGCGAAATAAAAATTGAGGCCCTCGACATAACAAATAGGGTTTTTTATCATTTATGCCACTAGTTGTGTCTTACTACTCAGTTTTGCTATTAGAAGTTACAACTACTCAAAAATGTCATTGATCCGTGAGATGCTTTCGTGTCCAAACTCAAATTTCATAATTTGAACTGGAGGAAATTTCAGGAAATTAAAACTAAGCAAATTTCATGCACCGAAAACAGAACATAGAAACAAAGAGGGATGAAATAGCATTTTCTTAATTTGGGAAGAAACCATGTGGCGGCACCGTGTCTAGCTTTGATAGTCCGTTTGATGCCTTGATCTTCTTGATAAATTGGTCAAGCACTCTTGCCCTCACAGGTCCAGCGACAAGCAACTTGGGGATTGAAAGAAGTAGTAGATGGGAGATGTGATCAATGGAGTGAAGAAGAGAAGACACCCGAATAAATAGATGGACGATGATGGAGCTGTCATACTACTAAAACCACATATTGAAGAAGACACCGAATAAATTGCATCGGAAGACTGTTTTGGGGAGAATGCGAATGAATTAATTTACAGGAGTAGAATCAGAAACTGCCATAGGACCATGGGAAGATGCTACTAGGGAAGACAACAGAGAGAGAAGAGGAGTCATGCGTGAGATACGGTCTTGGGTGTGCATTCCTAGGTGCTTAGTGTTTACTCGATTAATAATGATTACTCGTGGCTTTTTTTATGGGAGATTAGCCATGGCTAAACAGGTCAATAGTTAGAAAATTGGGGGCCCTGCTAAATTGGGGGCCCTGTTTGGTCGAACACCCTGCACATGCGGGCGGTACGGGCCTGCAACAAGGAGAGGCGACTTAACTGCAGTCCGCACAACACCATGAACCAGGTAGTACTAACTTGCCACTGCCACATTTGCTCACTCATTTCTTTCTTATGCATACAATTTCCATTTTTAAATATTTTATTTAGTTTTTTCTCTACTTATGTTTCATCTTATGTAATGCATATGAAAGTTTAATACATTGACAAGTTTGAACTATGGTTCTCTGTAGAATGTGAACAATCTGGACTCCTCTCATAATTATCAACATTTTCATATGTTGTAACCTCTTATGGGCTGATATTCTGCAAACACCATAGAACTTGATAGGATAAAGATTTATCACTCGAGTTCAATCTTCGTGAAATACTCCCTCTGTCTGAAAATATTACGTCTTATATTTTGAGATGGTGGGAGTATATGAATGTGAGAATGAGAAAAGAGTCGAACTGACACTACATGTCCTTGAGAAAATTGAGAACCTCTACTTGCCAATTGCTAAATAAATCTGTAAAACACTTCATCATTCGGTACATGTTCCCTGTAGTAGATTGGATGGAGAAAATATTGCTTTGGCTTTTGTTAGCGATATGAAACTTCAATGCATTATCACTTTTCAGAGGTGAAGCAACTTTCGGTATTTTGTGACAGCACAATCTGTTCTTCTATTTCCTAATCTTGGTTGTTCACTTGCTTTTATTCACAGGGTAAAGAGGTCAATCTCTTCCAATACACAATTGTTGAGGTATGTATCAATGTCTAAAGGTTAAAAAAGAACCAGGTTACACCATATGGTTTAGGGCGTGTTCGGCAGTCCACCAGCTCCTGGCTCCTTCAACTCCATGGGTGGAGCTGAGCCGAACGCGCTAACTCCTGGAGTTGAAAACGAGAAGCCAGCGATTTGTGTAGTGCAAAAAACGAGGAGTCGTGGAGTCAAGAAAACCGAGCTCCACTGAACAGAGAAGTGAGAGTTCAAGGATATTACACCCCCCTGCCACCGCCAAGTGACTCGCTGCAAACCGGTACGAGGAAACAACACGAGCGGACAGCCATATGAGGCCATCCTCCGACCAGGCCCAGCCATTTAGACAGCCCACTATTCCTTTTCCCAGATCAAAGCCCAATGAAGCTAGCCACCGACCAGGCCCAGCCTTTTACAAAGCTCGTGACTAGAAGCTAACACACCGAACGGATTGGTCGCTCCAGGATTTGACGCGAAAAGCCGGCTGCTGGCTGGCGGCGATGGAGTTGGGGAGTTAGCAGCTGTGGTGGACTACTGAACACGCCCTTAGGTTGCTCACCTTGGTTGCTGACCAGGTGTTCAAAAATCTTAGTGAGAGAGGACATTGACGGTGCGAGAATGGAACATAACGAGTTTTTGTGTGTGTGTGTGTGTGTGTGTGCGCATTACCGAAACGTTGCACGACATGTGAGTCTACATCTAACTTCCTTTCAGTTTTCTATTGGAAATAATTCTTTAGAAATTTTCACTTGGACACTTATCCTCTCTTTGTTTATCGTTTCATAGGACTAAGAAAAAGTTCATCTGTGTGTAACTACCAAGTTCTTGAAGTCCGCCCTCTCATTGATTGGAACAGGGTGAAAGTTGTGGAATTTTTGCTGTGACCGCCTGGACTATGATGACAGGGCTGACAAAGATGAAGCCAAGGTAAGCCGTGCCTCTGGTATTCTAACATGTGAAATCCATAAGACAATTCTTTCGAGTTGCGACCTGCATTGTGGTGTCTCCGTTCATCAATTTCTGAGCACCAACTCCAGTGAAATTAGGTGTTCATCCAGCCATACTCCTAGGTGGCTTTCTTTGGCCTGCTTCTTATTGTGTATTTAGTGGTTATGCACAAGCCTCATCATCTGATATTTCTGCAGTAATTACTGAAAACAATTTGAGGACAAAGCTTTGATTGTTGTTGTAGTTGAAGATTCAGAGTTGCAAGGCAGGCACAGTTAACAGGGATAAGAAACTATAGAAGATTTATCAAATCAGACATGGGCTTGGTTATGCAATGATTCAATCAGACCATACACCCAAACTTAAATTTTACTTGCTTTTAAATGTTTAGGAGGCAGATGATGTTTGATATGCTAGACTGAAGTACACACCTTTTAAGAGTATATCACTGATACTCCAGTCACCAATAAAAATGGAAGTGCTGAAAATTAGTTTGTAAGGAAACAAACTAAATAGTGAGTCCCAGCAAACCTACTGCCTAGATTACACGAGCTCATTTTAGCTCTAAGATTTCTTTTTTATCTATTTTACATTCTGGTAAACATGTGGGTGAATAACAGTTAGAAATTGTTCTATATGTACACGGAATTCTAATAGAACTGATGCTTGAAAGAATAAAAACGTCTATAATATTTGTAAGCCAGGCACTGAAAAAGCTCACTCCTCACACCAGATCACCATCGCCGATGTATCTACTTTTCCGAAACAGAGTCCACATGTTTACTCATGTTCTCTGTTTTTTGTTGTTTCGGGGAAGGTTTGTTAGAAGCCAATCTCTTCAGCAAGCCCTGGAGAAAGAGAGCTAGATATAGTGGTACTTGCTAGCGTTTTAATGGACACCTCCTTTTGGCCTTTTTTAGTTTCTCGAATTAGCTAAGAGACTTCAATGAGTGAGTATTTTTTGGTCCCTCCCTTTTTCTGTGTCTTTTGAAGTTTTGCATTGTGGTGAGAGGAGGATAGAGATACCCAATTGCCATGGGGACCAGAGATCAGCTGAGGTCACATAGTTTGTCTCGGTATTACAATGTGAGGTAAAGGAAGGAAATAAAGCGATGTTAGAATATTACAATCATATATCCAAACATATTTTATGCAGTTGACCAATGGTGTTGTTTCATCGATTTTTACTTCTCTAGAACCACCTGATTTATTGGCACAATGCCTCGGAACATGCACAGTGAAGCAAACCAAATCAAACTGTAGCTGCATCTACAAAAAAAAATCATATCGCTCTTGATGTGGCAAGCTTTATCAAGTTCAATTACGCAGTACATCAGGCAAATCTGCAACCCCACAAACCACGAATGATGCAGCAAAAGTTTGTAATCCAAAAATTGATTGAGATTTCTTATTTTAGTTGGTTAGTTGCATCAGTGACATATCTCTAGAGATGTTGCATATTTTTGGACGATTGTTGAAAAATACCTTTAGGTTATACCTTTCTGCTAAAATTTGTATTATTTTGCAAAGTAGGCTCTGCGCTAGGTGGGGTTGCCATCCTCCATTTTTATGGCCATGACAAATGACAATATCAGGGAGAGCGGCGTTTCGGTGCCCGGGTGCATCTGCACCCAGTCAAAAAAAAATTCGTAAAGAATTCAGAAAAAATCAAAAAATTCCAAAAAAATTTGGGTGGTAGAAAATTTGATGCGCGAGGTACGCTCCAATTTTCAAAACATTTGGACTTTTGTTTAGCTCTCAGCAAAAAAGACAAATCAGACCAGAACAGTATATGAACAGTACACATTTTTACAGACCTCCGATTTGTCTTTTTTGCCGAGAGCTGCACAGAAGTCCAAATGTTTTGAAAATTGGAGTGTACCTCACGCATCAAATTGTCCACCACCCCAATTTTTTTTGGAATTTTTTGAATTTGTTTAGTATTTATTTTGATTTTTTTCGTGAGCGCAGGTGCAGATGAGCTCGGGTTCAGATTCGAATTTTCCCAATATCAGGATGCTATTGAACTTTGACTTTTGTCGACATGTGTTTTGATGCTACTTCAATTCTTTAGCGTATCGCGATGAGGCTGATACTGTTGGTTGTACACTGAAAGTTGAAAATGTTAACTATTTTGAATAGACTATTTCAATATATTGGCACAGATTAGCAACAATACTTACTATGGTAATTACAATGCCATAGAATTTCTGAATTATTAGAATATTTTGCACTATTAGACATTATTTAATAATCGTTACAATCTAATGTTAATCCACCTAAATTTGTAATAGCTAAAATTTCTAACATGCCTCACGTCTTCATGTTTCTAGCTTCAAATCCTTAAAAACAAATTGTTCTACAACTCTCTATCTTGCTAGAATGGACTTGTTACCCATATATGTGTATTTACCTGAGAGCAAACTTTACATACTTAAAAAATGTACCTTTTGTCGTCAGAATCTAACTGCATTTTTTGTTTATGACGATAAATAATTTCTGCCTGGAGCAGAAGGTTATAGGGGTGGCCCAGATATCATGGAGACTTGGAGAGGCGCCGTGCTCGGTCCAGTGAGGAGCTCCGGGTTAACACTGTGGCTGCGTGGTGGGCATGAACCATGGCGACTGCCTTCCGGCTTTATTCTGTTGGCTCGTACATTTGCCGCTGGCTATTCTTACAGAATCATGAATTAGACTTAGGAGAATTGGCATGTCATCACATGAATTTTTTTAAACTATGAGGTGCTACAGGTAAACATGGTGAATTCACACTTTTAAACTGCCTGGTGATTTTTTAAATCTCAGGCAATCAGAACATATGCATTTTCTTTGTTTCTCGCTTCATGTTTTGTCATGGACTACATGAGTTTCATGTATACCAGAATGTTTCCAAACCTGTGATTAACAAGTTCTTTTCCACTTCTAAATTACAAATATCTTATTGATGCTACCATATTGGTGAGTGTACTTGATGGCGATATTTTTTACCTCTTAAATGTTGAAATTTAGTTAATATTCCTATATGTTGAAAGTAGTAATAGTCCTTAGTTTTCATAGTGGTTCATGATCTTGGTGGTGCCTTTTTTTCTTTGTTATACTAACAAAAAAGGACGCATCCTATGTGAAATATTTTTGGTTTCGGAAATAAATTATGTTGTAAATCATCATTAACATGGCATGTGATTGCATCTTGCACTACTTTCAGCCAGCGAGTTGTCTAAACAATAAAGTAAACATGTGAATGTGATATATGGTGTCATAACTAATGTGTGTTGGAAATAGATGTTCTGATCACTAGCATGATTTTGGATTGAATCTAAAATTTGTTTGTTTGTAAGCTAATCTAAAATAGGTAAAAGGCATATTAGGAGAGAAAACATTGTTATTTGCAACTTTACTCTCTTCAGGTCGCCGTTTTGTAAAGTAGTTCTGCCATCTTAGGACATGTGAGGAAATGCATATTTGGCCATTATTCAAACGAACATTTAGACCTCAATGTCCTATCTCGTTTCTTACAGTTCCTCATTATGCTAGCTCACATATTAAGGGGGAAAGGAAGTGGTGTAGATATACAATTTAATCTCTACTATTAAGGGGGAGTACATTTAGTTTCATTAGTCACATCCCTCTCTCCCTCGTACGTAGATTTTTTTACAAATAAATGTTTCGATCGCAGGTTTTGTCATCCTTGAACCGGTCTGCCCTCAAACGAACCCCTTAGATGCAGCCAACACCTTGTAGCCCACACATTACTCTCTTCAGGTCGCCGTTTTGGACCGTGTAGCGGTGTCGCCCGAGAGCCACGCGACTCCCATATCGCCCCTCCGGGAGAGCCATATTAGGGTGGATCTGGGCCCATGCCCGACGAAGAGGGGGTGGCGGAGGGAAGGACTGCTGGTGGTGGCAGTCATTTGGTGGCGACGACTGGTGAAGCGTGGAAAAGGTCGGGGAGGTGGACCATTAGGGGAATGTCAGTGACACCGCTGCTGCTTTCTCTCCTTCTCGAGACACCATCTTTGTGAGCAAAGGAGACCGTGTTGCTATCTCTGTTTTGTCACAGAATGTAAGCAACATCACAAATTTTGCTATTCATCTCATGTTGAAATCGATAAAAGTTATTTTAGAAGAAAATATGTGAAAGGATGGCATGATATATATCATTTCGTATATTATGTCAGCAAAACACATTGTGGTGTTTGCCCTCGGCTACGATGATGTGCATTTCTTGGCATCGAGAATAAGCTTGGGACACTATGAATGGGTGAAGAGGGAGTGGGCGATACCGTGAAGCGAAGGGGAGATGGCGGTGAGAGGAAGGTACATGTTGAATGCCATGGCGCCGAGGGGAGGAAGCAATGAGAAGTTTTGGAGGGGAGAGGTTTTGGAGGGGAGAGATGACGGCGGCGATGCCCATGGCAAGGAGAGCAAGCGGATGGAATGTGGTGTGAGTGTGAGCGTTATGTCATACTATGAGAGAGTGAATTGTATTTTCCAAGACGAGAAGAAAAGGTGCGTGTTTGCTTTTTTAGGGAAAGGAACTATTTGCTATAAAAGTCATTTTTTAAAAATAATTACCAACAAATGATTTACAGTTGAGCATACAGTTTATCAAAATTGGGTTGCGAATCACTCCACAAAGTATCATGATGCCACTAACTCCGACTAAAAATGGTCACTTGCTTGCATCCAGGACCAATGAATATATATTGTCTTAATATTTTAATATGTGTATATATGTTCACTTTTGTAGATTGGAGATAAAAATTGATGGCTTATTCTTTTAATATGTACACTTCTATATATTTTTATTTGTGCAACATATGAGAGAGATGGAGATGCATTATGTCATCGTTCAAAAAGAATCCATTGACAAGGTATCAAGACGATGTCATTGGAAGGGGCCAAAAATTCACTGAGTTTTATAAAAAATATAAGTATGTATAAGCAATCAATACAAAAATTAGATGGTCCGTGGCAACGCATGGGCATTGTACTAGTCTCTACTCCTAATGTCTCAGTTGGTAGGTTGCGTTCCAGGTTTTATTTTCGTCCCACCTCACTCGGTTTTTTTTGGTACTTCTTTGGTACTTCCTCCCACCTCCCGTTCAGCCGCGAAAAACCAAGGAAAACCCTCCAGCCAAATCCCCCACCCGCTCCCACGCGCCTAACATCCGTAGAACCCATCTGTCACGAACGAAAACAAACCGGTGAAAACAAACCGGCGAAGATTAACCAACAAAAAAAATCGCTGACCAAACTCCCGCACGTACGACCGAGGTATCGTGCCCTCGAGCGAGAAACAGTCGCCCGACTCTCTGCCCTCATTCGCCCACCGCCTCCCTTCATCCCTTCGCCTCCGCCCTCCAGATCCCTTCGCCTCCGCCCAGCGCCGCCAGCCCCCAACCTCCTCCCCGGCTCCCGGCGCCGCCCGCCCCCCACATCTCACCTCCCAGGTAAAAAAAAACCGCCGCCCCTCCTCTCGATCCACCCCTCCCGCTGCGACCTCTCTCTTCCCTCGTCTCCCGCTCCACCGCTGCCGCCCAATCTCCCGCTCCGCCGTCGCCCTGCCTGATGGCACAGGGGAAACCCTAGATCACGCGCTCCGCCACCCTATCTCCCTGCCCTTCGTCTCGCCGTCGCCGGAGGAGCGGCCGACGAAGCCCGCGTCACCTCCAAGGAAGGCGACGGTGGGGCCCTTCGTCCGTTTTCATAGGCCATGGCTGCCTGAGCGGCCCGGAGGATGGACTGCGCGGTGTCTACGCGTAGAGGTGCGGCGTATCCCGTGCAGGCGAGCTCGTCGCAGCGTGCGGGAGGGCGTGGCGCCGTGGCTGTGTGGTGGAGGGCGCCGTGGAGCAGGGCGTCGATCTGGAGGGCGTGGGCCAGAGCGCCCGTGCTTCGGGCCGCAAGGAGGCTCGCGGGCGCGTCGCCGGCGTGCGGCGCAGGGCACCAGAGTTGATGCGGCCTCGGCCGTTGGTCTGGAGGGCGCCGTTGGTCTAGCGGCGGGCCGGCCAGATCTGGCTGTCTGTGGAGGCGGGCGTCCCTGCTGATGGCGCTGCTGGCCTCCAGAGGGCGGGCGTTCTTGGACGTGCTCCTTGGCGCGGCTGTGCGGGGCGTGCGGCTGCTGCGACTGCACGTGAGGGCTGGCGCGGATCTGGGCATGGCAGCGCGAAGTGGCCGTTTCTCTGGCTCGATCTGCTGCTACGGTGTCCAGGCGGCCGGAAGGAGATGGTCAGTGGTTGGAGGGGCTGTAGGCGCGCTGGTCTTACACGGTGAGGGTTGGCGAGGTGGGCTACTCGGGTCCACTGGTTGGATGGTTAAGGTTGCCGGCGAAAGCTGAACTCCGACAGTGGCCGGAGTTGTCGATGGCGGCACCGGCAGGCCGTTTCCTTGCTGAAGGTATCAATGTTGCAGTCCTCACCTTCCACTGCCCCATGTCTCCCTCTGTGATTCACTGAAAACCTGATTCGATCCAGCTTGCTTGCTTTGTACTGTATTGCGCAGCAGCCAGACATGCCCATCCGGCCGGAAAGGAATCGGCAAGCTGCAGATTGATCAAGCTAAGTAATTTTCTTATCTTTGTTTGCACGGCCAGATAGCACGCCTTCTTGCTGATTACTTCTTCCCGTACACTCACGTGAAACAACATAGATTCACTAATTGATTTCGGCCAGATGCGCTAATACAGAAAGTTAGCTTGATTAGTTAATCTTCAGCTATTTGGGCCTAATATTGTTTTGATCTGGTCAAGTTCACACTGGGTTCTTATTTTCATAAGGCCAAATGGTGTTCATCAATGCTTGGACATGAACTCTGTTATCAACCTATTTTAACAATATTAGGCCCAAATTTGATGTATTTTCATAACGCTGAGCTCTGTTGTCATCCTATTTTCTACAATCTTATGCTATACTTTTTCTTCCATTCGTTTGCTTAACATTATATTCTTTGTAGATATGTCAAATTTGATGTGTTTGAAAGATGACTAAGAGTAGCAGTACTGTCGTATGGCCGGCTTAATTAATATTCCAACCACCAATCGTGGCTACTAACTACCAAGAAAAGCAGTCATATGTGTACCTTTACTAAGAGTAGCAGTTCCTGAAGTTTATATATTGCAGACTGCGGTGTGGTGGTCAATAAATCATGTCAAATGTTGTATGGTGCTCGAAGTAATGAGTTTGCTGCTGCTTCAAGGTTGGAAGAAACATTCAACTTCTACCATACTACCAGTCCTGATGTAGCTAAGCTTTTCCACATTGACCTTGCAGCCAAGTGCACCTCTGTAGTCTTGCTGAAGAAAGAGGAGGAGAAGTTAAACGTATAAGGTATTTTTTATCACTAACTTGGTTCAGCTTCCAGCAGCTGCATTTTCTTTCTATGCATATTAGATTATTTGACCTATGAATTCATTATAAATGTACCGTGCTTTGTGCTGACAATGAGTTCAGAACATCTAGCATTGCCGAAGTCATATCGGTTAACACACTAACACTGATCACCACCCTCACACAGGAAAATGCCTCTGCGATATTTGATAGTCCAGTCAAGAAACCAATATGTTCCGTCCTCCTCTATTTTGCAATAACTTGCTCGGTTTTCCTGATCCTTCGTGTCCTTTTCCTATCAAGGCTGGTAGTTATTCCTCTTCTTGATTGTTTTGTGTGTCGTCACAGGTGTCGTGGCTGGAGGCCACATGGACCCCACCTCCGCCGCAGGGGCGACGTGTATTTCCTCTTGCTTCACCGCCTTATAGCCAAGCAGACCAGGAGTGACCTCCTCTCCTACTACACTAGCGGCCTTCACTGGCTCTGGAGACATGCTGGCCATTGACGCTCCGACGCCGATGAGTAATCAGTTCCATCATTGACATATAACCTGACAAGGTAGTGGCACATGCTCTCCTCATCGTGATATGATCTAATTGTTGTTCGCTTGATCTTGATGTGTCGTTTGCTGCCTGTTTATCTTTACTTTAACTGCTCACTACAGAGTACGGTTGTCGGTATATACTCTCATTCCATGATTTATCTTTACTTTAACTGCTCACTTCATCTCACAGTTGTTGGGCAGGATGGGTTCCGTTGGCGTTGTAGTCCAGACACAATAATTCTTTGAAGTAGCGCCGTAGTGGAATGATGTAAAAAAAGTGTGATGTGCCACAATTTGGATGAAATGATTTCTAGCTGCTATGAGGAACGAAGCTTAATCGGTGACTGCACTCTTTTTAACCAAGCTTCAGTCTTAAGGTAAATGATACCACATATTATGCCTCCTCTTTTTAATCTTCTATTTCTCATGCTGAAGTGTTTCTATTAATACTTGTATGTTAATTTAGCTATTGGAATCCTTCGTCATCTTCCTGTTTGGTTTAGTAATTATTTGGGAGATAATCACTTTGGGGTTTCAGGCACCTTGGTATGCACATGGCAATGCAGAGCCGAAGAATATGATTCTCGACAGTAACCTGTAGTTTCATCAACCATACTTCTGGTCATACTACTGTACCTACAATCACTCTCATTCAATTTTTTTAGAGGAACTGCATTTCACCGATCTGGACATTCAGTTAAGGAATTTGAAAGGTTCAGGTCATACATGATTGATATGTGCATTTAATTGCAAGGTCAAAACTTTTACTGAGATGCTTCTTTGCCCCATTACAAGTTACGAATGACACACTTATTTTCAAGTTTGACGTCTAATTGCTCCCTTCTTGATGCATAATTTTCAGCAATCAAGGTTGGTCGCGCTACCTTACCCTGTCCTCGCATAGTTAATAGAAATCCAATTTAAGGTTCTATAATTAAATACAACGCCAAGAAGCACTACCGCGGGCATCATGTGTGCTTGAAACAAATCTTCTCTTTTTCTAAAAGAGTGGTATCAATTTGTTCGGAATTAGAATATTCCTCTTTTTGAAACACTCACATGTCTTTTGATTATTCTAACCTGGGACTAAGTACAGTTGGATGCAAGCTTGATATGTAAGTACGTCTTAGTTTAATTATTAGTCCTTGACCATGAGCAAGAATCTAGCTAGATGGGCTTTCATGTTACACATATATGCTTGTTACTGGTTTGCGAGCTAATATCTATTAATTAATTAGTTAATTCTTGAATTAACCTGTAATTTGCTAACTATTATTGGTTATCACCGTCCACCATCTTCGTTTGGTTGTAAGTTGTTGACCATTAGCAAGAAGCTAGCTAATTGTGTGTGCATGTCACACACGTGCACATATATCAGTTGTTGCGAGTTAAGATCATCTGCCAACTACCTTTATATGTAATTGTATGCTGCGTTCTCACTGCTTCCAGTAGATACTATCATTTCAGAGTTCGCCTAAAATTTGCAATGTTCAAAATTTTGGGATCAAAATACAACTTTTTTAAAATTTAAGCCAATATAAAATGTGTGCAGGTTGACTTTTAAACCATTTTTGCTTACAAGAAGCTTATCAGTTGTAATGTTTAGCACCTACATAACCTGATGGTCATGTAGTGACTTGGGATTGGCAATTAAAGAAACATGGGTATCGAGCATATTAATGTGAGAAGTAGATATACAATATGTTATAAAGGAGAAGACAAGTAAATATTGAGTGTGAAAGATAAGTATGATTTTTTTACTATCATATGAATTATTGAATTTAATCTGGTATTCAACCCCTCAAAATTAGATTTAATACATGCTACTACACCATTACTTATCTCTACTATTAAAGGAGAATTTGACAAGTAATCAAGCAAGTCAGCACTATCGTCGATGGAAGTTGTCGTGCGGAGATGGAAGTTGACAAGTAAGTTTCTCCATGAAGCTGATCTGATGTGAAGCTTGTGCCAGATAAAAGGTTAATTGAGTTCTCATCTCCAATATGTGTGCATTCTAACTATCCTTGTTGATTCAATGGTTCCATGATGCTACATTTCACTTGTTTTTCACCTCTTGATGCTACTATGGACAGAAGGCGTTTGCTAATTTGCACATTATTATTTTTTGATAAACTATGCCAATATCACCTACATTATGATTTTTAAATTATTGATCCCTGCTATAATGTAGCGTGCCCACATAACAAGTATTCCGCAATCTTCGCAAGCATGTATTTGTTTGTCTAACTGTAGGTAGAAGAACAAGATCCACTGTGTGTGAAACGGCAACAATAAATATCATGTCATTAGGTAGACTTCTGATAATTCTACTCTGCATTTTTTTTGCTTTAGTAGAAGTGTTCTGCCGCATTATTCTATGGGCCACAAATTTTCTACCATCCTTACATTAACTCAAGGTTGTGTCCTGGTGCTGACTTATTTGAGTTTTCTAATTGGGTTTGTTGTGCTATGCTGAATATCTTTGTCATGTAGGATGTTTTCTAATTTGTTTGTTATGTAAAAAGTTTTCAGTTTGCATTCTTAATGACATTGAGGTTACTCTATGAACACAGATCATGTCATTTGACTTCCCGGAGAACTACATATTCCTGGCTATTGGAAGGGTTAGGTCAAGTACTGAGTTGATTGCCCAGAGAGTTGAGTTTGTACAGGAGGCTGATAAAAGAAGTCACTTGATGGATCTGCTCCATGTGCAAAGAGACAGTTCAGATCAAGGGAGGTAATATTTTGATTGTCCGTTATTTTTATTATTCAATCACTTACTCTGACGTTTTGTTGTTCTTTAGTTTCTCTTAAGATTAGTTGTGGAAGTACTCTGGAGGTGCTCCAAGTAGAGAAAGCAGATCTTTATTCCAAGTGATCATTTTTCTGCCGTCCTTTGCTGCAGCAAGCTCTCATACTTGTCTTAGTGGAGAGTGGAGACCAAAAGGGGTGCCGACTCACTAGAGAACTGGTTTTGTATGAATGGATTTTCAGCGACTTCGGTTCATGGTGATGGAAACCAGTAGGTTTATCCTTTTTTTCTCCTTCAGAACCTCCCATTTTTGCTTGGAGCATATTTATTTCTGCTTGTTCTCTGGAATGATGTAATAATCGGTCAGTTGCTACCATCAAATGAATATTGCCAATTTACTATTCCTTTGGTTTGTTTGACAGACTATTGTAGCTTTTGTACTTTCCAGGTATTGCTATCACACATCAAATACTTATTTACTGATTTGCTCCAAAATTCCTGTTGTTTGAATCTTCTTACCTGTTGATGAATACTGGACGTTTGTTCTTATGAAACTAAAGATGTTTGTGTTATCAAGGGATGTTTTTTCTTGGCATATTGATGTACCAATTCTTACAGGAAAGAGATGCATCCATGGATGCCGCAGTTGACTGCATCTTCAACCTTGGGGAGATTAGTGATATTTGGCTATGTTAGAGGATCAATGATAGAGGAAAAAGTTATTAGGATAATAGAAGTTGTTAGGCTATTTTTCTTTGTACGTGTGATTTTAATCCTGAGGTAGGAGGGTTTGTATGAGTGCAACTATCACCTCTCATGCAATGCTAAAAGGGGAAAGGAAAAAAATCAGAGGACTTTGTGATCTTTTATGTATATCATTGCAAAATTGTATGGGAAAATTGTTGAATTTGTCAAAACTTCGAGGATGGAATTGATGACGAATGTTGCAAGTCATTCTAAGTTAGGGATGATGGGTATGTGTATGGAAATGTGGCGAGCTTGGAGAAAACATATGCAAATTTGTAGCTGGGTGGTAATGTAGAGCTTTTTTTAGAGAAAAGGCGAAGGTCGAGCCCAACCTTTCCCAACATTGAAATAAGAAAGCCATCAACCAGCCAGGATTACAAGAGCAATACAATACAACGAAAATAAAAGCGAAACGGAAGTAAACGATACAAGGTACAAAACAGAACGGACTCAACCGACCACCGCCGTGCCAACACTAGCAACCCAACAGGACCATGAGAAGAGAGCACCTCGCGCTTGCATCGTGTCGCTATCTGCATGCAGGTAGAGATGAAAATGGAGTGGACACTTTCCGTTTTTCCGGAGAAAAAATGGAAACGAAGAGGAAATATGAAAAAGAAAATGGAAATTTGCGAAACGGAAGTGGAAATGGAATTTTTTATGCGGAAACAGATACAAAAACGGAACAGTGTTTTTCGGTGGAACATGCATGGAAACGGAACTTTCCGTTTCCGTAGATATGGAATTTCTGTTTTTACTATAGACCTATAGTTGCTTTGTAGCCCAACCACCAAAGAGAACACAATGACACAATTAGTAGAATGGATTTGAGGCCCAACTTCTACTACCACACATGTACTCAGCTTGACCCTATGCGCAATTGTCCGGTATTACTACAATACTACGCTAAGTTGCTAACATAATGATATTATTTTGTAGCCATGTTAACAACTTGTTAAATTTGTTTGTTTTTGTGTGTATTTCTTTATGATTCAAGGGGTTTTTAAGTTTCGATCAATGCCTATTTCTGTTTCCGTATCCGCTTTGTATGCGCTCCGTGTCTGTTTCCGGTAGTATCTGTTTCCGTATTCATTTCCGGGGTTTCTGTATTCGTTTCCACTTCTATAAAAAAATGTGAAAACAAATATGTTAGCACTCAGTTCCGTCCGTTTTCGCTCCGTTTTCATCCCTACATGCAGGGACCAAACATGGTCTGTTTCCACCTCCGCAAAAGGCCACTACACTTCACCCAGGCTCGATGGGTGCCGCACCGACGAGCGGCAAAGTGGATCCCTATAACCCAGAGCCACGGTGCCCAAGCTGTCAAAGGAGAATAGCATAAGCGAACCCACAAGCAATGAGTAACCAACCACATTGGCACCGTCGTCGGCATCAGAAAGGCACCACGTCGGTCGAGAGTTGCTTATCGAAGGAACAATCCATGGGGCAGGCCAAAAGGGCCAACACCAAGCACCAACCGAAGTCAAGCAACAAGTTGCCAGAGATGAGAACAAGTCGACAACGCCACCACTATTCCCCCACCTCTAATAGATCCCGGGGGACGCCTTCTAGAAGGAGCATGACACCATGATGCCACCGTCGTTCAAAGCAGGGGACCAAGGGCTTTCACCCACGCTAGGGGGGGGGACAGGGGAAGATCCTCACCAAAGCCTCCTGGAAGGGGGTCGACACCAAAAGGTCTCGACATCGATGTGGCCGCCACGTCGGCCAGAAGATTCCTCCGGATCCATGCCTTCCCACCAGGTCTGTGGAGCCAGCACACGGGGACAGTGAACATGGCGGCCAGGCATCATAGCCAGCTTAGAACGGAGTAGATCGGTCCGCGGGCAGAGCAGAACCAGGACTCGGTGGAAGGCAGATCAGTTGCGACTGCCCACACAACCGATGACTGCGACCCCATGCCACCCACACGACCGAGGGACAACCCATCTGCACACCCACCGGCACAACCTACCGCCCACACTATGCCGCGCACCACCGACTGGGGGTGCCGCCCTGGGAGCCGAGGCCCTCCACGTGAGGTGGAGCCGCCACCTTTATCGGTGATGCGCGACCGCGCTAGAACCACCTCAGGCGGCGGAGGAGGAGAGAAAGGAGGAGGGGGTGAGTGGAGGTGGCAGCTAGGGTTGGCTCCCGAGTCACCTCAGAAGAGACAATGCGAGGAGGGGGGAGGCAATCCAAACAACTCACTTCTAGCTACAGTTGAAGCCAAGCAACAGACGTGGAGTTTCTGCACCCGAGCTCATATGAGCTCGGGTGAACAGTAAAACAGAAAAAAAATAAAAAAAATTCAAAAAATTCCAATTTTTTTGGTAGAAACATTGACAAAAGTTTTAAGTGCTTGCAAAAATTCGTCATGAAATCACATTTCTAGAAGGCGTGGCAAAAAAACAAAATCGGTACTCTGAAAATGCTACTTTCAAAAGCATTTTGGAGGCTGAATTTGTTTTTTTTGCCACGCCTTACAGGAATGTGATTTCATGATGAATTTTTGCAAGCACTTAGAACTTTTGTCAATGTTTCGCTGGAATTTTTTTTGGAATTTTTTGAATTGTTTTTGAATTGTTTTTGAATTTTTTTCGATTTTACTGTTCACCGAGCTCAAATGAGCTCGGGAGCAGAAAGGCACTTTCGCCAAGCAACTTGATATATTCATCTCTTAGTCCATGGGTTAGGGACGATGGGAATGACTATGAAAATTTGGCAAACTAGGAGAAGACACAAGGCATATTTGGAGCGGGGTGACAACATAGCAAAGCAATAATACAATGGCCGAGGAGCTTAGTTGAGTGAGTCGTCATAGATCCTTTTGTCAGCCCGTGGCAACGCACAGGCATTAAACTAGTTAGATCTAACATCCCGGATTAATCTAATACAGCACCACGTTAGCGCTTAGCAATAACCGTCCGGCGGACGTACTCTGCCAAAAAATCGTCCACCAAGAATACGTGTTCCGTCAAAGCGTAATCAGCTCCTTCTCATACCGATCGAACACCATTGCCGGCTCCTTCCTATTCTATCTTCCCATGTCCATCGCATCCTCCTAGGTTAGATCACAGCCGCCAGCATACAGCCGCAGATCAAGGCCATAACTCTTCTCTCCGGCTACCCCCGACGCCAACGCGCACACGCACATCCGCCGGCCTGACGACAACAAGGACGAAGTCCGGCGTGCAGCGCGGGAAGGCCTCCCTCGCCCGCGCCCCCGCCCAGTGCGTCCTCCCTCGCCAGAGCCCCCGCCTAGCACGGCCTACTGTGCAGTCTTCCTCACGCCCATCGCCGCCTCCCTCTCCGGCGCCCCTGCCCAGCCGCCGCAGCCTCTATGGAGTCGCCGCCGCTGCCACCATCTTCATATTAACAACTACTCTAGGGGGAGTGACCGCATCATGCTCAACGCCGCCTCCCTCGCCAGCACCCCTGCCCAGCCACTGTAGCCTCTATCGTACTACTCTGGATTCGCCGCTGCTGCCACCGTCTTCCCAAGTTGTGCTTCTTGATTACAGCGGTCAAGGTGGTTGTAGTGGCCGTGCGAGAGGGGAGATGGAGGCACCGGAGAGGTCGAAGAAGGTGGTGGCCCCACATTAGCTATCGTCCTCCCCATGCCATACACGCCAATGTTCTGTTGCTGCTGATCCTGCACCACGGTGGACACAATGTGTTTGAGGTAATGCCCGCTAGGTTGTTTTTTTGATTAATTAGTCAGTTACATGGGCCTGTCCAGATACTTTAGTTTGATCGAGTCAAACGTGCGTGTGGGAGTATATGACCCTAGTCTGATGCTTAAACAAAGTGGTCAACATATTAGCCAATTATATTCATTTTTCTACTCAGATTTATGTTACATTCAGTTGGGTTCGAACTGGAGATGCAAACAAATATGGACTCCATAGTCCTTGAAGCTGATTGCTGGTAAGAAGCTGCCCATTTGATTAAGTTGCCTGTTTTTCTCACACGATTTCCTATTGCATGTTATTGGATATATACGGTATTTACAAGAGGAAAAAATGAAGTGTGTTCAGTTGAGACCCAGATACAACATCCCACATTTTGTTTCTGACATAATCTCTACCTAACTCAAGAGGTAACCAGCTGAAGGGTGCTGCATTATGATATTTTTGTTTTGTCACTAAGCTTGACAACTTAGTGACAAGGCCAAGGCTGCCAAGCATCAATGTCACCAACGAATTTAATTTAAAATTTAAATTGAATTCCCTTCGTGAGGCATACCGGAGTTGCTTTACTCTCTCTTCCTTCCATCCAATCAGGATGTGGTACATCGACTGATAGACAATGCTAAGCCAGAAAATAATAATGTTATGGTCAGAATAGTAAGATATGAAGTAGTATATGGTTAGACAATAATGTTCTTTGTTTTAATCTTTCTGGTTCTGAAACAATGTTGCCCTGTTGAGATTTTACTCATCATTTGACCTATGCTAAATACAGTTTTGGAGTGGTGCAAGTGCTCGATTGATTGACCAATCTCTAAATGCCATAAAAATCATATACCCTGTCCTTCGTCCATTCATGCCATACAAGCACTCATAGGTGAGTCTGCTAGGTTCCTAATTATGATGTTAAAATGAGATCTGCAACAATTATTTATTTCTACTTATAAGGCGCTTTTAGCACATACAGTAAATTTCTCTCTTTTCTTATTTTATGATAATAGATCCTAAAGTAATCTTTGATTACCACTGTCCCTAGGGGAATAATATTTTCATGCATGAAATGTTTTGTTTTTAGGAACTAGTAAGTGTGCACGTGCAACACACGTATAACCTTGAGAAATAAATCTCCTGTTGCGTGTAATATGTAGGATGTCAATTCTGCAAAGAGGAAGTTAAGTACTTCCGGGGCATGGAGAAAAGGGATTCCGCCATGATATAATAATTCTAACTAATATGGATAAACAGAAGGCATATGAAACTAATGAGGTTAGTATAATATAGCCAAAATAGCACATCTGCATTGCTATATTAACACACACCTTGATAGTTAGCGAGCATCAAAGGAACAAATTAAGATAGCTTGAGAAAAATACATGAATAAGCATATAATTTGGTAGGTTATATTCTTCATCTTTTGTAACTGGTAGGCCCAAGTTTCATACAGAATAAATCTGATAGCTTTACAGTCAATATCAAGAATAAGAATACATTTATGGCCTATACATTCAACTCTGTTGTAATATGTACGAAGTCGAACAACCATTTATGAGTTTGTTCTTGCAGCTCTTATCAGGTTTAGTACAAAGGACTAAAGTAGCAGAAGATGAGTCTGAACTGAAGGAAATCAAATAAACCAAATGTGATAGTAGAAGATCGCATGGTACACATGGAGCCAATATCATATCTAGCCTTTTGTATGGTCCCTGATATCTGAGATGTGCTTTGTTACTATGGGTGTAGCATACATATTTGCGAAATTATATATAGCATTAGTTGGCACCAAAAATTACTATACACAATGTGGATGTGGATTATACTCCTGTCATTTTGAAGTTAAGCTTTGATCAGCATATGCAAAGGAAGTGTACGCAGATGAACAAAAAGTCATATTTTCTTTGCTTTTTGCTATGCACGGAAGTATACATGCAGTGCACCTACAGACCTTGAATGAAACTAAGGGCCCATAGTTAATTAGCACCACCCAGTCACTTTATGAAGGAAAAAATACCAACCAGTGGATATGCCCACTCTTCTAATGTTATTTGTGCACATCATCTTACCATGCACTCCAAACACACCGAAACAGACTCTGAACTAAACTAACGTCAGTGAGCGTGAAGACCACCTCACAGCAGAGGAGGGCCGCCTGGACGGGGCTCAAGACGGGCCATCGGTAAGTTGCGCATATCTGGCGGGAGGGTGGTCTGCTCCATTTTTGAGTCTACATTCCTAAAAACAAAACATTTCATGCATGAAAATATTATTCCCCTAGGGACAGTGGTAATCAAAGATTACTTTAGGATCTATTATCATAAAATAAGAAAAGAGAGAAATTTACTGTATGTGCTAAAAGCGCCTTATAAGTAGAAATAAATAATTGCTGCAGATCTCATTTTAACATCATAATTAGGAACCTAGCAGACTCACCTATGAGTGCTTGTATGGCATGAATGGACGAAGAACAGGGTATATGATTTGTATGGCATTTAGAGATTGGTCAATCAATCGAGCACTTGCACCACTCCAAAACTGTATTTAGGTCAAATGATGAGTAAAATCTCAACAGGGCAACATTGTTTCAGAACCAGAAAGATTAAAACAATGAACATTATTGTCTAACCATATACTACTTCATATCTTACTATTCTGACCATAACATTATTATTTGGGACATTTACATCCGTGCCCCTAACTCGAACCCACTACTCAGATTTGCCCCTAATTTCCAGGTATGCTCAGTTTTGCCCCTCTGCCGTTAGTGTCACTTATAGAAATGCCCTTCCGAGCTGTTACTGTCCAGTCAAAGGGTGTTGACCGCCATCTGGGCGTTTGTTGGACATTTTTTCCCTGACTACATGTGTCACTTACAGGTGGGACCCACTGAAGAAAAACAAAAATAAAAACCGTATCCACTCTCTCACTCACTTACATGTGGACCCATCACAGGAAAAAGAAAAAAACTCAAACCATTGGCGGTAAGCCGCCGACGAGCCACGGCAGAGGGCATGGGAGCCCTGTCCGGCGACCAAAACGGCGATGATTTCATCCTGCGCGCACGCCTGGCTTGCTTGGACTCGAACTGAAGTGGCAGGACGAGCAGGGACGGCCGGAGTGTCGGCCATGGCCGAGGCCAGCGGCGGCGCCGGTCGAAGCATGGTGGCAGAGGGGCTGGAAGGCACGGGGGAGAGGGGATAGAAGGCACTGGGAACAAGGCCTCACCGCGTGCATGCCAGAGTGGTAGAAAGGACTCCCGAGGCCCGATGGCGAGCACATGTACCCCGTCTACGGCCGCCGGAGTGAGGTGCCGTGAGGAGGGGGCTGTACGAAGAGGACCTCATCGGCGAGTTGTCTGGAAGATCCACGATGACATATGGATCTCAGGAACGGTAACTTAGCGTTAGGGGATCACGGACGACGGCGAATCGAAGATGGCGGCCGATGGACAGATCCGACGGAGATGGCTTCGGTTGAGAAGTTGAAGGGCACCCGACGTCTCAATCTTCGGCGTTGTGATTCCCAGCTTGACGGCAGGCATCGGGGACATGGCGGTACGGCCTCTCGACGACATTGGCCATGGGCATCAGGTGAGCAAGTGAGCGACATGCCCTCGGCCTTGGCAGAGGGGGAGGATGACTAGCTAGTGGGCTGGCCTCGCTGGGCCGTCCTGGGCCAAAAGGTAAGCGTGTCCTTTCTCTTTTATTTTTTATTTTCTGTTTTATTTTTTCCAGGGGCAAAAATGTCCAGTAGACGCCCAGAAAACGGTCAACGCCCTTTGACTGGACGGTAACGGCTCGGAGGGGCATTTCCATAAGTGGCACTAACGGCAGAGGGGCAAAACTGAGCATACCCGAAAATTAGGGGCAAAACTGAGTAGTGGGTTCAAGTTAGGGGCAGAACTGGAATTGGCCCTTATTATTTTCTGGCTCAGCATTGTCTATCAGTCTATGTACCACATCCTGATTGGATGGAAGGAAGAGAGAGGAAAGCAACTCTGGTATGCCTCACAAAGGGAATTCAATTTAAATTTTAAATTAAATTAGTTGGTGACATTGATGCTTGGCAGCCTTGGCCTTGTCACTAAGTTGTCAAGCATAGTGACAAAACAAAAATATCATAATGCAGCACCCTTCAGCTGGTTACCTCTTGAGTTAGGTAGAGATTATGTCAGAAGCAAAATGTGGGATGTTGTATCTGGGTCTCAACTGAACACACTTCATTTTTTCCTCTTGTAAATACCGTATATATCCAATAACATGCAATAGGAAATCGTGTGAGAAAAACAGGCAACTTAATCAAATGGGCAGCTTCTTACCAGCAATCAACTTCAAGGACTGTGAAGTCCATATCTGTTTGCATCTCCAGTTCGAACCCAACTGAATGTAACATAAATCTGAGTAGAAAAACGAATATAATTGGCTAATATGTTGACCACTTTGTTTAAGCATCAGGACAGGGCCATATACTCCCACACGCACGTTTGACTCGATCAAACTAAAGTATCTGGACAGGCCCATGTAACTGACTAATTAATCAAAAAAAACAACCTAGCGGGCACTACCTCAAACACACTATGTGCACCGTGGTGCGGGATCAGCAGCAACAGAACATTGGCGTGTATGGCATGGGGAGGACGATAGCTAATGTGTGGCCACCACCTTCTTCGACCTCTCCGGTGCCTCCATCGCCCCTCTCCTTCACCGCATGGCCACTGCAACCACCTTGACCGCTGTAATCAAGAAGCACAACTTGGGAAGACGGTGGCAGCGGCGGCGAGTCCAGAGTAGTACGATAGAGGCTGCAGTGGCTGGGCAGGGGTGCTGGCGAGGGAGGCGGCGTTGAGCATGATGCGGTCACTCCCCCTAGAGTAGCTGTTAATATGAAGACGGTGGCAGCGGCGGCGACTCCATAGTGAAAGGTTTCGTAAAGCGTCTCAACTCCCGTAACATGGGAGCCCGCATGTATTTATATTGATATGGCGAGGCCGGCTCTCGCAGAGGCATACATCGATAGATCACATCGTGAGATTACATCGTTGGTTCAAACAACCGAAGAGATAAGAGGAGGATTACATAAAGAGATAAGTAGGTACTAACCGAACTAGATCCTCCTAACTACTCTACGTGAAGCCCAAGACTTCTGTTGTTGCATTCGCTAATGCCTTATATTCTGCTTCTGTGCTTGACCTGGAAACAGTAGCTTGTTTTCTTGCACACCACGATATTAAATTGGACCCATAAAAGATAGCAAAACCACCTGTCGACCTTCTGTCATCTAGGCAACCAGCCCAATCTGCATCTGAGAAGGCACTGACAAGTGTGGAAGAAGACTTACTGATTGTGAGGCCTGTGGTTATAGTATTCCTTATATACCTTAAAATCCGTTTTGCTGCTGTCCAGTGAGCCGTGGTAGGTGCATGAAGAAACTGACACACCTTGTTAACTGCAAAGGAGATGTCAGGTCGAGTAAGAGTCAGATATTGCAGACCACCAACTAAACTTCTGTAGCCAGTAATGTCCTCTTGATTCAGTGGCTCGCCTTCTATCAGAGACAGAGACTCTGAACTAGACAGTGGTGTTGGAGAAGATTTACAGTTTTGCATGCCAATTCTACTTAACAATTCAGTGGCATACTTTGCTTGAGATAGATGAATACCATTACCATGTTTCTGAACTTCAATACCCAAGAAGAAATGCAGATCTCCCAAGTCCTTGAGAGCAAACTCAGAGCCTAGGTCTTTGAGTAGTGCTGTTACGGCTCCATCAGAAGAACTAGTAACAATAATATCGTCAACATATATGAGGACAAATATGGACGTCTTATGCTTGTTATAGATAAATAGAGATGTGTCAGATCTTGATGGAACAAAACCAAGAGACTGAAGTTTCATACTCAACCGTGAGTACCAGGCCCTCGGTGCTTGTTTCAATCCATACAGTGCTTTATCCAGCTTGCAGACATGAAAGGGTGCATCTTTATCTTCAAACCCAGGAGGTTGTTTCATGAACACTTCCTCTTCCAGAACACCATGAAGGAACGCGTTCTGTACATCTAGCTGTCTGAGACTCCATCCCCTGGATACAACTATTGACAGCACAAGACGAATCGTTGCAACTTTAACAACGGGACTGAATGTGTCCTCATAATCTATCCCATACCTTTGCTTGAATCCCTTTGCTACAAGTCTTGCCTTGTACCGATCTATGTGCCATCAGATTTTTTCTTGATTCGATAGACCCACTTGCAATCAATTAAGTTTCTGCCTTGCTGAGGAGGAACCAAATGCCACGTCTTGTTTTTCTTCAATGCCATGATTTCTTCTTCCAAAGCCAACTTCCACCTAGGATCACCAAGTGCTGTTATCAAACTATTAGGTTCACCAGTTGTACAAGACATACCAAATTTAGAGAATTTTTTTTAATTTAAATGAGCTGTAACTCCCTTCTGAAGTCTTGTACGCGGAGCCACAGGAGCAACTCCAGGGGACGAAGGCGCAGCAGATCCCTCGGATGCGTCAGCCTCAGGTGTTGGCACCGATGATCCCGAGGCAGATCGCGTCGCACCTGCGGGAGACAATCGTGGCGTGGGCGACCGGGCCGGACTGGTGGGACCTGGCGAATCTGGCACAGGCCAATCCCGTGAGCCAGGCGCGTGTCCAGGAGCGTCCGCCCGCCACGCGGCATCGGGAGGTTGGAGCGGACCCGAGCCGTCGCTGTCTCGCTCGGTGGTGCGCTCCAGACCCGAGGCAGATTCTGGCCCCTGCTGCGATGGAGATCCCGAGGTGGATACGCCTCGGTTTTCACCTGTGTCTCCAGCCGGGGGGCACATAAAATGAGGGCTGTTTTCTCTGTGATTTGCACCATTTGAATAATCTGCAGCAGTAATCTCAGGCATAATAATATGATGATTAGGTACAAGTTGATCAGTACTATTATTTACTCCCCCATGATCAATGCCGGATAAGGTTGAGGGCAAAAGAAGTATTTCTTTGCGGAGAAGGGCACTGGCATTTGGGTGGAGTTTGGCAAAAGGAAAAACGGTTTCATCAAAGACGACATCCCTAGAGATATAAACACGTCCAGTAGCAACATCAAGACACTTGACACCCTTGTGTTGTGCACTATAACCAAGGAAGACACATTGGGTTGATCGAAACATGAGTTTACGATTATTATAAGGACGTAGATTCGGCCAACAAGCACAACCAAATACCCGAAGTGATGAGTAATCTGGTTTGGTGTGAAGAAGACGTTCAGTGGGTGTTTCATGATTGATGACACGTCTAGGCAGAATATTGATGAGATGAACGGCTGTGAGAAAAGCCTCATCCCAAAACTTGAGTGGCATAGATGCGGCAGCAAGGAGGGAGAGACCTATATCAACAATGTGCCTGTGCTTATGTTCAGCGGAACCATTTTGTTGATGAGCGTGGGGGCAAGAAACATGATGAGAGATGCCTATCCATTGAAAAAAGGAGTTGAGTTTCTCATACTCACCAGCCCAGTCCGATTGCATAGCAAGTATTTTGCAATCAAATTTCCTTTCTACTAGAGCCTGAAAGTTAAGAAACACTTGGAAAACATCAGAGCGTTTCTTAATAAGGTATATCCACGTGTACTTGCTAAAATCATCAATAAAGCTTACATCATAGGTGTGCCTACCAACAGAAGAGGGAGCCGGCCTCCATACATCCAAAAAAATAAGTTGCAAGGGTTTTGTAGACACACTAGAGGAAATTGGATATGGTAATTGGTGGCTTTTTGCTCTTTGGCAAGAATCACAAATAGTTTCACGATCATGCTCATCAACAAAAGCGAGCTTATTTTTGCTAAGAATTTGATAGACAATAGAAAAGGATGGGTGGCCTAAACGATTATTCCATCGTTCTGAAGACACCTTGAAGGCTCCATAGGCTTGTTTATTGGACTTGGAAAACTTGAGAATCAACGGGTAGAGACCTTGAACACATCTACCGCGATAGAGGACCCTCCTCGTGACCTGATCCTTTATCAAGAAGAAAAAAGGGTGAAACTCAATGAAGACACCATTGTCAAGAGTAATACGATGAACCGAAAGAAGATTTTTTGATGCATTGGGAATGTGTAGAACTTCATCTACAAGAATATCACGATGTGGGGTTTTAATAATAGACTTGCCAACATGACTTATCATCATACCTGGACCGTTTTCTGCAGTGTGGACTTGCTCCTGGCCATGGTATTTCTCATGCATGGTCATTTTCTCTAGCTCGGAGGTGATGTTCTCATTTGCACCGGAGTCAAGATACCAGTTGGAATCTACTCCATATGAGGCATCTGCTGCAGCTGAAACTCGTCTCCTCTGAGAGTTGTCCTCTGCATAGCGCCACTTACACTCTTTTGCAATGTGGTTAGTTTTTTTGCAAATCTGACATTTGTTCTCATATTCTTCATACCCGGTGAAGCGGCCGCCTTGGCGACCTTGATTGTTGTTGTAGTTATGATGTGGGGGGCCATTGTTGTTGTAGTAGCCCCCGCCACCGCCGCCGTTGTAGCCGCTGTTGTAGCCACCACCAGAGCCGCGGTAGCCACCGCCGCTGCCCTGGTTGTAGCCGCCACCACCACCTCCGCTGCTGTTGCCACGGTAGCCGCCGCTACCGTTGTAGTTGCTGCTGCCGCCACCGTTTCCACCCTTGGGTGAGTTACGGTAGCCGCCCTTTGGAGCGCCGCCGCGTCCCCGTGAGGCACTGTTGGCCGAGGACTTGAAGGACCCGGCGCCTGTGCCCTGGAACAGCTCCATGCGCTGATCAAAGTTTGCCACCATGCCGAAGAGATCATCAACAGATAGTGGTTCGGTGCGGACATCTAGGGCTGAGATAAGTGGCTGGTAATCCATATCAAGGCCAGCAACTATGAAGGAGATTAGTTCTTCCTCTAGGAGGGGTTTCCCTGCCATAGCAAGTTCATCTGACAGGGATCTCATGTGGCCGAAGAAGGCAGCAGCAGATTGGGATCCTTTCTGGGCATTGGTGAGGGCAGTGCGGCAGGTGTTTACTTTCGATCTGGATTGGGCTGCAAACATGTTTGCGAGAGCGGACCAGATGGCTTGCGATTTTTCCAGAGAGGCAACTTGCACCAGGACTTCCTTAGAAAGATTCCTGAGCAGATAGGCTACTAGTTGCTGATCTTGGATTAACCAAGCAGCATAGGCTGGGTTGGGAACGATCTGTTCCTTCCCTTCGGAGTTTTTTTAGGTGATTTTGGATGGTGGTTCGGGGATGGTTCCATCAAAGTAACCAAAGAGGCCTACCCCAATGATTTGAGATCGTGCTTGGGCACGCCAAAGCACATAGTTTGTGCGGGTTAAGGGTTCAGAGATGGTGTTGTTGAGGCCGGCTGAGGGAACTTGGCTTGAGGAAGACATGGCGGGTGGGAGAGGAATGATGGAGGCTAGATGAGATGGAAGAGGAGGCTCTGTATACCATGAAAGGTTTCGTAAAGCATCTCAACTCCCGTAACATGGGAGCCCGCATGTATTTATATTGATATGGCGAGGCCGGCTCTCGCAGAGGCATACATCGATAGATTACATCGTGAGATTACATCGTTGGTTCAAACAACCGAAGAGATAAGAGGAGGATTACATAAAGAGATAAGTAGGTACTAACCGAACTAGATCCTCCTAACTACTCTACGTGAATCCCAAGTCATGTTTAACACATAGAGGCTGCGGCGGCTGGGCAGGGGCGCCGGAGAGGGAGGCGGCGATGGGCGTGAGGAAGACTGCACAGTAGGCCGTGCTAGGCGGGGGCTCTGGCGAGGGAGGCCGCACTGGGCGGGGGCGCGTGCGAGGAAGGCCTTCATGCGCTACACGCCGGACTTCGTCCTTGTTGTCGTCGGGCCGGCGGATGTGCATGTGCGTTGGCGTCGGGGGTAGCCGGAGAGAAGAGTTATGGCCTTGATCTGCGGCTGTATGCTGGCGGCTGTGATCTAACCTAGGAGGATGCGATGGACATGGGAAGATATAACAGGAAGGAGCCGGCAATGGTGTTCGATTGGTATGAGAAGGAGCTGATTACGCTTTGATGGAACACGTATTCTTGGCGGATGATTTTTTGGCAGAGTACGTCCGCCGAACGGTTATTGCTAAGCGCTATCGTGGTGCTGTATTAGATTAACTAGTAGAGTGCCCGTGCGTTGCTACGGGCTCATAATATGATCATGCAGACACAAAAATATCATCTTGATGGTCAATTTTAATAACAGTCACAAAGAAGATTGTATCCTGATTGATATTTTTTTGAAACAAACCCTGTTTATTATTTACTCCCTTTGGTTCATTGATTTGAAGATGCAATCAAAGTTACCTTGTACCCTCATATCGTGTGACATCAACTCATGGAGACGCCTTTCATGATTATGGTTCTACCCATGGCTCAAAATTATAGACATGTGTGGATCGGATGTTCTAAATACATTCTAGGGTCTCATCCATGGAATATGAACATTTTTTTTACTTATAAAACCAGAAAATTGGAAACATGAATTGCCACTCATGGATGGTGAATTCGACGATATTCGTAGAATATGGTGAGGGTCTGCAACACAAAGAACTCCTCCATGCTCTAATGTAGGATTTCACATGTACAAGGGTATATAATTCAGTAGAAAAAAATAGAAAAACCAATTTTAAATGTTGGACATAAACTTTTAACAAGGTCTCCCAATGGTATTGACAACAAACTACATGTATATTGTTACATCAAAACGGAAGTCAAATGCAAGCATCTATAAATGTACATAGCAGCACCCTCATATAGCAATATGGCATGTACAACAAGTGTCGTTTCACAACTAAAATTTCCTTATATGTTCATAGGGAGTTATGTTTGGGATCCAAATACCAATTCAGAATAGGGACCACTTTCCAGCTCAAAGCATGGAATCGATTGGCTTTCAAACTTAAATGAAATTCTGCACATATTTTTGCTATACATTGAATCTCAAACATTAAGCCAGGAAATACAGTCAAGCTCAAGTGGGGATTAGTAACGCTGACTGGACTGCTTAATCAAACTCCAAATTTTAGCTTTGTTAGTCACAGTGTTTCAGAGAGCCCTTTTATGCCAAAACTCCAAAAGGTATTGGAACAACACCACAAAAGGTTAATAAAACAAAGTATGAACCTTTTTATACTTGTAACACCAGAAAACATGACTTGCAGCTCATGGATGGTGAACTCAGAGGATATTTGCAGAATATGCTGAGTGTTGTCACCACAAACGAGCTCCCTCGGGACTCTTTGTCATCCATCGAATATTTACCATACTGGAATCGGAATGGCCTTCTAGTTATCAAGACTTTATTTGTTCCATTGATGACACTGCTGTAAGGAAGGAAATAGAGAAAACATGGTAAACAAATTCAGACAATGATATCAGGAAAGAGAGAAATTGTGATTTTCCCCGCATCCTTTGTATTTTCGGGTGAACTAAAGTAATATTTGAACATGTATCTAAAATAAATATTTCTTAAAATAGAAAGATCTGAAGGAAAAAAGGAAGGCCGACCTGAACTTGCGCCATCAGTTTAAATGGGCGTGATAGCCCAGAAACTGCAGTCCACTATCATTGCTTGTTTGCTCTAGAGCATATGGACAGAGCACAATATATATGTGTTTAATGACCACAAGTTAACAACCAGACAAATCCAAGGTGGCGCCTAATCTTCGTGTTTGGGCTTATCGTGCTAAGGATGTCCAAAAGCCGCACTGCAACAACGAGCGTAAATTCTACTCTGCCGCCTAATTTAGGCGTTTCTCCATTCGCACAAATAAAAAATTTGAATAATTCGCACAGGCTTCGAACCTTCTGCATTCCTTAATTTAATGTTCAGGTGAGCAAAATGCATGTTGTAGTTTCCCTAAAAATAAGTTTGAATGGGAGCGACTGTTGCTACAGTCACATTAGCAGAAGGAATAGAGGAATCTACAGTGTTATCCTTGAGATCAATATTGTTCATATAAATAAATCTATAGACTGTTAAAAAACTAAATGGTGATAGTTATCGACAGTACCTCTTTAGTATATGCGAGAGCCTGAGTGCAACTTCACGTTAGTAGTCGCTGAGAGTAGCATGTACTATTACAGTGCTCGTCTGCTCGAGATGAAACTGCACCTATTAGCCTGTATTATTGCAGTGCCCACTCTATGTCATTTGCATACTCAGAGGACCACCACCGTGTTGCCTTTGAACTGGCTGGGGTTGAGCATAACACCTCACATGATGTCCAATTCTGTACCTGAAAGTAGAGCAGCTGCACAATTCTTAGTGTGGCGGTGTCTGTGACGATGATCAAGTGACTATAGCTGAACGATAAGTCTGCACTTGACGGTGAAACATTCGACCTCCACCTTCTCCCCGACGGTGAAGAACTTGTTGATCTCTGCTGCCGGTGGCATCCTTTGATGTTGCCTTCAGGTCTAAGTGGAATGGTGTAGCGGTCGTCAGTGTTGTCGGATACCTCCTGCGTTTTTGTTTTGATTTGCTCGCTTTAAGGAACAGATTTATACCTCCTCCATCAATGAAACACACAAGCTGGAAAAGCAGGGAAAGCTTAGCAGTTAGCACAACTTCCTTCAGAGTCCATGTGGTGTCAGCATTATATGCAAATCCAAAAGCTGAAAATAACAATATGATCATGTCAGAGATCTTTATAATCAAAAGTATCTAAAAATATGTTGTTTGTATAATGCAGCCAGGGGCTAAACTAACATGAGCAGAAAATTTGTAAGAATGCACCTTCACATTCAAAAAATTACCGAATCACAGATCCAGTTATGCATTTATTTTTCTTGCATTCCGTAAACTTTAATTCCTGTTTTTTAAGCAAGCAAATGTGAAGGGAGATCATCAGACCAAACATCTTAAACATCTAGATGACAAATAGAAGCTATAATAGGTTGTACCTGATGTACAACAATCCTTCTTAAACAGATATGTACCTGATGTACAACATCTAGATGACAAATAGCAGGTATAAGAAGCTATAAGGTTGACCAATAATTCTTGCCCGCTCCACAGATCTGTAGCACTACTAAACTATTGCTACAATTGAAACCTCTATTCTTTTCGTTTTGATTTTCAAAGCAAGCCGGTTGAAAGTGTAGCTCCGAGATTCCAGCTCTACATGGACCAAGTAAACCAAAGTAAGCTAGCTATGAGTATAAAAGCTACTTTTAAATTTGACTCTCTGTCATGTCTGAATTACAGATATTTTCACCATCTTATCAAACTAAGTAAATACATCTGCGACAATGCTACTTTCTCAATACTTGAGCCAAGAAGATACATTGTGATATCAGAGAAATAACATTAACCTTCCACTCCGCCATAGGATTATATTGAAATCGTAAACCTAAGAGCACCACCAAAGCAAGCAACTCCCAGAAACGACTCCGCCTGTCTGATGTCTAGTCATGCAGCTGCATGTCATGACCTCCGCCAGCGATGAAGGCCCGACCATCGTCATCATCTCCACCTGAGGCGTCTCCTTCCTCCTCCATGCGGGTTCTCACTTACAAGTCTCCCCCTGCCTGCCTCCCTCTCCTCCGCAGCCGCCACACGAGGACATATGATTGTTTTCAGCTTCATGGGTGGTAGGGGAAGGGACCCTCCACCCATTCTGGAATCATGGCGATTCCTAGGGAGTGCTTGGCTTGCCTGCTGTCCATTTATCTAGCTCCGCGTCACAACCACTATCATCAATGGAGCCACGACCGTTGTCCTCTCCGTCTCAGGCTCAAACATACATGAGCTAGATAAATCCTTATTACTCTCCACAAGCAACGTTGCCAATGACACATATAGGAGCAAGCTATATCACAAATTATTCTCAGGAGCTAGTTAAGTTACCAACAATCATTTATTATTAACCTCAAGTACTACTTTAATTCAAAAAACATAAAAATGAGGAAAATCTGAACAAACATAACCATTTGGATTTTGGACACTGCTGAGATCAATATTCAGATATCTTGATGTTTAAAAAAGCCTCTCTATGCTTTTGCAATAGTTATGATCGGAATGGGCCATTTGTTCTGAGATTTGACGAATACGCAGTATATTCTCATATGGCAACCTGTACATGAACACCAACCTGCTGAGACCAACAAAATTTGCAAACGTACTTGCTGATAATATATAGTGTTGAACCGGTATGGGCCCTAGCCCATCTGTACCTATCTCTTAGGCCCAAGCCCATGAGAAATGTTGACCTAGAATAGGAGCTCCTCCTCCTCTGTTCCGTGAGAGCCGCCACACACCAAGAAAGACACAACAGCAGCTGCTCCTAGTACGCTACTCCTCCAAGTTCAACATGGTATCAGACCAGGCTGCAGCGGCAGCGGCGGCGCCGGTGGTGTAGTCCGGCGAGGAGGACCTGCCGGGGGCGAATGGCGGCGAGCTAGGCGCAGCGGCTGCGGCTGGTGGCGGAGTGCAGCGAGGCGGCGCGGCCGGCTCGGGAGAGGAGGTTGCTGTGCGCACGTGCTGCTGGAGCTGCTGCGTGCTGGAGGTGCTGCTGCTGCTGCGTGAGGCAGCGAGAGAGAGATTGAGGGGAAGAGAGAAAAGGAAGGGCAGGTCACGCATCTCACCTGACACGGCAGCAACGCTGTCAGGTCCACTGCGAGAAGCTGCAGTTTGTCTCCAATTCCCCTTCTGCTCTCGGCTGTTGATTGCTGCGGGTTGGTAAAGGAAGGAGAGGTGACGAACTGCTGCTGGTTGAGAAGAGGAGAAGAGGAGTGCTACTACTACTTGCAGGTGCTGAAAGTCCCGCTGTTTTTGGTCTGCTGCTGACTGAAAGGGAAAATGGCGGAGGAAGCACTGGCGGCTGCAATGAACAAGCTTGCGGACATCATGGCCGCGAAGATGGTGGCTGCAGGTGAGAAGGCACCTGCTGATGTGGGCTCGAGCGCTACGCAGGCAGAGATGGTGCAGAAGATTGAGCTGGCTCCAAACGAGGTGAAGTTAGAAGGTGTAGAAAACTACCTGAGGTGGTCGAGGAGAGGTAAACTCATCCTCAGAACTAAGTCACTGGAAGACTATGCTCTTGGTGAGGTGAAGGAACCAGAAGACAAGAGGGGAGCTTCATGGAAGAAATGGAATGCCACGGACAGTTTCGTGTTGAATTGGCTGCTGAGTTCTCTATCCCCTTCTGTTGCTGCTTCGATGGAGGACCTCCCTACTGCTGCTGAGGTATGGGCAGCGTTAGCTAGTATGTACTCAGGGAAGGGAAATGTCATGTTGGTCTCCAAAATTGAAGAAACTGTGCATGATCTCACTCAAGGTGATAGGACTGTAATGATGTATGTTGAAGAGCTGAAACATCTTTGGGCTGATTTAGACTATCTTGCACCTATTGTGTTGCCACATGCTGAGTGTGCAGTGATAGCTAGAAAGTGGGTTGAGGATAGGCGTGTCCTCAAGTTTTTGAAGGGGCTGGACTCCATGTTTGAGAATAGAAGGGCTATCTTAATGCAACAAGTTGAGTTGCCATCACTAAGAGATGCCATTGCTGCTATAGCACAGGAGGAGACTAGACTGAAAGCTGTGGAGCGGTCAAAGGTGGCTTCCAGACCTGCTTATCACATAATGAATAGGCCTGAGACAAGAGACTGCCACAATTGTGGGCTGAAATGGCATCTCAGTTACCAGTGCACAGCCCCACCGAAGAGAGACAACAAAGGCAGAGGAGGTTACAGAGGCAGCTACAAAGGAGATGGCAGGGGATACTATCATGGAAGCAACAACAGGGGCAGAAGTGCTCCAAGTAACTATAACAACTACAATCGCTACCAAGGGGAGGCCAGAGCGAATGTATCTGTCATGAGTGAGGGTCAGTCCAGTTCTTCTCATAGTCAAGACATGAGAAATGAGCAGTAGGGTCAAGACAAGAGGAACGAACAGCAAGCAGAGACAGTGTTTGGTGACTTTTCTCATTTTGTGTACTCTGATGAAGGTAATGAAACTGCATCTGTTGCTGTTCATAGGGCTGGTGTAGATTGGGTTTTAGACTCAGGGGCATCAAAACATGTAACCGGCAATGTTAGAGAGTTTGAATGCTATCAACAGTACCCCCAATCGTACAATGGAACTATTCAAACTGCAAATGATACTGCACAACCTATTAAGGGGGTTGGGGCAGTGCAATGTACTCCAAGTATTAAGTTGGAATCAGTTTTGCATGTTCCAGCTTTCCCAGTTAGTCTAGTGTCATTGAGTGCTTTGATTGATCAGATAGATTGTGACGTAACTCTTAATAAGTACCGCTGTTTGATTCAGGAGATGGGAACTGGGAGGAGGCTTGGGGCAGGAACCAGGCATAGAGGACTATGGTACATGGATCGCCAGGAGGATGTGAAAACTGCTGGCATGGCTCTTGCTGCGACTGCGATAGAGAAGGAAGCATTAGCTATAATCCACCATTGTAGGTTTGGACATGTTTCTTTTGAGAAAATGAAGAAAGCTTTCCCTGATGTAATGAATGGTTTAGATAAAACCAAGTTAAGGTGTGAGGCATGTGAGTATGCTAAACACACTCGGATATCGTATGTGAGTAAGGGGCTCAGGAGTATAGTCCCATTTGTGCTTGTTCATTCAGATGTTTGGACATGTCCATCAACCTCGATAAATGGAATGAAATATTTTGTCACCTTCATTGATCGCAATACTCGCATGACATGGATGTATCTAATGCGACATAAAGATGAGGTGTTTGAGTGTTTCAAGGACTTCTGTGCGTATGTTAAAACTCAATTCAAGGTGCAGGTTCAAATGATAAGGACTGACAATGGGACAGAATATGTCAACAGAAGGCTGGGAGAGTTCGTATCAGACCAAGGTATTCTGCATCAGACATCTTGCCCGGACACTCCTCCCCAAAATGGCGTGGCAGAGCGAAAAAATCGGCATATCCTTGAGGTGGCGCGCTCAATCATGTACACTATGAATGTGCCAAAGTGTCTATGGGGTGAAGCCGTTCTGACTGCAACCTATCTGATCAGTCGCACACCATCCATGATACTGGGTATGAAATCTCCTTGTGAACTCTTATTAGGAGAGAATAAATTTAGTGTGCCACCAAAGGTGTTTGGATGTACTTGTTTTGTCAGGGATCATAGACCTGTTGTGAACAAGCTGGATCCTCGGGCAGTGAAGTGTATCTTTATTGGCTATCCTTCTGGACAGAGAGGGTATAAGTGCTGGAGTCCTTCTGATAGGCGCACTTTCATGAGCATGGATGTGACATTTTGGGAATCTAATCCTTACTATGGGGAAAAAACTGACTTGAGCTTGTTGTTTGAATGTCTGGACCAGCCTGTGGTTGGTCCAGAGGGGGAGGTGGTGTTGCAACCTCAAGTATCTGAAGCAAGAGGGAGAGAACAAGGAAGATGTCAGGAAGAGGTGATGCAGCAAGCAAGACCGCCAATGGTGGGCACTATACCCGTGTTGCCGTTGTCTAGTGGAGAAGGTGAAACAGAAACGCTTCAGGTTCAAGAGCAACCTGAGCAGCAGCAGGGCATAGCACAGAAGCCACTTAAAGTCTACACCCGGCGAGCCAAGGCAAATGAACCCCAGGGGGAGCAAGCAGGAAATGAGAATGTGATGCAGGGGGAGTCACACATAGAACAGGAGGACTCATCCACGGAGATGCCAATTGCGTTGAGGAAGGGAACTAGGGCTGCGGCTGCCAAACCTGTCGAGAGATATGGGTTTGAGCATAATATTGGGAATTATGTGAATTATGATGCTCTGTCGGCATCATATAAAGTGTTCATTGCTTCTCTTCAAGCGATGGTTATTCCTTCAGATTGGAGAAATGCAAAGAAGGACCCTAAGTGGTGTGCTGCTATGCGAGAAGAACTAGAAGCATTGAGAAAACAGAGGACTTGGGAGTTAGCTGAGTTGCCAGCAGGAAAGAAAACAGTGGGCTGCAAATGGGTTTATTCTGTCAAACAGAATCCTGAAGGCAAGATTGAGAGATACAAAGCCAGACTAGTTGCAAGAGGATATAGTCAAACCTATGGGATAGACTATGACGAAACATTTGCTCCAGTAGCAAAAATGAACACTGTGAGGATATTAGTATCATGTGCAGCAAACTTTGGATGGCCTTTGCATCAGTTAGATGTGAAAAATGCTTTCTTGCATGGAGAACTAAAAGAAGAAGTCTATATGGAAGTCCCCCCTGGATTGGACTCATCTAAAACTGAAGGCAAGGTGTGTAGATTGAAAAAGTCTTTGTATGGTCTGAAACAATCACCGAGAGCTTGGTTCGATAGATTCCGAAGGGCTATGTGTGAGATGGGATACAAACAATGCAATAAGGATCACACTGTCTTCTACCGGCATCAGAATAGGAAGATTGTCATCCTTGCAGTCTATGTAGATGATATAATCATAACTGGAGATGATGGGACGGAGATAGCAAGGTTAAAGGAGTGTCTTGGAAAGGCATTTGAAGTGAAGGATCTTGGTCAGATGAAGTATTTTCTGGGTATTGAGATTGCAAGATCTGCCAAAGGGATAGCCTTGTCCCAGCGCAAGTACACCTTGGATCTCCTCAGTGATATGGGAATGTTAGAGTGTCGAGCTGCTACTACCCCAATTGGCCAAAACCATAAGGTAACAGCACAATCTGGAGATCTAGTGGATAAGGAGAAATACCAAAGACTGGTAGGGCGTTTACTATACTTGTGTCACACAAGGCCAGACATTGCCTATGTTGTGAGCATAGTGAGTAGGTATATGCATGAGCCCAGAAGTGGACATGTGGAGGCAGCACATAGAATTCTGAAGTATTTGAAGGGAACACCAGGAAGAGGACTGTGGTTCGAAGGGAATGGCCACTTGGTAGTTGATGGGTATAGTGATGCAGGCTGGGCAAGTTGCCTGGATGATCGTCGATCAACATCTGGGTATTGTGTGTTTGTGGGAGGTAACTTAGTTTCATGGAGAAGCAAGAAGCAGCCAGTTGTATCAAAATCAACAGCAGAAGCAGAATATAGAGCCATGTCTCAGGGGTTAAGTGAGATGTTGTGGGTGAGAAACCTTCTAAGTGAATTGAAATTGCTAAGAGAAGGACCTCTGAATGTCTGGTGTGCCAACAGGTCTGCTATATGCATAGCTAACAACCCAGTGCAACATGACAGAACTAAGCATGTAGAGATTGATCGATTCTTCATCAAAGAGAAGCTTGATGCTGGGATTATAAAGATTGAGTATGTGCACACAGGCCAACAGATAGCAGACTGCTTGACAAAAGGTTTGGCAGCAAAGGAATGCAACCTAGCTTGCGACAAGATGGGAATGATAGATATCTACCACCCATCTTGAGGGGGAGTGTTGAACCGGTATGGGCCCTAGCCCATCTGTACCTATCTCTTAGGCCCAAGCCCATGAGAAATGTTGACCTAGAAGAGGAGCTCCTCCTCCTCTGTTCCGTGAGAGCCGCCACACACCAAGAAAGACACAACAGCAGCTGCTCCTGGTACGCTACTCCTCCAAGTTCAACATATAGTCTGCAATCAAAATAGTGTATCTCGGTCTTTTGTCAGCAACATCTAAGATCTCGTAAGCTCTAACAGTAAAAGACCATCAAGTGCAAGAATTGCAACATGGAAGAAGCTTACGTGGGCATGATACCATCGGGTTGTATCCCAAGATCGTGGTTGTAGAGCTCCCTCTATCTCCCTTGCCAAGCTCTCCCTCCGACCAGCAGTAGAACAACTGCTCCTGCTGCTTTTGAACTCTCCTCGGAGTAAACGCTGGAACTGAGATTGAATGTGGATGAAGTGATCACCTTGAAGATGTGTGGCTTGAGGTGCTTGGAGCAGATCCATCACGCGCGTGCCCCTCTACTCCTACGGCTTCATCAAGATGAAGAGCCTAGAGAGAAGGAGCTAAAGAGGTCGTCCCCCTCTCCCTTCGCTGACAGACCCAAATCATCAGCTAGAACGCGGCTAGGGCGCGGGGAGGCCATGCCATCACGGATCAACAGCGAGAACGCAGGCCCTCACAAGTTGTAAGCGCCCCTGACCACCACGTCGGCATGGTTGAGAAGAGATGGATCTGGGCGGTGGTTTCCGGTGACGAGCGAAATAGAAGTTGTTTGTACCCATAGTAGCTGTGTCGGCAACGACAATCACAATGAAATATAATCAATGCATGTCGTCCTGAGTTCCTGAAAGTTTTCACCTGGATTTTCCTGGACCAATGAAGCAAAAACATGCACAATTTCTCAGACAAGGATAGATGAAGTGTGTGAATCAGATGCAGTATTAATACAACAAAAAATAGCACTGTGATCAAAGGATTCACTTACAATCGAATGAAGAAGCAGCAACACGATTTGCTTGTCTCCGTCGGATCCGGACCAGATACCTGCACCATAAAAATACTAAGAAAATGATGGCATAAGAAGATTACCCAGCAATAGAAAAGCAAACTAAATGTAGACGACTGTATCTTTATTGTTAAGATTCATTTAACAGGAATTTCCCGACCATCATGTAAATGAATTGCAAGAAATTTTTCCTGATATTTAATGTAGAAAGCTAACGTTAAATTATATGTTGTGCCATGAACTTATTACAATTTCCTTGATGTACCTGTATCATGGGATCCATGAGATTCATGGCCTAGTGATCACTAACCATGCCAGTCATCTGCTCCTGGGAGGTAACCAACCCATTGCCATTCTGTAACCTCTGAATGCAGTTTTTCTCCTCCTAGCATTGACATGGAGATGAGGATGAGTCATATTGTTGAATTCTCTAAATGGTTCATGCTTAACTTTCCAACACAAAACGAAGAAAAGATATATTTGTAAAATTGTGAAATAAACATGCTGGCCAACACTACGGATAATACTACCATGGCAGGCAGTTCACGTTTTGTTGAGTACATACATGATACTACCAGGTCAGAACCTACAGACGCAGGATCCTTGATTTGTACTATTCAACAACACTGACAACAATCGCAAGACAAAAATTAAGTGGCTTGAAACTGGCAACCCAACCCATGAATAAAGCGGCATCGATCTGGAACGCAGGACAAACAGTGCCTTGCAGATGCAGTTTCAGCATAGATAAGCATAAGTAGCATATATTAAGAAAGTATTAAAAAAGGCTTGTGTTCAGTTGGACATGAATAGCCTCATGATTCATGAGTCAGATGAACAAAGCGAAATCAAACCAGCACAAGGATAGGAGATCCCACATTGCCCAATTTCTACAATCGCATCACCACACTTGTAAACAAGATAACAGATTTACTAATTCCAACGCATCAATTTCTATATAAACGAAATTACCACATAATGAGATCCACGTCACTGGAGTTAAATTACGCAAATTTGCATAACACTCACGGGTAGAGGATAGCCATCAGTCGTAGTAGTATTGGAGGTTGTGGTCGTACTGGTGTCACGGCTCGATATGTTCAGGTGGGAACCTTTGCCACTGCTCACCTCGATGCTGCTATCATGTATCTGGAGCTCGGGGGGAGAGGCGGCACTGCTGCTTCCCATGTGCCTTGCATGATCCCAGCTGCCGAGGCACAACACCATCGACCCAACGCTGATGGCATGCTCGCAGCCACTTCCCCTCCTTTGGTAGGGAGCGGAGGTTGGGCGCAGAACCTACTCTCTTCTCCTTGGATTGCTTCTCCGTGGGCGACGGGATCACCCTCCGAAGAGGAAATATACAAATGATGACCCTTGGTAAGAATGGAATTTATCAAATCAAGTGAGTCAAGATGTAAACCTAATTATATGATCAAAATAGAACCATTAACAGTAGGCGAGTCAACATGATTTTAACTGACAAACTTCAAGCAGAACACAGTTTATATAATTGTATAATTTAGTCATGAAAACTTGCAAACATCCTTCCTACTTGTCTTCCTGGGAGATAATCAACCTTGTAAATATTCATCCTGCTGACATGACTTGTCATACTAATCAAACTGTACCTAATTATCCAATTGAGTGTAGGTAAAATCTTGTCAACTCCAAGAAGATGACAATCTTAAACCGAGTATACTTACAATGGAACTAAATCTTGAATGTCGTGCTCAATATAATGCAGTTCAACTCATCTTTTTCCCCAGAAAATAAAATTCATCTTTCAAAATATGCCTACATTAATACCTTTGATTTGATGATGTCCAGAAAGCAGAGTCTAAACAACTGCACTGGACCAGAATGCCATCTATATTGTTGTTTTCTGTATGCTTCGTATGACTCCAGCAATTCACACTGACACTGAATGGAAATTCGTGTAGCATACAGAAAAGTCATAAACCATAACAGAAACTTCCATCCCTTTATATGTGCTTGAACAGCAATATCCATGTCTTCAACTGTCGTTCTCTCCATCCATATTCCAGAGACCTCGAGTGCCTTAATTCTCCACACTACTGCTGTTCCGTTGAACCCCAAAATAATTGAGGAATGCTCCCTTAACTTGTTGTTCAACCTCAAAGCGGAAGCACGGATTTAAACGAACAAACAAATAGAGCATAGATGTAATGTGATCAACAAAATTGCGATCATATGACAATTGTGATAAATCATCACATTTATGGTTCAGATCAACAAAAATTCCAAATCACTTGATATTGGCTACCAACTTTCAGTTAACATGGCAGCAACAGCAAACTATGGCAGAGGAGAAATAATGGCCTCCAACATGTTCAGATCATGAAGAGAAAAGACTCTTTTTGCGGGAAGAGAAGTGAAAAGACTGCCTGAGCATGGCCCGAACAGAGAGAGGGAAGGGAAGGGCCTTCCATAGCGAGCCATGGCCTGCACGCCCGCCATGGTGCTCCTCCGTCACACCCGCAGCCTGCAGAAACCAACCGCACGGATCACATCAAAAAATCCAGAAGAAGAAGATGAGGGGAGGGGAGGGGTAGCGAGGGGAGGAGGATGAAGGGCGTCAGTAAATTTGCAATTTTTTACCGTGGAGTTGAAATCACTCACAAAAAGGAGGGAGATATGGAAATAGAAATGCTAATTAAGCTGCGAGATGGAAATAGAAATACATATCAGAGACAGTCACTGGAAAAAAATCAAGGATCCTGATTTATATGCACGAACATTGGTGGCCTGATTTACAAGCATGAACACTGATTTAAATGTCACAATGACATAAATATCATACTGCTATTTTCTGTTGCTTATAAGATTACTAACAAAACAGAACTATAGAGGAAAAGAGGAAAAGCCTCTAAATCTGTGTAAATAAAATAGAACTATAGAGAAAAATTGCAATGCAGAATTCCCATCTAATCCAAGTGATAACTATTCATTTATCTTCACATAGTTTTCACTACCAAGGAGAGGAATTTACCCATCAACGACCAACAAAGCTGATCTGAAATCCTAGACTAAACACAGGTCTGGTCCTACATGGTAGCCGCGGCCTTGGAGAACTTTGGGATGCCGCTTCGCTAGCTCGGGCGCTCCTACCCGCCTCTTCCACGGCTGGCACCGCCGCTACCTCGCTCCTCTCTGCTCTCTCTTTGTCAATTTGGAATTGTAAAACCTTATTTCAATTTTGCAGCCAAAGGCTTATGTATCTGCAATGAATGAAACATGAACCAAATTAAAGCTATCACTTGCATCATGTATCTCATATATACATATATACCTATATGTCCGTGGTAATGGTTCCTAGTTAAAACAGATCCATGATTAGTACTACTCCCCCCGTTCCGAAATACTTGTCTTTCTAGGCATTTCAAATGGACTCAACATACGGATGTATGTAGACATATTTTAAAGTGTAGATTCACTCATTTTACGCCGTATGTAGTCACTTGTTGAAATCTCTAGAAAGACAAGTATTTAGAAACGGAGGGAGTACTACATAACGGCAATGCTACCAGGACAAGGATCGAACACTTCATATGGACCCAATTTCTAGATCGCATCGGTACAAAAGCTCAAGAAAGATGTATATTTCAGTGCTGCAGTACCATTTGGATAATGGCTTTGATCATGACCACCGGCAGTAGAGAGAAGGTGGAGGGGGCTAACCATGCACGATTTGCTCACCGAGGCAATTTCCAGTGATGTGGCAAAGGGGGTGGAGCAGTGGAACGTAGCAGATTTGATTGAAAATGGTTGATATGCTCATAGCCGTCATAGGCCACCACGACGCAATCCTCCAGGATCCGCAAACGTTCCATGGCTGCCTTCCGGTCATCCTCCTCGTCGCAGCATCCCTCGAGCCGCCGCCGGGTGATCCGGGCGATTTGACAGGCAGTGGGGAGGATGGGGGGGCGACCTTGCAGGACGACGTCGTGGATGCGGAGGTTGAAGGCGCGGAAGCGTTCCTCCTTCCCGGCAGGGGGTCGTCGGCGAGGCGGCGACGGACGGCACCGAGGAGGCGCCTCGCCTCGGCGCGCGTGGCGGGGGCCTGGAGGCGCTCGAGCACGGCCCTGGCTGCGCTGTACGCGTCATCGCTAGACACCGCGCACGACGCCAGGAAGGCCTCCACGCCGCCGTTCCTGCTGCTGTCGTCCTCGCGCGCCGGCATCCCCGGCTAGGTGGGGATCGATGGTTCGGGTGGAGCAGGAGGAGGAGGAGCCCGGACGCCAGGGAAGAGAGGCCAGCGGCGGCGGGAGATCAGATCTGGGCACGACGTGTCGATCGGGCGGTTTTTTTGGCGTTAGAGGTGTGACGTAACGTGGGCGGGGCGTTAGACGAAGAAAAACCAGCGAAGGGAGGGGATGGTGGGAGGATAGACGATAAAAAACCAGCGAAAAAAAACCGGAAGACTATTCACCAACTGCTATATTAGGAGTAGAGATTCGGGATGTTAGATCTAGTGCACTTAGCGGGTGGATTTAGGAAAGAAAAATTTC